>OY728164.1:1728694615-1729377615 GCA_963277665.1 Viscum album | reverse complement strand
TCATATCAATTATATTGTAAATACTAAATCAAAAGGAAAGGAACACATCTAATACCACTTTATAACCTCCTGAAATAGATGACACTAAACTAGTGCTACGATTTGGTTAACCATAAGGCCTTAAGCGTACCCCACTATATACCACAGGGTTCCGACTAGTAGTGAGGATCAAGGGCGCATCTTTGGAGAAACTATTCCCTCACACAAGAGTAATCAAATATAGAAATAACTTGATATCATACAATGTAGTAAATAAATAGAGTGAATAAGTAACAAATAAATTAAATAGAAAATTATTTAGTAATAATTGAAATGATATAAAAACGTGAAATCCATGTCATACATAATATACTGGTCACCCATTAGGCCTACCATACAAGCAGGGGAACATAAAATAAACTTAAATAAAGTAAAGGCTCTACTAATAACTTTGAGCCAACCCATATACCCAATCTCCGAGACATTATCAATTTGCTCCAAGTTGATCAACGGAATCCACATGAGTGGATCTGCTCGATCATTCATCCCCATGCCATTGACTTATCTATTATTAAATATAATTTCAACCATAAAATTAGACAAAATTTCTGTATGAAAACTGATATGAACGTACAATGGTGATAAATAATATTAACATAACACCACAATGATGAAAATATAAATATTATTTTATAAGTGAATGATCATGAAATATGATCAACATACCCAAGTCAAAACTAGAATAATAAGGATAAAAATAACATAAGTAATAATGTAGTCGACCCGCCAATCCATAATCTGTCATGAACCAGCCTAAGTAAACCAAAACATTCACTTCATCTAGCCTACAATATGACCTCAGGCACACCTCTAGTATTCCAAAGGCTATCAACTAGAAGTGATGGCGTAAAAAGGACATAGTGAGGAGATTATTCCATTGAATTTGAGTGAGACAATAGAAGAAATAAAAAAACATAAAACAATCCAAGAAACTCAAAGTATATAAGAATTAATAAATAAATAAATAAAAGAAATAAAATTAATGTGATAATGGAATGATACAAATAGAATTAACTAAATAAGACATATAGATACAAGTTTCCCAATTGGTTGAGATTATACAAAAAGAAAATAAGGAAAATAAATAAACAAGGATCAACTTCTTCTCTAAGTTGAATCACAGTCCCGATATCCATAATGATGGAATAGATCCAGCATGAACCAAGGACTTCACATGGGAATCTTGGCTTGAAATTGTAACAATGGGCCACTGAATGATAAAGCCCATCCTGTCATCAACTTGGAAACAGACATAAGTTCTATACAAAAACTTGGGTGCATGTGAAGGGGATGATAAAAAAATATCATTTGGACACCCCCAAGGGCGGTCCTAATATCTTCTATCATAAAATGTTCATGCCACATGCATCATGTCAATCCTACTCAAACGTGACTCCAGAACAATATGATAAAAAATACAAAAAAGAAATAAAAGGATAAACAAAAAGGAATAAAACCATGGGTTATAGTTTAACACCAATTGGTAATCTACCCTCAATATGGCCCCATCCAACAGTAATTATGAATCATGTAACCTGAAACCAAAACATAAATCACAATCTTCTGATCAAGAAAGGTATCTCAATTTCACCATAAGGACATGACCACATGGAAAACCCAATGGTCTTATCCTAGGCATAAAAAAACTAGACACATCTCTCGGGCACCCAAACTCCAATGGCATGATCTAAACCGGTGGTTGGGACCTCCCAGACAACCTTAAGGGTATGTTACCATGCCAATATGTCAAGTAGAACAAAATGGGTCAATGAACCAGTTAGTACATTTCTAGGCTACCTAACTAGAATCCAAACCACTAAACCGGGAATTAAAAGCAGAACAACTTTCATGGTCCATGAAACGTATCGCCGAAAGAACTTACAGACTAAGGTGGCTACTGTCATCCAAATCATCCATTAGCTCCCTAGACCCACTACACAATAACTTTTCAATCATATAAGGAGAGGAGTAGAGTATAGCTCCGGGATAAAATCCAGTACAATAATATCTTAAATGTCACCTCCCTTATCAGTCATAAACAAGAACATCCTCAATCCTACAGGACACCACTCATGAACCAGGGGAATCCAATGCCCACACCCTCTATCTTAATGCCCAAAACTAGCACTTTCCAACTCATAGGACATTCAACACAGCGATAAAACGACGTTTCCCACAACTATAACATAATAAAAATCATGAACAAGGGGATCCTCTGACAAAATCGCTATTTAGGAAGGACACAATACATGGGGATCCTCTAACAAAACCAAAACATGAGCCAATACCACTCAAGGGAACCATGTATGGACTCATAGATCAAACCAAAATACACTATTCTAGAAGAGAAATCCCAATAAACACCTCACTCCAAAAGGAAACCTCGATAAACAGGTCATCCTAAATAGTAACCCTAGAACATGACCCTCATACCTATCTCAACCACTACACAACAATGCCCAACCATACTAGAAAACCAGCAACACCTATCCATGCTCAAAGATACTACCTATACAAACCTCAAGAAACTATATATATACATCAAAAACCAAACAAGTGAAAAAATCCATGTTGACACTTGATCCCACCTCCAAGAATCTATTCAAAGAACCAACAATAGGATCTCCTAGAATCATCAAGACAAGGTAAATAATGAGAAAATAAAACCTAAAAAAGCCTCATGGCTCAAAAATAAACCATGAGGAGGATTAAAAAAACCCAAAAAACCCAAAGGAAATCCTCCTACAAATATCTAACCATCCAAAACACCATTGAGAAAGCCTCTAAATGCTGAAAGGACACCACCGCGACGATATACTGATAAGAACACTTATAATGGGACAATCACAAGTCCAATTTTGACTATGGGATGAAATAAATCCCTAATGGCCCAGGCATGGAAAATTACATGGCATGAATCTTAGATACGTGGTGTGTACCCCAAGGTTTCATCCATGGCCTTGTGACCTATCCCAATCAATGCATACAATTCCAAGGTAAATAGAGTGTACGGGTAGTACAAGACAGTTAACCATATATTGGCACCCACCCATGTACCAAGGCATGTTCACTACCTTGATGTGTGTACCTATATGGTGTGCACCCCATATGGTCACTAACCTGCACCCTACACAACTAATTACTCCAGCACACGATGTCTATCCGAGCACTTGAACACACCCCAGAATCTCACTACACGATGTATACCACTAGTACATTTAATTTTGTTACCAAACCTCATATTACCCAAACTAGAAGAACACACATCCTATGTTCATCAGACCACTTGGTGTTTGAGTAGGATTTCCATACATAAATCCCTATGATCCACTTGGAATACACATGAACAACCTAATTCACCCTAAAACTAACAGATTGACCCGCAATGAGCCCCCATCAATAAAAAATATATATTAACACTTAAAAATTAATAATATAGAAATATTTATGTCAAATATCAAAAGTTTCTACCTTTGGGTGGAAACCACTGAAGCTTCGATCTGATTCCAAATCTGCAGCACTCGTACAATGATCTGATGCGACCTGAGCTCTACGACAAAACCTCCCTCTCCCTCTCCCCCTCTTATCTCCTACTACTCTCCCTACCCTATCTCTCAATATAAGGATCTCCAAGGGGGTTTACCCGACATAGCAAGGAGGAGAAAATTGGAAAAAATGAAATAATAAAAGGAAAGAAAAGAAAATAATAAGAAAAACGAGGAAGAAAATTGGGTCCCAACCAAAACTCGACACCCAACACCAGGTGATGCTTTTCCAAGAAAAAACCCACCATTTTGGACATAACCACATCGATTAAATTCAAATTTGATTCTTTGAGAAGAATATATTACCAACATAACACTAATAAATAATAATATTTAATTAATTAAATATTAAATATTTTGTCCAGATTCGAATGGCTTGGACTTCCGCCAATCTACTTTCCTTGGGTAAAAACATATTCAAGGAACAACAATGTGGTAAAAAAATTATCCAAGATCGTCTGATCGGATAAATTACATTTCCCCCTCAAAATACACTAGACAATATAATTTTAAATTTATCATCTTTTACCTAAACTATTATGACAAGATTCATGAAAAAATCCCCACCATAAATTCTTATAGACCTTGATAATCCTAGGTGGTCAGCCAATAACCAAGCTCCACCATAACCACTTGCACCCCCCAATGCTACCCTGACCATCAAATGACTGGTCTCACATCACTGAAAACCCCAAAAATATGGTACATTCTATTGTGACTGACCTGATACTCCCCAGAAAAAGAGTATCCTTATCAGCCCCCATCATCCATGAAACAAACTACATGACCCTTGACCATACCAATACCTAATAGAGTGGCACAACCTGGATAAACCTCTCACACTAGATCACCAACATGAGAAAACCAACCACCATCCATTCCTGGACCACCAACAATGACAACCCAATACTAAATAAACCAATTAAGACAAGTACCACAACCCATGATAGCCTATGGTTCACTCTCCACTATAAGAATTACATAATACTGAAAGAGATCCCAGGGAACTCACATGGCTGAACCGGTAGTGTCCCTAACCAACACACACATTTGTTTTGATAAATAGTTTTTCAAAAAATCCACACAGACCATTCTCTCCTACTCCAAGGACAATTATATGAAAAAAACATCTCACAAACACTAACGCTCAATTGAACCATGACTGAAATAACCTAGGATTACATTCCTAAACCCAATGAAATTTTTTATCATACAATGAAGTGTGAATAAACCAGAGAATCCAAAACACTCATCTTGAAAAACAAGACATATCCATCATGCAAAGAACCAGCAACATGGCCACACACCACACGATCACCGCACCAATAAAACAAAAACCAAACCATACTTCCACCATGCTACCAAAAGTGAAACCAGAACCAACTAGGCCATGCATTAACGAAACATGACCTCTCAAATAGGCACAAAACCATGCAGCTATTCCCAATACCAAGAAACCACCAGCACTCCCAGCATTGTACTGCATATTCTAAAGGAAGCTTCATCATCAAAACTGAACTACTCAGGGATACCAAAACCTTAGGGAAACTCAATCCCAAACCAAGAATCTCTTATGAATTTGTTCCTTCATCAAGTTAACAACCTCAAACATGAGAAGGGAAGAAATATTTCCACACCAACCCACAAGGGTTCCCAAAAATCTCTCAATTTGGAGAATGAACCTACACCAATAGAGAAAAACACACCAAAGTATCCAAATTGTATGACAACTAATCCCACAACATTAGTTTAACACAAATAGAAAGAAATATGCATCATATATGCCTATAATGAGGCATTATCACAAGACTCTTTCAATTAGGATTAGAGATGAAAAATCATAAATCATAAATCCCACAAATACAATTGCATCACCCATTGTGAAAATCACAGAACCAAAGTAGCGAAATCCCAGAACAACAATACCACAACTCTAGTAACCGGGACTACTTACTAGAATAAGAGTTTTTGACACACCAATATGGTATCCACAACAAATTCTAACACATGGTTGATCTCATGTATAGCAACTCCCCAATTTACAAGACAATGAAACTGATTACTGTAATACCATTTTGTCTTGAACGGTCCTGGGTCGACAAAATATTTCACCCATCCAGCCCTCATCAATTCCTCAAGCGTGCCCCCTCATACAATCGAGGCTTTCAACATGTGGTGAGGGACTAAATGGATATAATGAGGAGAATATTCCCTTTGAGTAGGGTGAGACAAGAATGAAAATAAACAAAACATACAAGCATCCAAGAACATAAGAGTGTGAATGAATAAAAAATATCTAAAATTGTTATAATAATGGAATACTGCATAATGTATCAACAAACTAAAACATATCGAAATTATTTGTCCGTTGGGATGAAATCAGATTGAAATAAAATAAAGAAAAAAATACAATAGTCTCTACTGCTAATCTAAGCCAAACCACATACCTAGTCTCCATAATGGCTAAACAGATCTAACAGAAAAAGGACAACACACTAGAATCTCTACAAGAACATGTAACACTAGCCCTATGACCAATAAAATTCATCTTATGGTTAACCTTAATGAAAAAATAGGGTCCACACATACACAGGGGTGAATGTGTAGGGGGTGAGAAAAAAATATTAGTAGGCCACCCTGAATGATGGTCCTATTATATGCTTTTATAACAAGTGAATGGAACATGATTCATTTCCATCCTATATGAACATGAATTCTAGAAGATATGATAAACAAAATACAAAAAATTAATATAATAAGGAAAATAGAAAACCTCAGGTTCTAGTCTGACAGCCATAGGTAATATACCATCGCTCTGGTCCCATCTAGAGGAAATTACAAAGCATGGAACAAGTGACCACAACATCATATATGTTTTCCTAATCCAGAAGGATTTCTAATGTCTACTATAAGTAAAGGAAAACATGGAAGATCCTAGGATATCATTCTCGGCATCAAAACACCATATGACTCCACCTGGAACCATGAATCCAATGGTATGATCTGAACTAGTGTTAAGGACCCCCATCCCACCTTAGGGTTATGGTAACATGCCCAAAACTTCTACAGAAACATTTGGGTGAACAAACCTATCAGCACATCACCAGGATAACTAATCAGGCCCCAAACTTAAAAAACAATACTTGAGACTGCCATCGCCTCCATGGTCCACGAACCCTTTCCTTTGGATAACTTTTTGGCTATGGAAAATGCACTAATACATATCCTTAATTATCTTCCTATCCCATCCTCATAGTAACCTTCCAACTAATAAAAGAGACTAGTAGAGTCAGTATCAAAAGTCACATTAGGTACAATAATATCCCAAAGGTCTCCACACTCATTAGTAATAAACAAGACAAACATCAAAACTCCAAGACACCGCTCTATATCCTAGGTTATCCAGCACCTTTACTCAGCAACCAAAACCATATATAATTTCACTATCCACTTCATAGTCCAACTAACCCAGGGTAGCCCCCATGATTTTGACAACCACAACACAATATGACAACCTAACAAGGGGATCCTCCAAAAAAACCATAGCTCAGGAAGTACAACCTATATGGGGATCCTCTTGTAAAACCAAACCCATGCCAAGATCACTCAAAATAACCATGGCTGGAATCCCACCTCAAACCACAAAACACCCACCTAGTATGGAAACCTTATGAAAGACCTCGCCCTAAAGGGGAAACTCAAGGAACCCATCACCCCAAAGGGATACCCCAGAATAGGTATATCAGACCTATCTCAACCACTATAAAAAGGCACAAAATCATATCGAACAACCAGGAAAACCTAACCACCCACAAATCTGCTACTTATCCCAACCTCAAGAAAATTGACCAGAAACTCATCAACCACACTAGTGAACTCATTCAAGTGGACACTCAATTATCCCTCATAGAATCTATCTAAAGAACCACCAGATAAATCTAATAGAAACCTTAATACATGATGGACAATGAGAATGAAAACCCTCACATGGTCCTCACATATCACAGAACAACCCCAAGGATGATTCTATAACCACAACCCTAGTAGAAATCCACTTTCAAAACTCTAACCATCCAAGATAGTTTATAGACTGCCTATAAATTACGAAAGGACACCACCCCAACAATATAAGTAAAAAAACACTCAAAAAAGACTACTCACAAGTCCAAATATTACAATGGGATGAAATACATTCCAAATTTCCTAGGGAAGGAAACATACAAGATATCCACACCACGTACATGACGTCTACCCCAATGGTCCTCACTGACCGTGTGACGCAGCCCACTCAGTGTGTACCTTTCTAAGGTACACTATGTGTAATACCATTAAAAGGTGTGTAACCCTACATATGAACCTTCTCATGTACAAAACCTTGTAAGTATCCAATATATGTATTCCTATACAGTGTGCAACCCACATTTCCACTGTCCGTGTACCCTACACGACCATGTAATCTGAAACGGGGTGGTCAAATAAGCGTTGGACCAAATTCAAGAAGCCCACTACATAGAGTATACCCATGGTACACGACATTTTGTTCCCAAAAACCACCTTACCCAAATTAGAAGAAAAAATAGTGTGTTTTCATCAAACCATGCATCATGTGATTGCGATTTCCTAAACAAAAGTCTCTCTACTCCACCCAGAACACCCCAGAACACCCTGATTCACACTAAAACTAGAATATAGACCCTAAATGTGTACCCAACAAACCAAAAAACATTAAAATTTAAATATGACTAGAATAAAATGATTTAATTTTGAAACATTAAAAGGTACTACCTTTGGGTGGAAATTATCGAAGCTTCAATTCGATTTGCATTCCACAATACCTGAACGATGATCCAGCGTGACCTGAGCTCCATGACAATGTATCCATCTATACCCTCTCTCTTCTCTACATATACTCTACCTAAAATCTATCTATGGTGAAGGTATCCCCATAGTGTGTACTTGAAACACCATGGAGGTGAAAATAGAAAAAAAAGATAATAAGAAAAGAAATAAAAAAAGAAAAGAAAAAGAAAAAGAAAAAGAAAAAGAAGTAAAAGAGGACCCTACCAAAACCTGATGTCCAACATGAGGTTCTTTCCCATATAGAAAAAACACATTGTAGACTAAAAAATTCATTTATAATTAAAATTATATTTTATGAGAAGAATATATCACTGAAAAAATATGCACGAATAATAATATTTGATCAATTAAATATTAAATATTCATCCAAGATCTGAACTACTTAGAATTCTACCAAACTCCTATGGAAGTGTAAAAAAACCTATTATAGGATCAATTAACTGGTCCAAAAATTTATTTGAGGTATAATTATTGAATAAATTACCATTTTAACCTCAATATCTACCCAATAGTAAATAAATAAATAGAATCAATTTTATTTAAACAATCACAACATGATTCGTAACGTAATCCCTACTGATCGTATCTACTTCTACCTAATTCTGAATGTCCCTAGGACCATTTAATAATAATATGTATATATATATGTATGTAAAAACATCATATATATATATATATATATGTATTTTTATATACATGAAATGAATATTACTCGAGACATCAGACTAAGGTGTCCATAAATAACAACGTAAAGAAGAAAATAAGTCCATACTTGATCCTAGATCTGGTAAACTAGAAATCCTATTAATAGGTCTACAAGGTGGATGTTTTACCAATTTAGTCGTCTATCATTAATTTGATCCTTGGGTCTGTAATCATAAATGACAATACCTTCTTCAGAAAACGCTATAAATTTCTATGAGAAACCAATGTCACCACAGTGGTATACATTTACCAACACTAGGTTAATCCATACTGACCTCCAATAGATAAGAAGTAGTATTCTAGGTATCAAATAGATATCCTAAAAATATTGAATTGAGCTAGATTCCATATGTCTCAAGCCATTTATAACCTAATCTATTATTCAGATTCCTAGTTCCCAGCCCATTGGAAATCCTGACATTGCAACTTGGATAATATCTAAGGTAGACGACCCATATGTGATAAATAAGGAATAATATACTAATCCATTATAACAACGGTTAGTCATTCAATAGCTGGATCAATATCCACATCCCCATTGATGTTCGAGCTATACTATAAGGGTGAGTTAACCGATCCAAGAGAGTATCCTTATCATTGAATGATGAGATCAAGTCCATCCTTGGGAATCTCATTAGTATCCCACTACCCATGTGAAATTCTCCCACCTAAAAACATTTCGAATCCCCTGAAATGTAACCAGACTAGACATTCCTAGAGAGACCCATTATCAGAGGGGTTTGAGACAATCTCTAGGACCTACATTTTTATCCCTCATTAGGGAGGAATCCCAATGAAAAATTGGGGTTGTAGTAACAATAACATTATATCAAGTAAATATTAGGAGATATACCCTAGGAAGTATGCATGTTAGTCTTAATAGAATATGTCTACGAATTAAGAAACCATATAGTATATCTGGAAATTCTAAAACAATAAGGTTTAATATAAAGATCCAAGGAAGAACATATGTGTATCCCAAATATATAAATAAATAGGATCAGAACCTGGGTCTAGGAAATCATGTCCTAGAACCCTAGTATTAGAATAATACGAATCTCTTGATATATTTCTTGGAATTACAAAGTTCGACGTTGCATTGCATTAGGATCATCATCCAAAAACCAATAATCACTTATGGTAATCATTTACACATCATCAATAACCAAGTGAATGCATTAATAGATGTTGAGGGTGGACGAAACCCTAAACCCAACACTACTTCAACAATTTAATGGTTTAGATATTTGGTATAGGTTATAATGTGAAACCTACTACTGTCACTACCCAAGACCACAGAGCACTAGCTCAGGGACAGTTAAACATCATGGCACCCACTATGTCCATCATGAAAAAACACTAGATATGAATCCCACTTCGAATCCTTAATGCGTAAACATATGTGACAGAATCCCACTTAGGATCCTAAAATGTTAAGGTTAAATGAGGAATACTACATGGGATACATTATAGTGAGTAAGAAGAGGCATACTATATAGAATCCACAGAAATATACATCATAAATGGTGTCATATGTGGGACCTTGGAACAATAGTTCACGTAGGAAGAGTCATCATATATAGGATCCTCATAAAGAGTTAACATGTAAAGGGATCCAACAAGGGATTTCATAAGTCATCATGTATATGATGAAATCATGTATTGTTACCTGGGTAAAAGTAAGATGATAGAGTCATCCAACATGGTATCCTCTTGGTCTAAACATATAGAGAGGCACCCTAAGAAACAACTAATCCCATGGCATCCTAGGACAGAAGGAAACATATCCCAAGGGAAATATCCTCAAGGGGAAGGTTTCATTGACATTGGTTAAGGGAGATGACTCATAGACCATATAAGATCAAGGGTATCACTCTTAGTATTCAAATAGATTTTATTTCTGGAGGAAAAACCTCTCTATTTTGTAAGAAGCATGAAACGCCTATAAGGAGTCCTCAAATCACCTAAACGGTATCACTAGCACAAACTAATGTAAAAAAATTCAAAATGTACTTATCATGTGTCCAATTATGAATATATTGGTATAATGATATAGAAAACCCTAAAATTTGTTTTAAATAAGGAGTACATGACTTGTGTACATAGGTTCATGATGATTACCCTAGAGGCTCCACCTAGGCATGTACTCCGGTTGGACACGACATGTGAAAGCCCTTGTACATGGAATGTAGGAAGCATACTTGGAATGTAGCCTTTACAGGGAACCATATTGTGTACCTCACTGGTCTGGCCTTGTATATAGTATGGTTGTGTAATTATGTATAGTGTACAACCCACATGGGCTCTAGTTGTGTACTTCACATGGCCTTATGCCCATATAGAGATTCTCTAGATGGGTACTTAGGTACATTGATGAGTCCTAGTACATGGAGTGTATACCACATACATGGTGAATACTTTGAAAATAATCATTTTCCTTGAACCATAACAACATAGAATGTTTTTTCTTGAACTAAATTTTGTTTGATCAGGATTTTTCAACGAGAAATAAATAGGGATATATTGAAAATAATCATATTCCTTATAAAATGGTAAATCAATAGGGATATATTGAAAAAAATGTCAAAAAACCTATGTTTTGGTGGAATCTGCTGAAGTTTCACTCGTTTTCATGATCCACGGATACCACACCATAATCTATCTCCTATTGAGCTATGTGGAGGTACCTCCATTATTCGATTGATTTTTATATTTTTTCTGAACCTATCCATTTTCTCTCTCAACCACATAAATAGGAAATCCCATAGAGGGGTGTGAGAATTCTGGGGAGAAATAAGAAAAGAATAAGAAAACTAAAAGGATGAAAATGAAATGAAAAATGGGTATAGGCTTGAACATGGTGTTCATGTTGAGTTAATGTTGTGATGAATAAAAACCCACATTCTAGACTTAAATACGGTGAAAAATTTCAATCCAATGCTCCGTTGAAATGATATATCCAACAAAAAAAATTTAGAATAAAATAAAATTTAATTAATAAAATATAAAATATTAAATATTCCATGGAAATTAAAATAGTTTATAATTCCAAAAAACACATGTAGTAGGGTAAAAACCATATATGTGACCAACTAAGTGGTTGGAAAAACTATCTAAGATCATATTCTAGAAGAAAAGAACAATTTTACCTCTTTCAAGCTTCTGAATGCAGAAATTAAAATTTATACTCAAACATCAAGTCCAACAAAACATAGGTTCTTACATAATTAAATAATATATCGTATGATATATATGAGTACAGTTTAAGGATATATTTATAATAGGTTAATATTTATTATACAGTAGGTTTACAAATAATGTTGATACATGCGATGAGATATTTTTTGGATCACTTATATTTTTGGGAGACATATTCAATATTCACTCCTCATTTGTTAATGTGGTGTATATACAAACCTATCGACATGTTATGTAATGAATTTATTTATTCTCAAGATATTTTATTTTTTATTTATATTCATTGTTCCATGGAGCTTACAATTCACATGTTACCAAAGCGATGGGGGATTTTTGTCTCACTTTTACTTCTGTAAGAGACATTCCATATTCACCACTTTATTCCTTTGTGTGGTTTATATTCTTCCCCTAAATTTATTTTAGGATGGTTCATACGAAATTTAAGTGGATTTATATATAAATATAATGTTATTTTATTCATGGGTCTTATGATTCAAACATTACCAAAGTGGTAATGATTTTAGGTCATAATCTCATTGTATATCAGGATTGTTTATGATTATAATTCCAATGATGAAATATTATGCTCTATAACAAAATAAACTAATGTCATTTCTATAATTCCCTGACTCCAAAATCCCAGAGTCGGTGCATTATTACATACCATTAGAATGACCACAAAAGATCAATTCTCGGAAGATCAATTAGTTTAGTATCCTTGGAAGTACTAGATATATTTTAAAAGGTTTACATAACAGCATAAAATGGAAAAATACAAAAAAAATTATTTCCATAGAAAAAACTGAGATCCCATAGACTATCCCTGCAAGTCAGTCCTAATATACTTCTTTTCACCCTAGGAAAAATAAAACCTAGAAAGGGGTGAGCTCAGATGCTCAATAAGGATAACTATATAATGGAAACATTCATAAATAAGCATAAACATTTAAGGCAATGTATAAAACTGAAACAAAAGACTTTTTAATATAAAAATCATCATAATATGGAAAATATAATTCAAAATAATCTATTTACTTACTGATATGGATATCCTACTGGTCGAATAATCACATGAAATATCAATCGCCACTTTCATAATGATGGAATTCATAATGCCAGACATTCATAAACACATAGTCAAGGCCTTATGCCAAGAATAAAAATAAGATTATGTCAAGGCCTTGTGCCAAGAGACTAGTTTGTCTCATGAGACCTACTGATGCATCGAGGAGATATAGTGGGCTCCACCCATCACTTACTAAGTCCAATGCATTCCTCATATGATAAGGTTTAAACATATCATAAACATTCGTATTAAAACTAGCATACGAAATGTTAATAATTTATCCATAAACCATTACTGGTATAAAAATAACACATACACAATCAAACATATCACAAAACCTTCAATACAATATGGATATTTTGTATCATAATAAATCAACTTCAATTAAGCTTAAAATCCATCAAAGGATGTTGACATAGATGAAATAAAAACCTTTTTTTTATAAATATCTCTTTCTATTTTGAAATCATTTAAGAGTCACATAATAAAGAAAAAAATTTATTTTGAAAATATTTTTATAAGCATGTAAGGGAATCATTGACGATGTTATAATGGTAGTAAATAACATCACCTGCCATATAATTTTAAAAAACATTCTTACCTTAATATTTTCGAAAAGGTTATAAAGGAACTTATTTGGAAAATGATAGAAATATTCCTTTAAAAATATCTAATAAAAGTAAAACAAGGGTATAAATGAATTTAACCAATAGTCTAGTAAATAGTAAGAATGTTTTGAAATTCATTTTTAAGAAACATGGATGAGGATGATAAACAGGTCCCAATAGATAATTACGTATAAACAACCCTAGATAATGAAGAGATTGTCAAATTAACCCTTACCTTGTACTTTTCCTTGGTAGAGGGTAGGTTGAACTCCTGTATAATGGTGAAATATTTTTTTATTAAATTATACAAGAATAATATACATTAATATGACATCATATATGATCATTTAACATTGATTTGTGAATTATATCTTACTATTATTGACGTTTTAGGTTTTAACAGATTCATTTTCCTTTATATTATTTGTTATGTGAGTCATATTTTTTTATGTATGGGATATATCTTATTCATATACATAATTATATCAACTATTTAAACATTATTTGTAATCATAAAATGAAAATCAGTCTTGAATGGATACGATGGGGAATGAATCTCATCGCGTTCATGGAGACGGTAATCCGTACGTACGCACGAGAGACAATATCATTATTTTGATTTTAAAATAATATATAATTGGATGGTATATCATATATACAGAATCATTATCATGTTATATTTATTATTTACATCAATTACACATAATTATTAAACCCATCCAAATAATAATGTATTTAATAACAATTACACCACGACGTGGAGACGGTAAGCCGTATGTATGCACGTATGGTGACAAGTCATTCAAAAGATGGATAGAATAATGAATATGGTTGTACCATCTTTATTATAACATCAATGTATATAGAATATATTGGAGTTATTATTTTAGAATGGAAACAACATAGAAAGTGGAAGAGGAAGAATAAAGGAACTTGAAATAGGTGATGAAATATTTACCTCTTCTTCGGGTTATTCCTATTGATTTGATCAAAAGGGATCCTTAGATTGGATTTATAACTAAATTAAGGCCTCTAGGATGAAGGGAGGACATATGAGAGGATATTTGGTAAGGTTTTTTCTGCGCCAAAGATCTTTGAAGGTATGGATTAGAGAGAAGGGGGAGTTCCCTTTTATAAGAGTGTTGAGAGGCACCTTTGAAAAAGATAGAAATATTATTTTATAATACAATAATTTTTGGTTTCTAATGGATAAAAAATGGATTATTTAAAGGATAAGGTGGTGATAGGTCTAAAACCACACAACAAATAAGTTTTAGACTAGTTTGGGTCGCTATATTAACATTATCTTTTGGATTTAACTCTTAGTTAAATAGTTTGACATATACCATGTCTCTTTGTATTTTTATATTATATGGTTAATAAACTTACTATATACTTCCAAGATAACCCAAAGTGGTTCATTAATGATACACATATCATTATATAAGTCTTTTTTAAAAAAAATATAATTTTAGGAATAGAATATCAATTAATAATATAATATTTTTTTTAAAAAACTATTTTTTGTCAATTTTGACACTATTTGGTATTTTGTTTTTTATAAATTCATAACAGCTTTATAACATAAATAAAATTCCTATAACAAACCCTAACATTTCATATTAACCTATAAAATTATTGGAATTCATAAAAAGTCTCATATTACATTTATTTGGATATTTATAATTTCAATTATTTTAATATTTCATTAATTAGGTAATTACTGCATCATCATTGTGTCATAAATTAATTAAATTATATAATGTATAAAAAATATAAATAAAATAAAATTATGTATAAAATCTTTTTATCTTTATAATTAATATTTATAATCTAATTTATCTTATGTATAAACTTATATTATAAATTTTTTAGTTATTAAACATTGATTTTAACCCTTTTAACTCTTCTTTAAATAAAATAATAATAAGTGTCGTAATCTAATCCATGTGGACCAAAGTGGTTCATATTTTATTCATAAGGTTGTTTTTGGTAGAATTATACTTATACAATAGAATTAGGACATGTTTTAGGGTTATAATAATATCATTTTTACCCTTAATTACCCTATTTACTTTTAACTGTGGCAAATAAAAGTAATAAAGTTACTATTCATCAAAAATTAATTTCATCTTATTGAAACACATTTTTCTTACTGATTTAAACCTTTTATCTCAGATTTTTGAAATTCAACTCACATAAGCGGTGTAATTTTGTTTTATGTGAATTTGCAAATTCTTCTAGAAGGTGGGTAAAAGACTGTTAAAAGTTCATTTTTTATATATCTAAAATTATTATAAACTGACTCCCATTAGTTACACCAAACGTACATAGGGATTATATATCAAATTTGACCTAAAATAAATTTTAATAAAATAAATAATTATTTAAATAAAAATTCGGTTTTAAACTATAACTCAGTGTTTTTCACTATTCCTAAAAAATTGAAAATTTTTAGAAAAATACCAAAAATTCCCCTAAGCTAATTTCGATATTTTGAATGCAAAAATGAAGTCGATTTTGAAAGATAAAATTTATAAAATTTCAAAAAGTGGGTATTACTATTCATAATGGCTAGTTTGATTGGTTGCGGTGTGTTAGAACTCGAAGTTGCGTACAACACAGGCTATTGTATTATTCAAAGAGAAGCGTAATGTGAAAGCTTGGGGTGTTACATTCTCCCCTCCTTCAAATAATTTAGTCCTCGAAATTTCTAGAGTATTACTATGTAAAAAGACTCGGGTGGTTCTTTATCATAAGTTCCTCAGGTTCCCAAGTTTCCTCTTCCATCTTATGGTTTCTCCAAAGAACTTTTACCAGACTAGTCATCCAGTTTCTCAACACTAGTTCTATTATATCAAGAACCATGAAAGGATCTTCGCAATAAGACATATTAGGTTCTAGTTCTAATTCATCATAGTTGATTACATGCATTGGTTCAGAAATGTATTTTCATAATAGTGATACGTGAATTACATCATGAAATTTGGAGATACTTGGCGGCATTGACAAATGGTAAGCTACAACCCCAATTTTTTCTAGAAGTTCGAAAGGTCCTATGTACCTGGGACTCTATTTTCCCTTCTTACTGAAATGTATAACACCCTTACATAGAGATACATTCAAAAAACATGATCTCCTACCTGAAATTACAAATTCATTATTCGATTAACAACATAGATCTTCTGTCTACTTTGATCTCCCTTGATGTGGTTATGGATTACCTTCACCTTTTCCATTGTTTCCTCCACTAGTTCTGGGACTTTGAGTTTTCTTTCACCCACATCATCCCAATAGGTTGGTATACGACATTTCTTTCGGTATAACACTTCATATGGTGTCGTCTGATTACTTTAATGGAAGCTATTGTTATAGTAAAATTCTACCAGAGGTAAATATTGATCCCACATACCTTTAAATTCAAGTGATCATGATTTCAACATGTATTCTATGGTTTGAATAATCCGTTCTGATTTTCCATCAGTTTGGGGGTGGTAGGCAGTGCTTAAATGAAGTTCAGCATCTAGGGATTTCTGATGACTTTTCCAGATTCTTGATGTAAAATGTGGATCATGATCAGAAACAATCGATAGTGTTACTCCATGAAGTCTCACAACTTCATTAATATATAGCCTTGGTAGACGTTCAAGTGATAAATCTTTTATTATAGCTAGAAAATGTGCTGACTTGGTAAGACGATCAACAATGACCCATATTGCACCATTCTTTGTAGGAGTCTTTGGTAGTCCAATGAAAAATTACATCATAATATTATCCCATTTCCACTCCGGTATGGTAAGAGTTTTCTAGACTCCTCCAGGCTGTTGCCTTTCTTCTTTAACTTGTTTCAAACCATACATCTTAACACAAAATCAGCAATCTGCCTCTTCATGTTGTCCCACCAAAAATGTTCATTCAAATCTCTCAACATTTTGGTGCTTTTAGGGTGTATAGAGAAATTGGAACTATGAGAATCTTTCAAAAATTCCCATTTTAGATCAGGTATATCGGGAACACAACGTCTCTTCCCAAATTTCAAAATTCCATCTTTATACACAAAGTCACTCAATCTCCCATCATTCACAACATTAATCTTCTTTTGAAACTCTTCATCACCAATCTGAGAACTCTTTATCCTTTCTAGTAAAGATGATTTGGAAACCATTTGAAAAAGTATTGATGTTTCACATTCAATGGTTATTCCCATATCTATCTTTACTAGATCCATGTATATAGGATCCTTTTCAACTCTCATCTTGTTAAAAACATCATGATCTTTTCTGCTCAAAGCATCTCCCACCTTATTTTCCTTCCCCAGGTGGCAGTGTATCATGAAATCGTAATCATTGAGTAGTTCAAGCCATCTCCATTGCCTTAGGTTGTGTTCTTTTTGTGAGAAAACATACTGCAAACTCGTTTGATCTATATAAATCTCACATTTTTCACCATAGAGATATTTTCCCTAAATCTTCAAAGCAAAGATTATAGATTATAACTCAAGATCATGATTAAGATAGTTTTGATCATGAATTTTCAGTTGTCGTGATGCATAGGCAATAACTATATCATTCTGCATAAGGACACAACCAAGTCATTTCTTTGAAGCATCACTATAAATAACAAACCTATCATTCCCCGATGGTAGATTCAATATATGAGCATTGACTAATATTCTCTTCAATTCTTCAAAAAATTATTCACACTCTTTTGTCCAAACAAATTTAACCCCTTTTCGTGTGATCTTTGTTAATGGGTTAGCCAACTGGGAAATTTCTGGACGAAACGTCGATAATAACCTGCTAAACCAATAAAACTGCATACCTCAGTTATAATCATCGGTGCTGGCCATTCTTGGATTGCCTTGGTCTTAGAAGGATCAACAGAGATTCCATCCTTAGAGACAATATTGCTAAGAAAAGAAATATCTTAAATCCAGAATTCACACTTGCTAAACTTCCCATATAATTCATGTCTTCTAAGAGTCTTCATGATAATGCACAAGTTATTTTAATGATATTCTTAGATTTTAGATTATATTGATATATCACCAATAAATACCACTAAAAAGTCATCATGATATTCCATGGAAACTCTATTAATCAGATCCATGAAGACAGAGGGTTGATTAGTCAATCCAAAAGGAATTACTGTAAACTCATAATGCATGTACCTGGTTTGAATTGCTGTCTTTAGAATATCTTCCTTCTTCATGCACAACTGATGGTATCCAGATTGAAGGTTAATCATTGAAAAGTATTGAGGTCCATGCAGTTTCTCAAAAAAATCATTAATGTGAGGTAGGGGATACTTTTTATTTATTGTTATAGAATTGATCTCCCTATAGTCAATGCACAACCTCATAGATACATCTTTTTTCATAACAAAAAGGAAAGGGGCTCCCCATGGAGAAACACTAGGGAGAATAAATCCCTTATTACTCAATTAATCTAGTTGTTTCTTTAGTTCCACTTATTTTATAGTGTCCATTCTATAAGGGGTCTTTGATATGGTCCTTGAACCAGGAATTAAATCAATGGAGAACTCAATTTCTCATTCTGGAGGATGTTCAGGTAAATTTTCTATAAATACATCAACATAATTTTGCACAATAGGTACATCCTATATTTGAACATTATTTTCCTCACCCACAGTTGTTTCATTCTCTTCCTCCCCAATAATTGAATTTAATTGAGCTACTCTGGTTAGATCTAGATAAGAATCAGGTGGTGATGAATCTTCTCTAAAGATAAGGTGTTATTGATCATCGTCATCAAAAATCAGGACCTCATCCTTCTTACAATAAATTTTTTCATCATGGTCTGAAAGCCAATCCATACTAAGGATTATATCAAATTCAATCTTTGGTATGACGATGAGATCAGTAGATAAAGAACATTTATATGCTCTTACGGGGACTGATTCATAATTTTTTTTGTAATGATACTTCCCTAAAAAGTTTTGACTGACAGCATCCTTGTTAAATAAAATTGTAAATATATAATTTTCATAGAAAACTAGGAAGATATAAAACAATGCGATGATCCAAAATCAAATAAAGTATTTGGTAAACTTGAGGAAACTATTAAATTACCTGCCACCACGTCTTTTGAAGGTTCAACCTCAGCAGTAGTGATAACATAAGTTGGCCTTGATCCCTTGCCCTTTTTGGAGGTATGTTCCCTGGACGCTTAGAACATTCATTTCAATAATGCCCCCTTTCTCTAAAATTGTATAATTCATCATCGACAGCCTCTTTCTTCCCCTTGTAATTACGAGCTTGGTGGCCTTTTTCACCACACTTATAACAGACTCCCATTCACTTTAAGAAATTACGAAGGTGTTTTTTCCTACATTTACTTCTAGATGGATATTCAAATTTTCCCTTCTTCCCCTTATTTACATTTACAGAGTGTTCAACAAATATCTTCTTCCCCTGCTTTGTTTTAAAGTCGTAAGACATAGAGAATTATTTTTCTGTCTTGATAGCACATGATAAAATATCTTTATACAACGAGAAGGATTATGAGACTAATGATCAACAGAGAAATGGTTTTAACCCATAAAATAAATGATCAATATTACTTCTTGAGTTATGTATATAATCTGCATCATGCCTCACTAACCTTGTAAAGTTAGCCTGACACTTTTGCGACATTCTCATCCTTATTTTTCCTCAGACATAGAAATTTCCTTTCCATATCTTCTTGATGGTCATGAGGAAAGTATTTTTCTAATAAAATCTCATTAAACTCCCTCTATTCCATATATTATATTTCATCATCTTCCTATGTGTTTTGAATCAATGACCACAATTGATCAACATCTTCAGTGAGGCGGTAAACTGCCATGAAAACTTTTTCCCTTTCGCTATTCCCTAAGGCATGGAATGTTCTCTCTAAGAAATTTATCCATTGCTCAGCTACTAATGGATTTGTAATCCCATTGAATATTTGTGGGTTTTTCCTCATGAAGCGGTCTAACATTGATCCTCCACGTTGTGAATCAAGGTCCTCTTTACGGGTAAACCAATTATACATAACATGAGTGAGTTATCCCAGAATGGTGATAAGATGATCAACACTAGTTGTATCACTAGCTCCACTATAATTATATTGACCAGGAGGGAAATCCCTACATTTAGTTCATGCATTGATACAGTTTCCATTCCTTCCACTAGGCGCCATTTCTAAACAATGGCATAAACTAGATTAGTTTATGAATTGAAATGCATAATTCCAAACTTATAAAACACTTATCATAAAATGAACAGTTTATGGATATAATCCATAATCATAAAACCAATTTTCTATGAGGAAGAATATAGTAATAAACCCTTCATAATGGTTTTTATATAAAATGATAATTATCCAAAGCGTATCCCCCGGGAGTGTCGTAACCAAGAGTTTATAAAGGCCCGTTGTCATGCACCCGTTCCTGTTCAAGTCCATCTCAAAGCGGTGTTCTCGGGTTTTACCAATAGGTACATGTATGCCCGATCTGTCTCTACCTGCTCGTATCCAGACAGGGATGTATTTCTTTGAAAACTCATAAAATATCTAAAATAGAAAAATTCTAGGATGTTCTTCTATACTAATCCTCAATGTCTCTCTTAGGGTAATGTGATCAAATTAGAGCTTATCTAAATATAGATTCCAAGGTTTGTACTAAACTTCCTCTGATACTAACTGTAACACCCCGACCCCAGAATCCTAGAGTCGGTGCATTATTACGTATCATTGGCATGATCACAAAAGATCATGTTTGGAAATATCGATTGGTTTAGTAGCCTTGGAAGTACTAGAAACATTCATAAGGTTTACATTACATAATAAAATGGAAAACTAAAACAACATTATTTCCATAGACAACACTGAGATCCCAAATACTATTCCTGCAGGTCAGTCATAATATACTTGTTCACAACTTGGGAAAAATAAAACACTAAAATGGGTGAGCTCAGATGCTCAGTAAGGATAATAATATAGGAGAAACACTCACAAATAAGCATAAACATTTAAGGCAATGTATAAAACTTAAACAAAAGCCTTTTAAATATAAAATTCATCATAATATGGAAAATATAAATCAAAATAATGCAATTTAATTACTCACATGTATATTCTACTAGTCGAATAATCACATGCAATATCAATATCCACTTTCATAATGATGGAATGCATAAGTCCAGACATTCATAACCACATTGTCAAGGCTTTGTGCCGAAAATACAAATAAGATTTTGTGAAGGCGTTGTTCCAAGACACTAGTGTGTCTCATGACACCTACCGATGCATCGAGTAGCTATAGCGGGCTCCTCCCATCACTTACTAAGTCCAATTCATTCCTCATATAAAAAGGTTTAAACATAACATAAACAATCGTATTAAAACTAGCATATGAAATATTAACACTTTATCCATAAACCATGAATGGTATAAAAATTACACATCCACAATCAAACATATCACAAAACCTTAAATAAAATATGGAAGTTCTGTATCATAATAAATCAACTTAAAATAAGCTTAAAATCAATAAAAGGATGTTGAAATAGATGAAATCAAAACCTTTTTTTAGAAATATCTCTTTCTATTTTGAAATATTTTAAGAGTAAAATAATAAAGAAAAATTTTATTTTGAAAATATTCTTATAAGCTAGTAAGGTATGCTTTGGTGATGTTATAATGGCGGAAAATTTCCGCACCCTCCATATAAGTTAAAAAAAAATTCTTAACTTAATTTTGTCAAAAAGGTTACAGAGGACCTTCATTGGAAAACAACAGAATGATTCCTTTATAAAAATATTATAAAAGTCAAAAAAGGGTATAAATGACTTTAACCCATAGTCTAGTAAATACTAAGAATGTTTTAAAATACATTTTTAAGAAACATGGATGTGGATGATAAAGAGGTCCCATTAGATAATTATGTATAAACAACATTGGATAATGAAGATATTGTAGAATTTTCCCTTAATTTGTAGTTTTACTTGGTCTAAGGTAGGTTAAACTACTTTATAATGGTGAAATAATTGTCAGTAAATTATACAATAATCATATATATTAATATTATATCATATATCATCTTTTAGCATTACTTTGTTAATAATATTTTAGTATTATCGTCGTTTCAGGTGTTAACAGGTTTGTTTTACTTTATATGATTTCTTATGGGAGTCATATTTGTTATGGATGGGATGTATATTATTCATATCTAGAATTATATGAAGTCTTTAAACATTATTTTTAATCATCAAATTAAAATTAGTCTTGAATGGATATGATGGGGAATGAATCTCATCGCGTTCGTGGAGACGGTAATCCGTACTTACGCACGAGCGACAATATCATTATTTTGATATTCAAATAATATATAATTGGATGGTATATCATATATACATAATCATTATCATGTTATATTTATTATTTACATCAATTACACATAATTATTATACCCATCCAAATAATAATTTATTGAATAAGAATTACACCATGACGTGGAGACAGTAATCTGTACGTACACATGTACGGTGACATGTCATTCAAAAGAAGGATATAATAATGAATATGGTTGTTCCATATTTATAATAACATCACAAAATATTTAATATACTGGAGATATTATTTTATAATGGAAACAAAAATAAAGAGGAAGTGGAAGAAGAAAGGAACTTGAAAGAGGTGATGAAATATTTACCTCTTCTTCGGGTTCTTCCTTTTGATTTGATCCAAAGGGATCCAAAGGATGGATTTATGACTAAAAGAAGGCCTCTAGGATAAATTGAGGAATGTTTATAGGGTATTGGGGTAGGGGTTGGCCGATCCAAATGGTTTTGAAGGTTTGAATTGGAGAAAAGGGGGAGTGCCGTTTTTTAAGAGGGGTGAGGGGCACCTTAGGAAAAGATAGAAATATTATTTTATAATAAAATAATTTTGGGTTTATAATGGCTCAAAAAATTTATCATTTAAAGGATAAGGTGAGGATGGGTCAAAAAACACCCAAAAAATATGTTCTAGATAGGTCTGGGTCCTTATCTTTTGGATTTAACTCTTAGTTAAATAGTTTGACATTTACCATGTCTCTTTGTATTTTTATATTATATGGTTACTAAATTTACTATATACTTCCAAGAGAACCCCAAGTGATTAATTAATGATATAAATATCATTATAAAATTCCTTTGTAAGAATTTTAGATTTTTATGAATGGAATATCAATTAATAATATAATATTTGATTTAAATACTCTTTTATGTCAATTTTGACAATATTTGGTATTTTGTTTTTGCTAATTTTTTAACAGAATTATTACTTCAAAAAAAATAATCTAACCAACCCTAACATTTCTTATTAACCTAGTAAATTATTGTAATTTATAAAAGTCTCAAATTACATTTATTTGGATATTTATAATATCAATTATTTTAATATTTCACTAAGTAGGTAATTACTGCATCATCATTGTGTCATAAATAAATTAAATTATTTAATGTATAAAAAATATTAATAAAATACCATTATGTATGAAATATTTTTATATTTTAATTAATACTTATAGTCGAACTTATCTTATGTATAACCATATATTAAAATTTTCTTAGTTATTAAACTTTTATTTTAACTCTTTTAACTCTTCTTTAAATAAAATAATAATAAGTGTCCTAATCTAATCCAAGTGGACCAAATAGGTTCATATTTTATTACTAAGGTTGTTTTTGGTCTAATATTACTTATACAATAGAATCAGGACATGAGATAGGTTAATAATAATATCATCTTTACCCTTAACTACCCCATTTACTTTTAACCGTAGTAAATAAAAGTAAAAAGTTATTGTTCACCAAAAATTATTTTCATCTTATTGAACCACATTTTTCTTACTGATATAAACAGTGTCTCTCAGATTTTTTAATTTCAACTCACAAAATTGGAAAAATTATGTTTTATGTGATTTTACAATTTCTCCTAGGATGTGGGTAAAAGACGGTGAAAAATTCAATAAAATTTTTATATATCTAAAATTATTATAAACTGACTCTAACAAATTAAATTGAAATTATATAGGTATTATGTATCTATTTTGACCAAAAATAAATTTAAATAAAATAAATAATTATTTAAATAAAAATTGGTTTTTAAACTATAACTCAGTGTTTTTCACCATTCATCAAAAATTGAATGTTTTCAGAAAAATACCAAAAATTAACCCTAAGCTAATTTCGATATTCTGAATCCAAAAATGAAGTCCAATTTGAAAGGTAAAATTTATAAAATTTCAAAAAGTGGGTATTACTATTCATAACGGCAAGTTTGATTGGTTGTGGTGTGTTAGAACTCAAAGTTGCGTAAAACACACGCTACTGTATAATTCAAAGAGAAGCGTACCGTTGATGCTTGGGGTGTTACAATTTCTTTTACAATACTTATTTCTAGATAATAATTTTTTTCCTTTTAATTTTTTTGGTTTATGTACTTATGATTCCAAATGAATATTTTCAATAAAAATCGTCTTTATTTTTCAATTTGGTCAATACTACTTTTTCTTCCATGTCCATATTTTCTAAAATTTTTATAAATAAATATTTTAAAATTATCCAATGGCTATATAATTTTTTTTACCAATGTTTAAAATTTATAAAAATGGTGTAAAAGGAATCTTCTTGTTGTTTTCTAAACATGGCTCTTTTCTACATGTTTACAAACATACGAAATGAATCTTTATTTTATTACGCATGACATGAATGATATTATCTGTTTTAATGATTGATCTATGATTTAAAGCATACTTTATAAAATTCCGAGGATATTTTAAAAGAAAATTTTTTCTTTAATATTTGGGAAATTTTTAGGTTTTAATTATGTTTCTTCATAGTGTAAAGGTTATTTTCTTCAAAAAATGTTCCAAGAGTTATTCGAAAATCATTTTCCATAGAAGATTAAATCCATTTATGTTGAATAAGATTTAATTTTAATATGATCTAATGATACCATCTTTATTCAATCTCTCTATAATTTATTTTTATGATGGAAGTCTATTTATGGAACCAATTTATTTTTCATAGGTTAACTTATGATGAAATGATTATGAAAACCATTTTATTTCTATTTTTTATGATATGATTAATGTTTTATGATCTAATAACACAAAAAATTTGTGGATTATGTTATAGGTGGGACCAATATCTCCCCTAATGTATTGGGTAATGTTTAATGTTATATTATTTCAAATGGTAAATGGGTGGTTATCCCAATCCCAAAACAGCATACACAAGAGGTTATCCCAAGTCTGAAATAGGGTACGTGGGGGGTTATCCCAAGCCTGAAAGAGAGTAACTGAAATGCTTTCCCATGATTGAATGAGGGTACATGAGAGGTTGTACAATCCTGAAATAGGGTACACAGAAGGTTATCCCAAGGCCACGATATTTTCAAGGTTGGTTTTCACAAGACTAACATGTTAGGAATGTCTTGGTTGGTAGTATTGACATAAGATTATCTAATCTGATGTGTATGACAAAAATCATTGTCTTATTCTAATGTTATGTTCTCATGGATCGTGTTCTTTGATTCTATTTTGATTTATGTCTTAGGAACTATAAATATTTGTTCATGACTGTAGTTTATGATCTATGATACATAGGATATGGTTATAAAATGTTATTCTCATGTTCTCTTATGCTTATGCTCATGTTATGCTAATATATCCCTTATTTAACCTTAACAAGCATCTAAGATCACTCTTTATTATGTTTCCTTTACCCTGGTTATGAAGAATGGTATTATGTATGATATGTCTAAGAAGGGTGCTAGATATGGGAGATGATGTAGTTCACCTATTTACCAAATGAATATGTATCCAAATTTCCAAAGGCACTAGACATAATGATTTCAACATGGATCATTATGTAATGTTATGAATATTTATCTATTCAGAAGTGACATCTAGATATGGGAAGTGTGTCTCACTATAATTGGTATTATAGAATGATATAGTTATCTTATGGAAACTAGTACAAGAAGACATTAGTGAGAAATATAAGGATATGTCTAAGTATTGAAAAATATCATAGAATTTTAATGAAGAATAGATTGAGGTTTTTTTAAGAAATCACATCCATTTCAATATTCTAGAAGTGGATGTGGATCTGAAATAGTTGTACTTATGGTTAATAACTCTGAAATGTGTGGATTGGTATTTGACTCAGTTGTAACCTGGTTAATGATAATATGCCATAATGCACATATGGCTTGACACTCCTGCGGTTATGTTTTGGAAATTTAAAATCTCTTTATGACCAATCAGAAAAGATTTGAATAGATGATGTCCAGGAATGAACATTGTTTATCCTTAGGTGTTATACAATGAAAATATGTTTTATTTACATTGAAATCATATGAAGTAATTTTAATTATTAATCACTCTGATTAATGTTGACTAATGGTTATGAAAACCATTTTGGTTTTAGTAATGGATTAATGATATAACAATGGTGTTGGAGTGAATATAGGTATGTAAAAATATTGACGTATCATATTTAAGCTTAGTCTTATTGATACCCTTATGTCATGAAAAGTAATTAGAAATGGTAATTTATACAACTAATGATTATATGATAAATTAGCAGTGAAACCCAAAATGGTATGATAGTTTCAACTCATGTCTAGGATTATTACCCGGTCAATGTTTATGGTAATGTACTTTCTACAATAATTTTATTCTACCTCTAGTCAAATATGATGTTATCTTAGCCATGGGTTAGGTTTACCTACATATATCCCACATATATTTCCTAGGAAGCATAGCCATGTTTTATATTCCAAACTATCCTATGATCATAAAATAATGTGATGATAAATATAAAGTTTTGATGGAAATTAAACCCATTTTATAGGTTCTGATTCCCATTCAAAAGTGGGATTTATCTCATATGGTTGAAAAAAAACAAAAAATCTACGATATTCCTATTTTGTGGAAGTTTGATAATGTATTTATTAAAGAGTTACCCACTATTTCACCTAATCATGAAGTTGATTATTCAATAAAACTAATATACAGAGCTATGCCTATTTCAAATAATCCCTATAGAATGGCCTCAACCGAGTAATAATAATTGAAGAAGAAAATATATGAAACTATTAACAATGGTTCTATTAATCCAACTATATCACCATGGGGTACACCAGTTATTTTTAAAAAAATAAAGATTGATCGATGTGAATTATTATTTATTACCGTAAACTGAACAAGATCACAATCAAGAACTGAATCCATTTACCACATATTGTTGACTTTATTTTTCAATAGAGGATAGCTCAAAACTCTTATATGATTTACCTTCATTCTAGATATCAAAAATTGAGGTTTAATAAAGATTATACACCTAACACACAATTCCATTCGAGGCATGGACACTATGAATATATATTTATTCCATTTGGTATTACTAATTCCATAACTATCTTTATGGATGTAGTGAATAGTGTTTCTAATGATTAATTTGATCTGTATGTGGTAGTATTTATATAAAATACTGTTATATATTCAAATTTCATCGAATAGATTGAATATCAAGTGATAATTATGCTTAAGACCTTAAATATGGAGAAAGTGTATAAAAAATTTAAATTGTGTGATTTTTTTCTATAAAAGGCATCATTTTTAGGTCATATAATCTCAAGAGAGGGTATATATGTGGATCCACCAAAGACATAAGTTATTGAAAATTGGTGAAGACTAACCATTGGGACTAAGATCCAAAGAATTATTTGTTTGGCTGTATATTGAGGATGGTTTGGGGAGAATTTATCATGACTATCTAATTCACTCACAATGATAACTCAGAAGGGAGCCATGTTTCTTTAGAAATATTAATGTAAAGAAAATTTCATTGAACTAAAGATAAGGTTTTTTATTGAACATATGCTTACATTACCCTACATTGAAGAAGGTTTTATAAAATATAATGATACATCAAATAATGAATTAAGATACATTATTTTGTAGAATCATATAGTGATAGCTTATACATCACCATAATTAATGGTTTAGAAAAAAATAACAAACTTATTATTTAGAGTTATCTGATGAAAGTATTTCATTAAAGGAATGGTGGGATTATCTTTTTGTGTAAGTTTTTTATATATATACTAATCATAAGAGTTTATATTATATATTAATTTGGAATGACATCAATATGTGATAGAGTAAATCGTTTGATTTGATTAAAGATTAGGACTGATCAGAACAGTACCACCCGGAGATAGAGAATAAGGTACCCAATGCTTTGATTGGAAAGGATCATGATAGGTTCCTATTATTAGGATAAAAAATATCCAATATTTATAAATTTGTATATTATGGATCTAAAAATATTAAAGTGACAAAAGAACTATTCTCTTTCTCAAATGATTTTCAACCATTTATATATGTTACGAATACAGAGGTCTAGAATTGGGATATAGATCTACATAAGATGGTGATACATTTTCCAAATTTTATCCTTGATTATAATGGAATGATAATTTTTAGGAATTATGTATTTCTTCCATCCATACTTGATTTGAAGAAAGATGTATTAGAGTAAGCTCATAATTATCCATTCTATGTTCATTCTATAAGTACAAAGATGTATTGAGAAATGAAAGAGTATTTACAGTGGGATAGAATGAAGAGAGATATTTCCAAGTTTGTATCATGATTCATGGTTTTTCAGAATGTTAAGAATGAGTGAAAAAATTCTACGGGGATGTTACTAGCATTACTCTTACCAGAATGGAAATAGGAAAACATCCCCGTGGACTTTTTATCAAACACCCCAAAATATCTTAGTTGAATAATTATTTATGGGTTATATTAAATAACCTTATAATTTGATCATAGTTCATGGAAACTAGAGAGTTTTTTTTTCTCTTGGTCATCTTTCCATAATATATATTAAAGAAGAGTTAATGTTTCATAGATTACCAAATTCTATTATATATGATCAAGATCCAAGGATTGATTCGATGTTATAGAGAAGTCTTTAATAGGACCTAGATATAGAGAAAAGTTTCATCTATATATATCATCCTCAATAAGATGGCCAGTATGATAGAAAAATGAAAACCATAAAGGATATGTTGAGATTTTTTTCTAGGGATTTGAATGGTGGTTGGGATAAAGAACATCCTCTAGACAAGTTTTTTTTACCAAAATAGCTTTCACTATAGTATTCAGATGGCTCTTTATAAAGAAATTTTCGTCATGAAGTTTAGAAATATAAAATGTTGGGATGGATATTGTGAAAGAAACCTATTGATACTTGAGAAATATGAGAAACTGGTATAAAAATATATATCCAATCAAGAATATATTAGGCTAGCTAAGAGAAGTCCAAAAATTATTTTGAAAATGGTGGGCATGGTCTAGAGTTTGATTATGATGAAAAATACATCCTACAAATTTCTCAATGAAAGTAGGTTTATATTTTCTAAAATACATTAATGCTAATACTAAAGAATATTTTACCTTCTGAGAATATTCATCGTGTAGGGATAGTTGATTATCTCTTGGCACTTCCTCTGAACATCTCTCAATTCCATGATGTGTTCCATGTATCTCTCAAAAGGATGTACATATCTGATCATTCACATGCAGTAAAATCATAAGTCATTCCATTGGATCCTGATCTTTCCTATGAAGAATAACTCATTGAGATTCTTGATCATGAAGAGAAAGTTCTACAGAACAAGACCTCTCACCAGGTCAATGTTTTATGGAAAAAACAGCCATCTTGAGGAAGCTATATGTGAATTTGACGATACGAAAGTAAATAATTATCCTTATTTATTTATATCAGAGTGATGGAATTTTAAGTTTGAAATTAATTTTAAGGGGGTAGAATTTAATACCCTGAGATATTATAAAATACATTTTTCAAATAAATTTAATTTATACAATATCTTGTGTTCCACGCAAAATTGATTTTTAACTAACCACGTTATACTATCAATGTTATTATTAAAATTAAAATTTTATAACCAATTCATTAAATTTGATGTATGAATAGAAATAATAACCTTTTTAAAATTAAGTACGAATGGTTTAGATAAATAAATAACATTGAGAAATAAGTACCTAACTATTGGTAAAGTCTTTATATGCTTCAAAAAGACATTTTTCGGAAAATGATTTTTGTTTTTTTATGAATAAATACAAATATTTTTTTCCACTTTTAGAAAATATATTTCAAAAAATTAACATCATTTATCGGAATCAACATATAACATACCATTTACTTATTTTAGGTATTCCTTGATCCTTATTTTGATCTCCTTTATGTCGGGTCTTATTTTGGGGTCATTGACCAAGAATTTAAGATGTTTTGGAAGCCCAAGAGGTTTTGTATGGTTTGAGAAAAGTTAGGGAAAACTTTGTGGTGTGGACCAACAAACCATGCACCCTATTGTGATCCACAGGAACTGGAAGAAAATTTTTTCCTACCATGTGGCTAGACCCACCAAACCTTGTAACCTCAGATAGTAAGGGGTTTCACAGTTAGTTTATTGTTTGAATAACTATGAATTCACTTAGGAGAAACCATGAACCATACCATTATGGTGAAGGGTGAGGGTGTACAACTTGTCTAGCTATGAGGCCCTACCAAGAAAACTATTTGAGTGGGTTTTAATTCCCCTAAAATTTGTATTAAAATTATAAATTCATTTGGTTTAACCCATAATCAACATATTTCAACCTAACTCTAAGCCTTCGTCTTTAAAAGTTCCCAAGAGGTTATTTTTTCTCCTTAAACTGATTTTCTTGGTCTATCTATGTGTCTTTAATCTCATTCAATCTCCTCTATGTATGTGGATCTCTTATTATGTAGTTTCCTTAGATATCTCTTTCCATCATCCTTAGAGATTAATATATCATTATGTTATTGATGGATATCAATATTATTTTTCATGACGTTGATTCTTGGTATTGTTTTTTGATCTATTTTGCCTCTTTAATTATTGGTGATATCATTGTGGGTGTTTTGATAAACTGTGTGATTAATGGTAGGTGGATCCACTATTGTTTTCCATATAATGGAATCCTTATAATGATTGGTTGAATTGAAATGATTTTTAAAACCTAATTTTAAAGGATTTGATGTGTGGTTTCAAATGTAATCAAAATTTGTAAAATAACTCCATTATTAATGGAATTGAATTATAGGGATGATTTTGGTAAAATGATGGATTTATTTTCAAATTCATTTTATGAATTCATCTTATTTAAACATTTATAAAAATAGCTTAAAGTGTAAGATGATTTTAAATTACATGAATTGATTAAAATGAATATTTTGGTTTTGAAATGAGAAAGACACATTGAAAGATGAAAATGAGATAATTTTAATATGAATTGGCTTGAAATTTTTTATTTTATCATGATTGATTGATAGACTTTTTGAAGCACATGTTAGCTAGCATAGTTAGTGGTAACTTGGAAAATCACACTAGGACCATGAATCCCGAGTTGTGGATTGGAGATTAAAGCTATTACTAAACCATTATTTCCCAAAAAACTAATTGGGTTTCACTTTAGGGGTGTAGATCGACCACGGGGGTTCCCTGATTAGGGTGAATACTGATTTTAGGGTGCACAACTATCTTGAGTTGAGATCATTATTGAGATATTTCATGATCATTTTTCCTTAACTAACATACTCTCAGATTTTTTTATATGGTTATATGATTTTTTGAATTGATTATACATTCCATTGATTATTGATGTTTTTTATTCTAGAAATCTTATTTATATAAGTGATTTATATAGAATGTGTAGTTACATAAATTTTGATAGTTCTTCCATATATTTTATTGTGAATTAATGTTTTAGTTTAAAATATATGAATTATATAACAATCCTTGTTTGATTAAAATGAAGAATTATTGGTTTAATTATTATGGAACAGATTATATAACTCTTATTGAGATCTTATAAGGATTTATAGCTCACAACCTAACTATTCTATCAATATTTTATATATTTTATTATGCCATTAATGAGAAAGGGGAATCATCCAATTAGAGTTGGTCGATATACTTGATCCTTGGGACCATGGATGGGCGGTGGTGTATAGTGGATAAGTTTTACATTTATTATATATGAGTTTTTGATGATTTTATCTAGATATTGTAGTTAGTTATTATGGGATGTTTTTATTTCTATCCAGGTACTATTTTTCCTTTTTATTTCTAGAAATTTTTTCCTTTAGAGTATTTAGTATGATTATTTTTATCTTTTATCTTCCTATATTCTAGGTAAAAACCACCCCCACGTTTTTCTTATGTAATGCCCCGTGTTTTCCAATAACGCATGGGAATCAAGAACACCCTTGATTTTATTTTAGATCTTGATAAAGTGTCAGTGTACTAGGGTATCTATGTTGGTTCATGACAAAGTGGTATCAATTGTATTGGTTCAATATATTTCCGTAATGTCAGTATATAGTTTGAGATGTCATGTTGAGACTTAGGAAGTATTTTTAAGGGAGTTCCTTTCCATCCATAACTAGAACGAGGCCCAAGTGACAATGGGTGTTTTTGAAAAGTGTATTTGGGGAATGTTTGTATATGATTCTACTCTTCCCCCAACCATTGATGTGAATATGCTGAAATCACAGTCTTATGTTTCCACTCAATGGAATTTATATTCTTGTATCTCTTGTCTGAGTTTCTGATATTTGTTTCCTTTATAATGTATTCATTGTTTTCTATTTATTTTTTGTATAATTGTGATTCAAATAAGACATATGAAAAGTATCCATGAGGATGACCCTAGTGAACCACAATGATAAAATCTTTAATTGGACAATAATCATGTTGAGAAAGTGGTTCAGGATGTTCAAGGTATTGGAAATGTACCTTCAATCATTCTTGTTTAAACTCAATAAGAAGAACATAGAAGGTATGAATCTTCTGATAAAGATCAATAGTTTTTTTATGACCAGACACCTACTTTACAAGGCATTAATGATCCTCAAGAGGTTGAGAATTGGCAGAAAAAGATATAATTTTTGTTAATTTTGGAAACACCTTAATATATTATGGTGAAAAATTATAACTTTAAGAACGAAGGGCCTAGAATGAGATAGTGAGATTATTTGTTGATAGAAATTTTTTTATGGGTTTGGAATGGAAATAAATTCATGTTATTTTTATTAATCAATTGAATCCAAAATATATAGTCTTATTGAAATTTGTAGAGATTATCAAACTCTAGTAGGGTGACATGTCTGTGAGTAATTATATAAATGGATTTTTAGGCATATTTTGTTTTCTCATGATGTGTTGACTACTTAGAATCTAAAGGAATTAATATTTTAAATGTGTATTTGATGTGAAATTTGATATATTGTTTTCAAGTTTAAGATGAATATTTATGATGATGTGATGGATAGGGAATTTATGGTTAATATTGACCTGCAATGTAATTCTGGGTTGGTGAGAGTTTCTTCTCCAAATGGTAGTTATTTGGGTTCCTTTAAATAAAATAGGACGAATGATGAGTCTTGTGGTGGGTCTAGATAGCTAGAATATTCCACAAATTCTGCAGTTCCTGATATATTCCCATTAAATTTAATTCAGTGAGGTAAGGTTATGAATTCTAGATGTTTTTATATTGAGGAGCAAAAAATATGTTTTTCCTTTGGGGATCAAGACATATGATAATGTTTTCCCATTTATTTTATGCTCCGCATAATGGAATTAGATAACCAGATCCAAAAAGAACTCTATCAAAATTTTATTCTTCATTATCTAAGGGGTTCCTTCCACATGCATCAAGAAAAAATGATCTTCACATAGTAAAAGTCTTTCTAGAAGAATCTAATACATATCCAATGACTATAGTAAGTACCATCACTGTAAGATCATCTTTTGTGACTTCTTTATTTGATATCGGTGCATATCACTTTTTTATATCAACTCTTACTATGATCCTACTAAATTTTCTTATGAATATTTTTTCTTATAGGATGGGTATTACAACACCTTTTGGAATGATGGGAGAGTAGGGCCTTCATTGTGCTTTTTTTTTTCAATTGATCAAAGGATGATCTTACTATGAATTTTCTAGTTCTTGATATAAAACCTATTGATATCATCCTTAGGGTAGATTTTATGATTGATAATGAGGTTTGAATTGATTTTTATCTTTAATGGTTCTACGTTACTACACCTGATGGGCATTTCATTTCTTTTAGGGATAATGGTAACTGACGTTGAGTAAAGCAAGACCATATTTTTTGGAGTTGGGAAGGTTAATATCAATGTTTTCCTTTTACTTAGAGAAACTATATTTGAGTGATTATCTACCTCCATTTATCATCTAGTTTCCCAATATGTTACCTTCTGATTTCTTTTTTCTACCAGTGGTCTGAGAGTTAGAGTTCTCTATTGATTTAGTACCTATTACTCACCAAGAATCTATTACTTATTACTATGAAAAATCAACCGAGTTTAAGGAGTTAAATACTTGGTCAGATGATCTTTTATATAAAGGATTCATAACCCCCCAAGTGTGTCTTTTTAGAAGGTTCCTATTCTATTTACAAAGAACTATGAAAAAACATTTCACCTCAATTTTGATTTCAAAAAACTCCATAGAGTTATAGTAAAGAAAAATTATCCATTACCACATATTAATGATTTCTTTGACTAGTTAAAAGGGAAAATATGGTTCTTGAAGATTGATCTTTTATTTGGTTATAAAAATTTGAGAATAAAAAAATCTAAAATTCAGAATACCACCTTCATGTATTGGTATGGAAATTATGAGTATCTTGTCATTCCATTTGTTCTAACAAATTCTCTTATAGTTTTTATTGATTAAATGAGCATGATTATTCATGAGTACCTGGACCCATTCATACTAGTATTTCTAGATTCAATTTTTTTACTCCCAAGACGAGTAGGATCATGTGTGTCATTATGAATATGACCTATAAATGTTGATAGATCCCAAAAATTATACGAATCATTCAAAATATAATTTTTGGATTTTAGAAATAAAGTTATTCAGACATGCAGTGTCAGAACATGGAATTTTATTCAATACTAAGAAGGTGAATTTTATTATGACAAGGTAGAAACCACATAATGTTTTGGGAAATAGAGCTTCATGGGATTGGTGCAGTATTTCCCCTATATTGTTAACAATTTCTCTAAGTTGGATTCCCTACTAAGCACCCTCACTTCTAAGGGAGTTAAGTTTGTTTGGGATGATTAATGTTAGAGTTATTTTTTTGAGATGAATCATATTTATTACTTCTTCATCAATGTTGACTCTTCTAAAGGTTGGGTATGCAGTCTTCTATGATGCATGATGTTTAGGTTTAGGATATGTTAGTATGCAAGGTGATCATGTTGTTGCCTATGGATCTAGAAAACCTAGGATACACAAGAATAATTATCCAACCCATTATCTGAAAATCATAAATATGATGAATTTTATTATGATGTTTTATTATTACCTTTTTGGATAATGTTTTATAATTTATTAATACAAACAACTCTTCTGTTATATCTTCTCTCAAACTATTTGAACCGCCAAAAATGGTGTTCGGTGGAAGACCTTCAATATATGATTTTTACATTTCATATACCCTGGGGATGGGAAATTTCATTGCTAACACTTTGAGCATGAAAATTCCAACCCAACCCATTAAGGAATTATTATGAGAGTGGAAATTGATGAAGCTTTTTTCTTAGATGCATTTGGGAATCTGTAAGAATGTGTCCAATGTTATCTTTTAACTTGTTCAGTTGACCTTTACTCTTACTGTGATAATTATTCAAGAACAAAAACATGATGATGAATTTTGTACATTTAGATACTCTATTTATGGTTGGGATACTTTCAGAGGAAGTACATTCCCAGCAGAGGTAATTCTATGTCTTTGGAATCATTTTTTTGTTCCTTTTCTTGCAAGGAATGATATGATGGGGGTAAAATCATAGTTCCTAGTGGGATGTGTACTCTAGAACTAAAAATATTTTCTATGATTTGAAACGAAAATTCTGGAAGATTGCACTACGGGAAAAATGGGTATTTGCGACGTGAATAAGTCCCGTCGCAAATAGCCCCGTTAAAAACTTATTTGCGATGGGGGTATTTACCCATCGCAAATAAGTAGGCTTTTGCAACAGGATTGCTTTCCCCGTCGCAAAAGAACTAGCGTGCGTTGCGCGCCAAATCGCGGGAAAAATATTTGCGACGGGGGAATATTCCCGTCGCAAATAACCGGCAGCGGTAAAAGGTATTTGCGACGGGAATATTTCCCCGTCGCAAATAGTATGTCGGCAGGTGGTTATTTGCGACGGGACCCGTCACAAATAACTATTTAACCGTTGACCGTAATAAATGTTGGCTAAGGTATTTGCAATGGGTACCGTCGCAAATAACACTATTTGCGATGGGAATCCCGTCGCAAATGGACCCGTCGTAAATAATCTAACCTATAAATACCCCCATCCGTTTTTTTCAAATCATTCTCAAATTCCATCTTCTTCTTCTCTCAACGTTTTATTTCTAAAGTTCAGTTTTTCTCAAGTTTAATTTTTTTCTCCGGAGTTGATATTAATGTTTTGAAGAACGATCAGAGCAGATCAATTTTCAAGGTATTTATGTTCATTTTAATTTAATATTTATTTTTAATTTTTTATTAGTTTCAATTATTCTTAATTAGTTGTAATTTAATTATGTTTACATTGTTTTGTTACTTAATAAATTTAAATTATTAGTATTGTTCATAGTTAATGTTAATTAGGAATAATTAGTAATAATTTTTAATAATTAAGAATAAATATTAATAATTAGTAATAAATACCAATAATTAGGAATAATAACATTATTACATTATTAGTATATTTTATTATTAATATTAAAATAATATAATTTTTTATATATATACAATTCTCTTTTTATCTGTGTGTTTGCTGTCTTCACATGTATTATTTGTATGTAGAGATAGAAAATGCACAGATGAATGGAGAATTGTATATAAATTAGAAAATTATATTCTTTTAATATTAATAATAAAATATACTAATAATGTTACTATTTGTAATTATTGGTAATTATTCCTAATTATTGGTAATTATTCATTTAATTACTAATAATTAGCAACAATTACCAATAATTATCAATAATTAAGAATAATTAGTAATAGTAAGAAATAATTACCAATAATTAGTAATAATTACCAATAATTAGTAATAATTACCAATAATTAGTAATAATTACCATTAATTAATAATAATTACCAATAATTAGTAATAATTACCAATAATTAGTAATAATTACCAATAATTAGTAATAATTACCAATAATTAGTAATACTTACCAATAATTAGTAATACTTACCAATAATTATCAATAATTAGTAATAATTAGTAATAATTACTAATAATTACCACTAATTAGTAATAATTAAGAATAATTACAAATAATTACCAATAATTACCAATAATTACCAATAATTACCAATAATTAGTAATAATTAGTAAAAATTAGTAATAATTAGGAATAATTAGTAATAATTAGGAATAATTAGAAATAATTAGGAATAATTAGGAATAATTAGGAATAATTAGTAGTAATTACCAATAATTAACAATAATTAGTAACAATTAGTAATAATTAGGAATAAATACCAATAATTACCAATAATTAGTAATAATTAGTAATAATTAGTAATAATTACCAATAATTAGTAATAACTAGTAATAATAAGTAATAATTAGTAAAAATTAGGAATAATTAACAATAATTAGTAATAATTAGTAATAATTAGTAATAATTAGTAATAATTATTAATAATTAGTATTAATTACCAATAATTAGTATTAATTACCAATAATTAGTAATAATTACCAATAATTAGTAATAATTACCAATAATTAGTAATAATTAGTAATAATTACCAATAATTAGTATTAATTACCAATAATTTGTATTAATTACCAATAATTAGTATTAATTGCCAATAATTAGTAATAATTAGTAATAATTAGTAATAATTAGTAATAATTACCAGTAATTAGTAATAATTACCAATAATTAGTAATAATTACCAATAATTAGTAATAATTACCAATAATTAGTAATAATTAACAATAATTAGTAATAATTAACAATAATTAGTAATAATTACCAATAATTAGTATTAATTACCAATAATTAGTAATAATTACCAACTTGATTCCCGATCCATCCTGGTTTCAAGATTTAGTACATGATGTTGCAGGTTCATCTGTTCATCATACAGAAACTCCGGCTGATATAGCTTCAAATCCTGAGTTGGCACCGTCTGAATTTTATGAGTTTTTGAAGTCTGCTGAGGTTGCATTATATCCTGGCTGCAAGATGAGCAAATTAGAAGCAGTTACAAAATTTATGGCTATCAAATCAGATAATGGAATGTCAAACACCTGTTTTGACCAGATATTTTCTTTGCTGAAAACACTATTACCCGAAGGAAATGTTTTAACTGCAACTTACTATGAGAGTAAGAGGCTGGTTCGAAATTTGGGACTTACTTGTCAGAAGATTCATGCATGTTCAAATGACTGCATTTTATATTCTGGGGAAAATGAGTCGTTGGATAGTTGTCCCACATGTGGGCAACTGAGATATAAAGAAGGACAACACGGGAAGTCTGGTTTGATTCCTGTAAAACAGTTGAGATATTTTCCGCTTACATCCAGACTTCAGCGTTTATTCATGTCTAAGAATACAGCGACAATGATGTCATGGCATAAAGAGAATATTTAAACCGATAAAAGCTTGAATCATCCAGCCGATGGTGATTCATGGAAACATTTTGATAGAGTGCATCCATCCTTTTCTTTAGAAGCTAGAAATGTTCGACTGGGCCTTTCCACTGATGGTTTCTGTCCATTTGGATCTTATGGTAGTCAATATTCATGTTGGCCTGCTTTTTTAACTCCGTACAATTTACCTCCATGGATGTTGATGAAGGAGCCATATATCTTTTTGACTTTACTAATTCCAGGACATCCGAAGAAAAATATTGATGTTTATTTGAAGCCATTGATTGATGAATTAAATTTATTGTGGAGTACTGGTGTCATTACATATGATGTTGCAACAAAACAGAATTTCATACTGAGAGTAGCATTGATGTGGACAATAAGTGACTTCCCGGCTTATGGGATGTTATCTGGCTGGAGTACACATGGTCAGAAATCATGTCCTTACTGTATGGGAGAGAACAAAGCATTTATGCTCATTAATGGAAAGAAACCTTGTTATTTTTACTTTCATCACAGATTTATTCCAGCTGATCATCCTTTTCGCAAAAACAGATCTCATTTCAGAAAAGGAACAGTTGAAAGGGATGGACCTCCAAAAATGCTATCAGGTTCGGAGTTAAAATCAGTTGTATTTTCATTACCTCCCATCACTTTTGGTCCCACAATAAACCAACAGAAAATTTCTTGTTTTGGGAAAGAACACAATTGGATTAAACGTAGCATATTTTTGGATTTGCCATATTGGTCTGATCTGTTGGTCCGACACATGTTAGATGTCATGCATATTGAGAAGAACTGTTTTGATAATTTGTTTCATACAGTTTTGGATACGCCAGGAAAGAGCAAAGACAATGTAAATGCACGTTTAGATCTTGCCCAAATTTACAGGCGTCCAGAATTGGAACTATTTGAGAATGTCAGAACAGAAAGGTTACTGAAACCAAAAGCAGCTTATTCACTGTCTAAAGAAAACCGTTTATTATTTTGTCAGTGGATTGAAAATTTGAGACTTCCAGATGGCTGTGCTTCCAATTTGTTTAGATGTGTAAAGAATGGTCATATTACTGGATTAAAAAGTCATGATTGTCATGTTATAATGGAGAGACTTCTACCCATTGGATTAAGAGGTCTGTTGAATTCTATGATTTGGGATTCCATAACAGACATGTCTCATTTTTTTCGGGAAATTTGTGCGGCTACGGCAGATTATGATTCTCTAGGAAAACTTGAAAAAGATGTTTTTGTAATTATATGTAAACTGGAAAAAATATTTCCGCCATCTTTCTTCGACTCAATGGAACATTTGATGTTAAATTTTCCATATGAAGCCAAATGTGGAGGTCCGGTACAGTTTCGATGGATGTACCCATTTGAAAGATGCATTCCAAAATTGAAAAGAAAAGTACGTAACAAAGAATCTGTTGAAGGATCTATTGCAGAAGCTTATTTGCAAGAGGAAATATCTTTTTTATGCTCCCATTATTTTGAATCTGAGTATCCTTCAAAACACAACCGAATGGGACGGAACGAGAGGAATATTGATGAAATTGAAAATCAATTATCTGTTTTCAACCAGTCAGAGCTTGGTTTTGGTGGAGTTTATGAACGCTGGCTTTCAGATGACGAACATCAGAGAGCTCATACGTATGTTCTGCTCAACTGTGAAGAGATGACATCAGTTGTACTGTAAGTGTTTATATCACTTATTCTATCATTTATGTTACAGTAAATAACTTTGGTTTTTATAGGTTGTATGATAATCATATCAAGAAACAAATTCCACAAATTACAGCAGCTGCTCTCGAAGAACGTCGACTGAAAAATTTTTCTCAGTGGTTTCAAAAACTGGTAACATAAATTATTTATCTTTTAGAAACTCATTAAATGTATAGTTTACTATATTGATAATTATTTCACAAATTTTCAGGTGTCTCTACATGCTGATAAAATTGACAAACGACTGTGTGTATTGAGTAACCCACCTTCCAAACTTGTTAAAATTTATAATGCATATGTGGTGAATGGATTTCGATTCCACACACATGCATATGGGGAATCGAAAAAAACAATGAACAGTGGAGTTAGCTTGAGAGGATCTCATCATCGAGAAAATGAAGTTGACTTTTATGGCATACTTGATGAAATCATTGAACTCTGTTATCTTGGACAACATTACATAACCATGTTCAAATGTCGGTGGTTGGATACAGAGAGAGGCGTGCGTGTTCATCCGACTCATGGAATCATCGATATTAAATGTAAAAGTGTTATCGCAGTAAATGAACCATTTTTATTGGCTCAACAGGCATATCATGTTTATTACGAAAAGTACTATGCAACATCAAGAGACTTGACTGATTGGTGGAGTGTAATAAAAATCAAAATTCGAGACAATCAGTTTAGTCAAAGTGAATGTGCTTTCACTGATGTGCAAAGAATTGAAGTTTTTAAAGAGAGTACTCAAAATCAATCTTTTTTACAAAGAGACATGAGTATCGATGACGACACCCCACATTTAAGAGTCGGTGATGATGATGATGTTAATGATGTCACATATGAATTTGAAATGGTAAGAGATGAAGCAACTGTAACTCAAATGGATATCGATGATGTTGAGGAGGAATATGAAGATGACATTGACATATATGAAGATGATGATGAAGATGAACACTGATAGCATTCCATGGTATTTATATACAATAATAATATGTATATATGTATATATAATAGTAATTATCAATTATTTGCTTACATTAACATTTTCTGTTTCAGATGGATGACACCACATTTCATGAGTTGGCAGATGCTGACCTGACTTTTGATGCGGATGAGTTGCTGACAGATGACCCTCAGCCTGCAGGCGCTCCAAAGAGTATGCGGAGGGGGCGCGGTCTTGCACGATTGATGATTCCTGACCCCGTCCCCGAGCGACGTCCACGTCTTGGGTTTGATCCACGCACACGGAGGTGTGATAACCTGTGTGATAACCTGTGGATTTGACTAAGATTTCATTAATCTATTCACATAATAAATGTTTATTATTTTTTCAGTTTTCCGCATATTGCAGTCGGAAAGGGCAGCGCTATTTTGCGCAACTATTTCTCTCAGCCGTGGACCACATGGGAGCAGATTCCCATTGATGTGCAGCAGGCCCTGTTCGGCCATTGGTTGGTACGTACGTAAATAAATAATTTTTATTTTGAAAATTATTTAATTTCTAACTTGATATTTTGATTTATTTGTAGGGTTTATGGTATCCGATCGAGGATACCATGCGTAACGCCATCCACGAGGCATGGGAGGTGGCCATGCGTGATCGCCTTCGTCAGTTTTTGCACAATTTAAGAAAATCTGCGATGAAGAAAGCAGGAGTGTCAGATTTTGACGAGTCATGTAGAGCACACCGACCAGAGTACATTTCATCCCATGTATGGGATGTATTATGTGCGCACTGGTTGAGTGGTGCCTTTCCGAGGAGATCATCAGTGGGGAGGCAGAATCGGGGGAGACAGGAGGAGACTCATCGAGCTGGGAGTCGTTCTTTCAATACTCATAGACAGCATCTGGTACGTACATTATTTATAAATATTTTATATAACTATAAATATTCACAGTTTATTTTTTATTCTTATAGGCTGTCGAGAACCCCGATATTACAGAGTACGACGTATATCGGAGGATGTATAGTGATCCTGCTACTGGGGAGCTTAGAGGTGATCGTCAGCATCACATCGTGGTCCGTATTATTTGTTTTCAAGTTTAAAAATTAACTGCATATAATATATTCACAATTTTAATTTTAAATTGCAACTATAGGAGTCATATGAGGTCGCAGCGTCACAGGCCCGACCTGAGAGTCAGGCTGAGTCATCAGATCAGACCACTGCCCGTCAGTTTGATGAGGCGGCATGGATGCAGGCCACCCAGTATGCCTTCGAGAAGGGCCAGGTAGTTGGTATCAGCTCTCAACTGACTCCCGGAGATTATTATGGCAGTGTTGCGATGTCGGCGTCCAGCTCGAGAGGAGCTCGTGCATCTTCTTCTACTACACAGTATGAGGATCAGTTGCGATCTCAGATTACACTGATAGAGAGTCTCCGACAGGAGCAAGAGCAGATGCGTCAGCAGCATGAGGAGGAGCGTCGACACCAGGAGCAGCTGTACGAGGAGCAGACGAGTCGGTGGCAGCAGCAGCATCAGGAGCATATGAAGTACATGCGCCGACTCACTCATGCTTTAGGGATGGAGTTTCCTCCACCACCATCTACAGATCCCCCACCTCCCCCCCTTCCGATTAGAGTTTGTATTTATGTTATAAAATTTGTGAAATCAAAATTTTTTTTTCTATTCATAGTTTCTGTCTCATTATAAAATATTAATAATATTATATTTTTAAATAACAATATTAATATGAATAATAATATTATTTATATTTTATAATATTAAATTATATATATATATATATATTAAAATTTTATAATATTATAATTTAATTATATTTTTTTGTAATACTTGAATTATTTTAATATTTGATTGTAAAATAATTCTATTATTTTTATATTAATTAAAATAACTTATTAATATTTTTTATTTATGAATTATAATTCTAATATTATTATATTAATTAAATCATTTATTAATATTCTATTATTTTTTATTTTTGAATTATAATTCTAGTATTATATATTAATTAAAATAATTTATTATTTTTATTTGTGAATTATAATTCTATTATTATATTAATTAAAATAATTTATTAATAATTTATTTATTTTTTATTTTTTTTATAGTATTTGCGACGGGATATTATGCCTGTCGCAAATATTAGTATTATTATATGCATTAAAATAATTTATTAATAGTTTTTTATTTTTTTTAAAAAATAGTTGTTGCGACGGGACCCGTCGCAAAAACTATTTGTGACGGGTGCCGTCGCAAAAACTATTTGCGACGGGTGCCGTCGCAAAAACTATTTGCGACGGGTGCCGTCGCAACAACTATTTGCGACGGGTACCGTCGCAAAGGTTATTTGCGACGGGACCCGTCGCAAAAACTATTTTAAAAGTTTTTTACAAATATACGGAGTCCTATTTGCGACGGGGAGAATAACCGTCGCAAAAAAAGGCTTTAGCGACGGGCCCGTCGCAAAAAAAAGCTTTAGCGGCGGGCCCGTCGCAAATAAGTGTTGTTGCGACGCCGTTTTCAGCAACGGGCCATTTGCGACAGGATCCCGTCGCAAATGGCCCGTCGCAAATACCTATTTTTCTAGTAGTGTTGGTATGAGATAATACATCACTGAATTTGTTTCTCATTGTTATACATTTCAGCAGGTGAATATTGAGCACTAGAAAGCTTCATGTTTTCTTTATCCACTTCTAATGATGACATGTAAGTGGGATTAGATCTCATTTTACATTATGTTTGGGTTTTTGTATAACCCTTTGATGAATAATATGATATGACTTGTGGTGATAGTGTAAAAAAAATTAGATAACTTTATAGACATTTATGATACAACCATTTTTAAGGATGTGGGATGTATCTTTATACAAGAGATTTTCAGATTGCATGGTTCCCCTTTTTCTATACTATCTGATTGGGATCCTAATTTTACTTCTCTATTTCAGAGAGGCCTCTAAAAGTAACTAGGATCATATGTTTTTTGAGTAGGGCATATAATCCTTATAAGTATGGCCAGACAAAACGAGATATACACATTCTTGATGACTTGTTTTATGATTTCATTATCAATTTTGGTGGAGCTTTGGATATCTATTTGGGGGTAATGCGTTTTCATATAAAAATATTTAATAGTATGTGATTAAGATGGATCCTTTTTAGGCCTTCTATGTGAATTCTTGTAAATATCCATTGTGTTTTTTGAGATTAGTGAAAGTTCTATGGTTGGACATAATTTCATCTAAGAAATGGTGTTAAAGATTAAGTTGATTCATCAATGAATGTTGATGGAATATATCTTATAAAAATCTTATCCTGAACGTGATAGGTGAAAGTTGTATTTTCCATTTGTTGACTAGGTGTTTTTTTAAAATTTCTACTCATTTGGGTCATCAGAGGATTGGGAAATAGGGGTATCCAACACTATAGTTTTTGGGACCTTTGGAGGTTGTTAAGAAGGTGCGGAAAGTGGAATATATTTTATCTCATGCACCATATATTAATGGGAGGATGCCACCCTTTTTATTTGTTCTATGGAGGAATGGTTTAGACTCAAATAAGACACAGGAGGGTGAGGAATTTATGAGATTGAAGTGGAATCTCATCTTTGATATGGTTCTTTCCTGATAGGCTTTATGGGGGAATAAATTTTTTATGGTGAAATGTTGAAAGATATTGTTTCATTCTTTAGGTATTTCTCAAACCCTTGTTTTTGGACTCCTTTATGTGGGGTCTTGTTTTGGGTTGTTCTTAGATAATTTGGAAAATTTGGGAATCCTAAGGGATTGTGCATGGTTGGCACATGGTTAAGGAAAACCATTCAGTTTGGACCTTCAAACTGTGCATCCTATTGTGAGCCACTAGAAGGGGGAATACAAATTTTCTAAATTGTCTGACTATCCCCTACAAACAATGAAACCTCATACAGTAAGGGGTTTCACATTTGGAATAATATTTTACAAACTATTCACCATCCTAGGAGAAATAATGCACCATACTAGTAGGGGAACACAATTAGAGAACACAGTTCATCTAACCAAGAATACATGTCCCAAAACCACCCACACTTGTTTTAATTCTCCCAATTTTTTTATTAAAAAATATAAATCTATAATTTTACACCAAATCACTCTATCTGGATCCAAACATAACCCCTTGGTTTTTGAAGGCTCCCAAGATGGGACTTGGGCTCATAAAACTCATTTTCTTGGTGGATCAAAGCATCACAGATATCTGATGATCTGCTCTAGATTTGTGGATGTCATATCGTGTGGTTTTTTATAGTCTCAATTTTTCTCGTACATATATTTAAATAGATCATAATGTGATTGTTGGATATAAACTCTTCTGTGTTGGATCTTGATTTTTGGTGGCATTTTTATCTACTTCTTCTTTTTCATCATTGGTGATCCCATTGTGGGTGTTTTATTAAGACATGTGATTAAGATTTAAGGGATTAATGATAATTTTACTAATTATTGAAACCATATAATTATTGTTTGAATTGAAATGAGTTTTATTATATTTAATGACCCTAATTTAAATGATTTTTTGTTTTATTTGAAATGGAAGGTAATTTTAATAGACCCCAACACTAAATGAATTGAAATTTTGGAAATATTTTAGGAGAATGATGGATTTATTAGATCAATAGAATTTTTTTATTGAAAATTTAAAAAATATATTTATGTGTAATATTATTTGAAATGTAATTAATTGCTGGAAACATCTATTTTGGTTTTGAAATGATAAATTCATGTTGAAAACTAAAAACTAGGAAATTATTATTAGATTTTTTTTGAAATGTTTGATTTTCCAATTTTTAGTTGATTCTTTATTTTAGAACATGTTACCCTTGGTAGTTAGTGGTAACTGGGATAATCACTCTTGGACATTAAAACCCTATAAATGAATTTATGATGACAAATAATACTAAATAATTACCGTATGAACAACAAAGAGGGTTCCCCTTCAGGGGTCGAGCTGATCCATGAGGGTTCCTCAATTGGGGTGTAGAATGATTTGAGGGTTCACTCCTATCTTGAGTTGATATAATTATTTATATGTGTGAGGATCATATTAACCAAACTAACATTCCATAATATTTTGTACATGGTGACATGATTTTTTCACTTTATATTATATTTCATTGATTATTAAACTGTATATTTATGGAAAATTATTTATTTAAGTGTTTTATTTAAAATTTTCATTTAAGATAGTTTTGATATATATAAAATATATTAAATTTTTAAATAATGTTTATGTTTAAAATATGTGAATTATTTAGAAAACATTGTTTAATTAAAATGAAGCATAATTGGTATAGTTTTTTTGGAATTGATTATGGAACACATGTTGAGATCCTATAGAGATTTATAGTTCACACAATTCCTTTTACATTGGGATTTTTTATATTTTCTTATGATAGGTATGAGGAATGGGAAATAGACACTTGTAGGTGGTTGATATTCTGGATTCTTGAGACCATGGAGGGGTGATGGTGATTAGGGGAGTTGTTTTCCACTTATTATATAGAAGTTTTTGGTGACTTTTATCGGAATGTTGTTATTTTTTCCTTTGGGATGTTTACCTTTTTTTACAACTTATATTTTACCTATTTTTATAGTACTCTATTCCTTTGTAGTGTTGATAATGTTGACTTGTATATTTTATCTTAAATTTGTTTTTGGTAAAAATCATTCCATCGTTGTTCTTGTAAGATTCCAGGTGTTTATCACCAGCCCATTGGGATGAGGAATGCCCTTCGGGCCATGTCAGAGCTAGATAATGTATCTATGTACTAGGTTTTCTAGATTGGTTTGTGAAAAAACATATAAAAACTATCATAGAGTGATTTTTTCGAATTTTTTGTGAAATTTTTAATTATTTAATGAATAGTTAATTTATTGAATTTTATTAAAACATTATTTTTCATTTAAATTGATTAGAAGTTATTTTTTATGGTTTTATGTTGGGTTGAAAAGTAATACTAGTTCATTTATATTATAATTAGTATAATTTTTTCATTTTCATTATTCTAATATTGAATTTTAATATGAATAATTTCTATACTTATAAAAAATGTTTCTTTAAAAAAATGGTTTTTGTCATGTCTTCAGTTTTAATTGTAAATTAAATCCTACCAATCATGTGAATTGAATTTGGAATTAGCATAATTTATATTATATAATAAATTCAACTTAATTTTTTTTCTTTTTCAATTGTAAAAAAGGTAAAAATTAATTACTTTAGTTGAGGTTAAAACTTCATTACTGGGGGTTAAACCAAAAATTTAAGTGTTAAAATGACCAAAAAACCAATCGAAATCATAATATATGGACATATCTTCACCTTATATCATCTATGATGTAGAATAATCCAATTCAAATATGTTTTTAATGTTTCAAATGAGAGTAAAACATTTTATTTTGAGAAATTGTATGTCTGTCCTCTCCCCCACTTACAAAAGGGTACCCACTCTCCTCTAATATTCCCCTTATAAAGGAATTTGGGTTTTGATGATAAATGGATAAATATATTAATTAATTATATCCCCACATCTGAGAGGTGTTATTTTGAATAGTAATCCACCATATTAATATTTTTGGTGCTAACTTAATGATTTCATTCAAATAAGAGGTATCAATGTTAATAAAGAATTTTAAATCTATTTATTCTTGCATCACCTTAAAATATTCTTAAAATAAGATAAAATTACAAAAATAAGTATCTCCAATATACAAATATGTTATTATTTTTGGTTCATAACCATTATCAACTTCATCTTATATAAAATGAAAAATAAAACCATTGATCGTATGCATCTTTGACTACCGCATCACGAACCGATGTACTTCATTTTCCAGCACTACTTGTAAAGTCCCGACCTGTGTTCCATACACTAGTACCCAATCCAGATAGTCAAATGATCTTAGGAACACCTCTCCATATTCTAGAGGGTGCTGGCTAGCAACGAGGGTCTAATGTCGATCATGGAGATACTACACCCTCATTGTTAGAGTAATACCACGACAGAAATAAATAAGAAATACTAAAATGAAATATACCTATAACTAGAACAATACCTGTATTTCAAGATGACCCAAACTGGAAATACAATATCATAATTGAATAGTAGATATTAATTTCTAGAATTTGTTCCATGTGTTAAAATGAATACCCAAACATAAAGACACTAACAAATCCCAAGAGGATGATGAACCATATCTAGTTCCCCCATTTATACTCCAGAAAAAGTCATCCATTTAACAAAGGGACTTTCCTTTATCCTGTCCTATAAACATGAAGTCTATTTGGGTACCAATCAGGTAGCACATTTAGGGCATGATTACAACTCCATACACCACACCAATGATGTCTAAAATAGTATCCAGTCAATAACAAGTGTTTATAATTTTATAAAGAATAAATATAATCAATAAATATAATAGTTTACACTTATTTAATTAATCTTTATTTAAACACATAACACCTGGGATCTCGGGGACACCAGAACTCCCAATACCTTCTTTAGCTTGTGTCAAGGTCTGAACTATCCCCCTGGGATATCATATCTCAGAATTCCATTGTTATAATTATTCATCTAAATTGTCATATGAATTCCATTATTATCATTCATCATTTCAATTCACACTATAGGGTTATGATGTATCATCCCATTTACCACATATTACTAACACCTATGAATTCAATTTTTACCATCTGTAATTTCTTTTCATATATGAATTCCATTGTTACCATTCATTATATCAATTCAAACTATTGGATTTTGATGTAGAATAATATTTACCATGAATTATTATCACATATTAATTAAATTGTTACCATTAATCATTTAATTTTCACACTATGGGATTTGAATATAGCAGACCATGTCCCAAAAACAATTATCTCATTAGTTAATTTTTTAATTAATTAATCAAATAATTCAATTTCATTTTCACATCATTCACATAGTGAATTAAACAATTTATCAATCATGTCAATTCCATTATTCAATTGAGAAATTAATTAACCACCTCATCCATCTTGAGAGCCACACACAGGTGCCCCAATTCAGTCAGTCACATGACCTTAGGCACACCACCCTATATGTAAGAGGTTGTAGATTAGGAGTTATGGCCAAATGATGATCATGATGGGAATATATGATCCTTATCAGAGTAATACCATTGTGAAAATAAACATGCAATAACCAAATGAAATATTACCATAAATAGAACTATACTAGTGTTTCAAGATGACCAAAATTGGAAATACATTATCAAAAGTGAACATTAGATATGTCATGCTAGAATACGTTCAATGTTTCAAAATGTAAAATAAAATTTAAAGACACTGAAAACTCCACTGTGGGCCACGAACCTCGTCCAGTTTCCTCATCCATGCTCCATCCCGAATAAAAAATCTTGGTGTAGTCCTTTCTCATTATCTTATCCTACAAAAATAAATTCTATTAGGGTTCCAACAAGGGATCCCAATTAGGGTGTGAGTACCACTCTGTAGTCCACCATTAATGAAATCTAAAACAACATAAATTAAAGAAAAAGTTTATGTAGTTGTATAAATAGTATATAAAAGAAATAAATTATATAGTTTACACTTATTATATTCATCATTATTTAACCACATAACACCTGGATTCCAGAGAACACCCAAACTCCCAATACATGCTCCCGCCCATGTCGGTGTTTGAACCATCCCCAAGGGATATCATATCTCATAATTCCATTATTACCATTATTAATCTCAATACCCATATGAATGAAATTATTACCATTGATCATTTCAATTAACACGATCAGATTTTGATGTAGTAGACCATGTCCCACACACGATTATCACATATGAATGACACTATTAGCATTCTTAATTTCTATTCACATATGAATTCCATTGTTACCATTCATAATTTCAATTCACACTCAAGTATTTTGATGCATGAGACCATTTAGAAAAAATGAGTATCACATATGAATTCCACTATTACCATTAATCATTTCTTTCCACACTATGGGATTTGGATGTCGCAGACAATTTCCTACACATGATTATCTCATTAATTAAATGAACAATTAATTAATCAAATTAAATAATTTCATTTTCACATCATTAAATTAATTAATTAAATAATTATTAGTCAAATTCATTCAATTAAATAATTAAACAATTAATTATTCACCTAAACCATATTAATTTATTCAAAAATTAATTAATTATCTTAATAAATTTCATAATCACAACGATATCCAAAAACTAATTATACAATTAATTATTCCAATTCAAAAAATTAAATATAACAATAATTAATTTAATAAATAATTATTCCAAACCAACCATTTTCTTAATCGCAACTATTAAAATCAATTAATTAAACAATTAATTAATCAAGTTAAACATTATAAAAAACCCCATAATTAATTCAACAAATAATTATTCTATTTCTCAATCCAAATATTCCAAATATCACAATTCACTCAATTAATTAATTTCCCATATTAATTAATTCTTTAAGGAAATCAATATATAATTTTATAATAAAAATTATACAATTAAATACAATTAATTGACATCAAGACTTTGGGAATTGAATTATACACCACCAACCTCAAAATTGATGAATAAAGTTCACCAATAGAAATCACCAATTTGAGCGGAACAACGACGTTGAACGAGATCTAGATTTGTAATCCAATTTCAATATTAATTAATAAATATCACTATATTATAGATCTATATCCAAAAAATCCTAGATCTATATCCAAAAAATCCTAGATCTATATCTTATAATAGATATGATATCTTCCTTTTAAATAAAGAGGGAGAGATGGCAGAGAAGACAGAAACCAAAATGGATTATATCCTCTTACCGAGTGGGGTGAAGATCTATAATTTTCCCCTTGAATTTCCAAGAATGGAGGTTGAGGTCCATAGGAATTCATCTAGGAACATTAAAAAATGATATAAAATGATATGGTTTTAGTTAGGGTTGATTTGGTTGAGTTCCAGGGGTTTGGGTAATTTTTTTTTTAAAAATTTAATTAATTTAAACCACATACACGGTTTGCGGGGAAGGGGTATATGGTTTTCAAAACGATGATCCTTATGACTGTGTACCTATTCTAGGGGCGGTGAACATTTTAAACTAATAGTTTTCATAGTTTAACCAACGATGCACCAACCATGCAAAACCTATATTTCCAGGGATTCAAGGTTTGTTAAGACACGATGCACGGTTTGTGAAAACTATCTACTAACTATACACTTTCCCTCCCACTTACAAAATTACCAATTTTCATCCAAACATAACCCCAGTTAAAACCAAAATAGAACGTACTCAACAAAAGGTGAAAGAGTTCCTATAAATGAGTTGGATGCATCTTTATAAAAGGTCAATATCATTCAATCTCCCCACCTTATAAAAACTCATCCTTGCGCTATACTCCCAAGCATATATAAGATTCCAAATAAAAAAGATCAAACAACCGAGCCATAATATCATCCTCTATCACCCAGGATTCATCATTAACACACCCATGTTACCAGAATACATGAACCATTAGTACAGTATTTCCCTACAACACTTTCTCACTCCAATCCAACACATGTATTAGATGCTCCTCAAAGGAAACAATTTCCTCAATATCACAATCACCTACATAGATCACATGATAAGGGTCAGGGTGGTACTGCTAAAGCTATGACACTAAGAAATTATCATGTATAACACTGTATATATATGGAAAAGACAATTAGTATTCCACCGTCTCAATTTTATCCACAACCTCAAATGGTCCAACAAACATGGGTGCCAACTCTCCTTGTCTCCATATCCCATAGTGACCCTATTTTGGAGACTCCCGAAAGAAATATACAATCACCCTCTATAAACTCTTAGGGTAAATGACATATTTGAGACTAAAAATTATTTCTACTTTGTGCCTTATCAATATGCTTTTGAATCTGTTGTACCTACTCTGATGTCTCCTACATGAGACATGGTCTCTAAAACTCTGACTCACCTTCCTCCAATCAACATAGATGTTATCTACCTGGACTAACATAATGATCCCCATATAGTTCCATATGTATAGTTATATGACAACTTTTGTTATTGGTGAACTACCATAAATTGAGAAAGTATAAAACACACGTCTGCCACATATCTCTGTGTGCCTGTAAAGTATGCTCCGACTTCCCATCTATCTATGGGTGGAAAGTTGTACTAAATAAAACCTTTGTACCAAGATCCTTCTGTAATCCCTGAAAGAAGCACATAGTGAAACATGGGTCATGTTCTGAAACAATAGTTTATGGAATCCCCTGAATATAGACTATATCCCAAACATGTAACTCTCCCAACTAATCCACTGATAATGTCTCCCACACTGGTAAGAAATGCACTAACTTTGTCAAAGGGTCCCAATCACCCAAATAACATAAATCTTCCAAGGATTTCTCTAGAGACCAATCAAAATCAGATAATCATGTCATCCAAATTCAATTCTGAAACTTGAAAAAACTATATAAAACCTCCACTTCATTGAATTTCCACCTTCACCTACTAACTGGTGTATCATCGTGTCATGAACCCTACTATCTCCATTTTCTTGCCCGACCACCAAAACTAATGTCATAAGTCAAAATAAATTTTTGTCACATCTGGATGTACATCCCACTTTGAGGAATGTAACTCACACATCAACACCTCCCACATGCTCATGGGCACACCAAACTGATTCTTGGCATAGATGATATCATTCCGATTTATGGTCCAATCGGAAGGTGACTCCCCACTTTTATGGGTTTCCATCATGGCCAATCCCTCCTAATCCTCATATTGTGTATCCTTTATCCAACTAAAAAGTGTATACACCCCTGAAATTGATATTCTATTCATCTTATCTTGGATACCCTGAACCACAACATGCATCTCATCTAGTAGAGTCATCATATTCCACTTAGCACTAGACTCCTGAGTAACCTGAGTCTCAAGTTTTCTTCTAAAGCATCAGCCACCCAATTTCCCTTCCAAGGTATATATTCCATATCAACATCAAATGACTACATATACAAAACCCATATATTCTTCCAAATATTCAAATATTAATGTGAAAAGATATACTTTAAGATCTTGTGATCTGTAAATACAATAAACATCTCTTTCAAGAGATAATACCACCAACACATTAAATATTAAACCAATGAATCAAGCTCATGGTTGTGCATATTGTAGTTTTTTTATTTGGCCTCATATTCTGAGACCCATATTCCACAACTCGATCTCCTTGCATCAAAAAATTCTCTATGAACAATCACATATGTTTTAGAAAACACTATATACTTCTCACCTAGATTAGGTAGGATCATGATTCATGTCAATTACAAGTGATTCTAAATCTCTTAGTAACCATAATCACAATCTTCCGACCAGTAAAAATTTATCACCTTTTTGGTCAAGCCCAAAAATGGTTCTTGCAAATATGAAAACTCTAGAAAGAATCACTAAGAATATCCAACTAACCCTAGAAATATATTCATATCAAAAACATTATTGTGATTCTCCCACAAAGTAATGGCACAAACCTTCAATGGGTCCATTGATAAACCTTACTCCAAGAAGATGTGACCCAAGTAGTGTACCTAATCAATAAAAAACTAAAACATAGACAGATTGGTGTATAGATGATGCACTATTAGTGTAATAATGATAATGACATGATTTTGGGAATGATCATCATGAGTCTTGGAGTACACCTAGATGTCTTATATAAACACAACCACAACCTGATCGAGGATCAAGTGGATGATTTTGTTTATCAAGGATGTAAACACTGCATGTATGATCATTAACACAGAAAACATTACAATGAACTCATATAGGACATTATTTCTTCTAAAATCATTCCCCAAAATATCAAAAGTTTAAAATCTCAACTGATGATACCCAGTTCTCAAGTCGATCATAGTGAAAACACATGATCCTCTCAACTGGTCAAATAGATTGTTGATTTGCGGAAGAGGATGTAAGTTCTTCACTTTCATCCTATTCAACATCTATTAATTGAAAAAAAATCATAAAGTACCTTTAGCCTTATTTTCAAATGAAATAGGAGAACCCCAATGTGACATAATTGTACGGATAAAACCCTTATTCTCCAAATATTCTAGTAGAGTCTTTAACACTTGAATCTCTATTGGCACCATTCTGTATGGTGGAATATAAATTGGTTCAACCTACAACATGAGGTCAATTTTAAATTCCATATATTTATAAGTTGTAATCCTTGAGAAATATTTAGAAAAAAAATCCTAGAATATCTCAACTACTGCTATAATGACACCATTATTTACTATTATTTAATCTGGTAAAAGACTTGAAACCTAGGTGGTATGATCCCCAATTTGCTGGTGAACTAGACTTCTATATATCGCCTTGATATCCCAATCTCCATGGTGAGTTTATTTTCACCCGAAAAGACATTAAAGTCACCATCCTATGATAATAGTCTATGTGTGATCGATAAGATAGTAGATAGTCGATACACATAATTAGGTCAAAACCTAACATGTTAAGGATGTAATGATCCCATAGAAAGCAATACTCCCCAACCTAGAAAGAACACCCTATGTATAAAAACATTTCTCTCGATCGTACTCCCAAAGGTGTATGTATCATCAATGCCCCACTCATGAAAACCACCTCCAAGATAAAACTATTCCAGAAATTTGTAGAAATGAAAGAATGAGATGAAAAAAATATAAAATAAGGAAAGAAATATATTAGGAACTATTAGAATAGTACCTATAGATATTAAAGGTCTAACCTAGATATCCACTAGTGTACACTGAACAACATGAAACTCTCCTTCCCCTCTTCCCTATGGTTATCCCTGAGCCCCTATTCATCACCACTTGGAAGATATAAGAACTATCTCCCAGAAACACCTCATCTACTACCTCTACCACATCAGCTAGTAAAACTCATGCTGGTAGACTGATACCATATAAAATATACCCTTATTTCACCATAGTTCTATCTAGATCCTCCACCACTACCCATCTATCATGTCTTCCTACTGAACATCGGTAGATATCCTAAATTAACACCAGATTAACACTCTACTAGTCATGAGTGGAACTATCTCCACAAATTTCCTGACCTACTACATTGGTGTCATATCAATTGAGTAAGATTATATTCAACTCTTCTGCCTCTCTATGTAATATTCTTCCCAATGACCATGATAAAATTTTCATAATGACGCTTCTTACTCTCAGAAGTAGTAACAACTGACCATCTAGCTAGAACTAGTTGCCCTGGACTGGAGGCCTCCCTTAGGTTCCTCTCAGCTATGAGATCCTGATCCACCACCTCAAAAAACATCTTTAACTGAAACAGGTTATCTTTGGACTTAATCTCACATTTAAGTCCATCCTAGAAACATAATTATTTATATGTCTCATATCGTTCCAATGCTGGTGAAAATCGATGTAAGTCTATATGGCATCCAACATATTCCACCACAAAAATAATCCACTAAGTAAACCTTATGAACCCATCTTATCTCTACTGCCTCATCATATATTGATAGAAGTTCTCTAAAAATTTATTTAATAGGACCTTCCATAACATACCTTCAGCCTACCTTGATCGAGAAAGAAAATCCCACCAGCAGTTCATGAATCATCATAGCATATACACATCCAATTTAACCATATTATTATAAGGATCCTACAAATGATTATTTATACTCTAGATGGACTAAATCAAGAACTATGCTGCTTTAGGTCCACCATCTATAGTAAATATGAAAGGTGTTTTAATTATAAATACCACATAAGTTAGACATTATTTTCCAAAAACATCATGGGTATCTCCCCATAAAATACATTAAGTGGGGGATGTTCTCACACAACTGCTCTCCTTATTCCTCACCTGGCACTATCAGTGCCTCATGTTCTATAATGGGAATATCAACTCAAGAAATATACTCCTTTCATCTTGTAAACAAGTAATTTTAAGGAGGAATATATCTAGAATTCAAATAGATGTATCATGAAAGATAAAAACACTTTATCTAGTTTACATAATAGGAAACAAAATAAGGAAGAATAAGTATAATCCACAAACACCTCTATGCGGTCAAAATTGAGGAGCTATAGCTACCCTCAACCATAATAAATCTTGGTCATGGTTGAAAAGGGTAATAAAATTCTCTATGTTCTAGTTTCCCATTTAGACACCCAATTATTCACATTTTTCATCATTTTACCACATTTGATTTAATTTCAAATGTAAGGGAAAATAGTTCAAGTTCAATAACTTACCCAAACCCCATTTTTCCCATGCATGCATATGATGATGTATGTCCTAAAATAATCATAACTGGATAGAATGATTCATGCTTACTCATATCTCATTACATACCAGGTCACCATTGAAATCTCAAAAATCGTTAACAATAATTATCACACCACATATAATGTGGATCACTTGAGGTGAAATAATATCCAACTAAAAAAACAATAATGAAAATCCCAATCCAGGTACTTGGGTTTTACTCATACACAGGTTTGAAACTCCCATGCATGAGATCATGTCCAAGGCTTGAATCTTCCTATTCTGCTTTCTAACATTCCAAAATTGTAAGACAAAAGAAAAGTAAAGAAAAACGGGGTCTAACACCACTTTGTTACGTCTTGGACCTGGTGCCACACACTGGTGCATCAATCCAGACGATCACATGACCTCAAGAGTTCCTATCCATACCCCATAGACTACTAAATAGAAGAGAGAATTTAATGTTGATCAGGGGGAGACTATACCCTCTTTATAAGAATAATAACAGAGGAAAAAAAGAAATAACCAAGAAACATATAACCATAAATATAACAATACCAGTATCAAAAGTTGACCAAAACTAGGAATTCAATATCAAAACTGAATAAAAGATATGCCATGCTAGAATAAGTTCCACGTGTCAAAATGAAAACAAACATTTAAAGACATTAACAAATCCCAATATGGTCTAAAACCACATTTTTTCCCTCATATATGCTTTATCCCAAATCATACATCTATCAAATGGCATTTTCCCATATCATGTCCTACAAAGATGAAGTCTATTTATGTATCGACCATGATGCCTGAGTAGGCTGTGAGTACAAATTTAAAGCCACCACCAACGGTTTGTGAAATAGTATCTATTAAATAACAAGTGTATATAGTTTTATAAAGAATATATTATATAAATAAAGTAAACAACTTACATTTATTAAATTTCTTTTTATTTAACCACATAACCCCAGGGTTCCCAAGGACACCAAAATGATCAATACCTACTTCGGCCTATGCCAGAGCCTGAACTACCCCCAAGGGATATAATTTCTCAGAATTCTTTTGTTATCATTCTTTAGGTCAATTCACTTATGAATTCCATTATCACTATTCATCATTTCAATTCACACTATGAGATTTTGAGGTAGCAGTTCATGTCCCAAACACGATGATTACATATGAATTCCATTATTACCATTAATAAATTCTTCTAACATATTAATTCAATTGTTACCATTCATTATTTCAATTCTCACTATGGGAATTCGAGGTATCATATCATATTCCACATAGTATTATCAAATATGAATGTCATTGTTTCTATTTATCATTTCCTTTAACACTATGGGATTTTGATACTGGAGACCATGTCCCACACATGATTATCTCATTAATTTATTCACCAATTAATTAATAAAATTCAAAAAATTTATTTTCACATTATTAACGTAGTTAATTCAATTATTAATTAGTCCCATCCATTACATTAATTAATTCAAAAATTAATTGACCACCTCGACCCTTTTAATTAATCATCACAATCAATTTCATAATCACAAAAATCTCCAATAATTAATTATAAAATTAATTATATTAATTGAAAACATAAATATAATAATAATAATTAATTCAATAACTAATTATTCCAAACCAACCAATTTAATAATACTAATCATTCTCATTAATTAATTCAATAATTAATTAATCAGGTTCAATAAATATTTATAACTCCATAATTTATTCAATAATTAATTATTCAAATTTTCAATCATAATATTCACAATATAATAATAAACTAAATTAATTAATTAAACAAACTAATTAAAAAAATCAATAACTCAATAGCTAATCATATAATATAACTTTGTTATTTACATACACATAATTGATATCAAGACTTTAGGATTTGAATTATAGACCAACTACATCAAAATTGATGAAGAACGGTCAAAATGGGAATCCGAAATTTGAGCGGGACAACAATGTAGAATGAGATCCGGATTTGAAATCCTTGTTTCAAAATCAATCAACCATGATCCCTCAATTTTATCTCTATGTACAAAAAATCCAAGATCGATATCCAACAAGACAGTGGATATCATCGCTCTAATAGTTGGGGTAGATATTTGAGAGAAGAAGGAAACCAAACAGTATTAAATCCTCTTACCAGTGGGTTAAAGATCTATAATCATCCCTTAAATTCACCATGAACAAAGGTTAGGAGTCCTAGTAATGCATGTGGGAATCTCTAAAAACTAGAGAAAATGAGTTGGTCTATGTTAGGGTCGATTTGTGTGAGTTTTGGGGATTTAGATAATTTTAAAACTAATTTTAATGTTAAATAAGATCATGTGCATGGTTTTCTGGGCATGGATGCATGGTTTTCCAGACCATGCATATTAACCATTTTCCTCTTCCAGGGGGTGCATGATTTCTCATAATAGGAACCATTAACTGAAAAATCATGCACTATTCAATCTAACCCTCTCTTTTGAGGGTTGCATAGTTTTCTGGGATGGGGTGCATGCTTTGGGAAAACCATGTTCCAACTGTGCACTACCATCATCCTTCCGAATTTATCAATTTTCACCCAAAATCCCCACAATGTAAAACTCAAAATAATGTACTCAACATAAGAAAAAGGAGGGCCGGAAAATGATCTCGAGACATCTCTAGAAATGGTCAGGATCTTACACCGCCTCTCACACATGGATACCATAATGGATTAAAAATATATATATATTATTTTTATGACTTAATAATAATTATGTAATTATAACTTCACATATACCATCTTATCTTTCAATATTTGGGAAAAAATATGTCACTCATGCGTATATGTGGACTACCACCTCCTCGAAAAAACTTGATACATTTTTCAATTCATTTTGACATGGATGGTAATAAAGATATATTTAAGGAACATATTTGATATATATGAAAAAATAGTGATTATATGAAGGTAAATTAATATTAATATTTATTTTCTTCTATCCAACAAGTACGTGGAAATTGTAGTCATGCATACATACGACCAACCGTCCCCATGAATGATGTTATTCATTTTCTATATCAAATATTTATGGATAAATATAAATACATATATAATGAATACATATTATATTTATATCAATGTTATATTTATTTAGATTTTGAAAATGGTATCAAAGTAATAGTAACTCAAAATACCAAACCAAAACATACATGAAAAATGAAGTAGTTATTACTCAAAATGAATTTTTAATAAGGAAATTGTCAATACACATTGAGATTTTATATCATGAATTTATTTATTCTCATGATATTTAATGTTTTATTTATATTTATTCTTCCTTGGGTATTAAGATTCAAAATTTATCAAAGTGGTAAGGGGTTTTCATCTCTCTTTTATTGATATATGAAACATGCCATATCCAAAAATTGATTATTTTGTGTGTTGTATATTCTACCCATGAATATATTTTTTAATACTTGTTATGAAAATTATGGGGATTTACAAATCAATCAATGGTTATTTATTTCATCAGGATTAAGATTGAAACATTACCAAAGTGTTAATGGTTTTATGTCACAATCTCATTTTTTATCATGATTATTTATGATTTTGATTATAATGATAAAATATTAAGATATATATCTCAAAAAACCCATATATATTATTTTTATCTCTTTATTTTGACATAATTAAGGCTTTCATTTGATTTTACTCTCTTTATGTTCTCAATATACTAAGAGAATGTTTGTATGAAAAATTGTCATTATTTCTCTCTTCGGTCAAAAATATTTTTCCTTACATTTCTATGATTTATTAAAAAGTTTTAAAGCATTTTTTTATAATTAACCAATGATTTTTCAAATTTCTTTTCACCCACTTTTTTACTTTTTACAAAATGGTTTAAAATGAATCTTTCAGACTTTTGTTGAACAATGATCTTTTGAATTTTTACCAAAAATGTGAATGGAATCTTCATGTTAACATTTATAAAATGAATAATATCTTTTCACCATTAAGACTTATAAATTATTTAATGGTTAAATTAGATGTTTTTGAGGTTATTTTTAAAGAAAATGCCTCCTTAATATTTGGAATCTTTTAGATTTTAAATAAAAATTTTCAAAGTAGAAAGGTTGTTTTCTTCAAGAGGTGTACAAAGTAATATTTAAAAATAATTTTCCATCTAAGAAGGAATTTTTTTTATTACCTAAGCTTTAATAAGGATATGATTCAATGATAAAAACCTTATTATTTCTCTGGATTATTTTTTATGATGAAAATATTTTTGGGGAACTAGTTTTTTCTAAGGGTTATGTTATGATAAAATGTTTATGAAACACATATAATTTCTATGGGTTATGATACGATGATTGTTTTATGATGTTGTGGTACAAAAATATAATAATTAAGTGAAAATGTGGGCCTATATCACTCTATAATTCATTGGTTAATGATTAATGTTCTATTTGCTGAAAGGGTACATGGGAGGTTATCTCAATCCCAAAATAGGGAACATAAGAGGTTATCCCAGGCCTAAAAGAGGGTATACATGAAGTTATAACAAGGTTGAAAGAGGGAATTTTGGAGGTTATACATAGACCAAAAGAGGTTAAATGAGGGGTTGTCCTAATACCAAAGTTGTCACATGGGTGGTTCACCAAAAACTAACATGTTATGAATGTCAAAGGGGGTAGCCTTGATATATGATTTTTATGGTAATGTGTAAGTCAAAAATATATGTTTTATGTCAATGTTATGTTATAATAGTTCATGTTATATAATTTCATTATTATTCATATATTACGATCTTCCATGATATGTGCCATGAATCATGTTTATGATATATGATATGCCTGGTATGGTTTTCAAATGGTATTCTCATGTTCTCACACCCTTTCTCTCATGTTATATTGATATGTACCCTATTTTCCCATGATGAGAATATGATATAGCAATTTTCAATATTACCTTTTCATAGTTTATAAAGAAATGCATTATAAATGACATGTCTATAAAGGGTAGTAGTTATAAGAGATTATGAAGTTCACAAATGAACTAGTTGTTTGTGTGTCCATGTTTCTAGTGGAATTTGACCTAATGGATTATGTCATGGGTCATTATGTTTATTAATTAATATTAATATATTAATATGTTATATATATGTATAAAAATTTTAGTTCATAATATTTAAGCTTAAATTATTCTAAGTAACCATGTTATTAGAGCTTCATCAAATGCCTCTCATTTATGTGACCGAGGTGGTGATTCCATAACTAGGTGTAAAATGAGTCCTGTGAATCTTATTTTTTATTAATTGAAAATATTTTTTTCATCATTTATTACAAAATTATTATCATTCAAATGTTCCATACAATAACATATTATATCTTTGTAAAAGTATCAACTCAATCTTCAAATGTTGAAAATAAATTTATCCATGTTATTAGAAACACTAGTAACATAATAAAAATTATTTAAGACCAAAACAATTCAATTTAAAAACATGAGGTGGTATTGTATAATTTATAGAGTATCCGAAATTACTCTATTGGTAGCCAGTAGACCCACCTGACCTTTGTAATCCTAACTAAATATACTTGGTTCATATATTTGGATAAAAATGTGAGCACAAAAAGTATTATCTAATACCGAAATTGTAGATAAATAAATATTACACTTAATATTGGACAAAATTAATGTTTACTCTTGTATTTTTTCCTTGGAACAATTTCAAATCTATTGGTCATTCTTATCACATGAAAACCCCAGAAATTATTTTCCTTTTCATATTTCGGGAACTATTTTGTGTGTGGAAGGATGGTTCTCTAGAGACTCAAACATTAAATTAGTGTTTTTACCCATTTCCTTATTCTTCATTTTCTTATTCAACATAAGAAATATTGTGTTTTCCTACCCCAGGTATTTATCTACTCTTGGAATAAGAGTAAGAAGTTCTGAAATAATCTTCTAACTATTTCTCGTATTATAATTCACAATGAAAGTGGAGAAAGTTTTAGGTAGTGATGATAGAATGAGATATGTTTACAAATCATTACAGATATTAATCCCCAAGATGTTTAAGGGTTACATATATCCATTAATCTGGACTATAATATGACTATTTGGTGGTGAATATCCAAAATTTCATGCAAATAGTGTATTTGGAAGGTCATTTCTATTTGGTCTCACATTCTCCTAATAATGACCACAAAGGAGAGGAATGATACTATATGAATACATATTCTCATATCACCATAAAATCATAGTTAATTAGAGGATTTCTTAATATATTATACATCCAATTCATTTTCCACATGTTTCATGAAGAGAGATACTTTTCCCCACTAGTCTCTTTAAGAAGTTACTCAATAAGTGGGGTTGAATGCATTTATAATTTTTTTTCATGGCATAGAATAACCTACAAGAACCTATACCATTCTATGAAATATGAAATGGTGGGATGGTTATCCATATATAATATGGATTATTATTATATGGATGAATTCAATTGGTTTTCCTTTTCCATAAAATTTTAAGATAAGATAATTGATAGTTCCTTAATTACTAAATATGATTAATAAATTTTAATTTTATTAATCCCTCACTATTTATTGGAAACATTATTTCCAACTCCATTACTTTTGGAATTCCTAATATCATTTATATTCAATTGTAAAAGACCTATATTCCATTATCATAAACTATACTTTGTCCCGAAACGTTATTTTAGGGGTTTTAGATAGGCCTAAATTTCCATCTGAATTAAATGATAGTAAAATGATCAATTAGGTTAACTCCACAATACTTAAATCATTAATACATTTGTATTCAGATATTTATAATTAGTTACCTCATTTAATGCTTTGGTAGACAACCCCTGATGTGAGCCAAGTTAATTCAACCCAAAATGTCATGCTAAAAAAATCCACATAATTGAAAGCATCTCAATCTTTGATGAATAGGAGCATTGAACAATGGTGTTAAATCTGAAATAATTAATATTAGGATATACCTAATTTATATTTTTTGTGATGGATTTTTATCCTTATGTGTAATCCCCTTTTTTATATCATAACAGTCCATGATAATATTAATTTTTTTACTTAAGTGATTAACTATGTCTCATAAATGTTTTATATAATCTATGTTTTTATTCCATATTTCAGGTGAGTTAATTCATTTATTAAATTTTGACATAGCATACAACTAAATAATCATCCATGTAACTGAAAAAATTAAAATATAATTGTATTGATAATGAGACTCAATATTGGCTAGTCTATCTGGAAGATAACAATACAATCTTCATCCCTAAAAGAAAACACCTTGAGATGTAGCTTTTTTTGTGTTTTAGAAAACCACATAAACATATATGTATCATGTTGATTGGTTTTTTCCTAGATATGGGACTCAAACCACATCCTCTCACCTAGGAGCTCCAATATTACATATGATTTTTCTCACACACAGGTGAGGGTACACAATGGATTTTATAAGAGTGGTTTTCATATAAGAAAATATGCGTACACATGACCTTATAGATTAAGGAGGAGGGTATGAAGCACATGACATTATTTTATTTTAATAAATTAAAATGAAACAAATCAAAGACACATGTATGGTTTAATCACATGATAACCTAAACAACTTGACATGATTCATACATTTTCAATATAGTTATCAATTAATTCGATTCATTATTTAATTTAGATTAACATTAAAAATTAATCCAATTTATCCAATTTATCTTAGTTTCATTTTAGAATCCCTGAATTAACATCATCTGTAATTTGAAACAAAACAAAATAAATTTATTTAAAATAAAAAGTGTACATATGTTTACTTAGAAAGAAGAAAAAGTAATTTTCCAAACTACGTTGAATTATCCTTTTTCTTGTGTATTCCCTATTCATGAAAAATAATTCATGATATGTAATTACATGGTTTTTACCATCAAAAAATGAAACAGAAAACAATTTTAAATTACACTACAAGTGTTGTTCTTCATGCACGAAAATTTCACTATAAAAAAGACTATATGTAAGATTTTATTTTTAGAATTTAAATTGAAAATTAATTCAATATAAAATTAACACTCCTATAACAAGACATGAAATTAAAAATAAATGACCCATAGAACACATTTTAATAGGACTATTTATGTAGTTAACAATTCTATCAATGTCAAATTATGCAAAATAATTGTATTAGAATAAATTTCATGTAATATCTTCTGTCGATCTATGTGACACACACCTAGGGACTATTTTTTTCCTTTGACAAACATGTATGAGGTGCACGGAATGTTACTTTATTATATGACATGTGTCCCCAATGTTTCACAGTTTTTTAGTCCCCATTTCTTATAGTAGATATATAACATGTTGGGACCCCCTATATTCTCCATTAAAAAGACATAAGGACAACATGTCAAATATTCTAGTTACACGATGATTGGTTCATGAATATTGATTCCTTAAAGATCCAAATATACCCAGTGATCCACTTTTATTGGATCACTAATCTAATTTTATCACAGGGATCCAATATTGATGAGATATAAAGATGGTATATATGGTCACATGACATGAAGTCTGGGGAACATTTTGTGTATGCATGTCTTATCTGGGCCGAACCCTTTTAATCTCAAGATGGAAAATTTAGATGTTTCTTCATTTTAATTTACCTTGTTCACTTATTTTGTGTGAGGGAATAATGAACAGTTATAGAAAAAAATGTTTGGAATTCAATAATTAATAGATATTAAATAAATAAATTTATAATAAATAATTATATATTAACAATGGAGCCACTCTGATACAACTTATTGGTTTTATATAGAGTAGAAGTTATTATTTGACATAACAAATTACTATTTTAGTCTTATTTTAATATCAATTTATCTATACATGATGAAAGAAATAAAGACTAATGGGTTTAATAGATTTATTTATCTTATTAAACATCATAACTACAAGTGGAGGATTTTCACATGAAATTTATAATTATCTTACAAACAGATCTAAAATTACTTAAACTTGTAATTATCACCTCATTTATGATTTGGTTGAATCATTTTCATTATATATTTGTTATGAAGTAATATAGAATTCTAGAATCCCTAAATTTTTCATCTACACATCCACAAAAAAATTTGGACATCACTATAGAATCATTGGGTGGAATCATGATTGATCTTAATCACTTGAGTTATTCATGGTTGATCACAACAGAATTTTCATTGAGGATGAAAAATTCTTGGTGTTCTCTCCATATACTGAGAGAAAATTAAGAGATAGAACACTCTAGATATTTGTAACTCTATCTGGTGTTTGAGAGATCTTATTTCCATCCTTTGTGCATAATTTTCTTGTTTAGGAAAATTGATATAATTTTATACTTATTATTACAATTTTATGGTTAGAAATTTTCACAAAGGACCCTTTCTAATTCTATACTTCTCGGCTAACACCAAGAATAATATAAATAATACAATTATTATTATTATTATTAACATGATGTGTTCATCACATGAGAATATATAAATAAATTTAATTTACATCATTTCCAACTAGACCATTAAGAACAACCTTTTTATCATCCTCAAAATTTACTAATCCTTGCATATTAACTATTTATTTAACAAATAAATATCATTGTATTATTAATAGATTAATATTATAAAAATTATATTAATAAAACCATATAAATAAGTATTTATTATTATTATTTATCTTAATTATTCACTAATATAACATGTGAATAAATATTAGTGATGAAAAAAATAAATGATTATTAAATAAAAAACTATGAATAATATATATTATAACATGTTAAACTCAACATTTAATTTTTTTGAGATTCTAGATACACATATTGTGTGACCCTCTAGGTGTCTTTCTTAGTGGTAATATGTGGATACATCTAGAGTCCCAGGATAGCATCTTGCAACATGCCAAGGCACCAAAAAATAAAGTGGTTAATGTCACAAAGACATGCCACCTCCTAAGAAGAATTATTATATAATATAATAACTTTATAATGATATATATAAAAAGGTGGTTTCATACTGTTGTTATCAACTAATGTGCTTTATATCTCATTAATTAAATTTTCAATAATGAACATTCCCACAGAACTTGATGTCTATGGATTTATCCAAGAAATTCAATACCCTTCACGGGCAATGAGATACCATCTTTCATTAATATACAGTAGGTATAAATAATTTCCTATATTTTCAATTAATTCAATATCAATCCAGACACACTCAATATATCCCACTTCACCATGAGAATATGTCATCATGGTTTTCAGAAATACATAAAATAATGCAACTTATGGTATTTTTTAACAAAAGTGTGAGGACAAATATACATGTTAGTGTAAATGAACATACAATGATTCATAGAATGTAGATTTCTTACTAGAGGGTCTCGTTACCATAATCTCATTCTCTTGAAATTACCAAGGGAACCCAACATAAGAGGGTGAATAAATGTCATATGAGTCTCTTCCACTAATATGATATGTTATTTTGTCACGTAAAATGATATCTTCTATCTATAAAACATATATATTCAAGAATATTATAATTGAAGCACTAGGTTCCCATGAATAAATGTAATCATAAATTAGTTAGAAGTTTTCTTGAAGAAACAAACATAAAAAATTACCCCCAAGTGCATCTGTTCCATGTCCATGTGCACTTTCTAGTATCTATACAAGGATTTAATTTCCTGAAGACCAAAAAATAAATATTTTTCAAAAAAATTATGGTGTTTTCCAATACATAGTCACAACCTAGGGTTTTATATAAAATTATATAATCCAATTCACTAGAATTAATAAATTATTCACTACTACCTCAATATAAATAAATTTTTATCTATAACTTTGAAATTATAATCAAACATAACCATACTAACCCAATAAGGTATCTAAAATACTTATATTATCCTTAACAGATATTATAACCTCTAATATTACATAAATCCTACAATGATACTAAATTTTGTAGACCAATCATAACCATCACTTAATGTAATTAATTATATTAAATATTTCATTATATTATATTCCTATATACTTTTAGGTTTTGATCTATAGACAATTATAACATATTATAAACAAATAATGCCCATGTATTTCTCAACAAATAGACATTTTCACACTATTTATGAAACTAATTAATCTATTATAAGTATTTATCTCTCCAAAATATTATCTATAAAATCTTTTCACTTGACATATCATGGGAAAAACATTTCTTCATGGCTTGAGAAAATAGAAAATGAGTTAGAGAGAACTCAAATTCTTAGTATTGGAAAACATAAGTGATGATAATAAAGGATCATAAATGATCAAAAGATGATCATAAATAATATACAAATAATAGATAAAAAAATCAGAAATAAAATTGATATCATACTATATCCTTGGAAAATAAAGGAAATAAATAAAACACAGTGTTAAAAATAACTAGTTCCTTATCGGTGAGATGCATAATCTCAGATAACTAATTTCATGACATAAACCAACACATCATGAGCTTGAAAATCATGATCTATATATCAAGGCCATTTTATTAGATTATAATGTTCTTATACATCATGATCTTTACATTATATACTAGTGTGTAGGAAATATTTTATTCTTGGTATGGATACAATAAAAAACCTCGTCTAATTGGTCTAATGAGACCCATCGATGTATAATGGGACTATTAAAAACCCCATTCACCACTAATTAATTCTAATGCATTCATCGTATGAAGTATTGAATAAACTATTCCAACAAAACCAACTTGACTCTGTAATCAATAAATATATTTATTGAAATAAAATGCATATAGATCATCATTATTTCCCAAATAAATGAGTGTAATAGTTTTCTATGTAATCATCTCTTATACGAACACTGTGTACAATAATGGGTATATGGTTTTGTCCATAATTTCACTAATAAATTATAAGAATTCATTTCCATGAAAGCATTCCAAAAAATAAAACCATATAGAGTAATAAATATATAGATAAGTCAATAATTTCTTGAATCAATGAGTTGAATATATTTCTATGCATTCATTGTAACACCAAAAGATTTTAAAATATATTTCACTTTAAATAAACTATGAGTGTTCGATCGTTTTCCTGACACACAATAAAGAGCTTAAAACGAACGATGAAATATTATAACCTACATGTTAAATTGAAAGTATGAATTAGAATAAACACATAATAAAAAATATGTATAGTGGTTTTATATAATGAAAATTTATTTATTATTTAAAAATAAATAAACACTCAAATTTCATTAAACTCTTTTTATTTTTAAAATAACTTTTTCAAATATGGTTTTATTATATTCTATGTGCCGAAATGATAATTAATTTATACCATTTTTATATATTTTATTTTAGGAATTAAATATCATTTTTAAAATTATTATTTAAATATTATATTAATGGGGTGGCTTATGGATTTTTCTAAAAATATTTATTTTTTAGTGAATTGTAAAAAATACATATTTTTTTTAAAACTATTATTTCATTTCATTAAATCACATAATTTAAAACTAATTTTATTTTTTTTAATTTTATAGTATTGTTATATAAGTAACCTTTAATTAAATATCATCTAATTACATAGATAGTAATCGGTAGAATAAGTTCATTTTTTGGAAAAGAAACACATCTTTATAAAAATTATTTTTCATTACATTTTATGAATTTATAATAAAATTAATTTTTGAAACATATTTATATTAAATCATGAAAAATATATTCCATATTTAAAATACGGATGTTCATGTTTAGTAAATATTCTCCCTTAAAATGGTTTCATTATGAATAGTAACTATTGTAAATATTTTTCAACTAGGTAATGATAAGACCGGTAAAACATCATTATAACTACATAGTAAGGAATATAAATATTAAAAAAACAAGAATTTATTCCACTTTATAGGTTACTTTATACTTCAATCATCCTCTTTATAGGTGTTATTTAATTTAATTTCACTTTACTTTGATAACGACTTTAATATTTCTTTTTGTAACAAATAAATAAAAAATTTCACGACATTTTTTTTAATATCTCAAATTTTTTTCATGGATATAGAGAGGTTATGTTTGGATATAAATGGTTATTTTAAATAATATTTTATTTTTTTTGGGTAATTTATTTTTATTTATTATTTATGGAATTATTACCTTAAATGCCTACATAACCCCTACATCATTCTTGATTAGGTAATAGAAAAATCAAGTAAATTATTTTAAATATATTAACATTAATATATTTTGGACAAATTATTTGGTTATAAAAATTTTATAGAAAAATATTTCATATTAATGATGTGTTAAATATTTATATTCAAATTCAATTTCAATTCAGTTTTCCTTATATTCAATCTATGTGAATAGTCCCGAAATTGACACTAATGGTATCTTATATTAAATTATATTTTATCTACTGATTTATATTTCATAAAAACTTATATTTTTTTTTAATTTAATGGTATATATCTTGAATGAAACTATTATCCACTTATTAGTGAATTTTAATTTAATAGTAACTTTCTTGACCCCTAAAGAGTAATCAACTTTGTTGTCACGATAATCATCAAATTAGTTAACACGGGGTTAAATTAATATATAATGTTTAAAAAGACAAAAAAACCTCTCTAATGTTTAATGTATAATTATAATTAAACATTTTCATACTTTTCTTTATATCCATGTCTATTTAGATGTGTAATTCTAGATAATAATATTAATTATATTTAAATCTTTAATATAATTCCAAGTGTGTCAACTACTCACTTGTAAAAGGGAAACTTATATTGTACTTTATTCATAAATATTGATAACTCTATGTTGGAAGATACCAACCCTATAACATTTTGATATTAATTTACTTCACTATTGACATTCTATTTATCATCTTAGACCAACCTAAGAAGGCATAAGTTGTTTGCTAATGGAGGTCTCTCAAATAAGAGGTAATCATCTTACCCAGCCCTTTAAAATTTTATTACTAACCTAACAGAATTAGTCCAACATGATTAATATAATATTAATTTTTACTATGATTATGGGAAAAAAATTTCCACCACTTTTCCATAAAATGGGAAATGAAATTATCTCTCATACGTACGTATAGAATACCACCTCTACATAGTTATATGATGCATTTTCCATCACCATATTTCATGTATGGTCATTATGTAGGATTTAATGTTTATATATTATATAATTTTTATAATTTTACTTATGTAATTATAACATATTATCTATATTATTTACTTCCCATCCATCAGAAAATGATAATGTTTCTCATTCATACGTGTGGGATAAAACCTCTATAATGTTATGTGATTCATTTTACATTTCTGCTTCAACTGAATTATAATAATGACTGATTTAATGAATATATATATATATATATGATATTTATAGTATAATAAATATTATATAAAGGAGAATCAATACTTACCTTTCTTCTATTTCTTCCACCTGAAAGGGAAAACATCATTCGTGTGTACGTACATATTACCATCTCCAGGAAGTGATGTAATTAATTTCTCAACTAAACTTTATATGAATAGTTATAAAAATTTATATAATATTTAAATATGGTACTTATTACATGATTAAAATTTAATATTTTATGGAACCATGATCAATGTAACAATATTGGAACTCCCAAACCGAAACTGGCATGAAAAAAAAATATCTATCCCTAAAAATAGTGATTTTATTAAATAAATGAATATAGTTGGGTGATAAGATGTTATAAGTAAATAATATACGGTATAATATGTATTTATATTCATATTTAATATATTTATAATAAATATAATTTTATTCTAAAATATTTTTAAACATGTATTAAGTAATATGAAACATGAGGTAAGAGTTTCTTCTCTCATTTTTGTTTCTATGAGACATATGCCATTTTCACCACTTGTTTCTTTAATGTGGTGTTTGTAATAATCCTATGATATTTTATATCATTAATATAATTGTTTTAATTTTATTTAATGTTTAATTTAATGTTATTTATCTCCTGGGTTTTATGATTCAAATGTTACTAATGTTGTAAGGGTTTATGATAAAACGTTATTTATTTTTTAAGATATTCTATGATAAATTTATGTCAGTGGAAACCATATGGATTTTATCAATTAAATGTTATATATTTTACTCTTCTCTATTAATTACTATAATTTATTTTGTATTATATCCATTTTCCTCTCTTTGGTACATAAAATTATTGAGATTTTTTAGATCATTCTACCATTTTTCCTCTTTGGTAATCAAAAATTTTACTTCCATATCCTTGATATTGAAAATTTTTTAATATTTTTTTCAATAAATTTATTTTTTATATAAATATCATTTTTATTACCTTTTAATTTATCAATTAATGTTTAAGAAAAATATTTTTCATGAAATTTTTTCTAAAAAAGTCCTTTTTAATTTTTTTAAAAGTGTAGAATTTTTTTTACTTTTAATGTTTATGGTATGAACATATTTGTTTTCCAACATGTATTTTCATTTTTTGAAGCCCCCTTTTAAATTTGCCATTTTTATTTTCCAAGAGAATTATTTTTCCAATATTATAGTCATTTTTAGTTAAAATGGTATCAAATAAAAAATAGATAATTTTCTAATTATTTCATTGAAATGTTCAAATATTATTTTAATGGTGTTTTTAATAAATAAACACACCCACTAAAGATTTTTATACTACACTAGGGATATGATCTTATGATACCATCCAATTTCATTATCTGGATTTTTTAGGATGATGATTATTTTAAGATGATTTTTTGAAACCTATTTCTACCCCATTGGATAATTAAGATATGATGAAAACTTTATGAAACTATACTCTTTTATATGGATCATTATTAGATGAAATAATGAAAAATCTATGAAACTAGTTTCCTTTCAATGGGGCATGATATTATGAATTGATTAATGATTTAATATCTAGGGGTACACATATGTTTTTTTTCATTATGTGATGTGTTGGTCTGGAATTATATAGTACTCTAATGATTTAGGTAAATATGGATATATAATGAGATAATAAGGATAGTGGTTTGGAGTGAACCATGTTTAGTAAGGAACTATGTGTAATAATATAGTCTTGAATGTGATCTTTGACTAAAGAAATGATGGAATGAGGTGTGCACCCAATACACTATGATAGTCTTAGAATTATTCTTTGACTAAGGAAATAATTTTTTATTATTATCTATTTTCCATAAACTTATGTAAGTTCACAAATATATGTTCTCATGGCTCCTGATTAATTATTTATAATTCGACACACTTAGGAATTATGACTTCTTACAACAATTACATATGCCATGATTTATGATTAATGATATTTTACTGATTAGGTATGATTATTGTATGTTATGATCATGTTATCATACCATTAATCTCTTGTTATTCTACCATTTCATTATTGATGTATATCTATTATATTTACCCTTATTGAGTATCTAAGATCATTAATTGTAATATTTATTTTCCCCAGTTTATAAAGAGAGGCTTTATGTTGGGTATGTATATAAAGTCTATTATTCAATAAGAACTTTGTGGGATATGTTGAAGATCATTTAGGAAATAAAAATATTATATATCTACTATATGATGACACTAAAAGGGACGTATTTGGTATTAAAACGAAAATCGTTAGTGAATTATGAGTGGGACTAATGTTGAACTCTTTCTCGACACACCTTTGGGTTATTGTAGGGTAAAATTACACTTTATTTATAGTCCATTAAAAATAATTTTAACAGATAACAAAAAGTTATGAACTTGGTAAAACCTAATGCGTGATTGATTGAAAATAATGTGTTATTATTTTGACAACCTTTGAATATTTTTACATGATTATATGATTTATTTCTCTAATTATTGTTTCTCACATTATGAATTTTTTGATTATTTAATGGATGGGACCAAGAGGAATCATATTAATAAAAATTTTGTTGGATGAAGAAATGATTATACTCTTTAGAAACCAAATAAAATGAGATATTGAATTTAAAATCTTGAGATTATTTCTAAGAAATTATCATAATTAATAATTAACACCATGAAGCTAAAATAAGTAACTAATAAAAACATTAATAGAAAATGTTTGACATCCCAACATGAAAAACCGAGTTTGAGATGATGTTCTACATGACCTCATGAACTCCTCCCCATATGCAAGAGGTTTACAAATAAATATGGGTTCAGAGTCCAACTGTGGGGAACTATACCCTCGTTTTTATACTATAATATCAATAATAACAATAAATAGCATATAAACCATTAAAGTAACTATGTGAAAATACTGACATAATGGTAGACATGTCAATTAATAAAATCGTCCCCCTAAAGTGCCAAGACTATCCAAAGTAAATATAGTTGATTAATAAAATGGGAGAAACTTTAGGTCCCACTGATGTTTTTCATAGCTTACCACCAGCTCTACACTCCTCTGCTCAGCTATCCACCATAGTGCCCTTTCCCTTCACTGAACCCATCATGTAATATACAAGTTCAATTAAATGCATGAGTAGGGTGTGAGTATAATACACAGTATGATTCCACAAATGCATCTTTAACATGATGTGATCAACAAGAGATGTGTATTCCATAATTATAACAAATTAGAACAAGCATAGAAACACCCAATCCAAAACCTTGCAAACGTGGACTAACCGAGTTTCAAACCCCCACCCGTACATACATAGGATCTTTGTGGTACAGGTAATAAACATGTTAAAAGAATCAAGCATTATCCATGAGGCTCATAAATCATGATACTCTGTAATGTGTGATAGTGAAACTCAACATACTCTGTTAATCAAGGAATTAATGTTTTTGGAATTATCTAGGATTCGAGAACATGTTGACATTCATTAGGAACTCATAATATACCTATCGACATCATTTAGGCAACATGTTCATCAAAGGACATGCATGAGGCTTCATGGTAACCCTACATTGTGTGTAGGTCCCTTTTCGCCATCATCACAAGTTGGGTGCACTCCCCTAAATGGTGATAAACATGTCATGAAGGTCCAGTTTCCTTGGTCACCAAGAAAAATACCACAAAAGATCTCATATCATTATGGGATACATGATAAATCATATTAAATCATCATAATTAAGGTATAAAAATAATAAATGTGATCCACATCGAACAAAAATAAAAATAAACAGTTATCTAATGACAGAAAGTGAAACAAATGGTTTTCAGCACTACACACACATGCACCCACACAAACATGTGATCATAATCTTAAATGATCCAAAAATAAGTTTCAAACTAAATAAAATTAAGTAAACATGTTTAAAAAATCCAGAAAAGAAAAGGAACTTTCTACCTCCTAATTTTCCAACATCAAAGGTGAGGATAAAACATATTACGACATTCAATATCTGGAATGAAAAACTAAAAAGATAAGAACAAATCCTCATGAAGTTATTATCATAAATTTCAACATGTCAATTCTCAAGGTTCATCAAGGGTTGTTAGATACAAAACTAGTAATAATATCTCAAAAATAAAAAAAAATCACATGTGATGAAACTATCTCTCTCATGGATAATTTTCAAATTATTATTCTAAGTGAGAACATGCACTAGCAATATTCTCCATAAGAAAAATTATCTTTTGATGATTTATCATAAATTGTCCCTTGACAATTATCTCTTGATAATTTATCATAAACTATCATTTTATAATTATCTATGATAATTTATCCTAAATTACCCTTTTTTTATTATTTCCTGATAATTTATAATAAATAATGATTTTAAAATTATTTATCTACAATTTATTAGAAAATATCATTTTCTAATTATCCTTTGACAATTTTTTTTATAAATTATCTTCTATAATTATATTTTGATATTTTTTTATAACTTATAAATTTTTAATTATCCTTTGATAATTTGTTATAAATCATCCTTTATAATTTTCTTGATAATTTATTATAAAATATCTTGTTTAAATTTCTATTTTTGATAATTTTTAAATAAGTCATCCATTGATTACCTAGAATTATCATTTGATAATTTTAATTAACACACTTTGATTAATCAAATTAATTATCATATATAAATTCCAAAAATTGTCGTTGATAATGCTGCATAATTATCTTTTGATATTTTTTACAATTATCTTTTGATAATTAATTTTTATTTGATTAATTCCATAAATTACCAATTGGTAGTCATCATAACAAAATTTATTATAAATTATCATTTGATAATTTTTTGTTATTATCTTCATCATTCTTGTGCAATTTTCCTTCCAAAATTCATTGAAATTTTCATTGGATAAATCAATGTGATTATCCCTTTTTTTATTATTATCACAAAATAATTTAAATTAAATATCATTTGATAATTCATTTAAAAATTATTCTTTTATCATAATTCAGGTAAAAACCCTTTTATAATCTTATTAATTATATTGAGATAATTTAGGAAATATAATTTAGGTTTTACCATTTATATCGATTTACACCAATTTTTCATTAATTTATGATGGAAGAAGAAATAAAATAATAAAATAATTGAACAAAAAACAAAGCTCAGTTTTCTTCAATCTAGGCACACCACACACATTCAAGGGAAGAGAAAGTATGCTTTTACTTGGATCAGATGAGAAACATAAATTCGATCGAGGGATCCCTCTTGATTTCATAGAGATGATATTTGGAGTCTCTTAGAATCAACATGAATAACCACCATTGTGGTTTGAGATTGTTTGGCTATAAAAATTCCATGTTCTGAAATTTTAAACCCCTAAATTCATTCTTACAGTTTAATTTTTGTTTCAACAAAAAATGATGGAGTGTTTAATTTTTTCCATCAATTATTTTGAAATTTAATCATGTGAAAACTGGTGAAAATAAATATTATGGTATCTTAGTGCATAAAAAAATGTAGTTGTGGCTTATTTTTTGGGTATTTAATGAATTTTAACCTTAATTTATAATAATTAAATTAATAATTAAAAAATTAATTAAATTTTTATTAAGAAACTTTTTACCAAACATTCGACCATTAAAAAATTGAGGCCCCACCTTGGGTAAGCCCCACATCCCAAGCCCAAAATTTGTCTCATATTTATCCTAAAAGGTCTTGATAGAGAGATATTAATGAATTTTCAAAAAATAATAATATAAATTTAAAAATGTTATCATTGCGTGTGATGTTACCAAATTCCTAAAACACATGTTATGTTATTCCCTACCTAGGGTAAACCCTATATCTCGGGCCAAACGATGGTATCATATTTATCATATGAATTACTATTTGGGAAATATTCAATTATTTTGAATAAATCACACAATCACAATATAATAAATTTCATATTTTTACTTATTTTTTTGAGGCTCTTGGAGCCTCGTAATGTCAAACTAAGTCAATGCCAATCTATGAAAATATTCAATATAATATTCAAAGGCACTACCATGGATTTTATTATTATGAAAATATTTTTAAATATAAATTAATTTATTTTTATTAAAAAAATATAATTTTCACTTAAGGTTTACCATATATAATTATCAATGAGAAATTTTATTGTCTTTTATAATTTCTGATGTTACAATTCCCACTATTTATTTATAATCCTTAAGATTTTTCTCTTGTGGTCTTTCTATAATAACATAGGTCACACAGAATGGAATTCCAATCTTGAGCCCACCATTTATCCTATTGGATCCATCCATTATGTCACTGAATCCAGTCTTGTGGTACCTACTTTCCTCACAACACTATCTCTCTTTGATTTATGATTCACACTAGACACTCCTCATAAGAATGTCTAGAAAATACTCCATTTCCGATATTGATTTAGTGATCTCAAAGGGTACAACAAAATGAGGTGCAAGCTTTCCTTGCTTCCGTAGACATATCAACACAAACCAAGGATCCTCTGATAAAAAATATAATCACCCATAAGGAAATAAAATTGTCTCCTCCAATGGTCACATAAGATCTCCTTATTTTTTTAGTGGTGATCAGCAACTTCACAATCAGATTCACTCCCTCAAAAGCCTCTGGAATAAAATTGGACCCACAACAACTTTCTCATCAGCCTCATGACAAAAAGAATTGATTGACATGGTCTTCCATAAAGAGTCTCATAAGGTTCCATATGAATCAATGATTGATAATTAATATTGAATTATAAATCATTTGAGTATATCTGATCACTACACAATCCATGAAATTCTTTCATGAATGTTTGAAGCATATCCTCTAATATTCATATAGTCTGCTCAGAGTATCTGTTGGTCCGAGGATGGTGCACCATGCCCAGTCCCAGCTGAATCATTAGGAATTTATAAACTCTCCCAAAAGATAAATGTAAAACTTGTGTCTCTATCTAAAAAATATTTCAAGGGAACTCCATAAAGGCGTACGATCTCTCAAACATAGAGCTTTCCTTACTCCTCTATCGATGAGTCTCTCTGATCGGTAAAAAGTGAACAAACATCGTTATCTAATCGAAAGTCACCCAGTCAATTTCATGACTCATTGGGTCAAGTGTAACCCCATCACAATGTCAATCAAAATGTACTTCCACTTCCATATAGGTATCAGTACTGGCTATCACAACCCACTAGGATACTATTGATCATCATTTTCACGTAGAAAGGTTAGGCATTTGGCGTCAAAACAAGCAGTGTCTCACTTCATCTTAGGCCGCCATAACTTCTACCCAAATTGATGATACACATTGGTTGCACCAAGATGTACTATGCATATAGAGGTTTGTTAATCTATTTTCAGCTCCTCCCTGATATAATAAGGGGATTTTACTCTTCTATATACCAATATAAAATTATCATCCCCAATCGACCATCAAGGTGTTGAGTCACCACCAGCTAGTTGTTCCCTCATCAATGGGAACTCTAGATCTAGATTCAGACCTATATTGTCCTGATATAGAATCTAATATGTGGTCTATAAAGTGTCTCATGTCATAGACCAATGATCCTCATAAGCATCCATCATCCATTCGGTCAACAATCTCACCATGTGTCAATCCTCCTCTGAAGGACTATCACTAAGAACCTTCTCAGCCTGTGACTTATATTTAAGAATATCAAACATGAAATTACCTTTTACAAGTTAATACATTATCTTAAGGACAAACATCTATAGATTCTCAATCCTGCACTTTTGTAGAAGGTTTAGGTCCCCATGTTTGAAGATACAATGAAGGCGCCTATTGTCTGTATAAACAAAAAATCTCAAACAAAAATGATAGTGTCACCAACCCTTGAGTGTGTAGATAATGGAATCCATCTATATGTCATGTATAACACATCTCCAGTCATGGGGTCATAGCTGATGAGTCCCATAAACTACTACCATCTTTCTTTGCATCATCACTACTCTGAGACCAAATCCTGATGCATCATAATACATCGTATGACCACTCTTAGGATAAATAAGTGTTAGTAATAGAGTTATTTTCAACCATTTTTTTGTTAAAGGAACACATTTCAACATTAGTACAACCATTTTAACTTGATTTCTTTCTTTTATAGCACTGTCATGGATACTGATAGTCAGAAGAAGTCCTAGATAAAACTTATGTAATATCCTACTAAACCCAAAATGTTGATAATATAAAACATGTTCTTGGATTTTTTCTAGGACATGAATTATTATCCTTATTTATATCTATATATATACAGGTTTTGCACACACCATGTATTAGGAACATCTCCAATTGATTTTAGAAGTTGAATTTCAGCAACTTGGCATAACGCCTTTGTGCTCATAGTATAATAAGGACTATCTCTACATGCCCAACATGCTTCTATGGTGTCAGAAAGTAGATGGGGTTCTATTTAATGAACACTATGATGAATATATCAAATTATGGAAAAAATATCTTGTTCTTGATGTCCCTAAAAACTTTTTTTGTTTATCATCCCGAAAAAACATTACAAAGTACTAATATAGTTCATAATAGCTCTAAATAATCGTCCTCATAATGTCTTATCTCTATCTCACAACTAATGATATCTTGGTCAAATAAAGTTTTTGTGTAACCACTGGTCCCCCCATAGTTGATTGAAAATATCATTGATTCTAGAAAATTGATATCGATTTTTAATGCTTACATTATTCATCTTTCATAAATGAATTCATAATCAAAGACTGACATCCACTTTATTGGAAAACAATAGGGGTTTACCCCATAGTGAAGTAATAGACATTATTAATACCTTTATACTTAAATAATCTAGATGACAATTATTCTCATTTATCTCTATTGGAACCAACTGATATGGGGTATCAAAATTGGATGCTAACCCAATAGGATATCTTTTCATATTAGCATGCTAATCCTTCTGAGTATCTATTAGGTCAACAATCCATAAAACATTCAACCCAATACTCAGTATATTGAGGTCCTCTTGGTCTTTGGATGGATGAATATTACTAGAGTGGAAGTATAGTAATAAATAAAAATTGTTCTGATCTTCTATTCTTAGGTCATACACTAAGAAAAATACTTTTGGATCTTACTCCCCTGCTGCCTACTCCATAGAGTTGGTGCAAGTGCAGGCTCATCTAAATTATTTTACACGTCAAGTGTAAATGTAAAATCTACATTCTTGTGGAAGTATTTTGGATGAATTATCAAGTAGTTATATTAACTATTATAAGGTGAAATCTTCTATAATAGGAAGTGACATGCATTAGAAAATAAATAGTGTTTTTAGGATAAAGGCTAACCAGTCTATGGGATCACACAAGGATTATCATTACTAGTATATGATTTCAAATAAGATTTTCCTGGGATTCTAACCCAAACCAAAGGTATAACCCTACTATCACTATCCCTTATTTCTATCCCTACACATTTTTCACAGTCATCAAATATATATGAACATGACAACATGCATGATTCAAACAATCAGTGACAATAATGGTATATTAGGATATCATTTTTGATAAACCAACCCAATATACTATCTAAAATGGTACCTGAACTTGTTATCCCATTACCCTAAGAGCATTATCGATTTCCATGGGCTGGTGAAAAGTATATTTAAATCAATATAACATCATTGGGAATGATTTCACCCAAAAAATACTACAATAACACATTATAATGTGAAAAAACCACTAGATATAAAAATCAATAGTTACATGTTAGTGTACAAATAGACATGAATGAAATGGAAAGTAAAACATCAAAATCAAAACCCACCTCTAGGTTCTCTATGACTACTCATCATGTACCAAGTCACCCACCCACGGTCCCCCTAATTCAAAATCACAAAGGAATGTGAGAGCACAAACACTAAATATTAGATGATAAAGGATTTTGAACATCTAAAGACACAAAAAGGTTTTGAGCTTAAGGGACCTATAGGATTCCACCAAATATTCTATTTAGTTACTTCATAAGGTAATTAAAATATTAAATGTAGGATTACAAATAACAGAGTAAAAAAATTAGTTAAAAAAACGAATTTCATACATTTAAAAATCAATTATCACACTAAACCTATAAAACATGAAATTTCATCATTTAAAAACTAAACATTTGCTTGAAAATATTTGAAAAGGATTTCACAAGATGAAGTCAGATAATAAAGAAAAGTTAAGATATACACCTGATATGGAAATATGAACAAGAGTGAATAAAATAGAGTCACAGTGCACAATAAAAATAAATAAATAACGTAATGAATCGTTGATTCCAAATAGTGATAAAAAATGATGTCATGTATCAAGATCAATTAGATGGATTTCATGAGTGAAACCTAGATTTGATATTGATTCCATGATATAATATCTAATCAAATGAATAATTACCAGGCTTACATCTAGTCTCATGGGTCAAGTGTATACAAGTTACAAAAAAACATCTTTCTTACGCACACATCCAGAGCCCGAGCCTTTCCCATTCTCTATAGATCCACTATAAGGGTGTGATTCCACTATTCAAGTATATATCTAGGTCATCCCATCTAACTATTCATGTTCCAATTACTAATTAAAATATGGGCTCAGATAAACCCATTACGAGGATCACATAGGGAACCTTATTGTTAATGTCTCACTCCCCCCCAATCTCTCAATGTAAAAAATCCCCTTTTCAACTCCCAAAAAAATGGGATGAATAAGAAAAAAAGATAAAATTAAGGGATTATCACATGAGTGAATAATCATAATGTTCTCACTAGGTCATTAGGCATCATGAATTTAAATTTAAAACCTTTTATACAATTGAATATTCAAAAGGGGAACAATAACCTCTTCCTTTCGCAATTCATCATAAAAATGAGAAACATTCCTTTTAAAAAAATCATTTATTAAATACTCAATGAATCATTAAAAGGAAGTTTTAGAATTTTTTAAAGGTTTTTAATTCATTTGGAAATATTTATTTACACCCTCTTTCAATATAAATAAACCATTAATTCAAAAAACCCAAGAACACATTCCAAAAAGGGTAAAATCATTGAAAGGGGGTTATTAGCCAATTTATAAATTCTATCAATTTAAACTATTTGGAAGAAATAATAGAGATTAATTATTTTAAATAAAATCATGGAATTTCATTTAATAAATAAAAACCCAGGATAAATACCTCAATTTAACCAAAGATTCCTTTTAAAAAAAATTTCAAAGAAGTTTTTCTGTGGAATTAAATGAACAAATTGACAATGAGTCCAAAAATTAAGGAAAAAAATAGAAACATATACTTGAAAATTAAGGAATCCAACTAAAAAATGAGATATGTTTCCCCACCAATAGAGATCATCGGGTCTAAGAAGATAGATCTTAAAATAATATAAAATATATCCTACATCCAAATTCACACAGAAATCTAACAAAATTCCACTAGAGGGTTCCCCAAGCACAAATAAATAATTTAGGTTCGAGTGTGAGGATTTTAGGTTTAATTTTGTGTGTTTATGTATTTTAATCATATTTTTTGTAGATTTAGTTACCGTTCACACAGTTTCTTGGGCCAAGTCACATCGTTAGTACTAACCTCTAAAAACTGTGAAAAACCTTCCACCCTAGTTGCACACTTTGTTTAAACCATATGCAAACTATGTGAAAACTATAATGGCCAATACATTACATAAATTGATATTACTTCATAATTGAAGCATATTTATTACAACATATAACTAAAACCATAACATGACCGTATAGGTATAGTGTATTAGAAACTGGGAAACATAAATAATTGGTTCATAAAATGTCTACATTTTCCCCCATTTATTTTATCATAACTATAATCCTTTTTTTCATATCATACTTAATACCGCTCATCTTGACCTCGTAAAAATTTAACATATAAAATGGTGAGATCAAATGCTCAGTAAGGGTAAACAAAGGAAATGTCAATCATATATAACATTTGAAAATATTATCCTTCTTGTAAGAGATCATAATATAATGTCAAGTGATAAATCATATAAGTGACATGTAATCCTAATAATCATAAGATAAGACATGAAACTCTATGTCATACACATATAATTATTGAAAATAATTTCATATTAGTCAACTCTCATTGCCAAGACCATCATATTGGAAATATTACATTACAGAATCGAGTTCACACCTCATTCCAGCCCTGTATTACTAAACTGGAATTACTTTACTTTACAACAATGTATATCTCATGAGATATGACTCTTTACCCAATGCATTGGAGGGAGATATAGGTCCCACCCATCTCATAATGAACCCATTCTTATGTGTGCCAAAAGAACATGTGTCACTCTTCATAGCATAACCCATGTAATAGAATGGTATTCTTAAACATCAAGCCATCATAACATAATTCATATAAAAATAATTCCATTATAAATGTAATCAAATCAAAGTAATAATTTTGATAGAAAAATAACCCGATGTTATCTTAGATGGAATGTAATTTTTATAAAACACTTGAAATTAATTTTTTAAGAAAATATACATTCTTCTACAAAAATGTTTTCTTTTCTCAAAATGTTGTGAAATTTTTAAAGAAAATAATTTAATTGAAAATAAAATTGTAAATGTGTAGTGTAAGATTTATGGAAATAATCTGTTATGATGATGTAAAAATTAATTCTTATAATACATGATAAAAAACATTCTCCTCGTACTTTTTCCAAAAAAGACAAAAGTACCTCATATGGAAAACAAAAGAAAGATTCCTTCTATACCAAGTAGTCAAAGACAAAATGGGGTAAAATGGATTTAAATATATATAGAAAAATATTAAACAATTTATGAAACTTTTTTCTGAAAACATGGACATGGATGATAAATATATCCCCAGTAAAAACATACAAATAAACAATCTCGGATAAAATCGAGATTGGAATAGTTATCTCTCACCATAGGTCTGATATTATTAGTATGTATCTGAACATCCAATATAATTATTTAAATAATTATATTGATTTATTCTAGATTCATAATCATTTTTATGATAAAATGTATGATTATATTTTCATCTATTTGTTTGTAACATTTCATTATTACTTGTTGTTTGGGCATTAACTAATCTACATTCGTATGTATGTTGTGTTAGATAAGTTCTTATTCATCTTTTTATTGTTATAGATATATCATTTAAATATTTGTATTAGTATAATATTTATCATATTTACTCATTCAATTCATTTATAGAATCATTATTTGATGAAGATTATGTAGAACTAATCACATTGCACTGTGGAGATGGTAATCCATATATATGCACGAGCAACGATATCGTTCCCATAATTGTGGAGTGGTATTTAATTTTATGGTTTATAGTATCTCAAAATTAGTATAATGTTATATTAATCATATATAGTTATTATTTACACCATTATACCCATCCAGATAAGGTGATGGTGATAAACAGATTACACCACATTTTAGAGACGGTTAACAGTACGTACGCACACACAGTGATTTCGTTTTTCGTATGATGGATAGAAAGTGCAAATAGGGTTGCTTCATATTTATAATAACATATCAGTATATGAGTGATATTTATGTTATTACTTTATAACGAAACAAATACTAATGAGGAATTATAAAAAGAATGAAATTTGAAAGAATTGGTAGAAGAGATTACCTCTTCCTCGACGTGCCTCCTTTAAATTTCTTCTTATGGCCCTAGAGTAGGTCTTTTGAGAAGACCCGAACCTCTAGAATGTAACTATATTGGTTTATAATAAAATGGATAGGGTTTATCCAAGATTGAAGTCTTCAAATAGAGTGAATAAGAGGGAGAGGATGTTCCCTTTCATAAGATAGGAGAGAGGCACTTTTGGAAACTCTTAAAAATATTATTTTATAATAAATTCAATTTTGTCTAAAAATGGTCAAAATATATATAATTCAATGATAAAATGATTTTTGTTCGAATAACAAACATCCAATAATATTTAGACAACTATACAATATTGTTTTATCCTTATCTTTTTGGCTTAACCCTTATTTTACCCTTTTTAAAATGGGTTTTCCATTCAATGGTATAAAATAAACCATTAAAAAATAGGTTCTTATACATAAAATAGGGTTTTATTCATACACAATGAATAAAATATCAATTGGATGAATATCAAAAAAATATTTTATTAATTATATAACACATATATCTTGTTAATATCATTACGAAAAATAATTCACTCAAAAAATAAAAATATCTAATTGATTTTTATATTCTATAACTAAATAATAGCCAATGAATTCATAATTCATTTCATTAAGTTAGTTATAATTATTCTTGCTAACCTAATGATAATTCTATAATGGTAATTTTATATTAAGGGAATCTAAATATTCTTTTAAAATCACAATTCTATGAAAAGAAAGCTACTGTAGAATAAAAATTATTTAAATAAAATATTTCATAAAAACATCTGGGTGTCATAAAAACCATGTAACAGGTTGCACACATTTTTTAACAATGTAAAATATATTAAAGCTGTTTGGAACACTGCTTAACCATGCACTATACATGTGAAAACCATGAAACCCAGGTTTCACATTTTGTTTAACCATGTACACACCTTGCACAAACAATGAAAATGATCAAATAACTTTGAAAAAGTCTGATAAAATATCGAAAATGACCCTCAAAGTGATCCAAACACTTTGTAATAAAATAAATAGGTCAGAACACATAAAAAATAAATAAGATGTTACAAAATTGAAATACATATATCACACAAGGAAAACTACCCTAAATAGATAGAAAAAATAAAGGAATTTAATTAATGAACTTATATGAAACACAATGATAGGTATATATGTGGAATGTGAACTTATGTTCCTAGTCATGATGAACGAATGCGAGAAAAATATCCTAAATCACTTATAATCATATCTTGATTAAACTAAGGTGATTTTAATCAACGGAAATAACATAATATAATAACCCCCACTTCATTGAAACTCAAAGGTCCAGTATATAGTATTGGGCCTGTATTGAAAAATTTCCCCTTCCTAAGGCCAAAGGTCCTATATTTTAAATTACCTTTCTTGACCCATAACAAGATAATAAAGAATTAGTTAGTTCTGAATCTATGATACCATTTTGAATTATCCTATCCTAATCCACCGTGTATGAGATAGACTTCCACATGACCTCATGTGTGCCTCCCCATATGTAAGTGGCTGCCAACTAGAAGTGAGGGTCTGAGTCCAATAGTGGTGAGACTATACCCTCAATATAATGTCAAAGGATAAATTATAATAATAAATAACATATATATTGTTTGATGAAACATATATAATATTGGAATAATAGTTTACATTTCATGAAATGAAATGATCTCCCAAATTTTTAAGCCTATCCAAAGTAAATAAATCAGATAAATAAATAAAATTTAAGTGTAGGTCCCACCTATGTTTATGGTAGACAACCACAAGCTCCAGACTCCTCATATTAGCTATCCACCGTAGGTCCCTTTAACTTCATTGTATCCATATTGAAATATACAAGAACATCATAATTTTCAAGTAGGGTGTGAGTAAAATATTTAAAAGGACACCACCAATGCATCCATAACATGATGTTCTCATGTATACTATTTTATTCCATTAAAATAAAAAAAATAAAAAAATTATTAAAACACACAAAACCACGAACACACCTACATAAAATCAATGCCCGATGGATAATCAAGGATTTAGAAGAATCAATGACTATCCACAAGGCTCATAAATCTTGGTACATCACATCAATAGATTGTAAAATGTGACATACTTCAGTTGTCAAATAAGCTATGTTCTCATCGTTATATTTTTATCAAGAGAAACTATACATTCACCATGCATTGAGAACATAACCCTAGGAATCCACTATTCATAATGTACATCATACATCATCCACGAGGAATCATCGAATCCCTATCTTGTGCATAGGTCCCTCATTGCCATCACTGCAAGTTGTGCACACTACCCCGCTAAGGGATAGACATGTCACGATGGTCACACTACCTTGGTATCCTTGAATGATATAAAAAAATATCACATATTTGGACATGATACATAATAAAATAATAGAACATCATAGTAAATAATGTATCACAACAATACATGTGATCAACATCGAACATGAATTATAAGCTAAAAAGTACCCATGGAATCAAGTTTTATATTAGGGTTTTAGATCCATAAACACAAACCCACATGTGATGATAATTTATCATGTCGATAAAATATTTATATGAAAAAATAATATAAATGAAACTTGTGTGAAAGACCCAAAATGGTAATAAACTTCCTACCTTAAAAGTTTCCGACATCAAAGGAATGACAAACTAACCTTTGTGGTTTGATAGGTAGAGTAGAAACCTCAACAGTTAAGAACAAATATTCAAGGAATTATTATCATAAACATCAACATGTTAGTGCTCATTGTTAGTCAAGGTTTCTTTGAACCATAAACATTTAATTTATTTCAAAAATAAATAAAATATCCTAGGCGATGATACTTTCTCTCTGTTGAATAATTTTCAAAATATCACACTTGTCCTACATATGCACACACAATATTCTCTATAAGAATAATTATATTTTGATAATTTATCATAAAATAGCCATTTATAATTATCTATTGATTATTTATCATAAATTGACCCATTATAATTATCTTCTGCAATTTATCCTAAATTATCCAATTATAACTATTCCTTGGAAATTTAACCTAAATTATCCTTATGTTATTATTGAATAATTATTTCTCATAAATTATTCTTTTATAATTATCATTTTATAATTTATTATAAATCATACACTATAATTATCTTTTGATAATTTACCATAAATTTCTTGTTTATAGTTACGCTTTGATAATTTACTCTAAATTATCCTGTATAATTATCTTTTTTATAATATATTATAAATTACCCTTTTATAATTATATATTATAAAATATTTAAATAATTTATCATTTTATAAACTTGAAATTATAATTTGAAAATTTTAATAACAATCCTTTGTTAAATCAATTTATTTATCTCCTTGTATTTCTAATAATTATCTTTGATAATTTCCCACAATTACATGTTGAAAAGTTCAGAAATTATGCTTTGATTAATTCCATAAATTATACCTTGTTTATACAATTTTATTAATTTATTATAAATTATCATTTGATAATGTTATTCTATATATTCAAAAGACTCGGGAAATTATCCTATGATAATTGGTTGAAATTATCACTTGATAAATTGGTCTGATTATCACATTTTTTATATTATCACCACATAGTTTCAAATAATTTCCATTCCCCAAATAATTAACCAATTATTATTTTATCATAATCGATATAAATAAATTTTATAATCATAATAATTATGCTTTAACAATTTTGGAATTATAATTTAGGTTTTATATTAATATTAAATTCTACCTTTTTATAAATTTATTATTGAAGAAAAAATGGTAGAATAAAATAATTATATAAAAAAATACATCTCACATTTTCTTCAACCTAAGAGCATGACACATAATCAAGAGAGAAGTAAGGTCACCCACACCTAGATCCAATGAAAAAGTTGATTCTGATGGATGGAGTTCTCTTGATTGCACAAATATGTTATTTGGGGTCTCTTATACTCAAGAAGAACAACCACCATGGAAAGCCAAGATCATTTGGATATAACAATGCCACGTTACAAAATATAGAAAACCAAAACTCAATATTATGTTTTGTTTTTTATTTAAACTATAAAATGGTGACATTGTGATAATTTTTCCCATTAATGATTTTTCAATTTAATTAGGACAAAAACAGGTGAGAATCAATGTTTTGAAAGCTTCATACATGTAAAAATTGAGTTGGATAATTTGTTTTGTGGAGGATATGATTAGTAAAATTAATTTTTATAATTAAATTAATAATTGAAACATTAATTAACTTAATATTAAGTGAGATATGACCAAACGTCCAATCCATGGAAAAGTGATGCCTCACTTTGGGTAAACCTCACATCCTAAATCAAATAGTGGTATCTAATTTCTCATATCATGAATCATTTGTTAGATATTAAATTATTTTTAAAAAATTAATATAATAGAAATATAAAATAAGTTATTCACTTGTGAGATCTTAACAAACACCAGATCTGTAAAAAACTTTTTGACCCACATAAGGTAAGCCCTATGCCCCAGACCTAATAGTGGTCTGAAATTTCTTATATATTACATTGTATAGTATATATTCAATTATTTTTTATAAATGTTTCACACATAATATAATTTATTTATTATTTTTATTTCATCCGCACAATGGCTTGATGAGCCTCATAATATCTCAGTAAATCAGTGCCTAACTCAAAAAAATATTCCATAGATTATTCCAATGTGATAGTTAGAATATTATCCATATGAAAATAAAATAAATTATTTGTTATGTAATTTTTATTAAAAATTTACATTTTTTAATAAAAATAACCATAAATAATTATCAATGAAATTTTTTTTGTCTTGGAAAACATATATTATTACAAAAAAATAATTTTATTAAATTTAATATGAAAACACAATTGATGAAAAAAGATCCAATTTATCACATGTTTGAATTATGGAAAGAAACACATAAGGGAATGTATAAAAAGAATAAGAAAATATTTTATATGGGAAAAATGGGAATGGAGTGAAAAATTTCTTAAAAAATGAAAATTTTTCTTAACATAGTGGATGTGAATAGTTGATTCCATAAGGTATCATCTAGAGTTTAATGTTTTAAATATTTAAATTATAGGAACTATGTAAATAAATGTACTTGGGGGAATTCTGAAAAACATGATAACAAAATTTGTATTAGTAAATATTTTTTTGGGTGATAAAAAAGATACATAAAACATATTAAATGAAGTACGTATTAAGGAATAAGAGGACAATGCTTGTTTAGTTGTTTATGAAGGAAGTAGAATGATTGATGTTTTAAAATTTTTTAATTGATGATTATATTATTTAATTGTTTTTGTAATGATATTTTGTTTAAAATAATCTTTAAGAATCTAATTATTTTTCGACACAAGTTTTTCTTTAAATATTTTCAAATATACGATTAATGATTCTGATAAACATGGAATGTTCTTTAGTGCTAATGAGATTTTTTGTTCCATTTTGAGATAATAATGTTTTATTGGGATAAAGGGCTAATTTATATTGATAATTTAAATTTGATAGTATAAGAAAACATCAAATTTAATAGTGATTTACAATGAGGTTTATTTTTTGGGATTTATGGACTATATTTGATAGTTAGTGTAGAATAAATTTTTGAAAGTATATTTAATTTTATTATGTCTATATGGTGATTTGGGATTTTTTTTTGTAATAATTAGCATATTTTATGATATATTTTATTAGGTTATATGTATTTTTGTTACATGACCTGATGATAAATTTGTATTATTTAGAATTTTTTTTATTGATCATGGAAGAATATGCGATCAAATGTTGATAATCATTGGGTTTCAGTTCCGATCTAGAATATTATAAGGATTTTTATGGTTAGTTACATAAGGAATTATTTATATTGAACATATAAAGTTTGTAAAGTGATTTAGGTTACAAGTGTATGAAGATTTACTAATATTGTATAACTTTTGATAATGATTTTGTTTTTGTTAAATATATAGATTTTAGAAGAATATATTTTCATACTTTTTAGATCTGATGATCCATTAAAAGTTAATTTTAGTACATCAAGAATAAAAAATTACTAACCATGGATATTTATCATATGAAATAATTGATGAATTTGGGATGGAAAACTGTTCATAAAACAATGAAAAGATGAAATTATTGTGATGTAATGAACATAAAAAAATTAAGTATGTTATCTCATATTATCTACGTTGATGGTAAATGATTTCATCAACTCAAGTATAAACAAGATCAGTCTATCATGTTTTTTATAGAGTATGGTTCAACTATAAATTTATGTTTTGCAAACTAATGAGTCCTATAATGGTATATACTTGATCTTAGAAATAATAAATTTTGAAATACTATATTTCCTTATAGCTATATAGAAATTAGTTATCATGAACGAATGTAGATGATTTTTTTTCAATGTCTTGATTCAATAATTTGAGTAAGTAAAAATTTATATTGTTATGGAATACTTTATTTAAAGGTATAGAATGTACTACCTTGGGATTTAAAAATATATTTCTCTTTTAATAAATTATGAGTACTCGATAACTTTCCTAACACACAACAAAAAGAATCAAATGATCTACGATACATTATAACATAACTATTTAATTGAAAGTATAAATAGAAATAAACACTTATAAAAATAATATATAATTATTTTAAATAATGAAAATTTATTGATTAATTAATATTAAATATGAACTCAAATTTCAATATAATATTTTTATTTTATAAAAATATGTTTTTTTAAAAAAGTTTTTATTGAATTTAGTGTGTGAACATTATAATTAATTTCTATCATTTGGAAGAATTTTTTTGAATAAATTAATATAATTTATGAAATCGTTACGTAAATATTGTCTTATAATTAATTTTTATGAGTTTTCCAAAAAAGATTTAATTTTCACGGAATAGTGAAAAATATATATATTTTTTAAATTTTCATTAAAGAAATTAAAATTAAAGTACAATTTTGTTTTTTAATTTAATATTAAGAAAAATAATTATCCATTAATTATATATAATGAAATTTGTTTCATAGGATATATATTTTTATAAGTTTATTTTTAATATCAATAAAATTTTTTTCAAAAAAATATTTTTCATTATTTTAAATATTTATAATTAAATTTATTTAATAAATTTATAGAAATTGAATATTGTAAAGTGGATTAAATATTTATAATTATGTGGTTAAAATTTGGAAAATAAGTGTTTTTTATTTTTAAAAAATTCAAATAGTTACCCTAGTAAGTACTTGTCATCTTGGTAAGGGTGAAATGAGTATAACATGGATAAAAAATTGGGACATAGACAATACATATCCAAAAAACATGAAATTATATTATTTTATATGTTAATTTATACCTGAAGTATTTTTTATTTTATGGTTTTTAAATTTCTTTACACTTTCCTTTGATAATAACCTTAATATTAATTTAGGTTAAAAATAAATAAAAAATGACCCTATCTTTATTTTAATATTTAAAATATTTTTCATATGGATAAAAAGAGTTTATGTGTGGTTATGATTGGTTATATGAAATATAAATTTATTTTATTTTCATATGAATTTATTTTTAATTTTTAGTAGTAAAATGGTTTCCTTAAATACCTACTCGACACCAACAGATTTCTTTTTCATGTAATTAATTAAAATCTAAAAAATGATTTTAAAAATATTAAATGTAATAGAATTTCTTTTAATTATTTATTTCCACAATTTATGAGTATTAATATTACATATTATGATTTTTTAATTGTTTATATTTGAATTAAATTTCTATATTTTCATCCTAAGGACAAACTATGATAACAGCCTCGAAAATTAATTTAATGGTATCTTTTGTTAAATAACCTATTACTAAATTATTTAAAATTAAGAATATATTATATATTTTAAATTTAATGATATATAGTTTATAATATTAACCATTTTACAATTATGGGTCACTTTTCTATTTATAGTAACTTTATTGACGCCAAAATGTAAAAAACGTTGATATCGTTGTTATTAAAAAAATGTCTAATTGAGGTTAAAACTAATAAATAAGGTTTTAAATGACACAAAAAACCGTACAAATTTAGTTTCTTCAATATATTTTGACCATACAAACTTCTTTTAATCAATGAAGATTCAAAATAAAAACAATTAAAGAATAAATAAAATATATTTATATCATTTATTTAACTCCATGTGTATTCTCACCTCACTTATAAAAGGGAACCTCATCTTCTCCTTTATTTACAAATTTGGAGAACTCTATCATAGAAAATAATTTCCACAACACCTTCTATGATTATTTAAAATCATTCTTTATCTTTTGTTCTTCCCCAAAGACTATCCTAACAAGGATTAGTGTGTAAGACAAATAAAGCCTCTCAGAGAATAGGTAATCATCTTACTCGACTGTTTCAATGTTAATTTATTATACTTACACTAAATCTATTATATCAAAATAATATGTAATGAAAAATTAAATAATATAATATAACTATTCAAATAGTATATATTATATAACACCACTCTTGTGTAATAAAAAATGTTCTTTTCAGAACTATTATTAATTATTTGATTTAAATAATATATATTATATTATATCTAAATAATTAATAATACATAATGAAAAATTAAATAATAAAACCATTTGTATAACATTTCCAATAATTAATAATACGTAATAATTAATAATAGGTATTGAAAAATTAAATAATATAACTATTCAAATAATTAATAATAGGTAATGAGAATGGGTTTCTTCCACTCTTGGGTAACTATTAAAATAATTAATAATAGGTAATGAAAAATTAAATAATATAACTATTTGTATAACATTTTCTTGTGTACTTATATATTATCGTCTCCATGAACTGATGTGATTAATTTTTCAGAACTATATTATACGAATAGTTATAATAGTGAAAAAAATGATCAAATGATATAATTTTTAAATTATAAAATTTATGGAGATGACAGAACCATGATAAAAAATACAAGGACCAGAACTTTTAAACACCAACATGCATGTAGACGAAATAGTTAACTTCGAGAACAATGATTTTAAAAAAGAATTTTTAATTGATGGGTGATTAAATGTTATAAGTAAATCACACATGGAATGATATATATGAAACTGGTTCTATAATATATTTTTAATAAATCTATATTTACTATACAAGAGGTTTGAATTCAAATGAATAAATGTGGGACTTGAAGTAAGAGTTTCTTGTCTTACTTTTGTTTCTATGAGGGATATTTCGTATTCACCACTTATTAATTTAATGTGGTGTATATAATAACCTAATGATATGTAATATAATTAATATATTTATATGAATTATATTTAATGTTTTATTTTAATTTCATTTTATCATTCGGGGTAGGATTTAAAAGTTAAAAAATATTTAAGGGTATATATTGGAATCGCATTTCCTTTTGGGTTTGTCTTTAAAAGATTTACATTAAAGGAAATTATTTAGATCCTATAAATTATAACACATAAAGTTTCATATCCTATGGTTATTAAATGTAATTTTTATGTACTAGTATCATTTAACTCTATTTGTTACTTTCAATTATCAAGAAAATGTTAGTAAATAAAATTCCTCCTTATTCTCTCTTTGGTCGTTGCTCCTTTTCTTCAATATCTATGCTATTCAAAATTATTTTAAAGTAGTTGTTTACTATATTTTATATTTAAAAAAATTAATTTCTATTAAATTTTAATTTATTTTAATTTTTTAAAAATTAATCTTTTTATGATTTCCCCCCAAAAAATTATTTATTGGTTTTTAGAAGTGTAAAAAGAATGTTCTATTTTAACATATATAATAAGAACAACTATTCCACCATTATAATCATTATTTTATTTGAATATTTCATTAGGATTTTATATGTTTATTTTCATATTGAATTATTTTCTCAAAATTATGGTAATTTTCAGTTAAAATTTTATACAAATAAAAGGATATTATTCCTATATTTTCAAAGAATTTTTTGAATTTTATTTTAGAGGTAGTTTTCATAAATTTATAAACCCTATAAGGATTATAATACATCACTGGGGATTTGTTTTTATGATACCCTCTAATTTATTTCCGTGGAATACTTATGATGATGTTGATTTATTGATGATTATATTAAGCTTGTTTCTTTCCAAATGTTAATTAACTTATGAGGAAATCATTATAAATCCCATTTGTTTTCCAAATGTTATTATATATTGAAATGTTTGTGAGTGATTTTCCTTTCCATGGGTTATGTTATGATGAACTGATGAACGTTTTATGATATTTTGGAACACATATGTCAGATTTTCATTATGTAATAGGTGGCCCCAAAATTATATATCCATTAAATGAATTGGAAAATGATTGATAACTCATAAGATAATATAGACATGAATGGGGAGTTAACCTAGACCAGTAAGTGACTCTTTCCAATAAGATAGTCTTATATGTGAACATTTAATACAAAATGATGGAATGGGGAGTGAAACCAATCTAGTATGATAATATTAGCGGTGATAATTAGCAAAGGAAATGATATTATTTGTTTAGATGTATGATAGAAACTTATTTCTTATGAATATGATAAGTTACCAAGGATCATGATTTATTATTAATGATTCCAAACACTTATGAATTTACTCTTTTGTTATGAAAAATAATTATGCCACAATTTAAGATTAATAATATTTCAATGAATGTGTATGATTATTTTATGTTATGATAATTTTTTAATAGACTTTTGATAATCTTTTTATCCCATAATATCATTGATTGATATCTCATATTTTTAACTATACTCATCATTTATGCCGAAAATTTATAATGTTTCCTTTCCCTTAGTTGTGAATAATGTTTTTAACAAGGGTATATATGAGAAGTGTACTATATCAAAAGAACATTTTGAGAAATGGTAAAGATATTTCATGAAATAATATGATTATGTTTCTAGACTTTGAGGATCCTAAAACTTTATAGCTCTAGGGAATGTATTGGTTTATGATGTAATGAACATTCATATATAATGGTGTAACATATATGTAATAAATTCTCTATTCACCTCAGGTATCAATAAACATAATATCGTATAGATTATTAGATATATGTTACATCCATAATTTCCCCAATCATTCAATGTATAGAATCTTGAGGAAAAAATAAAAGAAATGTAACATGAGGCATTCAAATAGAAAGTGAATTGAATGAAAAGTCATGCTTATTTATAGTAAGTGGATAGGTAAGTACAATCTTTAGATGAATCAATCCCCTTACAGAGAAGTCATTTCAAAATACTTTTAGAGGACAATGTGAGATGGTAAATTTTTATAATATCCATGATAAAGAAGAAAATAAGTAAAAAGATGTTGACATAGATAAAATATGTTTTTAGGAGAATTAGAATAACCACTCTAGAAAAAAACACCCTTGAGCCTTTAAAAATATTCATCTGAAAAAAATAAAATATTTTACAAAACACGGATGATATTTATTTATTTTGTAAACCAAGAAAGTGTATAGAGTAATAGTTTTATAGAAAGGGAAAATGTATGAAATACATATTCAGGTGGAAAATGATAAGATGATATTCATTCCATATGATGATGAAAAACCCCACATGAAAAATAATAATTTTTTTAATACTATTCAATGAAACTAGAAGTATTAAAAAAAATATAATTACTGAGGCACTTATAGGGACATTCAACAAATCCTCCAATGAATATGTAAAAATAAAATGGAGGTTCATGACTAAAAAAGACACAAGGTTTTTTTGACTTACAAGAAATACTTTTAGAAAAATAAGTGTCAATGGGAAAAGAATTTTTTAGGGGAAATGTTAAAAAAAATAAATTAAATGAATATTATAAAATATATAAAGTAGGTATGAATTAAAATATATCAAATATATCATGGTTTACAATAATAAATATATCTCAAAAAATTAAATTTGAGATAAAAAACCTATTACATTAATTCATGAGTTACACTAAGGTGATTGAATATCCTACATAAAAAATAAATATCACAATAAACTAATCGAAAACCATATTTATATCTATATTATTTTATAAAATTAATTTAAAATTATTCAATACATGAATATTTTTAATTATTATTGATTTTCAATATCTATTGCAAATAATCTTGATCATTTTGAACTATATTCATAATTTTGGTATTGATATTCATTATTTACCAAAAATTAATCATGTCCATATCTTAAAAGTGAATTGAATTAAATCTTATAATTATTGTTTATGATATAATTTCATTTTCTGGTAGTTTTTATTATGATAATTAAATATGAAATCAACTATGAGAATGTTTTGTTGATTTTTAATGAATAAAAATTTATATCTTAATTATGGAATTTAATACTATTGTTTGAGAACACCCATCCAAGACTAAAGTATCACTTAAAGGGGGATGGGAGAATCAATGTAATTTTTTTATTTTATGTTTAAATTATTCAGAAACAACCTTGGACTCCCATTAATGATATATTTCTCTGCTAAAACCAAATCAAACACACAACCACTAGAACCCAAGAATTTACAAAGTTCACTATTCAACCAAAGTATCTCCACCTTGGTATGGTTCTGAAATAACCCAATACCAAAAAATCTACTAAAAATGATCCTTTTATGTGGAATATAATGATTTGGATATACCCTCACACTCGAGTTCCTCTATGATCAATACAACATATCACGTGCTTCAGATACCATGAAATGATATAAGATATTATTTATAAAAAATGTTATGGTTCATCTTGATCAACATTAACCAAAATGAAAATTGAATTCCATTCTTCACTCTCTTACCTAAAATATAATATGAAATTATTGGGATTTTTAATGAAATCCCATTATGATTTTCTCAGTATAAAAATTACAATACAAAAATTCTGTTATGAAAATCTCAGTAAATAAATCCCAGTATGAAAATCCCAGTACAAAAATCCTGGTACAAAACACCTAGTATGAAAATAGAAGAATAAAAATTCCTTTATGAAATTCCAATTACGAAAATCCCTATATAATAATTCTAGTATGAAAATCCCTATATAAAAATCCATGTATGAAAATCCATGTAAGAAAATCCCAGTATGATTCTCCCAGTTTAATTCTTCCCAGTATGAAAAATTTATGACTCTATCCGAATATGGTTGAGAAAAATATGCACCACTTATATCCTATATATGAAACTGTCAATCTAATTCTCAATCTTCCATAATGAAATAATCATCTGAATATATTGTTTTAACTAAATATGATGGTCAATAATGAATAAAATATTTTCCTCTTATATTTATATAGAAACCTTTTTACAGAAAGCACATTTCAAGAAACCTTATTCGCTTTCTAGAAATTTGGATCTTCTCTGTCCTTTTCCTGGAGAAATAAAAATCACAAAAAAATTGTTCTTCTCATTTTCTAAGAAAGAATGAATGGTTTAGGTGGGATCATTAAATTTTTTCCCTCTTCATTACCATTCCGGAATCTTCAACCTTCCTTAAATATCAGATCATTCACCAAATCATTCAATTCCCCATGAAATCCAGGTCTTCATGAGACTAAATTTTACTTCCTTGAATTTAAAATCATTTATTCAATTCAGCTTTTTATAGTCTTTCAAAAAAATCATCAATTCGATTCCGGCATTTCATTATGATTATTTTCATTATGAAATCCCAATACAATTTATCCATTATGAGATCCCAGTAAGATTTTTAATTAAGAAATACCAGTGTGATTTCTTCAGTATGATTTATTAAATAATAATGCTTATATATGATTTCTTTTTCTTCCTCATGATCAACAACATTTTTTTCTTCACAATCCTATTTAACAAATTTTACTTCCGGAGGCTCATCAACATGTTTTCCTTCATGATCCTCAGCAATCTTCAATAATTTTCCTTCCTCACCTTTTTCTTTATAAAAATATTATCATAAGTTCTATAACAAAGTTATTATTTATGAAAAATACAAAACACTAAAGAATATTTACGCTTGTATCAGATCCAAGTTGAATCCAATTATTATTAGTACCTTATTATGATTTTTGCCCATTCTGGACCCACAATGAGTCTAATCAAAACCTTTTCATCCAAACATATTCTTTTAAATATGATGAAATTTATAGTGAGTCTGATTTTTCAAGAAACTTGTTTTGAGTCCAATTTTTAAATTATAAAATGTCATTCAATTTATTTTATTTGACAAAAAATACAACAATATTGTAAAAAAACATTCAAAATCCTTCTACAGTCATATTGTTCGCAAAAATGTACCCTTTTTATTTTGTTTTCAACCAAGATTCATAATTCAAAAAAAATTTAAACAACAAGAAATTGGTTAATTATCAAATATTCTAAGACTATGTGGTCTATCTCATTTTATGAAACAATAATTATTGGCTGTATAACTGTGTTTTAAAAAATTAGTGATTTTGAAACTTCCTTAACTAATAATCTGTAAGTTTTCTCCATCAGATTTTCTTTCTAAAATCTTCTTCATATTCTTCTTCAATTTTTCTAAAATAATTTTTTTTGTTTCCTACCATCACTCCAACAAACAGTTAGAATTGTCCACACACTTACATGATAAAATCACATCTTACCAAAAACTCTTATTCTTTTACTTGCATCCATAATGATAAATTTACGTAACAATTCTCCTATATGAAAACAATATCCAATGCTAATACAAGATTGGGAAAATATATTGATACCTCCAACATTATGAGAAATCGGTTGGACACCCATGGTTATCCTCAATATATAAAAAGGTTCCTTTAGTAATGGATTTGTGAATATTTCAGCAACTTGTTCTGAGGAAAGGAATATACTCAATATTTAAATCATTCTTCTCCACAAGGTCTTTTTTGAAGTGGGACTTGATGTCAATTTTTATTGAAAGATAGCATTGTACCAGATTTTTTGTGAGTTGATTTTACTTTGAATATCACATACATAGAAAAAGGGTTACTTTACATCAACTAGTAAGTATTCCAGTAGAGTTTTCATCCACATAAATTGGGTAGTAGATTCAGTGGTAAAAAAATACTCCACATTAGCCATACTAAGAGTTACCGATTTTGTTTCTTTGTATGCCAACGGAAATAAGTTTCCCTAGAATGAAAATTATACTAGATTTTGAACTTCTATAATTAACATTTCTTTCCCAATGAGCATATAAATACCCAAACATGTCAATACTTTCTATTATATAATGCATTATTTTGAATTTTTTGTGCTTTAGATATATTGGAGAATTTTTTTCAATCCATCAAAAGTGGTTCTTTTAGATAATTATAAAATTCATCACTTAAGGTAATAAAAATAAAAATATCAATTATTAATGTAGTAAAATATAACAAACTTTATATCAGATTTCTCAATTCATTATGATAAAATTTATTGCCTTATCCACCTTTACTTATCATGATTCCCACTAGAATTGGTGTTGAAACTCATACTAAACATCTTAAGAAGTTTCGTATCATTATTTCCTAGAGAAAGAAAACTTGTTTCTTCTTTTTTACGACATGTATCCAAAGAAAGTATTTCATTTACCCCAGCATATAAATTTCTAAAAACGTTTTCATCTATTCAGCTAATATTTAACATTTTCTTTCATTATTCCCAAAAAAGATAATGGAATCAACACAAACAATAAAAATAAGCGAATACTACTAACATTACTTAATGTAATGATTGCTTTCAAATGTTCCCTTGTTTAATCTCATATTCCTTATGCAATTATTCAATTTATAATACCATGACCTCAGAGCTTGTATTAATCCATAAAAATTTTTCTTCAACAAACACACATAACTTCAATATTTCCAAAAAACAAATCCACATGGTTGTTCAATGTAAATATTCTCATCAATATCACTTTTCAAGAATGTGTATTTTATATCCATTTTAAAAAGGCTCATATTCAGTGTGAAGAGATTCCAAGAAATTTTTTAATTATATCTAATCATTCCATTAGAGAAAAAGATTCATTAGAATCAATACGCTAAATTTTTGAATACCCATTTAAAATAATTATTTCCTTATTCCTTATCACTTCACTATTTTCTTTCATCTTGTTCTAGAAAACCCACTTCGTACCAATAACATTGTTATTTTCTTTCTTAGGTAGGAGTTCCCGGGTATGATTCTTCTAAATCTGATCAAGTTATTCATTTTTCACTTATACCCATTCGAGATGTGGAAAACATTAAACTAAATTTGACTCTACTTTTGAATATAAAGAAGTGTGTGTAATACCATTTTGTGTTATTTTTGTTTGAATTTTTTTAAGTTGATCACCAATAATATTTCGATCTTCCACTTACTTCCTCAACTTAGGAAGATATTTTCTGGTATCTTCCTCAACACTGGAAATATTTGAGTCCAATTCTTCTTCTTGAGTTGGATTTAAATTTTTTGAATCCTTGTAAAAATTGTTCGCAAAACATTCATTATCCTTATCATCTTTCTTACTAGCATAAGTCTATTTATCTTCCCAATATTTTCTAATAAATATCATATAAACATAATAAACTATCCCTCCTATTTTTTTTGAAACATATATAACCACTTAATTCTACAGAATAGCTAATAAAAAATATATCTTCACATAACTGCTCAAACTTTCCCAAACTTCCACCTTTTTATTTATGATGCTTGGAATGGAAAAAAACATTAGGGTTTTCAATTTGAAGTTTTATTATAAAAATCTCATATGGGGTCATATCTAAAAATGTCCTATAAAAAAAATCAATTTTGGATACAAATAGTAGTAATCACGGGTTGCCTCCAAAAGTAATGAGAAAGGCCATGTTCACGTAAAATAGTTCTCTCCATTTCCACCAAACATCTATTATTTCTTTTAGAAACCCCATTTTGTTGAGGAGTATATAGTGAACTAAAATCGTACCGAATTCTATGTTTCTCAAGATAACATTCAAATTATTCATTTTTATACTCACCTCCATTATCCATTCTTAACCTCATCAAAGAATACTGACATTCCTTCTCAGATTTCTTATTGAAAATTTTAAACATTTTCAGAGCATCCGAATTATGTTTTATATACATAAAGATGTAATGTGAGTAATGTCATCAATGAAATTGAAAATGTACTTATCTCCATTATTTTTATTATTTTATCATTGGCCCATAGATATTAGAATGAATAATTTCTAGAGGTTGTTTTGAGAAAATATCAACTTTGTTATGCCAAATTTTTTTAATCTTTCCTATATAAAATGTAGTAAAACACCAATATATTTTTCTTAACATGTCAGGAATGTATTGGACACCATATAATTTTGAAAACAATTTCATGTTTATCTTAAACACTGTCCTCTAATTTTATTCCATAATTTATTCTCTTCTACCATTCCCATGTAATAAGAGTTTTTTATTTCACCAACTTGAAATAAGTTTCCTTTTATACGTTGGAATCTTGTAACAATCTTTCCCTCTTCCTCAATCTTCAAAAAAATCCAAAATTTCTAAAGATAAATGTTTACCCTCATAAAAGAGTTGTGAAATACTTAACAGGTTATGTTTCATCCCATCAACATACAATGTTTTTTAGTATTTCATCTTTTCTTTCCCATTATTGCTAATCCAACACCTTTGATTTTCAGTGATTCATCATTTCAAAAGGTCACCATTCCTTATGTGATGTATTTAAAAATATTCAACAATATTAATTTTCCTTTATTATGAGAAGAACACACAATATATATAATCCAAGTTATTTCTCGTTTTATGGCTTTCCACGAGGATTTAACAACAAGATATTTTTCTTTCCCCATTTTTTTCTTCACCTCTATCTTCTGATAAGTGTTAAGATACCTTTTTTGTTCCAGTAATAAAACAAGGCAATCCTTTGAAAAATTTAAAGGTTTTTCACATATATGAAAAATAGAGTCTAAGTGTTGGAACCTTTTCTTAACTTTTAACCCATAATACTTAGGTTTCTTATGAGTTTCCATCATAAAAATCTTCTTTGGAGAGGATTGAATCCCTATAAAACCATGCCTTCCATAATTTATGGAATAATAGTAATGTTGTTGGTTAAACCCAGTAATATTTTTTAATGTCTGTATCCACCACAATTTGAGCAGTATCCATAGAAAGAGTATTTTCCTCTATAACATTTGAATTAGTTGGTTTTAATAGTATGTTTCTCAAAAACCTTCTTAACAAATCTCTACTGACAACCAAAATTTCAATTTTCAAATGAAACTTTCTTCTTTAGCTCTGATTTATTTTCATCTTTATCACAATTAGAAGTAATAAGAACTTTTTTTGATTTAGGGTTTTTTGTAAATTTTGAATTCTCCACTTTATTGGTTTAAGCAACATAAATAACTTTCCAAGATTTCATTTCAATAGTAACATAAGTATTATTCTCAAATTTTGAAGGGAACCTTTTATTCTTCTTAGGTTCCCTCTTATGATAACTTTCTCCTACATCAGAGATAGTGTTTTTAAGACACGTGACATTCTATTTATATTTAAGAATTATTTGTTGGGAAAGTTACAAATCTTATTCTTCTTCTTTTAACTTCACTTCTATATGTTCATTATGATTTTTTTAAGTTTTAATAGATTTATTCAAGATATAAATTTATTCCATAATCTTGACATTATCATCAGAAAGAAATTCATGATTATTTATTGAATATATTTCATTTATCAACTTCTTGTTTTCCTTATCAATAATTCTAATATTTCTCATACATTTTTTAAACTATTGTTTTAAATGATATTCATGTTCAGTTTCTTCTTCTTAAAAACTACTGCTTCTGAAATCTTTATTATTGACTGTTGAAATAATTTAATTCTCTATGGATTTCCCAGAAAAAGTTTCTTCCGATCCAACATCACAATATTCTTCTTTATCTTTAGAAAAAATAATATTAATTTAGATTTGACTAATTTTTTATCTTTCCCTCTCGAAAAGTTTTAATCTTTATCACCTTGTTTGTCCGACCACATTCTTGAATTTATTTATTCTTTATCACAATATTCTTCTATATTTATTATAGGAAACTTTTCCCCCAATTTCCCAATAGATTCATATTCAAAATATTTTATGGGTAGTTTAGTTTTCTATTCGCCAATATATATTCTAACATTTGTAGAAAACAAGGATAAAATTCCATCAGAATTTTTACAAACCTCATTTTTGAAATTAGAATAATCAACTTATTCATCAAAAAGGATATTCTTTGAATTTTCATTATTTGTATCCCTAAAAGACGTTTCTCTATAAAAATCTATTTTAATTTTCATATTTATCTTCCTTCACAATTCATAAGTGATGAGAGTGTTACGATAATCATCTAGAGATTGTGTTTCGGGATATCTATATTCCAATGAAGAAACTTTACCATCGAAATGCCGACAAAAATTCGGAGGATCTTCTAAAAAAATAAAAAATCATCCAAAATATTACCAAGACATCTGATAGTGCTGACAATGAAATTTTCCATTTTATAGAAGTTTCCAACTAATTCATATTAACCCATCTTAAGATATTCAAACTTAAACCTCCATATTTTTAACTTTTACTTCTTCACATTTTTATTTCCATCATTAATTTATATGTTATGCCAAAATCCTTTGGATGTGTCGACTCCATTCACTCTAAAAATCAAAATTTTCAAAAGTGATAAGAGTAAAAAAAATTCAAATCTACAATCATTTTAATGATTAATCTTTTCAAAGGGAGTAAGCAGAACCCTATCATCAATAAGCGGAAATACATTTATTGTACCATCAATAACATCATACCAAAGATACAGAATATATGGAAAATTATATCTTTCTAGATATGATAGTTCTTATAATAGAAGATTAGAACTCCTTTAATATTGTCACAATTCAAGTTGTTCGTCACAACATTTCTTTCAAAAACATTTTAAAAGAGAAAACAAAGGGAAATTAATCTATGATAGAAATTAAGATTACCCAACCAGGATTCATGTATCACTAAGATGGGGGGGGGGGGGTGGTGAATCAGTAATATATTTTAATTTTATGCTTCCTTTTTTAAGAAATATCCTTCACCTACTTTAATAGATATCTTTCTCTACTGAAAAAAAATTAAACACATAACCACATGAACCCAAGAATATACAAGGTCCACTACTCGACCAGAGTAGCTAGTCCTTGGGGTGGTTTGAAAATAATCCAATACCACCAAATCCACTAGAAAAAAATAATTTTATGTGGAATACAAAGAATATGATATACCCTTAGGCTCATGTTTCTCTATGATCAATACAACATAGCATGTGATTTTGTTAACAGAAAATGATATAATAAATCTTCTGTAATAAACATGTTATGGTTCTTCTTGATCTACTTTAACCAACATTAAATTTCAATTCAATTATTCCATTTTTAACCCTGAAGCTGTTTGTAACTTATTATACGTTTTAATGAAGTACTAGTACGACTTTCTCAGTACAAAAATCCCATTTAAAAAATATTAATATGAAAATTTTAGTACTAAAATATTAATATGAAAATCCAAGTAAGAAAAATCTACTATGATAATCCTATTACAAAAACCCCCTTACAAAAATCTCACTACCAAAAATCCCAGTATGAAAATCCTAGTTGGAAAATCGTAGAATGAAAATCCCTGTATGATTCACCTAGTTAGATTCTTCCCATTATGAAAAATTTATAACTCTGCCTGAATACAATTGAGACAATTATGGTCCAATTATATCTTAAGTATGAAACCCTCAATCTGATTCTCAATCTGGCAGAATACAATAATTTTCCGAATATGATGTTTTTTCTAAATATGACGATCACAGTTGAAAAAAATATTTTCCTCTTATTTATAGAAACCAAACTTATTTAATAATGCACAATCCAGAAATCATTCTTCACTTTCTTGAAATTTCAAGCTTCTATCTCCTCTTTCACGAGAAATGAATCTCACAAAAAAACATAAAGTGTTCTTCTCCTTTTATAAGAAACAAGAATGGTTTAGAAGGGATCGTGAAAAGGTTTTCTTGCTTCACCAACATTCCCAAATCAGAAATCCTACTTAAATATTGGACCATTAATAACTGATTCAATTCCCCATGAAATCTAGGTCCTTTTTTGACTTATCTAGCTTCCTTTAATATTGATTCTTATATTTAATAAAACATCCTTTAGTCTTTCTAGATATTATTCAATACGATTCCAAGTTTTCATTATGATTTTTTTCATTATGAAATCCCTTTACAATTTTTTCAATAGGAAATCCTAGTAAGATTTTTCATTAAGAAATTATAGTATGATTTCTTTAGTATGAATTCTTCTGTATAATTTATTGAGTACTAATTCATTATTACAATTTATTCTTCCACCTCATGATCAAAAAAATATTTTTATTCATGATCCTCATAAAAAACTTTTTCATCCTCAACATCATCAATATCTTTTCCTTATTAAGCCTCACCAATCCTTAATTTCCATTAGTAAACACAATTTTATTTAAAAATATTGTATCAGAAGTTCCAAAACATTCTTATGATTTATGGGAAATATAAAACAAAAAAACATCATCAATTTTATTTAGGATCCATACTAAATTTTATTATAATCACTACCTCTTTACGATATTCTTCCATTTCGGACCGAAGGTGAGTCTGATCAGAACCTTTTTTCTCTAACTAACTTCTTCTTGATACGATAGACTTTATCACGATATTTCTTTTTCTAAAAACAATTTTTGAGTCAAATTTCCAACTTCTAGAAAGTTAGTCGATTTATCTTCTTGAAGAAAAACGTACATCAATCTTATATAATAATCTTTCAAAAGCCTTCTCTAGTCAACATAGTAAAACAATTTACCATTAAATAACCAAAGGGAAATAATTTTTTATTTAATTATATCATATATTCATATTAATTTTGTTATCATAGTCATCCCTGATTTTTTTACAATATTGGACAAGTAAATGGTTAGACCGACCCAAACCTAAACATAACATAGTTAATGAATGAGTATGTTTGTGAATATAGTTTAGTTTTGAATAATTTAGTAATTAAAGATGCATAATGATATTATTTAGATATTTTTAAGGTGTATAATAAATTTTTATATATTTTAATAAATAATTAAGTTACCGAATGAAAAATGAGATACACTACTTCATGGTGGTGAAAATCTGCACAAACAAATGAATAGAGTTATTGTTTTTATTGGTGAAAAAATTAAATTTGGTTAACATTTATTCCATAAATATAAATAAATATATATGATATAAATAATAATTTACGTATATAAATTTGTAAAAATTGATCGAAATGGAAAATATAGAATGAAACAACATCATGAAATGTTAGTACTTATGTTGAGAACATTGAGCTTCCTTAAAAGGATTCCATGGATATGGAAGAATTAGAAAAAAAATATTTTGTTAATAGTCATAAGTAATTTAAATAGGATTATAGGGAAAGGAAAAATGTTTGAGCTTCCACAGTGAACCAAAATATGGGAGTGGTCTTGAATGGGTGGTGATAGTCCCATTTTACAAGCAGTGGGAATGATACTCTTCTAAATATTTTATTTTATCATAAAGAGATAACATGATTCACATGTTAAGAATAAAAACTGAAAATACTAGATTTTAGATAATTTATATTAAATAAAAACAAAATAAAATCAATTATGAATTTTTTTATCATGTTAGGGAATTTACCCATTTGGTTTACCCCTTTTACCATTTTAGATTTTACCATAATATAAAGTTTTTTTCTGAGTAATTCATTTTTTATTTTTAAAAATAAAAAAGAAATTGTTAAATAATTAGGAAATAATTAAAAAAATATAATTATTTTTTAATATATATATATATATATATATATTATATTTAATATAAATTAATTTTTACATTTGGGCATGTAACGTGTAAAACCCATTTGTAGAAAAAGTGTATTTTTTTATTAGAATTTATGGATTGGATAATATTTTCAATTTCATTATTTTTAATGATATATATTTATTTATTATAAAAAAATTAAACTTATGATTATTTAAAAGATAGAAAAAAGATAATATATATTAGAATAATATTTGATTAATATAAAATACCATAAGTAATTTATTTTTTCATTTAAAAAAAATATTTTAAATTCATAATCTATTGAAAATAGTTTTTATAAATTAACAATGTAATGTAAAAATGAATAATTTTACAACATTGATACATATTTGATAATAGAATTTATTTTGTAGTTTATTTTTATACCTTCTTCTTGATAGAGTAATAATCTTGATGGTTTCAACAAAACATGTTTCTCCCACTATTCACTGATAATCAATTATTTCAGAAAAATATAAAAAATCTTACTTCAATAATTTTGTAATTAATTTTTTTATTATTAAATTTAAAATAAGAATAAATTAAGTTCTTTATAATGGAAATACAAAATATAATAAAAAACCAATTTTTGGGAAAACATACATTTTGATTATTTAGTGTCCTTGATATTATTTCATATCGATACCTATATTAGTTCATATATTTTAATATCATATATTATCAGAAAAAAATTTAAATGTGTTTAATTTAATTTATTAAAAATGTGAATAATTATTTGATAAAGAACTATCCTTTTTTTGATTAATTCTTATTAATTAGGCATCATCTTAATATCTAAAATTTTAATTGATTAATATATTTTCACTTACTATTGATTTTATTAATATTATAATTTCTTAATAATGTTCATAAATATTTCACAGTTTTTTAAGTTCAAATTTTAATATAGGATAAAAAATTAACATAATATTAATATAAGTAAAATACATACTGAAATTTCAGTTCATCATAGAATTTAGATAAAAAACCCTCATTGTTTATCCTGAATTCCACCAAATCTGTTTAATGTACCATATAATAAACAACAAAAATCATTATTATTTATTTAAAATCATTATTCAAACTTGAAATATTTTATATATTTCCTTTATAATTTATTTTTTCTAATATATTAATTGTTTATTTTTAAAATTTACGTTATGAAGTTAACCATTTAGTTTCCCACATGCTCTAGTTTGGCAGTTTACATTTTTGAGCATTGTCCATATATTCATCAACTCTATAATGTTCAATATATGGTAACAAATGTGTTTTTTTTGTTTTCGGAGTTCCATATCTATTTCGTGGAACTTATATTGATGATTTTTATGGAATGCTTTAAAAATACCATTTTAGAGATTATAGAAATAATAAAAGTATTGAATTTATATGTTAAAATAATTTTAAATATTAAAACCACATAATTATTTAAATATAATAAATCCATATTTATTAATTATTATTACAAGTATTTATGTCATAATTTTTATTTATGAGGCAATCATTATAAAAATGTTTATAAAGGTGGTAAAACCGACAAAAATGACAACATATTTTTATTGTTGAATGAGTAAGAAAATGCTATTGTATAACAAGAATACAATTTTTATAAATTATTAATAGTTTAAATAATTATTTTTAAAGTGATAAATATTATTAGGTAAGAGGTATATGGTTAACATATATGATAATAATCTAGAATAAGATAGCACTTACATTAAGATATTGAATTAACTTTTGAAAGACCTCTTGGAAATGAGAAGTTATGAACTTTTTCTTGGGAAAAAGAGCTAAATAAAGTATGTCAAGATTATAATGGAAGTAAATATGGATAATTAATGTTAGGGATTCAATTTTAGGATATGATTTGAAATGGAGAAGGAGTTATTATTTTATAAGTTATAGGATTAACATTTTTGTAAATACTTATTACCTTATATACAATACTTGTCACCTTCAAAGGAACATTGTTCCAAAGTGGAAAATCATATATAAGGGATAAATATTGGTCTATAAAACCCTAAAATCCATATTTATAAATATTTTTCCATGATATTTTTATATTTTATCACTTTTAAACTTTGTTACCTCAATTTAGATTTTTTATAGTAACCCAATTTTAAAAAAGTAACCAATTTTAATGATTAAAAATTAAATGGATCTTATATACTAATTTGAATATGATGATTCCAAAAATAAAAAACATTTTACCATATTCAATTTCTTGTTATGATAAAGATAAATTTTAATAAAACATTTCTTAATTAAGAAAAATATTTTTTTTAAAAATGATATATTTAAGAATTGAAATGAATTTCCACAAAAATCATTCAAGGTATTTAAGTTATATTTTATTCTAAATAAATAATATTTATTAATCTTGGAATTTAATATTTTAGTTGGAAACTGAATTAAAATTTTTTGTGATTAGAATGTAATATAACAATAATTTATATAATTAGAAGTCATTTTAATTTATCAGAATCAATAATATTTATAACATTAGTGTAAAATCATTTTTTATCAAAACTTGTTTTTTTTCAAAAACTATTTACATTCATTTTGTGAAATTATATTAAAATTAGTTTCTTCCACTACTAAAAATTTAATCTTATAGAATTTATTCAATATGTGGAATCATTATTTACAATTTTGGATATTATAAAGCTTTTATTTTCATTCATTAATAGAAATTACCTAGGAAAAAATTTATTTATCCTAGTGTAGGTTAAAATGTGTATAAAGGGTTTAAACTTAGAGACAAGGCTTACATATCCATAAAACATTCTTAACTATTATCACTTGAGTGAATTTACACCCTAAATCATATTTTATTAGAAATTATGCTCCCTTGGTATCACTTTCCCATGAATAATAATTTATATTATTCCAAAATGTTGAATAATTACAGGAGTTCTACTCCATCCACCTATGAAAGGGACCTCCTCTCACCACATATTCATACACTTTAAGCACTATAGATCAATAAATAACCTTCAAAATAACTTAAAAAATTTACCCCAAATAATATAAGTCCTTTACTTCTTAAAATACCAATCCTTGAAGTATTTATATGTAATCCAATGGGGGCTATCTATAGAGGATGTATAAGACCTAACTAAACTCTATCATGTTTGTTTACTACTATAGAATGTTCAAATATATTATAATTGTACTAACTCAATTAAATATATATTAACTAAATTTAAAATTTATTACGGTTTTGGATCAAACATATCTTAGATCCTTTCTATCCGATTGGAAGTTAATTCATCGCTCGTGCGTACGTGTAGACCACCGCCTCCATAAAACGATCCATTTAATTATTCATCACTAACACCCATGGATGGTTGTGAAGTTATAATTAATTAAAATATATTATATTTATGAAATTATTATGATTCTATGATGATTAAATATTCTTATTCTTGTGTAGGATTAATATTTTTTTCTTTCTTATCAAAATTGTTTTCAAAACTTTCATTATCCTTCTCAACTTTCTTATCAACATATGTGTGTTTATCTTCAACAAAGTCTCCATTAAATTTCACATCATACAAATGAACTATCCATCCTATTTATTTTTTGATACATCTACAACCTCTTCCTTCTAGATCATAGCCAATAAAAATTCCATCTTTACCCCTCTGCCCAACCATTCGAAAATTTACAGCTTTCTTATTTATGATGCATGGACACCCACAAAACTCTTAAGTGTTTGAAATTTTTTTAATAGAAAATTTCATATATAGTAATATTTGAACATTTCCTATTAAAACATCAGTTTTTAATATAAACAATATTACTCACAGATTTCCTCTAAAAGTAATGAGAAAGACCACATTTACATCACATAGTTCTCCCCATTTACTCCAAACTTATTTTATTTATTTCAAAACCCCATTGTGTGGAGGAGTATAAGGTGAACTTAACTCATAAGTAATTCCATTCTTCTAAATATAATATTAAAATTATTAATTTTTATAATCACCACCATTATCAGTTCTTAACTTCATCAAAAAATACTCACATTACTTCTCTGGTTTCCCCCTGAAACTTTTAATCATTTTAGAGTATGTGACCTATGTTTCATATAAATAAAACAAGTAATGCGAGTGAAGTAATAAATAAAAGTGATTAAGTACTTATCTCCATTATTTTATTGTTTTCTAATTGGACCACATATAATGAAATGAATAATTTCCTAAGGTCATTTTGAACAAATATCAACTTTATTATGCACAGAATTTGTTGTCTTTACATTCTGAAAAATAGTAAAATACCAATCTATTTTTATTGGCATATTAGCAATATGTCAGGCATGATATCATTTTTTATACTTTATCATGTATATCTGACACAGGTGCCCCATCCTTTTATGCCACAATTTTTTCTCTTCTATCATGCCCAAGTAATAAGAGTTTTCTATTTTGCAAACTTGAAATAAGTATCCTTTTGAACATTGGCCTCCTATAACAATCCCTCATTCTTCCTCACAATTAAAAATAAATTCATCTATTCTAAATATATCTTTTTTACCATCATCACATAGTCTTTAAACCAATTGTAGGAAATGTTACATCTCATCGATATACAAAGTTTTCATGGATTTCATCTTTTCATTCCCAATGATGGCTGATCAAACACCATTGATTCTTAGAGATTCATCATTTCAAAATGTACCTATTCCTTATTTGATGTCTTTAAAACTCTTCAAAAACATTATGTCTCTTTTCATATGATATTAAAACCAATTATCAATATTCTATGTTTGTTCTAATTTTTTTTCTTTTAAAGTGGTTTAAAAAACAGGAGATTTTTCTACCCCATTTTCTTTCATCACCTCTGTATTATGAGAATTGTTATTGAAAATTTTGTTGGTTTTGCAATAAAACATGAAAAACCATAGAAATATGCATAGGTTTTCACATATTTTAAAAATAGATTATAGGGATTGGAAACTATTCTCAACTTATACACCAACCTTCTCAGGTTTATTCTGAATTTCCTTCACATACATATTATTTTGGGAGGTTTTAATCCCCGTAAAACCATTACATCAATAAATTGTGGAATAATATTAATTTTTTTGGATTAATGATATCATATTTTATAGTTTTTGGATCCAACACAATACTAACAATATTCATAGAAAGTGTTTTTTCCTATAAAACTTTTGGATTGGCTGGTGTTGTGAGTATATTTCTCAACAACCTTCTAACCAGATCATTGTTGACCACTAAAATTTCTATTTTCAAATGAAACATTATACTATAGCTTAGATTTATTCTCATCCATATCAGAACCATATGTAATAGTTTTTTTAGATTCATTTCTTTATTAAATTCTAAATCCTCCATTTTTTGGTCATATAAACATAAATAACGTTCCTAGATTAAATTTCATGATTAATATATATCTTCGTATCAAATTTTGAAGGTGACATTTGATCATTCCCTGGTTTCTTATTATGAAAACCTTAACCAACATAAGAGATAGTGTTTTTTTATAAATTTATCCATCTATTTAGATTTAGAATTTTATAGTTGAAAAATTTCTAAATCGTATTCTTCTTCATCTACTTTCAACTTCACTTATAGATGCTCGTTCAATTTTTTTTCATTCTCAACGTATTTATTCAAGATATCAATTTTTTCCATAATCTTGAATTTTTCATCCTGAATACATTATTGATTATATATATGGGATTTAATTTATCAACTTTATGTTTTCCTTCTCATGAATTCTAATCATTTCATAAATTCTGTATACTCTTCTTTCAAATGAGATTCAAGTCAAGTATCTTATTCTTTAGAACTATTATTTTCAAAAATAATCAATATTTATTATTTCACTAAAAATATTATCTTCATATTATTATAGAAATGTTTTATGGATTCAACGTCACTATATTTTTTTACATAAACTTTATAAAAAAATATTCTTCATTTAGATTTTAAGACCTTTTGGTCTTTCCCCCGAGAGGATATTTATATTCATCACCCATTTTCTTCCATGTCTTTCTTGAATTTTATTTGTCTTCATCACTATCTTCTTCTATAATTCCATGAGGGAAATTATCCACAAAGTTAAAAAAGGATCCACATTCAAAAAAATTCAAGGTATGATTCCCTTTGTATTTACATATACCTATTCTCATGTTTTTTAGAAAACAATGGTAAAAGTTTATCAAAATTTGTACATTACTCTTTTTTAGAATCATAATCATTAGATTCTTCTTCAATAAGAATATTCTTTGAATTTTATTTCTTGGTATCCTTGAAATATATTTCCCTATCAACTTCTATCTTTCTTTTCATATCTTTCTTCCTTCTCATTTTAGAAGTGATGATAGTATTATGTGAATCATCTCGAGATAATGCTTCAGGATTTTTATCACGCAATAAGGAAACAATAAAATAAAACTTTATCAGAAAGGTATACTAATATCTTCTTAAAAACTGAAGAATCATACAACTTTTCACCATGAAATATAATAGTGATGACAGTGTCATTTACCATGGTAATGAAGTCACCAACTAATTTGTATTCACCCATTATTAAATCTTTAACATCATGCCTTTATATTTGCGACTTTTCATTCTATACTTTTTTATTTCTTTTATAAATGTTTTTAATCTTATCCCAAATACCTTTGGATGTAGAAACCCCTTTCACTCTAAAAAACTCGCCTTCATAAAGTTACGAGAGTAAACAATTTTTATCTCTAACATCATTCAGAATATTCTTATTAGCAATGGGAGTAAGAGGAACCTCATCATCAACAAAAGGAAATCCATCTATTGTAACTTCAAGAACATAATACATCAAAAACATAAGATAATGATGCATTGTATATTCCCAGATATATATAGTTAAATCCATCCAAGATTAGAATAAATTTAATATTGACACAATTCAAGTTATTCATCACAAATTATCTTTCAAATAATTCATCAATGATTAAACAAACAAAACATGAACTATGATACCAATTGATCTAATGTAACTATGATTCAAGTATCACTAAGATGTGGAGGGAGAGAATCAGTGATATCTTATTATTTTAATTTTAATTTCATAAGAAAACACCTTAACCTACTTTTAATGTTATCTTTGTATAGTGAAATAAAATCAAACACATAACCACATGGACACAAGAATTTAAAGGATTCACTACTTACCAAGGGTAGCAAGTCCTAGGTATGGTTTGGAAACAATCCAAAACTGCACATTCTATATGAAAACAATCATTTTATTCATAATAAAATGAGGAGGATATAACCTTACAATTGTGTATCTCTACGATCAATAAAAAAGAGCATGTGCTTCAGATATAATGAAATTATATAAGAATTATTTTTTACCAAACATGTTACAATCTTGCATGATCATATTTAACCAATATAAACATTCAATTCAATTCCTCACTTTATTACATGGAATATAGTGAGAAATTATTTGAATTTTTAATGAAATTTGAGTATAATTTTCTCAATATGAAAATCCTAGTAGAAAAAAAATCCTAGAATGAAAATTCCATTAGAAAAATTACTATACGAAAAATTTCATTATGATAATCTTAGTACAAAAATACCAGTATGAAAATTCAAGTATGAAAATTCTAATAAAATAATCCTAGTACCGAGATCCCTATATTAAATCCCAATATGAAAATCCCTATACAAAAATACCAATATGAAAATTCTAGTACAATTCTACTTGTCTGATTCTTTGTAGTATGAAAAATATATAACTCTTCCTGAATATGGTTGAGAAAAATCTTCACCACTTATATCCTGAGTGAGAAACCCTTTTTGCGATTCTCAATTTAGAAGAATGCAATAATTAGCTGCATATGGTGTTTTAGATGAATATAATGGTCAGATATGAATAAAATTTTTCATATTCTATCCATCAAGTAGGCTACTTCAAAAAAATATAATCCGGAAAACCTTGTTCACGTTATAGAAATTTGAAGCTTACATCTACACTTTCATGAGCAATGAAAGTCACAAAATATAGAAATTTTTCTTCTATTTTTATATCCAAGCAGGAATGGTTTAGGTGTAATGATGAAAAGGTTTCCCCACTTCACCAAAATTACCAAATCTACAAACTTCCTTAAATGTTGGATCATTCTTTGATCATTCATTTCCTCGTGAAATATGGGTCCTTCTTTTATTATGTTAAACTTCCTTGAATTTATGATATTATATTCAATACAGATTCATTTAGTCTTTAATATATATCGTCAATAAAATTCTCTTTTTTCATTATGATTTTTTATTAATCAAAACAAGAAAACAATTCTATTAAGAAATCCCAGTATGATTTTTTATTAAAAAATATCATTGTGATTTCTTTAGTATGAATTTTTCTGAATAATTTCTTCAATATGAATTGGTAATTACAATTTTTTCCTCCTCCTGATCAAAAAAATATTTTTATTCTTGATCCTCATAAAAAAAATTTCCTAATTGAGTCTAGTAAACATCTTCTCCTAACTAAGACTTAGAAATCATTAAAACCGTTCCTTGATCACCTTTTTATTTATAAATATTGTATCATATATTTAATAACTTACTTATGATTTATCAGAAAAAACATAACATTATTATATATTGATCGTATCAAGGTTGAATCTGATCATACTCAGTACCTCTTTATGATCTCCTCCCATTTCTGACCCATGTTGAGTCTGATCATAACCTTTTGATCTGAACAACTTATTCTCGATATGATGGAATTTTGAGTGAGTCTAATTTTTCTGAAATCAAATTTTGAGTCTGATTTTAAACATTTACAAAGTTAGTCCATTTATCCTTTTTAAAAAAAATACAATAATCTAGTAAACCAAATTCTAAAAACCTTATACAGTTAACATGGTCCCTTAAATGATAGAATTAAATGACCAAAATAAAATATTTATTTACTTACTTATATCATATATTCATGAAAAATATATAATCATAGTAATGTATGAATATTTTTTAAACCATTTTCCATGTAGGTGGTTAGATCGACCTAAAGATGAATATAACATAGTTACACTACCGAAAAAACGGGCTATACCCATGGTTCAAAACCATGGGTATAGCCCCCAAAACTATGGGTATAGGCTATACCCACAGTTTTGGGAACCGTGGGCTCGAAAGGCATCAATATAGGGGTCTTGACCTATACCCACGGTTTGGTAGAACCGTGGGTATAGGTTGGTCACACACCAACAGTCTGCGTGGCAGGGAACTTACCACGTGCCAGGGCACTTACCCCATGGTTTGAAACCATGGGGAATTGAAATTTCAAAAATAGCACGAAGAGGGATTCGAACCCGCGCCTCCCGCTGGATGAGGCGCCAAACTTCACCAACAGACCAACCAGGCCGACGTTTTTATATGTATACGTAGATAATTTTATTTTAATATATAAATAACAATGTTTTTATCTAGAAATCGTTATTGGTGGGATTCGAACAGACGACCTGTAGTGACGAAGTGGAACAAAAAACCAACTATGCTACGAAGATTCTGTTTATATATTTATAGGATTTTATACTTTTATTAATGTTTCCGGTATATTTGAAAATTTACCTTGCTGAGATTCGAACACTACACTTCACAAAATAGAATGGGGAACCAAACCAACGAAGCTACTGAACTTATATTATTAAATATTGGTATCCATATAATTATATTATTTAAGACCCTATTCCCACGTAAAAGTTATTTCGTCCCGCGCAATTTTTTCCCATTTTTTCCCCACCATAACGCGGGAAACCTATACCCACGGTTTTCCAAAACCGTGGGTATAAGTCTTTAAAAACAATACCCCATATATCCACAGCTTTGAAAAACCGTACGTATAGGTCTCCCGAGCAATCCCTATACCCACGGTTTTGGAAAAACCGTGGGTATTGGTCTTCAAAAACAACTTATTCCCACAGTTTTTGAAAAAACCGTGGGTATAGGGGACCTATACCTATGGTTTTCCAAACCCGTGGTCATAGGTTCCCATATTATCCCTATACCCACGGTTCTGGAAGACCATGGGTATAAGGGGGACCAATACCCACAGTTTTTCACAAAACCGTGGGTATATACAAAATTTATAGTAGTGTTAATGGATGATTATGTTTGTGAATTTGGTTTATTTTCTAATAATATAGTTATTAAGGAGGAATACTGATTTTTTAAAGATATTTGTAAGGTTTAGAATCATATATTTTGATATTTTAATAAATAATAATGAAACCAGATGAAAAATGAGATACATTACTTCATGGAGGTGATAGTATTCACAAAATAACGAATTATGTTATTGTTTTTCATGGTGAAGAAGGGGAAAGTTATCAAATATTATTCCAGAATTATAAAAAATCCAGTATGATCTAAATAAAAAATTCATTAGATAAATTTTAAAAAATAAATCTTAAAGGGAAATATTGAAAAGAAACAACATTAAGAAAATGTTAGTAGCTATATTGATAACATTGAGCTTCCATTAATGGGTTACATTGATATTGGATACATAGAAAAAAATATTTTTCTCATAAGAATAAATAATTATAATAGAATTATAGGGGACGAAAAAATTGTTTAGTTTCAATAGTAAACCAAAATCTAGGAGTGGTCTTGAATAGGTTGTTAGAGTCCCATTTTATAAGCTATGAGAGCGACATTCTTATAAACAGTTTATCATAATATAAAGAGAGAAAATGTTTCACATGTCAAGAATAATAAAAAATTGAAAGTAATAAATTTCAAATAATTTTTATTAAATAAAAATCTAGAAAATTCAATTATAAACATTTTTTTAACATGTTAGGGCTTTTTCCCCTTTGGTTAACCACCTTTACCCTTTTATATTTTACCATAATATATTGTTTTTTCCTAAGTGATTAATTTGTTATTTGTAAGAACCTTGATTTTGAACCTATAAGACTTTGCATATTTCATGATGTTATTCCAGGGCAGGGCATTCAGAAGGCTTGCGATTTCGAGCCCTGGTGTTGCCGGAATTAAATTTTAAGTGCATTCACACTAGACATGCCAAATAAACAGAATAACTCATAAATGATTTCTCATATGGGAAAACTGAGGTCACCGTTAAGTCCGCAATGTGCTGTTTACCCTAGAGGGTTGTAACTTTCATGGGCACGACCCTTCTGTGAAAAACGACACGAGGGGCGTTTTCGTAATATAGTGGCCTCGGGCGTGGACTTTAAAACATTTGAATGGAGTCTCGGATTAAAATTATGATACCTCTATTGCACTCAAAATGTGTTTTTTACACTAGGGGCAGCTTAAACCCGACCCTGCCGAATGTTCGGGTACGAGGTCTACGGGTGGGGTGTTTAAGTGTTTTTCTATTTAAACACCACCCCCACCCTCTAATTCCCCCCTAACCTTCATCCTTCGTAGTTTCCTCTCAAAGATCTCCTCCCCTCTCCACAACCACTCCGGCAAGGCGTGACGGCTCCAACAGACCAATCATGAAGCTTCGGGCTACGCCCAACGAGGTAAGAGATTTTGTTTTTCGTTTTGGTATCTGCTTTTTCTATAAATTTAATTTCTAATGCCTATTTGTTGTCCATTTGTCGATGCAAAGCCCATATTTGTGTAAATCACTGTTTTATCTTCCTAAATATCCTTTCGAATCGAAATTTTGAGTCCCGGGGCGACCGGGGCGGCACCAGGAAGCTTCCCGGCCGCTTTCCTCTTTTTTTCGAAGGTTCCTGTCACGACCCGTCCTCGGGGCCCGTGCCGTGACTACCCCAAGCCCGCCTTCCATAGGCCAGGGGTTGGCGACTAGCACCAAAGGCGTAAAATCCCGATAACTGGGAAGGCATTGCCTTTATAAAGAAAACAAGCACCACAGAGTACAAGCGGAAGTAAAACACTAAGTACAAAAAGAAGAGCTGAAAAGTAAAAAGGGGCCGGAAATACAAGCCCAACTGTAAAGTACAACTCGAAAGGGAAAACAGCGACTGAAAAGTAAAGCTGCTACGCTGAGATGTCCACTGGAAATCCCACCTGATGGGTGGGTACAGATAGCTCTTCTGCTCCTCGGGTCCCGCCGTCTGCTCCAAGTATGACCCGCCCAGTGGTCTGCCTCTGGGTACCGCCTCGTCGTATAGTCCACCTCCAGGTACCGTCCAGTCCTCGAACACTCGGCCTCTGCCAGTACTGGCCGTCGTCTGCAACCAACACAACGAGGTGCGGGCATAGCCCGTGCAGGGGTGAGTATAACGATACTCAGTAGGGACCCCGAGACCCTCAAGGTCTCACTAAAACCAACAAGGATAAACACAAGAAGATCTCAACAGATAAACCCTACTTAGGTATATGCCCATACATATACCTAAGTTATCAAGTAACCCATCTCAATCATGAGGAAACACAAGGATTGTGAAATCGACGGATAACCACTACCCGGGTATATGCCCATACATATACCTAAGTTAGCAAGTGACCCATCTCAATCATGAAGTAAACACAAGGTCAAAAGTCTCAGCTCAAACCAGGATTTTCATTATCGAAACCGTAACTGCTGAAGAGCCCCGTCTCTGAAGTGTGCAGTAGTCCTGTCACGACTCCGAGGTACTGCTCACTAACCTAAGACTGCTGAGGTACTCCTCCTGTCGAGTACTGCGGGTTTGCGGCCAACTACCTGGCGCTCCGTCCGCTGAGGGTCTGTCGCCAAATACCGGGCGCTACCCAGTTAGCCTGCTGAGGTACTCTCTGGACGAGTACCGCGGGTCTGCACTGTCACACACGTACTCCGTCCGCCATGGGTCTGCACCTCAGAAAGTAGTGCTCCGTCCACTGGGCTAGTCGACTCACTCCAAGTCGAGTCGGTCAAGCAGTCGTCAGGTCTCAGCTAGTTACACGGTCTCCGTACTCTGCACGCTCGTCTTCGGGAGGGTCCGCTCCACGAGCTACTGGTCAATACTCCAAGTATCACAAGGTCCCACTAAGATGTGTCTCAAAAATCCGTCTCGTCACAGGGGTCTCAACGCAACAGACGGCGCGTCGATCGGACGCCCGGTCTGTGAGTTATTAGCCTTTTCGTCCCAGGGGCCCGGTTGGTTTCGTGAGCGAACCAAACCCGGCCGTATCTCAACTGTACCCCGAACTCTCATAGGGTAAACTCATAGGGACCGTTTCTCATCGTGATCATCAACGCCGCTGACGGTTCGTCAGACGGACGTCCTGTCTGAAAGATAACAGCTTTTCCCGTTCCAGGGGCCCGGTTGGATTTCGGTGCGATCCAACCCGGCCACTGTCCAACTGCATCCAAAACTCGGGCGGAGGGTGCCAAAAGTTTCGTATCGTCAAGAGGAAGTCAACGAAACAGACGGCGCGTCAATCGGACGCCCGGTCTGTGAGTTATTGGCATTTTCGTCTCCGGGGCCCGGTTGGTTTTTTTAAGGAAAAACCAACCCGACCGTACTCCACCTGCGTCCAAACCTCGGGCGGAGTATGCCAAAAGATCCGATTCACTAAGAGGAACACAACGCGACTGACGGCGCGTCAATCGGACGTTCGTGGCTCAAGATATGAGCGTTTCCGCTCCGAAGGCCCGGTTGGTTTCGTGAACGAACCAACCCGGCCGAACTCAAAGTAACCCGAAACCTTGAGTGCGATATATCGAAACGACCGTCTCGATCCAAAGATCGCGTTGCCGCAGACGGTTCGTCATTCGGAGATCCGAGGCTCAAGTTATGAGCCAAAAACCAAATCAGGTTCGAAACGGGGGGGTCCGGGTCCGGGCCGACCCGGCCCGACCCCCCTCTGGGCGGCGCGGTGGCCGGCGGCGGCGCGCGGCGGCGGCGGGCGGCGGCGCGGCGGGCCGCGGCGGCGGCGGGCCGCGCCGGCGGCGGCGGCGGGCCGCGCCGGCGGCGGCAGCGGGCCGCGCTGGCGGCGGGGGGCGCCGCACGGGCTGGCAGCACGCGGGGCTCAGCCCCGCGGTTCCTTCACAAAAAACGGCGCGGCCTTTGTGCCGCGCCAGCTCCTTTAAAACCGCCCCCCCCCCCCTCACGTGGGGGGGCCTGCTGGCGCCGAACCAAGGGGGCAGGATGCCCCCTTCCCTCAAGAACCACCCCCTCTCTTAAAGAGGGGGTTTTAATAACACAGCCGGGGAATTTATTTCCCCGGTTTTAAAGACTTCCGGCCGGCCAGCTGGCCGGCCGGTTTTCTCCAACGGGACCGGAAAAATCCGGTCCCCTCTTCGGCTTCCGACGCCGGCGGCCCGGCCGCCGGTCTTATCTTCCGCCGCGGCCCGGAACCGGCCGCGGTCTCTTCGTCCCGCCGCGGCCCGGAACCGGTCGTGGCGTTCGTCGTCCGGCGCGGTGCGACGGCACCGCGCCCCTTTGCCGTGCTTGAATCCTTCCAACGCGGCGCGACGGCGTCGCGTTCTTGAAGACTCTCCTCGGCGTAGCGCGACGACGTTGCGTAAATTAAACGCACGGTAAACCGCGTGGTGCGACGGCACCACGCCACTTTGCTTCCATCGAAAGAATTAAACAAGAACGTTGGAGGGGGGTTCGGCCGTGTTCGTGCGGTCCGGCCCCCCCTCGCGTTAATAATAATAACGCAACTTAAAGAAAAACATGCCACACGTTAATCTTGTTAAAAGCACGATCAAGAATAAAATGAGGAAACCAAAAGAAATTCGACAACCCCTACCTCGGTTTTAAGATTCGAAGAATCGTCTACGATCCGCGGAAGACGGCGTCGCGGAAGTCGGGCGTCGCGGTCGTCGTTCGTCAAATCCGTTGACGAAGTGCTATGCCCGAAGAGACACGACGTTGGCGGATCTTCGTTTGCCGACGAAGGTTGTCCGAAGAAGAGATGGCGTCCCCTTCGTTGTCACAGTGAACGAAGAAAGGAGTTGCGGCGTTCTCGATAGTCGCACGTTGACGGAGTCGTGGAATATCGGTGTCGATTCCTTTGACGTCGGAGGAAGAGTCGTTGTCGAAGGCGTTCGTCGCGGAAAACCGTCGCGGAAGGGATGACGCGGAAGAAGTACGTCGCGTCGCGGATACGGCGTCGCGGATGGATCGTGTTCTTCGGCGGAGAAGTTCTTCGTTGAAGAACGACGTTCTTCGCGTTCTTCGTTGAGTTTGAACAAGGAGAGGAGGCTCTCCAAAAGCTCTCAAGGAGACAAACCAAACAACCCAAAATAAAATAAGACCACTTCTTATTTTATTATTACAAAACACATTAGAAGAAATTCAAAAGTTTGAAATTCAAAATGGCTAACCCCAAAATTAACTCACTTATTTAATATACAAGAGTTGTATAATTAAAAAGAAGTTAAGTTATCAAGCCATTAAGAGGGAGAGTGGGGAGTTGAAAAGGTGGGGGTTCGTGTGGGCCCCACCACACTTAATCCTCCCAAGGGAGGTTAAGTGGGTGTGGGTCCCACTCCCAACCACCTTAGATAGGTTTTAACAAGTTAAAAATAAAATTGTTCTACACAATTTTATTTAACTCAAACTAAAAACCCCAAAACGAAACTCTCAACCCGCAACAAACGCAACTCCCGAAAAGGACTCTTTAAGCGAATATCGGCGCTGCGAGTTCATCGGTGCCCTCGGATTTCAATTCCGAGCACCGGATCAAAAGTTAGGAATTCCCGCTCGTTCGTTCACTGAACGTACCCGAGCCAAACTTCGGAAATTAATTCCGGGCACTCCGGGCCTCGGAATCAGGTGCCGTCTGAAACCGCGCTCTTGTAAAATTCTAAAGAAAATTAAGAAAAAATTTCCCTTGAATTTTACGGGTCTTTACATTACTCCCACCTCAGGGCTTTACGTCCCCGTAAAGCTACATCAAAAACTAGGGAAACAAAAAGGGGATACTGAGCACGCATCTGAGCCTCCCGCTCCCATGTGCTCTCCTGGAGATTCCCGTGCCGCCATCTGTTGCGCACAAGAGGAATCGATCGTCCATGTAGGACCCGCTCCTGGATGACATGGACCTCTTTTGACGTGGCCCGGACCATCTCTGGTCCCACAAGAGCTGCAAGATTTCTTCTTTGCTGAAAAGAGAAACCTGGTCTCATCCCCTGGATGAACCACATTCTTTGCCTAAAACAGTCAATCCTAACATGGATGATATTAATCCATACCAAGGATGACGTCGTAAGGCCTCGACGCTACTACTAAGAGATCCAACCGCTACTCTCGCCTCCAAGGGTTGAGTCACACTGTCGGCATCAGTGTGTGGTAACTGGTCTCCTCCAGTAGATGTCTCACAAGTGAGGGTCAAGTCAACAGTCAACTGGAACCTCTTAGTAACATCACAAAAGAGGACAGGAAAGAAAACATCACAAAAGAATGCGTCTTTTTATTACTGCAGCTCATAATACAAGACGCTACACAAAAGCAACATCATCATGGAACTAGAAGTACAAAAGACGTATCCACTAGTTCCTCCCCTGTCCATCTGCTCCCAGAGCTCCAGCATTTGTCGCTGCCTCAACCTCGGTGGCTCCTCAAAAGCCTATGGATCAACTGTACGAGGAGTCGGACAGTCACGTGCCAGGTGACCCTTTCCACCGCACGAGTAACAATGTCCGTTTCTGGCCCTCCTGGCTCTGACCCCACCTCGGGTGCCCCGCACCACCGGTCCTAAAACCCGAGATCGCCCAACTGCTCGTCTGGTCCTCCTGGACCTCTGCATCATCTGTCTACTGCCCACAGATGACTCGGCTTCTGATCGAAAAACACGCGTCAAAGGCAGAATCTCCTGTACACGCTCGGGGTGTAGAGATACTGGCACAAACTCCACCCTGAAGAAGGTCTCGAAGTCTTCCCATGCGAAGTTCAACTCATCGCAAAACTGAAACAAGTGGCTCCACCACCTACCTGCTGCTCCCTGAAGGAGGCTGGTAGCAAAGATCACCATGAAGTCTGCCGGCGTCCCCACTAGCCTGAAGACTCTCACCACAGCCTCCAGCCAAACCTCAGCCGCCTGCGGGTCCGTCTCTCCCCGGAACCTGGGTGGCCTCTGGCGCTGGAACTCGTGCAGCGCGCTCAAGCGTCGTGCATCGCCTACTGCTGGGGCTGGTGGCATCGGTGGCCCAACTGCAAGAGGGCCCTGTACCGAAGCCTCGTCGCTCGACAGACTGTCAGCACGCTCATCCCTCCGGGCTCTAGCTGGTCGTCTGAGAAAAGACATCCTGAAAGAAACAACGTAACACGATCAAACGATTATACCTGGTGAGCTGACCTGGTTTGAGCTGTTTTAAGGGGAAAAACCTTTGAAAACACACACGCAATCAGTGTTTTTGTGCACAAAGTCGGAAATCAGTTGTCAGGGTCCTGGTGTATGGATACGTCGGCCGCCCGCACCAACACTGGACTCCCTGAACTGAAAACCACACTCGGTACTCTCAACACTATTGCTTCACAGAAAGAAACATCAGAGTTATAAGTTCTGCGGTAGAACCGAACTCCTCTGATACCAATTTGTCACGACCCGTCCTCGGGGCCCGTGCCGTGACTACCCCAAGCCCGCCTTCCATAGGCCAGGGGTTGGCGACTAGCACCAAAGGCGTAAAATCCCGATAACTGGGAAGGCATTGCCTTTATAAAGAAAACAAGCACCACAGAGTACAAGCGGAAGTAAAAAACTAAGTACAAAAAGAAGAGCTGAAAAGTAAAAAGGGGCCGGAAATACAAGCCCAACTGTAAAGTACAACTCGAAAGGGAAAACAGCGACTGAAAAGTAAAGCTGCTACGCTGAGATGTCCACTGGAAATCCCACCTGAAGGGTGGGTACAGATAGCTCTTCTGCTCCTCGGGTCCCGCCGTCTGCTCCAAGTATGACCCGCCCAGTGGTCTGCCTCTGGGTACCGCCTCGTCGTATAGTCCACCTCCAGGTACCGTCCAGTCCTCGAACACTCGGCCTCTGCCAGTACTGGCCGTCGTCTGCAACCAACACAACGAGGTGCGGGCATAGCCCGTGCAGGGGTGAGTATAACGATACTCAGTAGGGACCCCGAGACCCTCAAGGTCTCACTAAAACCAACAAGGATAAACACAAGAAGATCTCAACAGATAAACCCTACTTAGGTATATGCCCATACATATACCTAAGTTATCAAGTAACCCATCTCAATCATGAGGAAACCCAAGGATTGTGAAATCGACGGATAACCACTACCCGGGTATATGCCCATACATATACCTAAGTTAGCAAGTGACCCATCTCAATCATGAAGTAAACACAAGGTCAAAAGTCTCAGCTCAAACCAGGATTTTCATTATCGAAACCGTAACTGCTGAAGAGCCCCGTCTCTGAAGTGTGCAGTAGTCCTGTCACGACTCCGAGGTACTGCTCACTAACCTAAGACTGCTGAGGTACTCCTCCTGTCGAGTACTGCGGGTTTGCGGCCAACTACCTGGCGCTCCGTCCGCTGAGGGTCTGTCGCCAAATACCGGGCGCTACCCAGTTAGCCTGCTGAGGTACTCTCCGGACGAGTACCGCGGGTCTGCACTGTCACACACGTACTCCGTCCGCCATGGGTCTGCACCTCAGAAAGTAGTGCTCCGTCCACTGGGCTAGTCGACTCACTCCAAGTCGAGTCGGTCAAGCAGTCGTCAGGTCTCAGCTAGTTACACGGTCTCCGTACTCTGCACGCTCGTCTTCGGGAGGGTCCGCTCCACGAGCTACTGGTCAATACTCCAAGTATCACAAGGTCCCACGAAGAAGTGTCTCAAAAATCCGTCTCGTCACAGGGGTCTCAACGCAACAGACGGCGCGTCGATCGGACGCCCGGTCTGTGAGTTATTAGCCTTTTCGTCCCAGGGGCCCGGTTGGTTTCGTGAGCGAACCAAACCCGGCCGTATCTCAACTGTACCCCGAACTCTCATAGGGTAAACTCATAGGGACCGTTTCTCATCGTGATCATCAACGCCGCTGACGGTTCGTCAGACGGACGTCCTGTCTGAAAGATAACAGCTTTTCCCGTTCGAGGGGCCCGGTTGGATTTCGGTGCGATCCAACCCGGCCACTATCCAACTGCATCCAAAACTCGGGCGGAGGGTGCCAAAAGTTTCGTATCGTCAAGAGGAAGTCAACGAAACAGACGGCGCGTCAATCGGACGCCCGGTCTGTGAGTTATTGGCATTTTCGTCTCCGGGGCCCGGTTGGTTTTTTTAAGGAAAAACCAACCCGACCGTACTCCACCTGCGTCCAAACCTCAGGCGGAGTATGCCAAAAGATCCGATTCACTAAGAGGAACACAACGCGACTGACGGCGCATCAATCGGACGTTCGTGGCTCAAGATATGAGCGTTTCCGCTCCGAAGGCCCGGTTGGTTTCGTGAACGAACCAACCCGGCCGAACTCAAAGTAACCCGAAACCTTGAGTGCGATATATCGAAACGACCGTCTCGATCCAAGGATCGCGTTGCCGCAGACGGTTCGTCATTCGGAGGTCCGAGGCTCAAGTTATGAGCCAAAAACCAAATCAGGTTCGAAACGGGGGGGTCCGGGTCCGGGCCGACCCGGCCCGACCCCCCTCTGGGCGGCGGCGGCGGGCCGCGCTGGCGGCGGCGGCGGGCCGCGCAGGCGGCGGGGTGCGCCGCACGGGCTGGCAGCACGCGGGGCTCAGCCCCGCGGTTCCTTCACAAAAAACGGCGCGGCCTTTGTGCCGCGCCAGCTCCTTTAAAACCGCCCCCCCCCCTCACGTGGGGGGGCCTGCTGGCGCCGAACCAAGGGGGCAGGATGCCCCCTTCCCTCAAGAACCACCCCCTCTCTTAAAGAGGGGGTTTTAATAACACAGCCGGGGAATTTATTTCCCCGGTTTTAAAGACTTCCGGCCGGCCAGCTGGCCGGCCGGTTTTCTCCAACGGGACCGGAAAAATCCGGTCCCCTCTTCGGCTTCCGACGCCGGCGGCCCGGCCGCCGGTCTTATCTTCCGCCGCGGCCCGGAACCGGCCGCGGTCTCTTCGTCCCGCCGCGGCCCGGAACCGGTCGCGGCGTTCGTCGTCCGGCGCGGTGCGACGGCACCGCGCCCCTTTGCCGTGCTTGAATCCTTCCAACGCGGCGCGACAGCGTCGCATTCTTGAAGACTCTCCTCGGCGTAGCGCGACGACGTTGCGTAAATTAAACGCACGGTAAACCGCGTGGTGCGACGGCACCACGCCACTTTGCTTCCATCGAAAGAATTAAACAAGAACGTTGGAGGGGGGTTCGGCCGTGTTCGTGCGGTCCGGCCCCCCCTCGCGTTAATAATAATAACGCAACTTAAAGAAAAACATGCCACACGTTAATCTTGTTAAAAGCACGATCAAGAATAAAATGAGGAAACCAAAAGAAATTCGACAACCCCTACCTCGGTTTTAAGATTCGAAGAATCGTCTACGATCCGCGGAAGACGGCGTCGCGGAAGTCGGGCGTCGCGGTCGTCGTTCGTCAAATCCATTGACGAAGTGCTATGCCCGAAGAGACACGACGTTGGCGGATCTTCGTTTGCCGACGAAGGTTGTCCGAAGAAGAGATGGCGTCCCCTTCGTTGTCACGGTGAACGAAGAAAGGAGTTGCGGCGTTCTCGATAGTCGCACGTTGACGGAGTCGTGGAATATCGGTGTCGATTACTTTGACGTCGGAGGAAGAGTCGTTGTCGAAGGCGTTCGTCGCGGAAAACCGTCGCGGAAGGGATGGCGCGGAAGAAGTACGTCGCGTCGCGGATACGGCGTCGCGGATGGATCGTGTTCTTCGGCGGAGAAGTTCTTCGTTGAAGAACGACGTTCTTCGCGTTCTTCGTTGAGTTTGTAGAAGGAGAGGAGGCTCTCCAAAAGCTCTCAAGGAGACAAACCAAACAACCCAAAATAAAATAAGACCACTTCTTATTTTATTATTACAAAACACATTAGAAGAAATTCAAAAGTTTGAAATTCAAAATGGCTAACCCCAAAATTAACTCACTTATTTAATATACAAGAGTTGTATAATTAAAAAGAAGTTAAGTTATCAAGCCATTAAGAGGGAGAGTGGGGAGTTGAAAAGGTGGGGGTTCGTGTGGGCCCCACCACACTTAATCCTCCCAAGGGAGGTTAAGTGGGTGTGGGTCCCACTCCCAACCACCTTAGATAGGTTTTAACAAGTTAAAAATAAAATTGTTCTACACAATTTTATTTAACTCAAACTAAAAACCCCAAAACGAAACTCTCAACCCGCAACAAACGCAACTCCCGAAAAGGACTCTTTAAGCAAATATCGGCGCTGCGAGTTCATCGGTGCCCTCGGATTTCAATTCCGAGCACCGGATCAAAAGTTAGGAATTCCCGCTCGTTCGTTCACTGAACGTACCCGAGCCAAACTTCGGAAATTAATTCCGGGCACTCCGGGCCTCGGAATCAGGTGCCGTCTGAAACCGCGCTCTTGTAAAATTCTAAAGAAAATTAAGAAAAAATTTCCCTTGAATTTTACGGGTCTTTACAGTTCCAAAGAGCTCTGGCGGGCTATGGTGGAGGTGCGGGTGGCTACAGGCAGCAGTGGTGTGGTTCTGGGATGGTGGTGTGGTGCCAGACCCAGGTGGAATGACTAGGGATCTTGGCAGTAGCTCCAGGCGGTTGTTCCGGGCGACGGGTGAGCTTGCCAGGGTGCGACGGGGAAGGGTCTTGGCACGCGTCCCCGTTCGGGGATAGAGACCCGCCGAAGGAGGGTCTCTGCGCAAGACCACAACCAGCCAAGAGGGCCGGTCGGTGCTGCGTGGAAGCATGGGACACGGGCGAGCTGCGTGACTGAGCCGTGGGCCAGCGCTGCGAGCCGGGCCGGCCAACAAGGGCAGGCCCAGACTGGGCGGACCGGCCAACCCAGGCCAGTCCAGCCCAAGGGGTTCGTCCCCTCTGACTCCAGACACCTGTAACATTCACTATGGGTGTCTGTTTTGCATGCTGTCTAGGTCAGTGAAATCCTCAGGTCTAGATGACACTTTTGAGATGATCTCGAAAAATTTTAGATCCCGAGATAGGGGATCGGTGGCATGTCACGCTCGTTAAATACTACGACGAGATTCTTCTTTCTGATGGCACATAAACATCCGATGTCCGTTTACGGTACGGTCGGTAGCGTTGTGACCCTGGAATCAAGACAAAGTGGTCCAGGGTGGTTTCAGGCATTGAATCCAGAGTTGAAGTGTGGGCCCCACGTGCCGTCTTTTAAGCTGAGAGCATCATTTTGCGCCTTCTTCATCAGACGTCCGTTCGGGGTGAATGAGTAGTCATTTTAGTGTACTTTTCCAAGGGCATCATGATGGAGAAGTTTTCCTGACCTCATTCAGGACCAAGTTGAGGGCTCTATGAGATGATGTTTGGGCATAAAGTGGCATTGAGTAACTTTTTCATAGAAAGCCCATTTCCAGTGAGTAAGTAGTCTATCTCGTGTGTTTTTCGATGAGGATTACAATGGTATAATCTATTCATGAGAGAATATCCTCTTATGTGATATTATTAAATGTAAAAATATGAATGGGTGGTGGTCGAAGGTATCTTTGACGCACTCCGACCTAACACAAGGTCACGATGTTAGTGACACCAAGTGATGACGTGGATAACATGGAGTTATCGGACCCATATTAGGGTTTCCCCTCCAGGTGGGATGGGCAGTGGGTTACCTATTGACTTTGTGGTTTACCCTCCGGGTGGGCCGGGCAGTGGGTTACCCGTGGATCTTAGGGTTTACCCTCTGGGTGGGCCGAGCATTGGGTTACCCATTGACTTTAGGGTTTACCCTCTAGCGGGGCTGGGCAGTGGATTACCCAAAGATCTTTTAGGGTTTACCCTCTACCAGGGCTGGGAAGTGGGTCACCCAATGACCTTTTGGGGTTTACCCTCTAGTTGGTTTGGGCAGTGGGTTACCCATCGACTTCTTTCAGACTCCGCCCCATTGAACGAGGCTAGTCAGTGACTTTTTCTCTGTGACTACTGGAGCGGTATCCTTGGTTGTACGGATCAGCGATGTGACAGATTTGACGTGACTTTAGGACATACGAGGATGAGGGGAGCTTTTTCCCACTGATACACATCCTTACGATGTGAACTAAAAGCCGCACGGGTGAGTCTGTGCTTCCCAATACGGATAGTATCGAGGTGCGGTGATTGAGACCCTTTGACTTGTACCTCTTAGTTTGACGTGCATGACATTTGGGTTCATTGTTGGATATCCCTAGAACTATAGGCGACTCTTTCTGGGATTATCTTGGAGATGGATAACCCCTTACACACTCGTTTGGGTTCCTTGTTGAGCATATATACAAATACACCTGACTTTGGTTCCCACTCATTGGGTTCAGTTACTCTCCTTCTAGGAGTGGTGAAGACGCACGGGGTATGCCATGTGCTTTCTGTGTTTAGCACCTCTTGGCTAGGCGATTCCACTTTCCTACTATATGTAGTGAATACTCAGTGATATGTTTGTCTTCTCACCATTCCTAGCTTCTTGCATTTGGACGAGTTTACTTCCTTCCTCTTGTTGGGTTGAGCTTCACTCTCTTTACTGTACTCTTTTACTCTTCTGGTTTTGTCTACTGCTCACCTCTTTAGTGACTCCTTTGTTTCTCCCTCGAGATTTCAGGGCATCCTACTAAGTATATTTATACTCACCCCTGCTTGGGATTTTCCCACACCTGGTGTGCCCTTGCAGAGGACACACATGCCGATTGTGACCAAGAAGGAGTGTAGAGGTCACATGAGCTTGGACAGAGTGTTGTGGTTATACAGGAGTTTTCAGGTGGCCATCTATCCAATTGTTTCCATTTGTTTACCGGTTTTTGGGTTGTGGAACCTTTGTGGTTGGGTGTGTTTTTTCCCTTTTTACTGTTTAGTTTAGTTTTCCATACTTTCATCACATTACTTTCTCTATTTAGTGGTTGATGCATGACTATGGTTGGGTTATAGCTGATTGTCCTGTGGTTTTATATTTTTAATCTGCACTTCTGCATCGAGTGGGTTGTGTGTACATGTGTATAGGTACATAGGCGATGGCCTCCCCGATATTGTTGCCTTCGGTGCTGGTTTCCAGCCTCTGGCCTATAAAGGCGGGCTTGAGGTAGTTATGGCTCTGGACCAGTAGGGTCGGGTCAAGACAAAGTGGTATCAAAGGTGGTTCGTTCCTTGGGGCATTTTTTGGATGTCCTTAAAAAGGAATTGGTTGGGATGTAGGGAAATGGTTTTGACGTGTCTCGAGAGTGGATCATGGGACAGGGATTCCAGTGATGGTATGGGCTACCGACATATCCATTCACCAGGACCATGATAACCCGCTTGTCGACTCGGCACGGTAAGACACTTGTTGCATGGAACTTTGGAACATGCATTCGGTAAGATTGAGTCTATGAATGTTTTTTTGATTCATCTCCCCTTTTTTATTTCTGATATATATATATATATATATGATCATCTGATCATGGTTATCCTTGATAATTTTCATGATTCCCCCACGATAGCATCTAACCAAGTTACCCTCTCTAGTTTGTGACGATGACCTGGCGAGCGACGAGGCGTCAGTTCATGGACCCTCACGTCATCCCCTTCCGCCCAGTGCATCAGTAGTGGCCCCTCTACTAGGAGAGCAGCAGTTGATACAGGAAGCACAAGCTGAGGTTGAGCGCAGGCTGAGTGAACTCCGAGACTTTCACCATCATCGACTACAGAAGTTCCTCAGAGACCCAGATCCCTAGGCAGCAGAAGATTGGATAGAGTTCATGGACCGACATTTTAGGCTGGTATAGACACCAGTGGACCAAATGGAAGCTCAAGGTGCCAGCCTTTTCCTCGAGACGGTCGAGCGTTGGTGGGGGTTGGTTATGCAGTCCCACGACGAGTCGACTCTCACATTGGATAGCTTACAGAAGCTCTTTCGGGAGGATTACTACCCCTATTACTTACGCTCCATTCGGATTCAAGAGATTATAGAGTTGAATAAGGGGGGATGACCATCGCGTAGTACTCATACCTATTTACCTATCTAACACACTACTCATAGGATATGATCCTCGATAGTTACTTTCAGGCGCGGATGTTTGAGCAGGGACTTCACAGGGAGATATGTTCTAGTGTGTGCCCACGTGCATCCCTAATTATGCCGGGGTGCTAGAGCGGGTACTCGTGACAGAGAGATTCCTGGCTGAGGGATGCCAGCTAACAGGTCATAGCAGTGGATGTATCAGAGGTGATTCTTCAATGATAGGCAGGCAGCAGAGAGCAGAGCGTCAGTTGAGGAGGCCCTTCCGTGAGCAAACATAGGGGTAGGGTCATAGGCTGCAGTGTCACCGTGGAGTACCGGGGCATGTAGGAGAGAGCAGGTTCTATGCCTATGAGGGATGGGGACACCTAGCATGGGACTGCCCAACCAGGCGTACTGAGCAGCCGTGGTAGTCAGGGGGCACACCCCAGTGGCAGAGGCAGTGCCATGACCAGGGATCCCCTAGGGGAGGACATAGTGGTCCTCAGGGATTCGGCGTAGGCAGAGCAGTAGGACCTGGAGGTCTGGGATGGTGTTTTGAGGTACTTACACTGCCACCACCGGGAGGCCCACTCCAGGCATAGTGAGATGGCAGTAGGGGATGCAAGCAGCTTCAGGCTATGGGTGTTCATGACCCCCCAGCACACGAGATAGTTCAAGGTATGCTTTGTATTTACGCTACAATTGTGTCAGTTCTAGTAGACACAGGTGTCAGTAACTCTTTTATATCGCTGTTTTTGGTTTGGTATTTGGAGCTTCCAGTAGAGGCGCTGACACCTACACTTAGCCACGAGGTTCCTACGAGAAGTGCCTCTTTAGTGACCTTTATCTGCAGACAGTGCGAATTTTCGTTCAGAGTAGGGAGTTTCACGTGAGACCTACTCATCATCATGATGGAACCTTTTGACATCATCTTGGGTATGTATTGGCTTTTTATGGTTCACTCCCAGATCAACTGTCATCACTGATGAGTCAGAGGCGTGTATTCTGATGGGATGAGGTTCACCATCCTTGGTGAACGAGAGCTCATGGCAGAGCAGATGGGTACTCTAAGCAGGAGGCCCCGACCTTTTTTACAATAGTTGGCGAGCCTGGATCTCAATGAACCATATGATACATGCACCTAGATCCATACCATTATAGAGGACTACATGGACGTATTTCCTGAGTATGTTCTTGAACTACCTATGAGGAGAGATATGGAGTTCTGCATTGACTTGAAGCAGGGGACTGCCCCGATATTGTGTGCAGCTTATCAGATGGCACCCATAGAGCTTCGGGAGCTACCACACCAACTGGAAGACCTTTGTGATAAGGGATTCATCAGGCCTAGTGTGTCCACTTGGGCAGCTCCGGTTTTGTTTGTGAAAAAGGCAGATGGGAGTCTACAACTTTGTGTGGATTATCGTCACCTAAATCAGTACCCCTTGCCAAGGATCGATGATCTCTTCCACCAGGTGAGAGGTGTGATGCGGTTCTCGAGATTGATCTTTGATCCGAATACCACCAGTTACAGGTTCGTGAGGCTGATATCCCGAAGTTTTCTTTCTTTTGTCAGTATGGGCATTACGAGTTTCTGGTGATCCCCTTTGGCGTGACGAATGCCCTCGCCGTTTTTAGGGCATTGATGAACTAGATATTCCAGCTGTACATGGACCGGTTTGTGGTTGTATTCATTGAAGACATACTCATTTACTCTGCAAAGGAAGAGGAGCATGCAGAGCAATTGTGGATGGTCCTAGACTTACTCCGGGCGCACCAACTGTATGGAAAGATCTCGAAGTTTCAGTTCTGGATTCATGAGGTTCACTTTCTAGGGCATGTCATTACGGAGCAGGGATAGGCCGTAGATCCCACAAACATAGAGGCAGTGCTCGCTTGGGATACACCCAAGAATGAATCAAAGGTGCGGAGCTTCCTTTGTTTGGTAGGGTACTACAAGAGGCTTGTTGAAGATTTCTCTAAGATTTCTGCCCCTTTAACCGCATTAACGCGGAAGGGACGACCGTTCACCTGGATTGACCAGTGCCAGAAGGAATTTGAGGATTTGAGACAGAGGCTAACTAGTTCTCCATTTTTGAGGCTTCTAGAGGAGGGCGTTGAGTTCATTGTATACTGCAGTGCTTCAGGAGATGGGCTCATGTGCGTGCTGATGCAGCAGGAAGCATTGATTGCATACTTGTCGAGGAAATTGAGACCCAATGAACAGAATTAGGTGACTCATGATTTGGAGCTTGCAGTAGTGGTTTTCGCCTTGAGGCTATGGAGAAACTACCTTCTGGGTGAGCGATTTGTGGTCTACTCAGACCACTAGAGCCACAGGTTTATCATTACTCAGAGGGGTTTGAATCTGAGGCAGAGGCACTAGATGGAGTTTCTGCAGGACTATGATTTCAAGATAGTTTACACACCAGGGAAGGTAAATGTAGTAGAAGATTCACTTAGCTTGAATTCCCAGGCTCATTTAGTGTGGGAAGCTTTAGAGAAGTTAGATTCTCTACGACTTACCTTTGTGGAGTAGGAGGGTATGACTTTTCTGCATTAGATGGTGTTGACTCCTTCGCTCCATGAGCTTGTGAGAGATTCGCAGCTAGGGGATGTCGACAGTGAGGTACTACGTGATCAAATATCCAGAGGTGACACAACTGATGGGTATTCTGAAGGAGGGAATCACAAGAATATGTTCCAGGGGAGAGCACTAGTGCCAATGGCGATGTGGGAGGAGGTGATGCGGGCGTTCCACACTTCTCCCTTGGCTATAAATCCCGGTGTGGGAAGATGTACAAATCCCTTCACCGGTAGTTTTGGTGGTTTGGTATGAAGCAAAGCATAGTTGAGTTCGTTTCTCGGTGTCTTACCTGTCAGCAGTTGAAATCAGAGCATCATGTTTTGGCAGGGTTGTTGCAGCCCCTTGATATCCCAGAGTGGAAGTGGGATGACATATCTATGGACTTCATCACAGCACTCCCACACACAGCGAAGGGCCAAAATTCTATTTGGGTGATAGTGGACCACCTCATGAAGTCGGTGCACTTCCTTTCCATTTGGGAGCAGTGGTCGGTGGAGATTCTAGGGCGGCTGTACATTCGGGAGATCGTCTGCTTTGATTGAGTACCCTCAATGATCGTCTCCGACCGCAAGGCATGGTTTATGTCGTGATTGTGGTGAGGCATACATGAGGCATTGGGGACCCAGATGTGGATGAGTATAGCTTTTCACCCCCAGACGGATGACAAGACTGAGCGCACCATCTAGGTTTTGGAGGATATGCTTTGGGCGAGAATGTTAGAGTTTGGCCTGTGCTGGGAGGATTACCTACCCATGGTGGAGTTCACATACAACAAGAGTTACCACTCTATTATCGGCATGACACCTTTTTAGTCCCTCTACGGTAGACCCTCCATGTCACCGTTGTGCTGGAAGGAGGTCGGGGAGACCTCCCTCATGGGCCCAGAGTTGGTGCAGGCGACGACGGAGAAGGTGAAGGTCATCCGTGAGCGGATGGGGATGGCTCAGAGTAGAAAGAATTCCTACGCAGATCATCGTCGCAGGCCTTTGGAGTTTGAGAATGGGGATCATTTATTTTTTAGGGTGTCCCCGTGGTGTGGTACTCGGAGGTTCGGCCAGGGAGGCAACCTATCCTGGAGGTTCATCGGACCCTTTGAGATCGTGTGCTGGGTCGGTGAAGTGGCCTACAATCCTGCTCTAGCCCCACAGATGGAGAGAGTGCATGCCATCTTCCACGTGATGCAGTGAAGGAAATACATGCATGAATCCACGCATGTTATCTACTAGGGAGTGATGGACATTGATGATGGAGACACCTTTGTAGAGCACCCAGTGACAATTTGGGACCGAAAGGAGAAGACTCTGTGCGGATGGGACATTCCTCTGGTTCGTTTGTTTTGGCAGCATGGGAGGGTGCAAGAGAGCACCTCGGAATGGGAGAACCAGATGCAGGCTCTGTATCCCAAGTTTTTTTTGTAGTTTTGTTTTCTTGGGACGAAAAACGTGAATTAGGGAATGATGTAAGGACCCGGATTTTGAACCTATAAGACATTGCATATTTCTTGATGTTATTCCAGAGTAGGGTGTTTAGACGGTGTGTGATTCCGAGCCCTAGTGTGGCCAAAATTAAATTTTAAGTGTGTTCCCACTAGACACGCCAAATAACCAGAATAAATACTAAACATTTTCTTTTATGGGAAAAACGAGGGCACCGTTGAGTCTGGAACATTCCGTTTACCCTAGGAGGGATGTAACTTTCTCGGGCGTGACCCTTTTGTAAAAAATGCCAGCAGGGGCGTTTTCATAATTTAGCGGCCTTGGGAGTAGACAATAAAACTTTGGAATGGAGGGTTGTATTAAAATCCTGAGACCACCGTTGCGCTTAGAACGTGGTTTTTACCCTAGGGGTGGCTTAACCCCGACCCCACTAAAAGTTTGGGTACGGGGTCAACAGGCGGGGGGTTTATGTGTTTTTCTATTTAAAGACCACCCCCACCATCTAATTCCCCCCTTGACCTTATTACATGGTGGTTTCCTCTCGATGATCTCCTCCCCTCTCCTCATCCACTCCGGCAGGGCGTTAAGGCTCCGATGGACTAATCATGAAGCTTCGTGCTATGCCCAACGAGGTAGGATGTTTCATTTTTCATTTTGGTTTTTGATTTGTCTTTAAATTTAATTTACAATGTAGATTTGTTGTTTGTTAGTCGAGATAAGCCCATATTTGTGTAGATCCTAGTTATATCTTTCTAATGATGTTTTCGGATTGAAATTTCGAGTCTCGGGGTGCCCCCGAGAAGCTTCCCGGTCATTTCCTATTTTCCGGTGGTTCCAGGGAGCTACGGCGGGCGACAACGATGATGAAGGTGGCTTAAGGTGGCTGTGGTGTGGTTCCGGGATGACGGTGCGGCGGGGGACCTTGGCGGTGTGGCAGGGGCTCTAGGCGGTGGCTCTAGGTGGTGGGCGAGCTCACTGGGGCGCGACGGTGAGGGGTTGCGGCGGGCGACCTCGTGAGGGGACAGAGACCCGCCGAAGGAGGGTATCCACATGAGAACATGACCGGACATGAGGGCCTATCAGTACTGCGTGAACCTGGGGTCCATGGCCGAGTCATGCGGCTAAGCCCTGGGTTAGCGCTGCGAGCTGGGCTGACCAGCGGGGGTCGGCCCAGACCGGACGGACCGGCTGGCCCATGCTGGTCCAGCCTAAGGGGTTCGTCCCCTCTGACTACGGAGACCCGTAACATTCACTACAGGTGTCTGTTTTGTGTATCGTCTATGTAAGTGAAATACTAGGCTCTAGAAAAAACTTTTTAGATGATCTTGGATAACATTAATTCCTGAGATGGGGGATCGGTGGCGCATCACGCTCATTAAATACTACGTCAGGACTCTTCTTTCGGATGGCACAGAAACATCTGGAGTCAGTTTAAGGTGTCGTCAGTGGCGTTGTGACCCTTTAATCATGAAGAAGTGGTCCAGGGTGGTTTCAGGCATTGGTCCCAAAGTTGTAGCGTGGACCCCACGGGCCGTCTTTTAAACTGCGAGTAGTGTTTTGCGCATTTTTCATCATATGTCCGTTCAGGGCGAATTAGTAGTCGTTTTGGCATGTTTTTTCAAGGGCATCACGATGGCCCAGTTCTCTGGACCAATTTTGGGATAGAGGTGTGGGCCCCACGAGAATCCATTTGGGCGTAATGCGGCATTGAGTAACTTTTTCATCGGGAGCCTGCTTCCAGCGAGTAAGTAGTCTAACTCTCGTGTTTTTCGGCAAGAATTAAAATGGTGTAATCTATTCGCACAAGAAGAGATTCTAATGTGATCTTATTAAATGTGGAAATAAGAAAGGGTGTTGGTCGGAGGTATCTTTGATGCACTCTGACCCAACGAACGGTCGCGATGTTAGCAACACCCAGTGATGATGCAAAAATCGTGGTGTTATCGGACCCAAATCAGGGTTTACCCTCCGGGTGGGCCAGGTAGTGGGTTATCTATTAACTTTGGGGTTTACCCTCTAGGTGGGATGGGAAGTGGGTTACCCGTGGACCTTAGGGTTTACTCTCTAGGTGGGTCGGGCAGTGGTTTACCCATTGAATTTAGGGTTTACCCTCCAGCGGGGCTGGGCAGTGGGATACCCGACGATCTTTTAGGGGTTACCCTCTAGCTGGGATGGGCAGTGGGTCACCCGATGGCCATTTGGAGTTTACCCTCTAGTTGGGCTCGGAAGTGGGTTACATGTCGACTTCTTTCAGACTCCACCCCTTTTGACGAGGCTAGTCAGTGACTTTTTCTCCTTGACTACCGGAGTGGGATCCTTGGTTGTATTGATTAGAGATGTGACATCTTTGACGTGACCTTAAGACATATGAGGATGAGGGGTGATTTTTTCCACCAAGATGCATCCTTGTGACAGAACCTAAAAGCCGTACGGGTGAGTCAGTGCTGCCCAAAGCAGATAGTATCGAGGTGCGGTGATTGATCCCATTTTACATGTACCTCCTAGGTTGACATGCGGGACATTTGAGTTCGGTGTTAGATATCCCTAGAATTGTTAGTGACTCTTCCAGGGCTGAGCATGGAGATGGATATCCCCTTAAAAACTCGTTCGGGTTCCTTGTTAATCATAAATATATATACACCTGAATTCGGTTCCCACTCCTTTAGTTCAGTTAGTCTCCTTTAAGGAGGGGTGAAGACGGGCGGGGTATGCCACGTGCTTTCCATGTTTAGCTCCTCTTGGTTGGACGAGTCCACTCTCCTATAGGTAGAGATGACTTGGCGAGAAGTTCATCTTCTCATCGTTCCATGATCCTTGTGTTTGGATGAGTTTACTTCCTTCCTCTAGTTGGGTGGAGTTGCACTCTCTTTATTGTTCTCTTTCACTATTCTAGTTTTGTCTACTACTCACCTCTTTAGTGCCTCCTTTATTACTCCCTTGAGAATTCAGGGAATCCTACTGAGTAACTTTATACTCACCCTTGCTTTGGCTTTTCCTGCACGTGGTGCGCCCTTGCAGATGACGAACATATCAATTGTGAATACGGAGGAGCGTAGAGGTCATAGGAGCTCGGACAACATGCCGTGGTCGTGCCAGAGTTTTCAAGTGGGGATCTATCCATTAGTTTTCTTTTTTTACATGTTGCTGGGTTGTGGAACCTTTGTGGTTGGGTGCAGGTTTTTTACTTTTTTATTTTTCTGCTTACTTGTCAGTTCTTTCATCACATTACATGCTCTATTTAGTGGTTGATGCATGGTTGTGGTTGGGTTATAGTTGTTTGTCATGTGGGTTTCTTTTTTGCTCTCCACTTTTACATTAAGTGGGTTTTGTGTTTGTGTGTAAAGGTATTTATGCGAAGGCCTCTACAAGATTGTTACACCTTTGGAACTGGTCGCCAGCCTCTGGCCTATGGAGGTGTGCTTGAGGTAGTTGCGGCTCGGGACCGGTAGGGTCGGGTCATGACATTATTCTTAAAAATAAAATGGAAATTATTAAATAATTTGGACCTAATTATTAAAAATATTAAATTAATTTTATAATATTAAATTATTATTTTTAATATAAATTAATTTTAACATTATCCCATGTAATGCGTAAAACCCCGTTTTTAGAAAAATTATATTTTTTGCTTAAAATTTATGAATATGATAATATTTTCAATTTATTTGTTTGTAATTATATTTATATATTTATTATTTTAAAAATTAAACTTATGATTATTTTAAATATAGAAAAAACTAAAATATATCAAAATATTATTTAATTAAAAGAAAATACCAATTTTTTTTCATTTTAAAAAAATCATTTCTGTTCATAAAATGTTTAAAAAAGTTTTTTCTAAATTTAGAATGGTATTTAAAAATGTATATTTTTGCAACATTGATACATATTTGATCATAGAAAATATTTAAATGTTTTTTTATTATATCTTCTTAGTGATAGAGTAATAATATTTATGGTTTCAGCAAATCAGTTTCTCCCACAATGCACTAAAAATCAATTATTTCAAAATAATATAATTTATACTAAGTTATCTTTTATATTAAAATTTTTATATTATTTTTTTTATTAAAAATCAGACAAGAATAAATTTATTTTTTCTAAAGAAAATACAAAATATAAAAAAATAACATCTATGAAAATAAAATCATTTTTTATTATTAAGTGTCCTTGGTATTATTACATACTAATACCTATATTAGTTAATATATTTTAATACTATATATTATCAAAATAAACATTTAAAAGTGATTGATTTAATTTATTAACACTTTAAAAAACTATTTGAGAAGGATCTATGCTTTTTTACATTAAATCATACTAATTATTTATCATTTCGATATATTAAATTTTAATTGATTACAAGATTTTTATTTACTATAGGTTTTATTAATATAATATTTTTCTAATAATGTTCATATAATATTTCCTAGTTATTCTTATGTATGAATTTTCATGCAGGATAAGCTATTAACATACGATTAATAAAAGGAAAGCACATAGTTATATTTCGGGTCATTATAGAATTTGTGTTCAAAATCACTTATTATTTATCCCAACTTCTATAAAATATATTTAATATACCATATAAAAAATATAAATTACATATTTAAAATCATTGTTCATAATTGATAACTTTTATATTTTTCATTTATAATTCCTCATTAATAATATATTAATTTTCTATGGTAATAAATAAATTTTTTTGTTATTAGAATTTTATATCTATTACATGGAACTTATATTGATGATTTTTAGAGAATGTATAAAAAATCCCCTTTTAGTGACTATAGAAATAATAAAACGATTTTATTTATAGAGAAATTTAATTTTGTATATTACAACTACATAATTTTCTAAATATATTAAATTTATCATTAATAAATATTATTACCATTATTAAGACATATTTTTTATTTATTATGTAATCTATATAAAAATTTTTATGAATGTGGTAAAATGAAAAAATAAGAACATGTTATGATAGTTGAATGAGTAAGAAAATGGTTTTGTATAGAAATATAAAATTTTATTAGAATATTAATAGTTTATAAAAAAAAATTAAAGTGATAAGTATGATTAATTGAGAGGTATATGGAAAATATATATGATAATAATCAAGAAGAATATATCACCTACATTCAGATATTGAATTTACCCTTCAAGGAACTCTTGGAAATGACAAGTTATAAACTTCTTATTGGGACTAAAAGCTCGAGAAAGTCAGTCATGAATATTATTTAAGGAAATACAGATGATTAATGTTAGGGATTAAATTTTATGTTAATATTCAATAGGTGGAGGATTTATACTTTTATAATTGAGTGGAGTAACATTTTTGTAAATAATGATTACCATATATTCAAAACATGTCACTTTAAAAGGAACCTGGTTCTAAAGTGAATAATTATAGAGAAGGGATAACGATAAGTCAATAAATCCTTCAAACACACATTTAGACATAGTATTTCATAATATTTCGTGATTTTATCATTTTTAAAAGTGTTTACCACATTTTATATTTTCTAGAGAAACTTAATTTTATCAAAGCTGCCAATTTTTAATAATTTAAAATAAAATAGATCTTTTCTCCTAATTTTTATATGCTGATTCAAAAGTATAAAAACCATATTAAGAGATTATATTTCTAGAGATAGTAAAACAAGATTTTAATAAAAAAATTTACTTACAGAAAAAATTATTTTGGAAAATGTTACTATTAAGAATATAAATGAATTTTCACCAAAATCAGGCATAATATTGCTTCCAATGATATTTATTTGTTATGATTAAATAAAGTAGAGTTCTGGGACTTTCAAGGAAATAAACAATGTTATAAAATATTTAAAATTAATAATAATAATGTTTCATTACTTAGTAATTTTTATGGTTAGATTATTTGTATTATTCTTCACTATAATAATTTAATGTAATTTTTAAATCAAAATAGAAATTTTATTATCCTAAATAATTTTTGTCAACAAATTATATGTTTTTTTGAAGTTAATTTTTTTAATTATATTATCAATATAATTAAAAGGGAATAATTTTTCATATCATAATATCAATATTATATTAGGTTATTTTTTTGGATTTCTCTAAAATTGTTTATTTTTGAGTGAAAAGTGAAAATAATATTTTTTACGAAATACTGTAACGTTGATAACATCATCATGAACAAGCTTGATTTATAAATTTATTAAAATTAATCTCAACCAAATATATTTTTTAGATTAAAATAAAGTTTATGAAAATATATTTTGGAATTCAGAAGCTCATTCTTGATGTTTTGGTACTTAAGTTTTATTTTATTCTAAAGAAATACTATTTTTTTGATCTTTTCATTTAATATTGTGTTTGGAAAGTCAATCCGTTTTTTGTGTGATAAAAATGAAATATATATTTAATTTATTTAATTAATAATAATTAATCTTCATTAGAATCAATAATATTCATTAAATTAGTGTAATTTTTTTTCATAAAACATGTATTTTTCTAAAAACAAATTTTCATTAATTTTTCATACTTATATTAAAATTATATTCTTATACTATTAGAAATTGAATATCATAAAATTGATTCAATATATGGAATCATAATTTACAATTTTGGTTATATGGGTGCTTTTTATTTATTTCGGTACATATATATTACCTCGAAAAAACAAAAACAAAATTTCCAATATAGGTTAAAATGTGTTAAAATAATTTAAACTAGGAGATATGGATTTATATATCCACAAGCCAAGAATAAATTTTATTTATTGAGTTTATTTACACCCCAAATAATATTATATTAAAAATTATGTTTCATTGGCATCAATTTTCCTTGAATAAAAATTGATGTTATTCTAAAACATTGAATAATTACTAGAGCTCCACTCCTGTAACTTATAAAAGGGCACATCCTCTTCTCACTTCTTCTTGCAATTTAAACACTCTAGATCCAAAAATATCCAACCAAATACCTTAAAAAAATTTCCCCATGTACTTTCATTCTTTCACTTCTCAAAATACAATTCCTAGATGGAATAATATGTGAGGTAAAGGGGGTTATCCAAGGAGGTGGTATAAGACCTATCTAAACTCTTTCAAGTTTATTTAATATTATACCACGTTCAAATATAGTATAACCATCCTATCATAATTAAATAATAATATTAACTATATTTAAAATTTATTATGTTTTTCAAAAACACTTTTCCCATCTTCTTTCCATCATATAAGAAATAAATCCATAGCTCGGGCGTTCGTGTGAGCCGCCACCTCTAATAAGCGATGTGTATCATTATTCATCACTGAATGACATGGATAATTATAAGTATATAATTAATTAATATATATTATATTTATGAAATTATTATGATTTTATAATGTTTAAATATATTTTTATCTCCTTTCCCCTCCATCTATTGGAAAATTATAATACCCCTCGTGTGTATGTGTAGACTAAAACCTCCACAAAGCTATTAGATTCATCTTTCATTTATACCATACATAATTGGTTATAAGGATTAATATAATTAATAAATATGATATTTATAATATTATTTTGATTATTAAGGATAAAAATTTATCAATATTGTTTCTTTTTAATCAATTATAAAAATGAAAATGACTTTATGCATATGTATGAACTACCATATACATAAAATAACATGATTAATTTATCATTAATTACTTACATGTGTGGTTATAAAAGTATAAAAAATTTTAAAAAATGAAAATTATAAAATTTTAAAGATTCTAGAGGTGATGGAAAAATGTAACCTGTTACTTTGGTCATCATACATATGTTTTCTTAAGGTTAAGGACATGATGACTTCAAAATTCCCATCATTAACTGAGCCAACCTAGTAAATAAATAAAACATGAAAATAAATTAAATAAAATGAATAATGATAATGAGATAAACATTAAATATTTTATTTAGAAATTAAATAACTAATATATTTTTATTATTCATGAATGTATTTTTTGTACGATGTTTTTCAAGACAAGTGGTAAGGGATGTTTCTTTGAAGAATATTTTAAAATGTCTAAAAATTATTTATATTATATATCCATGTTATTTTAAATGTTTTAATAATCTTATTTAAATTATAAGATTTTAAAATTTCGTTTTTAATAATCTTTGTATTTTTTTACAAAGGTTTTAATAAAGAATATTTTTAATATTTTCCATGAGGATCAGTTTTATCTTTTTTTACAAAAGAACAAAATAATATTATTTAATGTATACAACATGATTGAGTTTTCTTAATTTCATAGAAGTTATTCATTATCAATATTCATCTATAAGATTATATAGGTTTTCATGTAAAATCCCATTCATTTTTTTTGGAAATTTACATTTTTAAGATTCTTTAAATGAAAATTCCATTTACTCTTAATTTTGTGTTAATATATAGTGTTATTTTCCACATGGTCCCAAATTAATTTTGAACAGAAATTTGATGAAGAGATAATGATTAAAAATTATTTCTTGATAATAAAATTATTCATAATTATAGATGATGAAGAGTGATCCCAATATAGCGCACGATGATCAGTGTGGCTGACAGATCTCTCCAATGAATTGTGTAATTATTTGGTATTCAAAGGAGAAAATGAGGGAGATAATTAGGTAGGTTACTCCCATATAATATAATAGGAATTATTTATTTTTATGTGGGTTAAAAATTATTTAATATGGATTATGGATATGATGATCCAAGATACATAGTTTATGCTTATTAAATTTTTTTCTTAAAATATATTTCATTTTAGGTGGTTAATAATTTTTATAAAGTTTTTAAAAGTGAATGTTTTGTTTTACAAAGAAATTTTCTCATGATTTCTCATATTATTCATAAATCATTCATGGTTTTATAATTATTTTTAATAGGTTAAATTTTTTATTTGATCAATGGTAGATTTTATAATATTGATATGATTTATTTTTGTGAATAAAGTTCTATTGTAAATAAATTAAATAGTAACAAGTTTTGTCAAACTTTTAAATGAAATAATGGATATCCTTTATCTATATATCCCTCACAGATATTTGTCTTAAAAATTACACATTTTAAAATGTCGTTTATAATATATAAGGATGTCTTGTAACTATTACAATTTCAATCATTATTTTATGGTGTCAAAAATTAAGAGATAAAAATGTTTAATTAATTAAAAAGAGTATAAATTTAATAGAATTTTTTGTGGAATTTTTTTTCTCTATGATGAACTGAACAATTGTTTGTGTAACCATTTTCTTTATTCTCTAAAACAATATTCATAAGAGATCCTAAAAGTTTAATTAAGTGTTACCCTTATTATAAATCATGTAATTATGAGTTATTGAAAAAACATGTTGTTATAGTTAACATGAAAGAAACTGTTTATATAACATTAGATATTAATCTTATTTTGAAAAGAAATTTTAAGGGAAGTAAATTTATGTTAATATTATTTTGAGATATATATTGATAATCTCGTTGTATCTTCATCTAATACATGTTTATTAGTAATTTTTTTCTACTAACGAAACATGTCAAATGATGTTGGAAGGAAATAACACAATGATATACTTCTTAATCAATAACCTAGAGTAACTGGACCAAAATAGTTAATGCGATGTTGACTTAGTTTATACAAGGTATTAATGGTAGAACCCATGAAGGAGAATAAACATATTACCCTTATTGAAAAATGAATATAGTGAATCATTTAATGAAAGAGAAACATCCAAATTATGATGGATTTTTTTGACCTGGTGAAATATGAAAAATGGATAAATGAGTTGGAGAAGATATTTGATGTTTCTAGATTTATAAAACATCAAAATGTAGTTATTTATATATATTATTTTAGAGGTGAGGTCAATAAATGGAAATATGAAATTAAGAATAATAAAAAAAAGGATGTAATTGATACCATTGAGTATAATATATTTAATGAAATTTTTCTCAAGAATTAAATTTTTAATTTAATTTTAATTAGAATAAAAATGCAATTTTTTGAGTTAAAGAAAAATAAAATATATTTAGTGGATGAATTCAATGAAAAATTTAGTACACTAGATTTGTATGCAACAGATTTAATTATGTACTATGAGAGTAAATTTAATATATTTTACATAGGTTTAAAAACAAGTTAATAATGGTTATTTATCTCTCAGGAAATCAAATGTTATGAAGAAGTTGTTTAATGTGTTGGAACATTTGAGATGGTGTCTATAGAAACCTACATAATTCATTAAAAGTAGAGTAATAAGCAGTCAAGGTGACACTAAATAACGATGTAATAAATAAAGAAATATCATGGACAACCATATAAGTCTTCCAAAAGTTATAAAATATATTTTTATGAATTTTTTTAGGACTAAAAGAGTTTTATTAATGTGGTATGCCCATCTATTTGACATATGACTGTAAAGAAAAGAGTTTTGATGAGACGAGTTATTGGAAAATTATTATTAGATGGTAGTGAGTTTTATTTATTGTAATGAGTTGGGTCATTATACAAACACATGAATGACATTCTATACTTTAGTTAGAAATCGTCAAGAAAATATTGAGAAATGTATGTTAATTTATTTCTCTACATCTATGTTAGATGTTGGATCCTAAAGTAAAGTGGAGACGAATGTATTAGTTTTTTTATTAGTATTATTATAATTTATTATTGTATTTGGGATCCTTAAATCTTGTTCTTGTAGAAAAGTTTGAATGTAAAAGGGTAATACTATCTCTTAAAATGATCATAAAACTTTTGTTAAAACCCTTGGGGGTAGAATTAAAGCAACATAGATTCATATGAATCTTATTATTGTCAGCTCTTGGATACCTTTTCAAAAAAAAACCTTTTAAAAACCTTGGAAATGTTAGAATAAATAACTTTTTCCATTTTAGATATTAATTATTTAGTGATTGTGTATTCATATTCATTATAATATTTTTAATTAACCGCTGAGTTCAAAATAAAACAAATTATTTCTAACCAAAATTTATTTTTCAATGTTCGATTTAAAATATTTAATTAAAAATTATAGGATTTCAATTTGAAAAAATTAAAATATGTTTTTTAATTAAACATTTCAAAATAATATTATGTTTCATTTTTTATAATTTTATAATAAATTGATTTTCTATAAATAATGAAAAACTAATAATTTTTATTAAAACTGAATTTTATATTAAAGTATTTATAAATTGAAATTATATTTTGTTTTATTTTTAAAATGAAATATATTAATTTTTTTTAAAATTATCCATTTAAGGGGTTTTAAATAAATTTTATACTTTCATTTTGTATAAAAAAAATTTTATTTAAAGAGTACATTTCTCTTTAAAATGTGTTTTCATTTTGTTTTTTTGGTTTCATTTTTATTTAAATTCTTCTAGTATGGTATTTTCCAATTTTCTAAAATGGAATCCATATTTCAAATTGTGGGGTCCAAATTTTTCAAATATGTATCCTTTTTCAATATTAATAGTAACCTTAGTAATTTTTGTTACCATAGTAAAGGTTAAATGAGATAAATAAATTATAAAAAAATGATAAGGACTATAAAATGGACCAAAGACATGAATTAATTATTTTTTAAGAGTATATTTTGTCCATATGCTTCAAATATTTGGTTATATGGCCTTTCCTTAATTTTCGATGTAATTATAAACTTTATAATATTTTATTTAAAGAAAAATTAAAAAACATCACATTCTTGTTTTTAGTAAATGTAATATTTTTAACATAGGTAAAAAGAGATGGTATATTTTTAAAAAATATTCTTTTGAAATATAAAATTTTAATATGAAGTATGTAATTTTATTGTTAAATTTTAGTGAACAAATAATTACCTTCAATGCTTACACAACACTGATTTAGTAATTATTCAATTAATGGAGAAATATAATAAATGATATTAAAAATAATAAAAGTTGTGTAATTTGAAGTATTTTAAGAAAATTATGAAAATTATAGATTAATATAACATTTTATTGGAATGGAAATTGATTATATTCTAATTTCACCATAATTTAAATTTTATAAATGTCAATGTAAATGAATATATCTAAAATTTATATTATTTATAATTAATGAAACTAAATATTTATTAAATGATATAAAATTCAAAAAAATATTATTTTTTGTGAAATTATATTTATAGGGATAATAAAATAAACCCTGGTCCATTTATGGGCCATTATTCATTATAATAAACTTATTTACCTATAAAGTGTTTAAAATTTTAATATTGTGGTAATTGTCAGAAGTCTTAGGAAGGGGTTAAAATCAAAAGTTAATGTTAAAAACATAGTCAAAACATGTATAAATTTTATTTTATGATATTATTGTTAATAAAACTAATTCTATATTATAAATTTATTAGTTTTTGTTCATTTATAATTAAAAATTATTTTATGCTCATTTCATAATTTCATAAATTCCCAGAGTGCCCCTCCACTCTATTATAAAAGGGAGTCTCTTCTCCCCATTAATACACAGTAAAAAAAAATTTGTTTTAGGAAATAACTGACCAAATAAATTCATATAATATATAACATAATTTTATATGTATTTTTAGGCATAATACCAACCTTATGGAGCTTAAAGTGTAAATAAAAGCAGGCTTTCAAAAGAAGTGGTATAACTTTTACCCACATTTTGGTTTTTTTCTTCTTACAACTCCTTAAAATATACTTAAAACAAGTTAATATAATATTAATAGTATCCTAAATGTACATGGTTGTTTTTATGGTAATTGAATAATCTATATCAATATCCACTTATATAAAATGGGAAATGAAACCCTCATTCATGTGTACGGAAGACTACCACCTTGTGAACTGATGTAATTAAGTTTCTTCACAATCTATCATGGTTAGATTATAATTATGGAATTAATGTTTATATATGATATTAATGAAATATTTTTCATTATAAATATATAATATAATATTTAGTTATTACCTTTCCATTCTCTAGAAAATTTTAACATGGTTCGTGTGTACGTGTGGGATACCACCACCAGCACGAAGCTATGTGACTAATTTTTCATCACCACATAAAATATATAAAATATAAAAATATATTTATATAATTAATATAATACTCATGATATTATTATAATTAATTAAATATAAAATAATACTTACCTTATTTCCATAATTATTTATGAAAAATGGAAACATTACTCATGCATACATATGACACACCATCTCCAAGATTGTAATGTAGTTGATTTTTAATAATCATGTTTAATGGTTATATTTGAAATTATAATTTATTTATAAAAAAATAAATTATTTCATTAGTATTAATATGGATATGATGGAATAATGACCACTTTGACCATAGTCAACCTACCAAAGTCATTTTGGTCTTATAAACTCAATATCATCAAAATGTCTTACATAAACTCATATGATGATATAATTATATATAAAATTTTAATAAATTCAATGAATAATTAAAATGAAAAATGTTCTCAATAAATAAAATAAATAAAATGTTTTTATTACTCAAGAATGTGGAGAACATATGTTTTCTGTATTGAGATATTTTTTCTCATCCAAAAGTTTAACATGTTTTTCATGATGTTTAAGGATAGTTAAATTAAAGGAATAATTCCCGTAGATACTAATGAATATTTATCATTAAAAAATATCATGTTATATTTTTAATGTTTTATATTTTGGAAAAATTGATATTTTATATGTTTCTAATTTTTATTTTATGGGTTTTTAAACTAGAGTTATACACTAAATCCTTAAAACTCTAAACCTAAAAGATATTTGAGAATATAAGAAACTGAATTCTTTTTTAGAGTCACTATAATATGTAATATTTAAGGACAATTACATACAATTGGTATTATATAAAAGTTTAATATAAATTTAGAGGGTTTGATAATGTTAATAGAATACCCTTAAATGATTTTAGTTTATGATTATGATTATGACATATATAATTCAATGATAACCATGTTTATTTATCTAGACTATGCCTTCTAGGAATTTTTATATATATAGGAAATAGTGCGGTTATAGAATGAAGGAAGCAAGTGGTCCATAATTGACGCACGCCTGTCACGGGGCCCAACAAAAGAAAATTTCTATGTTTTCCTAGTGCAGCACAGAGGCTGACCTGGGTTGTCTCACTTGAAGAGCGTCACAATTGGTTCAATCACTAATTATAATTATCCTATTATAAATATTTTTGGGGTTTTTTATATTTTTTGAAAATGATAGTTTTTAATGGTTTTGTGAAATACTAGAATTAAAATAATGAAATGAAAACTTTAAATCTAAATGTAGAATAAAATATTGACAGAATGAAATTTGGAAAGAAGGCACTTGGTCATAAGGTTGGATAACATGGGTCCATTCATTATTAATTTATTATTTAAATTCAATTTGATTATTTATTATTTGAAACCTCATTAATGAATTACTTTCCTTTGATTTAATGAGCGTGTAATTTTATCATGCCTCTGGCACACCAAACCCCTAAGCCACCAATAGTAAACTAGGATATCACACCAACTAAGAATACTATCCTAATGATACACGACTCCACATAATGTCGTTTCATCTCTTATAAAACCCCAAAATGCGTAAAATGATGGGTTTTCCAAAGTGAAGGGAGGTATAAATAATGAATCAATGAAATGGAAAGGATTTTTGAATTAGTGCTGTGGTGGAGGACTGTTATACCCGTACAATACAACTCCTTCCACCACAAATAAATTTAAAACAATTGAAATTGATTATAAATATTTAATAACACCATTAAAACCCCCCTAGGTCCATTCCTTGACTTATTAACTTTCTATGGAGATGCACGTAGAGGTCATGATGGAATGATGGAAGAGAGATACAAATTAGATTAAGATTGGAAGAGAAAAGGGGTGGAAGAAGAAAATGGGATACACTTTAATATAAAAAACAATCATGCATTATAATGGAAATGAAAAAATTCAAAAAATAAATAATGACCAAAATCATAAATGGACCCTCTAAATCCTCTCCTTGGTTCCCCGAATGGTGTTGTAAAGGATTGGAATGATTTGAGAGGTAGGATCTCCTCTTCTTTTGTAAGAATATTTTTGTCCTCTGAATGTTGTCACGTTTTGACCCATTAAATGGATGATTAATGCATGGAACCCCACATCAATGTTTTTAAAAAATGTGTTGTCTATTCATGATCCAAATTTAAGATCATGTGGCCATTAGTTGTAGAAGTTAAGAATTTTCTTGTTATTTTTTTCTCTGGATGTGGGTTCAAGGAAGCTTCCTCTAAATGTATAACATCCAATGGAAACATTAATGACTAATAAACTCCCTTATCATAATTTTAGAGGTGATCATATGTGTCCTCGTGCTTTCCCAGTTGTAATCACGTCAATTAAAGTCTTGTAGGCCGTTATGGTCACCCGATACGGTGGTGGGGTCCATGGTGTCTGCTCGGAAAATCCTTCACCTTCATTGATTTTTAAGGCCTCTAGACGCTCAAATAATCCCATGGTCCAGAAAACAAAGTTGGAGAAATAATATAAGGACTCTAAAAAACAATATTCACTCAATTTTGATTTATATATTTCAAAAAATGACTAAAATACCCCTGATGTAAATATCTGTCCAAAATCCAGAATTTGACGCTTTTCACCATTTTTCTCAAAAACATCAGAAATCCAAAATTGATATATTTAAGATAAAATTTATAACATTGGATGACAAAAAAATTTAAATGCATACAAAAAATGTGGAAAATATTAGCACTATTAATTCAACAATAAATAAACCTCGCTTCTCCTCAAGCATAAAATCTCAACATGGAATTTAGTGGACGTCAATGTAATGAATATTCAAATTACAAGGTAATAAAATTTATCAATTTTCAATGTCAAATAATACATTAAAAAATCCACATCAAATATCAATATAATTTCCCATTTTTCATAGAAACAATTAATTCATGTATTTTACTTTTCCTATTTGAAAAAATGGAAATTAATCCTTCATTCATTCAAGATTCTCAATTCATTATTATTAAGAAAGCCACATCATGATTTACTTTACCTTTGAATTTTTCCTCACATATCAAATGAAAAAATTCAATTATAATTATTCACATTTCATAAGAACATGAACCTTATCCATAATCTTGTAAAATAACTACTTTCTCCACTTTGTAAAGACAAAAGGCACGTAAAAACAAGAGGACTTTTCAGTAAAGGTTCAAATGACTCTGAGGATTAAGGTTTCTAGGATTTGATGTTTTAAAAATTTTGGATCAAGGAGGAGGTTTATCTCTTAATTAAAATTCATGATATCAATAGTGTATTGAAATTATTCTCTTCAATGTACCAACAACCACTTCCCCCAAAACTCAATGTATGTTCATGATAAAAGTTAAGCATAATGAATGATTGATACACCCTAATGATTTTTGTTAAATTTTTTATTTTTTGGAGACTTATGATTAGATCAAACCTCACATCAGCCATCTAACTACATACGATTAGAAGATCATCTTTCTAGAAAATGGTGATTTTTGGTTCTCCCAAATCACAATCAGTGTTTCCTCTTTTTCTTAATCTTTATTCCATTTTTTCATTTTTTGAATTCATGCAGAGAATAAAATAGAGTATAATGAATTATTCCACAACCTTTTACAATTCACACAATAATACCCACACATATTTCTCCTTACAATGTATAAAATCCCATTCTCCATTATTCCATTCACCCCCACACATCATCTTAATAATATCATGCAAATACTATGAGTAGAGCAGGAATAGATAAAAACAACTTGAAACATGGTTTATACCTATAAAGGCCATTCATGGTCTCTATGGGATAGTAGAAGGATTGATGTAAAGGTGGTTGTAAGGATAATTGATTTTCCAAATATTCTTTAATCATTTTAAATGTTATTTTTTATTGTCATAGATTTTACAAGATCAAATGCACCTTCTGTTAGGTGACATGTCTAGAGATCACTCAAGAAATATTCTCAAGAATAAATAAGAAGTTCATGGTATAGAAATCATCTTACTAATGAGACATATGATATTGGAAAATCACCCAATGCATGATTAATAATAAGAAATCAATTCACCTGAATTTTAGAAATTCATAGTAAGAAAAATGGTAGGCAAATTTCATTTACATAATTCAACTAATTACATTAAATCAGGAGTCATCTTTTGAATATCCAATCCTCTCTTTAAACATTTAGTTTCCCATTTTACTCATTCAATATCATATACATTGAAATCTAAAACATGACATCAAATGATCACTAAGAAAATCAGGTCTCTTATATAAGTCAAGTAAAACAATAATTCAAGTGCGGACATGAATTTTTTTTAAATCTCAAAACAAAAATTTAGACAAAAAATATATGGTTTTTAAAAGATTAAAAATTAAAAACAAAATCCATTTTTAAATAAAGCATCAGACCTTTTCCTCTATTAAAGGCTTACTTTTCCCATATAAGAATCTACCAAATAGAATTACTTACATAAGAATGAGGATCATGTCATTAAATCTAAAAAAGATAAGGAGGAGTGGGCCGCATGCTAGACTAATCTAAAAAAAGAATTTTAAATATAAAAAGCATGTAAAGATGAATCATTCTATGATCCCCCTAAGTGGGATTGAATTTTTACGGCATCCAGAAGGAAGTACCAACTATTATCCAAAATTAGAGGGTGGATGAAGGTTCTTTGATTTGAACCCACACATGTGCCTTTTCCCTGAATCCATATTTATGTTCTTGTTAAGGAGGACTCCATATATTGAGTACACCAGATCCACCTCCTTCGCTATATGGTACAACTTACATGGTGGGGGTAGGATGATGTATGAAGCCTCATCCTCCTTCATTGCTACTTGTGCAACATTCTCTTTCTCTTCTTGTATTCCTTCAAAAGAATGTTCAATGTCTTTTTTGAGCTTCAAGTGTTCCTAAATAGGTGCATATTATTCTTTATCATCATACTCCAAGGAATAATAAGAGTCATCCAATTCTGAATATTCAAAACTTTTAAAAGTGATACTCAAATTAGTTTTAATAAAATCAAATGAGTTTGAGTTCAAGATTGTATTACCTCCCCGAGTAAGCTCAGCTTGAATATTTTCCTTGGTGTAAAGTGACTCTTGTAGTTGATTATCACTGGATAGATGTAGGTTGTGGGGATCCTCCATCTTCACTACAAATTCCAACACTTGGGTGGTGTCTTCTTTCAGTGGTCTTGTCCCTTCATTACAAGGATTGGACAGATCAAGCAGTTCAACACATTCATTCTAGAATTCATAATGTTCATGTTGATCTCCCCATGTAGCTTAGTAGGTAAGTCATATTCCTTTTCATCAATCTCAGGTAGAATTGGTTGAGTGAGGATGAATAAGTCATCAAGAACCTCAACATATACCTCTTGTTTTTCATCAATGATGAGTAGTGAAATTTCTTACAACGCTATCTCATTTTCTTGCTACAAATCGGGTTTGGGTTACTCCATCAATATACTAACATAGTCAAATGATATTTCCATTTTTATCTCCAAGTCATCTAGAATATTACACATGTTATCCACTCGGTCATTTAGATCATTTTAATTGACTTCAGGTTCTTCATATTAAACCTCTAAGTATTCTTCTAATGCATAAAAATTTGAATTTGAATACATCATAGAAAAATAATTGTTTTTTAAATATTTTAATGAAATAATATTCAGAAATATTTTAATTTTCCATAAGTGGTCGATGTAACTACTTATCTCTCTGGAAATGGTGCCAGTTTTGATGCACACCTGTCACAAGGCATGGAAAGAGCCAATTTCTGTGTTTTCTAGTGCAACACAGTGGCTGAATAGGGTCGTATCACTTGAGGAGTGTCACAGTTGGTTCAATCACTAATTCTAATTTACTAATTCTAATAATTTTTGGGGTTTTTTATATTTATTGAAAATGATGGTTTGAAGGGTTTTGTAATATACTGGAATTAAAATAATGAAATGAATATTTAAATCCAAATGTAGATAAAAATGTTGACATAATGAAATTAGTAACGAAATAACTTGGTCTTAGGGTTAGATAACATGTGTTCATTCATTATTTAGTTATTATTAAAATTGAATTTGTATAGTTAATTTTATGAATCCTCATTAATTAATTAATTTTTTTAAAGACTGTGTGATTTTAGAATGCCTCTGACACACCAAACCACACCTCCTCCTATTGTCAACTAGAATAACACATCAACTAAGAATGAAATCCAAAACAGAAATGACTCCACTGTAAGTGGTTTCATCCCTTATAAAACCCCAAATCCAACATATGAATGGTTTTCATAAGATAAGGGAGGGAGAAAGAATTAATCAATGGAAAGGAATGGATTTTGGAAATAATGTCATGGTGGAAAACCATTGTACCCGTGCAACAATCCTTTATCCACCACAAATAAATTTAAAACATTTTAAATTGAATCTCAGTAATTAAGAACACCATGAAAACCTCCCCCAGGTACAAGCCTCGAGTTAGTCACCTTCCATGTCTAAGTGCATATAGATTATGATGTAAAGATGGAAGATAGATAGAAATTTGATTAAGATTGGAAGAGAAAAGGGGTGGAGGATGAAAATGGGAAACAAATTAATAAAAAAAATAAGAATTCATTAAAATGAAAATGAATACTAAAATATAGAAATAAATATTCAAAAAATCAAACAATTTCCCTTGTAATCCTATCCTAGGTTACTCAAATAGTGTTGGGAAGGATTTGAATGATTTGAGTGGTGGGAGCTCCTATCCTTTTATAAGAATATTTTTGTCCTCCGAATGTTGTTGCATTTTGTTCTCAATAATTTCCTAAGTCATGCATGGACCCTTTCATCAAGGTTGTTTAAAAATGTGTTTTCCATTCCCCTTCCAAATATCATCTTAATTAACCACATGATGTATGAGTAATGAGTTTTTCATTGGTGGTTTGTTTTTCTGGATGTAGGTTTCAGGAAGCTTCTATCAAAAGTATAACATCCAATGGCACTCTTAATAACTTTAGAAGTCACTAAAATCCATTTTAGAGAGGAGAATATGTGTTCTAGATCTATCACAGGGGAATCACTTTAATTGGAGGTGTGTAGGACAAGCTAGGCACTTGTTACAGTGGTGGGGTCCACACTCTCCGCCCAAAAAACTATTCAACTTCATTGATTTTTAAGGGCTATAGATGATTTATTCTTCCCCTAGTCTATACGATAAATATGAAGTAAATACAATAAGTATTTTTTTAAAAAATCACTCAACTTGGAATTATATTTTCCAAGAAATGACCAAACAATCCATGATGTAAAAATATGTCAAAAATACAGAATTAAGAATTTTTCACAATTTAGTTCATTTTCATTATAAAATTCAAATTTCACATTATTTTAATAAAACATTTGAATACACGGGTTTTATCATTTAAAAAAATCATCAATTAATTATAATTGGATTAAAAATATGCACATAAATTTTCTCTGTAAATATCCTTCTAATTCCGCAAAACAAAATTGGTGTAATTGAAATTCCAAAGTTCTTATGGTGATGGATTTTTTGTAAAAAGATATAAAATATAGTGGAATCCATGTTTGAATAGCCAGATGTACCCCATGGGACATGATGGTAATAGATAAACTTATGAGTGAAAATACTACAACATTTAGTGGAAATTGTTTCCTAGTAGTAGGTAAAGGATGAACCTGGTAACTCTAAAGATATTTGATGTCTTGGGGGGTGTTTAAACATAAAAAGGTAACCCTTGACATTTATAGTATTGAAGGTGAAATTGATTGGTGATGGTATTCTGTTAAGAATACTAAATAGAGATACGATATTGGTTCTTTGTAATGAGACACATTTTAGAATATATTCCTTAAGAAACATCCCCCCATTGTTGTTTGACTCAGGATGGAGTTACAAATCATAGAATTGAGAAAAATGATTAATATTTTGTAGATTTTTATAAAGAATATTTTTCATTATTGGCCAATATGTCCCATATTCTAATCCAGATCTCGACGGTAATATTTATAGGTTTTATTCAGTGGTGAGACCAAGATATAAAATCCATTAGAATCCTATAAATTTGAATGTTATGAGAAACTTTTTTGTGTGCCAACAAGGTAGATAAATATTCCACTGATGATCATGTATTCCCTATAAATAAGCATAAATATGTATTTATGGAATGAAATGTGAAACAATTCATCAAAATAATCTAGGGGTAAGAAAATGAATTTTCTATCTTGTGATAACCCTTGTATTAATCATCATAGGTATTGTTTGTTAAATTTTGGAAAGTGTTTCCGGTGTTTTATGTTTGGTCACATGGCTCATGATTGCAGAGAAAATTGTCCAAAACAGTCATATAATGTGGTAACCAATATCCATCCATCAATGAGATGATTTAGTTTTAATGATTTCGGTTGTCATACTGACATGTATGTAAAGTTAGTTTTTCAGGATAGAAATAATCAAGAAAGAAACCTGAAAGATATAGAAAACTTATTTTCTATTTCTATAGTGTGTTCATGTCCATCTAATTAAGTGAATACATGTATGTTATTTATTTATTCGAATTATTCCCACATTTTATTTGACTCTGGATCTTCATATTCATTCAATTATGTGAAATTTTTAGGCATATTGAGAATATCACATCATGAAAATATAACATAAATTTTGGAGAGAAATATGTGTGAATATATTAAAGAAACCGTGATTTATTATAAGCTTTCTATTATTATCATTTTAATAAAATTTCTTATAAATCTTGTTGAATTTCCCATGAAAGGGGTTGAAATTATTTTTCATATAGAATTTATTTCATTTTATCATGATTTTATAAATTGTAGATAAAATAAATTACTCATTAATGAATTGATACCTATGATAACATAATAAAGAGATGATAAATTTATTATTAATGAAAATGATGCCAATTTAGTATAGTTTTTGAAATGAAATAAACTTTATATATTACAGTTTTTCCTGTAATGAATGAATATATGGATGGTTTTTAAGATTATTTTCTGGGGTTTATTCTTAATTAAAATGTTGAGTGTACTTTTGACTCAGTACCTGATGATAATAAAATTTTAGAATCCTCATACAAAATATATTAAGTATAAAATTTGGAACTAAAAATAAAATTATATGTGTTTATAAATAATTGTTTCTTTGATCCATGTAATACACCTTGGGGTTCTCCTATTTTTCTTATTAAAAAGAATTCTGGTTCCATGAGGTTTTTCAATTAATTATAGTTCTTTGACTAACACCACTTATAAATAAATAACCTATAACCTATTTCATTTTTATCAGCTTTTGGGATTGTAGTGATTTTCTAATATTGTTCTCCAATAGTGTTATAACTACTAGTTTTTTGAAATCCTTTCTATACTATCTAGGCCATTGACTATGTTAACTAGAAAATGAGTTAAATTATTCTATACTATATAATGAGATAATTTTTCAGTAAATACAAATAATATTGGTGAATAATCTATTTTTGGATTTAACCTATAGATACTGTAAATTTGTCATTTAAAGTAGTTCTTTATTGAAAGGGAGTGGATGCATTCTGATGTAGAATGATAAAGTGATTTCATATGAATTATAGAAAGTAGATCCTCAAGAGTAAAATTATCCTAAACATGATATGGAATAAGATGATATAATGTTTTATTTTAAAATTTATATTAATCATTTATATGGATCCCTGTGTGATATATATATTGATCCTAAATGTTCATAGTATATATTAACTCTTAAATAGTTGAATACATGACAACATAAATGGTCAGAACTAATCAGGGATCATGATTTTTTGATTGTTTATCATCCTGTAAAAGAAAACCAAGTAGTCAATGAATAATGTCTAAAAAGTACTACATTAACCGTGTTATGTTTGGAACATGATCCTTTGGTTAATAATTTATTGAATTTTAGATTATAATTTTTGAAATAAGAACATAATATATTTTTTCAGGTGTGAGGATAATCGTATTAGTTAGAAATAATTAAGAGGGATCTTAAGGAAGACCTTTAGTTACATGAAAAGCTATAATTGATTAATAAAGTTATACTTCCCGAAATTATCATTGATAAATATTGTTTTATAATATTTGTAAAAATATTATGTATTTATTGATATTCCTAGTTGAAGTGATTGAGTGAATATCATAGTTCCCAATTTTTTGTTCTTCATCGCTGCACTACGATATTGAGAGATCATTAGAAGAATTAATGGTGGGATGGAATGAAAATAGATATTTATGAATTTAACCTAAAATATTTGACTTGTGAACCTGTAAAATATGAATGAAAATTTATAAAGGGTATGTTTTAAATTTTTCCAGTACATGATTTGAAATTAAAAGAATGTGTCCATGTATTTCAAAGAACTATTTTTAAAGACATCCTGAGAAAATAAAGCAATATTGGTTATTTTTTATTGAGTAACAAAATCTATTTATTTTCATCCCATTAAATATAAAAAGTATTGGGGTCAACTTTCTCCACTCTATTTTAAATAGATACACCAATTATGTGTACTTACTCTCTTTATTGTATCTGAAAGTGTTCCCCGGTTCACTTCAAATTTTTCAAAAGTAATTCAAAAGGCATTGGGTAATAGATTAAATTCTCGTAAAAATTTTCATCCTCAATCAAAGGGATAGTTTAAAAAAAATTATACATTGAATGAAATGTTTCACACATTTATAATGGATTACTAGGGAAGTTGGGTTCATTATATTTATTTAGTATATTTTTCTTATAATTTCAGATTTTTATTATAGTATGCATATGATACCAGTTGAGGTATTACATGGAAATTAGTGTCAAACCCCAGTTTTTTGGAATGAATTAGGAAAAAAGAATTTTATGGGACTAGAATTGATCGATTAAATGGTTTATTAGGTGAAGTTAATTCATAAACCTTTGAGGAAATCTTAGTGTATGAAGAAACATTATGAAAATAACTGGAGGATAGTTCATTATTTCAAGGCAGGTGATCGTTGTTTTCTTAAATATCATGATGGAAAAGTGTTATTCCATATGGTAAAAAGGGGAAGTTATGTCCACAGGTAATTATAACATATGAAATCCAGAATAAGTCATATTTGTTACTTATTGTGTATCAGTGCCTCAAAATTTATCCAAAATTTAAAATGTTTTTTGTGTTTCAATGTCTAGAAAATCTATGTTCGATTAATCTCATGTTTTGATCACGAAAGTAGTTTAGATGGAAAAGAACATTTTTTTAGAGGAACACCTTATTTGGATAATTTTTTAGAGACAATGTATTATTTAATAAGGTAATTCATAAGGTTAATATTTTTTTGGGAAATCCTTATGGTTGATGAAGAAAATTGAAACCTTAAAATTAAATGAGGAAAAGGATTCCCCACTTGTTTAATAAGTGAATTAAATAGTAAGAATGAAACATTCAAAAAGGGAGAAGTTTGTAAAAACCCATTTAATGTTAGAATAAATAATTTTCCCATGTTATAAACATTTTTTAGTTCGATATTATAATGATATATTCATTATAAGAATATTATGTAAATTATTACTCAAAATAAAAAAGCATTATTTCTGTCCAAAATCAGTTTTATTATTTTAATTTCAAAAATATTTTAAAAAATATTTAATATTATTTTTAAATAATGAACAATTTTATGAATTTATGATTAAAAATAATATTCAGATGATTTTTTGAGAATTTATTTAAAAGCATTATTTTTAAATTAATAGCGAGAAATAATGTTTTTAATCGAAAAAATTCATTAATTTAAAATAATTCATAAAGTGAAATTAAATTTTTAATAAGTTTGAAAATTTAATTTTTTAATTTTAATTTAAAATTATCCAATTATGGTTTTCAAATTAATTTAATTCTATAAATTTTTATAAAATATTTTATAATTAAAATGGTCATTTAAAAAAAACAATTTGTCCTTGTGTTTTTTCATTTTAATTTTAATGTACATTATTAAAATTATATGTTTAGAATTTTTTAAAATACATTCTATATTTGGATTCGATTGGTCCATATTTAGTAAATATGTCTCTTTTATTTTTGGTCAATAGGAATTGCAACCTTTGTAATTTTTTTTTCCATGATAAAGGGTAAATTATGGAATTAAAGTCAAAAATAAAATGATAAGGGCAACAGAATAACCCCAATACTTGCCTTAATTTTATTTGATGATTAAATTAGATCTATATATATCTAATATTGGGTTTTATGGGATTTTGATTTCATTTTGGCTCTGATTATTACCTTTATAATATTTTATTTATAGAATAGTAAAAAATCCCACACTCTTTTTTTAATAAATATAATATTTCTAACATAGGGAGAACAAGAAGATATATTAAGTTATAAATATTATAATGAAATATATATTTTTTATTCATAGTGTATATTTATTTTTCATTTTTAGTGAAGATATAATTACCTTAAATACTTACACACATTGACATAGTTTTAATTCAATTAATGAAACAATTATAAAAAAGATTTCAAAAATATTAAAATTAGTATAATTTTAAATAATTGTGGTGAACAAAAATTTTTATATAAAGCTATAAAATTTTAGGGATGTTACTTTTTAGTATATTATAATTGTTTTTTCTTGATGTTATAAAATTCCAATTAAATAAATAGTTCTAAAACATGCATTATTGATATTTTATTAACATAATAATTTCATAAATGATATAAAGTTACAAAAAATATTTGGTTCTTCCAAATTAATAATATATGATTAATATAATCAACCACTATCCATTTTTGGTCCATATATAGTAAAATATTAACCATCAAAATTTAGAAAAATTTTATATTACTGTAGTTGTAAAAAGTGTTAATGTGGTGTAAAAATAAAATGATAATGGAAAATATTTTGTAAAAACCTACCAATTTTTTAGACGATTAATTTTTTTATAATAATATATTATAAATTAATTAATTTTTCAACATTTTCAATTAAAATTTTATTCATATTAATTTAATATGTTGAGATATTATAAGAGTGCCCTTCCCATCTCTTATAAAATGGAATCTCTTATTCTCTTTACATTATAATTCAATATATAGTTTGTTCATCCAATATATGAAACAATACCTTTGTTGACTTCATAAGCTTATTATATTGGTATTTTTTAGGCATAATACCATCTTTAGAGGGCTTAAGGTGTTAATAATTTGTGCCTTTCCAAATAAGTGGTACAGTTCTAACCTACATATATTAGTTTTATATTTTTTACCATTCATTAAAATATTAATCAACAATGATAAAATGAAATATCTAATTTCCTAAATATAAAGATATTCTTTTATGTTAATTTCACTAACTATACCCATATCCTATTCCAAGTATTTGATAATGAAACCATCATTCTTGTGTATAGCGGGCTACAACTTTGAAAAATAATGTATTTTTTCCATTTCCATCTATAATGGATATATTATAATGATGAAATTATTATTTTTATATAATATTCATAAAATATTTGTCATTATGAAAACATAATATAACATTTGTCATCTTACCTTTTCAATCACTACAAACTGACAATGTCATTCATGCGTATGGTTGGACAACCCCATCAAAAAATCTATGTGATTTGTTTTTCATCACCACATAACATGAATAGATTATATAAATATATTTAAATAATTAGTGTGATATTTATGATATTATGATCATTATTGAAAAAATTAATAATACTTATTTTATCTCCATGATGATCAATGGAAAATGGAAATGTTACATATGTATATATATGGACTACCATATCCTTGATTATAACCTAGTTAAATTTTCAAAACCATATATATTTGTTGGATTTAAAAGTATAGTTGATGTATAATAAATTATAATTATTTCATGAATAAAATTATAGAGATGATGAAATAATGACCACTTTGATTATACTCAATCAACCAAAGTCATTTTGGAATTAAGAAATGAATATAATCAAAAAAAACCCAACATAAACTCTAATGATGATGAAATTATATATAGAATTATAATAAATAAAATAAATAATAATCAAGAAAAATGTTCTCAATCATGTAAATAATTAACAATAGTAGAAACTGGACCTATACAAAAGGTTTTGTCCAAAATATTGTTATAGGTTCTATAACACGACTCTATACCAACAGTTTGGGAAAAACCACTAGTATATGTATCACAATATGACCCAATACCAACAAGTTTTCCAAAATAGTTGTTATTAATCACATATATACCAATGAGTTTATAGAAACAATTGGTACAACTTCCATAAAATGAACCAATAGAAATAGTTTTCCCAAATCTGTTGGTGTAGGTAATGGTTATACCAATGGTATTGAAAAAAACCTTGGTATAGGTTCTATTTAAAGTCTATATACCAATGTTTTTTCTAAAACCATTTTTGTAGGTACGAAAAAATACCTTTTTTAATGATTTTCTAAATCTTTTGTAAAGTTATTTTGATTTTTAATGAATTATTTTAACAAATTACATTGAATAGATGAAAAATTAAATTATTTTTCAATATATATACACAAAATATTCATAATATGTTCTTAAATAATTTGTAGCTTAGTGGTTAATCCATTGAAATATAAACCGGAGTTGTACATATTGAAACTTGTCGAAGGATTTCTCGAGTCATATATTCCAATGGTTCTCAAAACCTTTGGTATAAGTATTTTATATAACCTATAGAAACGGTTTGGAAAATGTTGGTATAAACCACCCATACCAACAGTTTCGCAACACCATTAGAATTGGTCTTTACAAACACCATACAATCCAATGACAACCCAAACCATTAGTGTATCCTATACCAATCGTTTTGGAAACTATGCCAATGGTTCCAAACCATTGGTATATTATATTTTTCTAATTATTAAACAAAATTTTATTATTCATGAATATAAATAAGATATGTGATATGTTGAACTCAAGGTACAATATATTATTTTATAAAAACCTCTATCTAATTTTCCCTTAAAAATATCTTTTTTCTATGCTATCCTTATATTTAAAATTATTTTATTGATGTATCTATTTCTGAATAAGTAAATTATAAAGGACACTTTATTTTTAAATCGAATCTATTTCAATGTTTTTCAAAAATGGATCTTTTTATAGAATGTTTTAATTTCTATAAAAATATAAACGTAATGTTCTATTTTTAAAATATAAGAACATATTAACATTTCCCACCACTAAAACGTTTATTTGATGTTTGGATTCCTTTACAAGACTTCATGTTCTTTTAAAGGAAAGATCTATTTTTCGTTGTTGGGTATTTTTTTATTGAATATTTTATTTGAAAATAAAAGGGTATTTTGTTATCTAAAAGTGTTTTTCACAGTAGTTTAAAATTACTTTTCAAGGGTTTTATTCATAATATGTTCCTTGTAATTCTGTAAGAATGGTTGAGTCCCATTATTTCTCATGGGTGATCCCAATATAAGTTATTTGATGGGTATTCCCATGTAGAACTATAATTTACTGGGTACTGATTATGTTCTCTGGATAATTATATAATAATTCATTCTTATAGTAATTTGAGTTATATGGGTTCCTTTAAGGGTTTTGTAGGTGTTCTAGGGTAATGATGTCCCATATATCCTGCATAATTTTATGTTTTCTCATGAATTTCAATGTAATTTTCATGATTTCAGTAGATATGTTAATGATTTTTTCAGGATATATTATGCCTTTTAGGGTAAGAAGGTATTTTTTCAAGACATTTTTTTCATGTGTTTTTTTTCACTAGAATAAAAGATATATTCTTTTTCCCTTATTTACTAAGATTTTAATGATCATCACTTGTTTTAAACTTTATTTCATACGGTTTTAGTATGGGTAATGAAAAGTATCAATTCATGTTAAAAGTTGTGAAGATTTATCAAGAAAAAAATCTTTTTAAAATAAATTATATTGTGGAAAACATGGATACTAATTAGAAGCATCGACTTTGTAAAAATTTTAACATAATGATATAAACCTTCAAGTATAAATTATAATTGAAAATGTAATAAAGTAAATTCAAGTTTAACATTAGTAGTATATATAATGTTTAGGCATGTGTCCTTATAGTTTATTTGATAATATGTATAGATAACTTTAAATATTTGGATAATGTTAATATAATTTAATTAAAATATTTTATTTTGTGGTTATTTTTAAATTATAAAGAATATATTTATTACCATATTTATTTATCTCAACTATGTTTGATTAGAATGGTTTTATACAATAGAAGTAGGGAGGCTATAGTATGAAGGTATCGAGAGGATGATATACTTCCAAATTAGAATCCCAGAAGGGTCTGAATTGGAAATGAGAAATTTGCAGTGGTGGTGGATTAGTGGATGAAATCTATAAATGGTTATGGAATCTATTTAGTTATATCTACCATAGAGGGAGATGATGATAGTAGGGAATATTATGAGACAAAATTATGTATAGTTCAATATATTTTCTAATTGAGTTGTATCTAATGGATGCATCATTCCCATAGAGAGGATATTTAAACTATTGTGGTGTTTGGTTCATCAAAAGTTAACCCATTCTTTTTATTTTTTTAAAGATGAATTTGATCAATAGTGTTATTTGGTAAACAATACCAAAGAGTGATATGATGTTTATTCTATGGAATGAGATATATTTAAGAATATTTTCCTCAAGAAAATTCTCTATATGGTTGTTAAACATAGGATGATGAAATAGTTCTGGGAATTAAGGAAAAAGGATAAATATTCTGTTTCTATGTATGAAGAAAATTTTACAATATTGTCCTTTTATGTAGTAGATTTATTTTTCATCTTAGAAGTAATATAAATATTTCTTAATTAGTGTTTAAACCATGATATCAAAGGGATTTAGCTTTCGAAAAATTAAAAAGTTAAGAGTAACATAATTGGCGGGCTGAGGAGGTAGAAATAGAGTTTATTAATGATCATGTATTCCATGAAAACAAGAGGAAACAATTATCTGGATGTTAGGAACTGGGAAATAATTAATTAAATAAATTTGGAGATAATGAAATCATGTTTTCATCTTATGATAATTTTGGTAAAATTACTCCTAGACAATTAATGGAAACTATTGTAAGGTCATACTGGTGATGAAATTTTGTCTATAGGGGTCTTGAATGTAACGAAAACGGTCCAAAACACTGAAATAACCGAGTAAATAAAATCCATTCATTAATGGAAAGTCTTAGTTGTAATTTTTTATTTCATTATTTTTACATGTTATAAAAATTATTATCTCAAAATAGACTTCATCAAGACAAAAATTAGAGAGGAGTGGAATAATATTTTTCTACTATTATTATGTGTAAGGGTTATTTTATAAAGAAGTGATATTATATTTTGTGGTTTATTAGAATTATTAAAATTCCTTATTTGACTCTAGGTCTTATAATTATTTCGTTTTGATAAATTATCATCAATACCGGGAATATCACATCATGAAAGTACGATTTCAGTTTTGGTGATAACTACTCGTGGAAATATGAAAACAAAAAAGATTTATAAGAATATTTCTATTCTTTTTAGTGGAATGAAATATCCTGTATATCTTATTGAAATTACCATGGTATAGTTTTATATTAGTTTGTGTATGTATTGGATATAATTTTTTCATTTTATGATAGATTACAAAGGCAAGGATTAATTTGTTTATTGATTTCATATATTTGATAACATACCCAAAAAACTGAGAATCAATTTTTAAATGTAAGTGATGTTATTTATCAAAATTTTTTAAAAGAAAGAAACAATAAATATTATTTTTGTCACTATAGTGGATAAACAAGTGGATTTTTTCCTAATGATTTACCAAGTGTTAGTCCTAACAGAGAAATTGAGTTTAATATTTACTTAGTACCTTATGCTTTGACAACATCAAACCCCCTTATCATACTAAGTAGAAAATTTTTTACTAAAAAAAATTGAAGGAGTTTATGTATAATGGTTTAATTCACCCAAGTACTTTAACTTATGGTGGCACTATTTTGTTTATTAAAGAAAAATTTTATTCCATGATGATTCACATTGAATATAGAGCTTTTAAAAGAACCACTTTTAATAACAAGTATAATTTTCCTCATATTTATTATTTTTTTCAAGAATCTCTTAATAATTTAGTTTTATTAGAAGATTGACTTCAACTCAGGGTGCTATAATTTTAAGGTGAATGAGGTAGATATTCTAAAGAGTTCATTTTAGTCTGGATTTGGGCACTATGAGTTTGTGGTTATTACCTTTGGTTTTTCGAATTTACCAGATGTATTTATGGATATTAGGAATAGATACTTCTATGAATATTTGGACTAATTAATTGTTTTGTTTATTAATGGAATATTTATTTATTCTAAATTTCATGAGGATCATGAAGGAAACATAGAGATCATTTTTATAATGAAAATGGTATATTAGAATATTTTAGTAAGTGTAAATTTTGTTTTCAGTAAATTCATTTCCTTGTATATACTATTTAAAAATATGGAATAATTGTTGGTCATTATAATAATAATTTTATTTAAAAATGGCCTTGGCATACCAATGCCACATAGATTCATATTTTTTTGGGTTTAGCAGGTTACTACTGGTGGTTTTTTGAAATCCTAGCTCAGTTCTCAATACCATTGAGTAAGTTAATTTTAAACAGAGTTAAATTATTTTGGACAACAAAATTTGTTGATTTTTCAAGAACTGAAAAGAATATTGGTGAATGATCTATTTTGTATTTTCCCTATAGATTTGGGGAATTTTTCATCAACCGAAATGCTTCGTTGAAGGGACTTGGTTTTATTCTTAGACATAATAATCATTTAATAGCCTCTGATTTATAGAAACTGAATCCAACTGAGTTATATTATCCTACCAATTTTCTTGAATTATATTATGTGGTTTTTTATTTAAAAATTGAGAGGTATCATTTATGGGTTTTTAAACAAGAGTTATACACTAAATCTCTAAAACTCTAAACATTAAAGATCTTTGATAATGTAAGAAAGTGAATTCACATTTAAAGTCACTATAATATGTAATATTTAAGGACAAGTTAATACAATTAGTATTATATAAAAGGTTTTGATAAATTTAGAGGTTAGGATAATGTTAATATAATCAACTTAAAATATTTTAGTTTATGATTGTTTTTAAAACATATGTAATTTAATTATTACCAGGTTTCATCATCTAAACTATTCTTTAAAAAAAAGTTTTCTATAAAGGAAATAGTGAGGTTGTAATAGGAAGGAAGTTAGAGGTAGATATCCTTCTAAATCACCAAACCAGAATAGTAGGAACTGAAATTCAGAAGTTCTTATGGAGATAGATTTGATGTAAAAACATGTAAATTATGATGGAATTCATGTTAGAGATTATCCAAATATACCACCAAGGAACATGATGGTAATAGAGAAATTTATGAGTCAAAATCCTTCATCACATAGTGGAAATATTTTCCTAGTGGTAGCTAAAGGATGAATTAGTTACATGTGAAGAAATTTGATGTCATGCGTGTGTTTAGAACATAAAAAGGTAAACCATGACATTTATAGTATTGAAGGTGATAATAATAGATAAAAGCATTTGGTTAAGAATACCAAAGAGAGATATGGTCTTGATTTCTTCTAATGAGACCCATTTAATAATATATTCCATAAGAAATATTCCTTTATAGTTGTTTGACTCAGGCTGGAGGAACAATTCGTAGAATTAGGGAAAATTGATAAAGATTTTGTATATGTTTACAAGGAATATTTTGCATTATTGTCCATGTATGTACTATATTATAGTAAGGATATTTATTGTAAGTTTTATAGGTTTTATTCTATGTTTAACCCAAGATACCAAATCCTTTATCTTGCTATAAATTTGAATGTTATGAGATGTTTTTTTAGTGTTCAATGAATGTAGAAAATGAGTCCCCTGATGATAATGTATTCCATGAAAATAAGCGTAAAACTGTCTATATGGAATGAAATGTGAAAAAATTAATCAAATAATTCTATGGATAAGAAAATAAATTTATCATCTTGTGATAACCATGGTATAAAACATCATAGGGAATGTTTGGGAAAATTTGGAAAGTGTTTCTAGTGTGGTATATTTGGTCACATGGCACGTGATTACAGAGAAAAGAGTAAAAAACAATCAAATAATGGGGTAACCGATATCCATCCATCAATGATATTATTTAGTATTAATGTTTTGCGTCATTATTCAAACTTGTACCTAAAGTTAGTTATTCAGGATAGAAGTAATCAATAAAAAAACTATAATGACGTGGAAAACTTATTTTCTATCACTATAGTGCGTTCATGGCCATATAATGAAGTGAAGACATGTATGTTATTTTTTATTTGAATTACTCCCACACCCTATTTAACTCTGTATCTTCATATTCATTCATGTTTGAGAAATTTTCAGGTATATTGGGAATATGACATCATGAAAATATTATATAAATTTTGGATGGAAATATGTGTTAAAATATTATGGAAACCATGATTTATTGGAAGCTTCATATTATTATCATTGGAATGGTAATTCTTGTAAATGTTGTTGAATTTCCCATGAAAGAGTTTGATATTATTTTTCATATGGATTTTCTTTCATTTTATCACGATTTTATAAATTAAAGAGAAAATAAATATTTCATTAATGATATGACACATTTGATTACCTAATAAAGAGATGATAAATTTATTAGAAATGATAATGAAATTAATTTAGTATAGTTTTTGAAATAAAATAAACTGTATTGATTAATGTGTTCCTAGTAATGAATGAATATATGGATGTTTTTTAAGATTATTTACTAGGTTTTATTCTTAATTGGAAGGTTGAGTGTACTGTTGACTTTGTACTTGATGATAATAAAATTTATGAAGACCCATATAGAATAGATTATGTAGAATATTTGGAACTAAAAATGAAATTTTATGAGTGTATAAATAAAGGTTATATTCATCCAAGTAATACAACTTGGGGTTTTCCTATTTTTCATATTAAAATGAATTGTGGTTCCATGAGGGTTTTCATTAATTATAGTTCATTGACTAACATCACTTTTAATAAAAAGTAATCTCTTACCTAATTCATTTTTTATGATCTCCTAGGATTATAATAGTTTTATAAGATTATTCCTTAGTAGGGGTACTAATAGTGGTCTGTTGAAATCCTTGCCCAGCTATCTAGGCTATTGACTATGTTAACTTGAATATGAGTTAAATTATTCTAGATAATAGAATGAGATAATTTTTTAGGAACTAAAATTAATATTGGTGAATAATTAATTTTTGGATATACCCTAGAGATAGGGTGAAATTTTCATTTAATAAGATGCTTTATTGAAAGGACTTGTTTGTGTTCTGATGAAAAATGATAAGTTAATTGCATATGATTTATAGAAACTTGATCCTCAAGAGAAAAATTATCACAAACTTGATATAGAATAAGATGATATAGTATTTTATTTAAAAAAATTTATTAACCATTTACATGGATCCCAGTGTGAATAATATACTGATCCTAATATTTCATAGTATATATTAACTCCTAAATAGGGGAATACATGACAACTTAAATGGTCAAAACTAATCAAGGATCAAAATTAAATGATTCTTTATCATTTTGGAATTGAAAACAAATTAGTCGATGTATTAAGTCAAAAAATCGTGCCACATTGATCGTGTTACATTTGGAACATTATCCTTTGGTCAATGATTAAATGCATTTTGGATTATAGTTTTGAATATAGGTACATCCTATTTTTTTAGGTGTAAAGATAATCGTCTTTTTCAGAAATATTAATCAGGCATGGAACGAAGACCATTTGTTACAAGAAAAGCTTGAATTGATTAATAACATTTTGATTCCAGAATATATCATTGATAACAATTATTTTATAATATGTGTTAAGATATTATGCATTCCTTGATAGTCCTAGTTAAATTGATTAAGTGAAGATCATAGTTCCCCATTTTTTCATCATGGAATTACTATGATGTAGAGAGACATTTAGAAGAATTATTATTGGGATGGAATAAAATGTGATATTTAATAATTTAACATAAAATATTTTACTTGTGAACCTATTAAATATGAATGAAAATTTTCAAAGGGTATGTTTTAACATTTTCTAGTAAAAGAGTGGAAATTAAAAAAATGTGTCTTTGGATTTTATAGAATGACAGTCAAAGACATCTTGAGGAAATAAACCAAAATGGGTTATTTTTATTGAGTAACTAAATCTATGTATTTTGTTCCCATTAAATATAATATGTATTTCTGTAAAATTTCTCCACTATATTTCAGGGAGATAATCATGCAACGTGGAATTCCTTTCTCAATTGTATATGACATTGTTCCTCGGTTCACATCAAATTTTTCTAAAAGAATTCAGATGTCCTTGGGTACTATAATAACTTCCCATAAAAATTTTCATCATCAATCTAAGGGATAATCTGAAAAAACATTTCATACATTGAAATAAATGTTTCACACATTTCTAATGGATTATTAGGGAAGTTGGGGTCATTTTATTTATTTATTATTTTTTTCTTATAATTTTAGATTTTTATTTTAGTATACATATAATACTAGCTATGGTATTACATGGAAGGTATTTTAAAACCCCAGTTATTTGGAACGGATTAGAAAAAAGGAAGTTTATGGGACTATAATTTTTAGAGGAAATGGTTTAGTAGGTGAAAGTAATTTATAATCCTATGAGGACGTCTTTGAGTATGAATAAAAGTTTTGTAGAATACTAGAGGATAGTTCTTTATTTCATTTTATGTGATCATGTTTGTATAAAAATTCATGATGGAAAAGTGTTATTCCTTATGGTAAAAAGGGGAAGTTAAGTCCATGGATAGTTATAACATACGAAATTCTGAAAAAGTTATATTAGTTACTTATTGTGTATCAGTGCCTCAAAATTTATCAAAAATTCAAAAAATATTTCGTGTTTCGATGTTTAGAAAATATCTATCAGATTCATCTCACATTTTTATCCCTAAAATAGTTTATATGGACTTTTTTTAGAAACACCCAATTTGGATTTTTTTAAAGATAATGTGTTGTGGAAAAAGTTAATTCACTAGGTAAATGTTTTTGTGGGAAAACCTTAAGATTGATGAGGAAAATTAGATCCTTATAATTCTTTGAGAGAATGGTTTTCCCATTTGTTTAATAAGTGAATTAAATAGCAAGAATGGAAATTACAAAATTGGGGAATAATATAAAAAACCATTTAATGTTACAATAAATTATTTTAATATGTTATAAATATTTTTTAGTTCGATATTATAATGATATATTCATTATAAGAATATTATGTTAATTATTAGTCAAAATAAAAAAGCATTATATCAATCCAAAATTAGTTGTCTTATTTTAATTTCAAATAATATTTTGAAAATTCGTTATTTTTAATTTTAAATAATTATCATTATTTTTGAATTTATCATTTAAAAGTTATATTTAGGTGATTTTTGAGAATTTATTTAAAAGAATGGTATTTAAATTAATAGTGAACATTAATGCATTTAATTGAAAAAATTATTTTATATATAATTATTTAAAAAGTTAAATTATATTTTTAATTAGTTTTAAAATTTAGTTTTTTACTTTTTATTTAAATTTATCCCACTATAGTATTCAAAAGAATTTTATACATTAATTTTTTATAAAAAATATTATATTTAAAATGGTCTTTTTTCTAAAAAACTATTTGTCATTGTCTTTTTTCAGTTTAATTTTAATGTACATTATGCAAATTATATGTTTAGAATTTAAAACAATAAATTAAATATTTGGAATTGGTTGGTCCAGATTTAGTAAATATTTCAATTTTATTCTTGGTCAATATGAATTGCATGCTTAGTAATTTTTGGTTCCATGAAAAAGGGTAAATGAGGTAGTTAAAGTCAAAAATAAAATGACCAGGACAATAAAATGACCCTAACAATTGACTTAATTTTATTTTTTGAGTAAAGTAAATGTATATAAATTTGCTCCAAAATTGTTCATTTTGGGGCCATTTTTCAATATATAGAAAAAAATTAACCATGAAAATATAGAAAAATTTTATATTACTATAATTGTTAAAAGGGAAAATGAGGTGTCAAAATAAAATGATAATGGTAAATATTTTGTAAAACCCAATAATTTGTTTAGATTATTATATTTATGTTTATAATAATACTATATTAAAAATTAATTAATTTTTAAATATTTTTAATTAAAATTTATTCATTTTAATTTAATATTTTGAGATATTATAATAGTTCCCTTCTTCTCTCTTATAAAAGAGAATATTTTCTTCCCATTACATTAAACTTCAATACACATTTGGTTCAAAAAATATATGAAACAATACCTTTCTAGATTCCTAAATCTCTTGATATAGTTATTCTTTAGGCCTAATACCAACTTTAGAGGGTACAAGGTGTTAATCATTTGAGACTTTACAAAGAAGAGGTACTGTTTTAATCTGCATGTTTTAGTTTTATATTTTCTTAAAACTACATAAAATATTACTCAATGATGAATAAATGAAAAATACCATTTTCCAAATATATAGAGATTGTTTTATGTTAATGTCACTAACTATATCCTTCTTCTCATCCCTAAAATGGATAGTTAAACCATCATTAGTGTGTATAGTGGGATACAACATTACAAACCGATGTATTTTTTTTCCATCCCCATATTTCATGGATATATTATTATTTTTATAAAATATTTACGAAATATTTATCATTATTAAAACATAAAAAAACATTTATCTTCTTACCTTTCCAATCACAACATATTGATAACGTCATTCATGCGTATGGGTGGAATACCACCTTTAAAAAGCTATGTGATTTGTTTTTAATCACAACATAACATGAATAGTGTATATAAATATATTTAAATAATTAGTTTGATATTTATGATATTATGATCATTCATGAAAAATTTAATAAGACTTACCTTCTTTCTACGATGGCCATTGAAAAATGGAAATGTTACTCATGTATATATATTGACTACCATATCCTATATTATATCCTAGTTCAATTTTCAAAATCATATATATATTTTTTATTTAAAAGTATAATTTATGTATAATAAATTATAATTATTTAATGATTATAATTCAACTGATGATGAAATAATTACCACATTTATTACACTAAAACAACCAAAGTCTTTTTGGAATTATGAACTGAATATCATTAAAAAACCTAACACAAACTCTAATGAGGATGTAATTATATATTGAATGATAATAAATAAAATAAATAACAAACATGAAAAAGGTTATCAATGTAGTAAATAATTAACACTAGTAGAAACTAAACCTATATAAATGTTTTTGTCCAAACAGTTGTTCTAGGTTCTATAAAATGATTATACCAATGGTTTGGCCAAAACCGTTGGTATAACTATCACAATATAAACTAATGCCAACACGTTTTCCAAAACCGTTGGTATTGGTCATAACTATACCAATGAGTTTAGAGAAACCATTGGTATTTCTTCCATTAAATAACCCAAGCCTGCCTTCCATAGGCCAGGAGATGTCAACTAGAACCGAAAGGCATATTCTCTATAACCGGGAAGGTATTGACTTTATAACCTATAAACACACACAAACAAGCACATAACAAGATACAAACACAATTAAACTGTACAACATAAAGAGTGCTGAAAGTAAGAGGGGCCAGAATAAAATCCCAACAGTAAAGGTACCGGTACAATTGAAATACAATATGACTGAAGAAAGAGAATGACAACTACCAGGTCATCCTCCAAGGTTCCTACATGAAGGGTAGGTACATATCACCTCCTCTACACTCAACATCTACCCGCCTCATCTGCATACCGACACGCCATATGGTCCACCTCCACACATCGTCTAGTCCTGGTACCCTCAGCCTCAGTCAGTGCTATCCATCGTCTGCACCAAACATAACAAGGTGCGGGCATAGCCTATGCAGGGGTGGGTATAACAACAATTAATAGGGACCCTGAGACCCTCAAGGACTCACAAAATCCATAATGGATAAACCAAAAAGCCTGAAATCAACTGAATACCTTACTTAGGTATACACCCATACATATGCCTAAGTTATCAAGTATACCCATCTCAATCATGAGAATACACAGGGTCCAACCCAAAAGCCCAAAGTTTAATAATTCCATAAAGGATGTAATACCACAAAGGTAAGTACCACACAGGTATGCCACACAAAATTATACCACCAAGGTATTACTATGATGGTACATACCACACAGGTATGAACTCATCTCACACAAGGTATAACTTATGTACAGTAGTAAATATGATTAGATGTATCTACTGAATCATCTTACTCTGTTAAGTGGCAGACCCATGAAGGATTTAAAATTATAGACCCACACAGGATCCCAACACACCATCAAACCCACACAAGATCCTAGTATACCGTCAGAACCACACAGGATCCGAGTACACCATCAGACCCACACAAGATCCAAGTACATCATCAGAGCCAAAAAAGATCCTAGTACTCCATCATACCCACACAGGATCATAGTACATCATCAGACCCACACATAATCCTAGTACATCGTCAGACCCACATAGGATCCAAGTACATCGTCAGACCCACACAAAATCCTAGTACTCAGTCAGACCCACATTGGATTTTAGTACATCTTCAGACCCAAACAGGATCCTAGTACCTCTTTAGATCCACTCAAGATCCTAGTAAATCGTCAGACACACACAAGATCCTAATATATCGTCAATACAACGTTAGACCCACGCATGATCCTAGTACATCGTCATACCCACACAAGATCACTGTACATCGTCAATACATCGTCAGACCCAAACATGATCCTAGTACATCGTCATTACATCGTTAGACCCACACAGGATCCTAGTACATCTTCATTACACCATCAGACCCACACAAGATCCTAGTACATCATCAGTACATCATCAGAGCTAGCTACAGGGTACCCACACTATTCTTGATCATCTCCGGCAGAGTCCACTCATTAATCCATAGGTCGACACTCCAACTTCAAATAAGTCATATAAATAAGTATCCCAAAGTACCTCTATGTAATAGGGGTCTCAATGCAAGATACGGTGCGTCAATCGGATACCCGGTCTGAAAGTTCTCAGCCTTTTTATCCCGAGGGCCCAATTGGATTCATGATCGATCAAACTTGACTATATTCCAAATTTATCCAAATCTCATTCGGTTTATACCAAAAGAACATTCTCTTCCTAAGGTTTCTGGTACCATAGACAGTTCTTCAAACAGACGCCTGGTGCCAAAGTTACAGCTAAAAGAACGTATAGCGTTGAAAACTGGTACGGGTCCATTCCGACCCATTCGGACCGACCCTGCCTGACCCGGCATGAGCCAACCTGGTCCGATTCGGGCCGGTATGGCCCACCAGGTCTGGCCCAGCCCGCACTGGGAGATCGAAGGTGTGGGGTGGACGCGGTGCGACAGGGCAGCCGTGGTACGACAGTCTGCTGCGGCTGGCCGGATGGACAACCTTCTTCTCTGCGTGTGCGGTCGGAAGCCATGCCTTCTCCCGCGGCTGAACATCATCCCTTCATCGTCGCGGCACAAGATGTGGCCCCTTGTTCTCCAGGCGGCGCAGACGAGTGCCACCGTCCCCGTCGGGCAGCCGACCTCTGGTTTTTGCCTTCCTCCATCAAAAATATTTCATCAAAAACCACAATGGATTATAGATATGTCATGTTATGTTTGTTTTGCCCGCACCCTATACATTAGAGTGGTAGCAAGCGGTTCAGATATTTTGATTCACAAAGAACATCAAGAACGGATTAGTGAGGTATTTAAAACATCAAACCCTACCTAAAAGGTTTTTTATTCTGTTGCAAGATGAAAATGGTGAAGGGGAAGAAGTTTCCAAAGTTTTTTGCTTTCACAATCATGCTTCAGTAATCGGCTCATGCGTCATCTTCTTTCCTGATTCCAAAGAACGTTCTTTGATGGAATTCTTCGTTTGGAGGAAAAGTTATTCGTTGGAGAGATAGGATTTCTCTATATCTTTCTCCGAATTCTCCACACTTCTCCAACCAATCCTCAAAAGATAATAAGTGCCAATATAAATCAAATTAAGTAGATTAATTTATGTTGGAATATTTAAATGTTCACACTTTTAATTAATTTTAGTTGGCTCCAACAAATAAATGGGGAGTTGAAAGGGGATTCTCTGATTAAAGGGGGTTCGGGTGGTCCCCACCTTTAATTTACAAACAGGGGTTTTAGTTCAGGTGGTCCCCACCATTACAACATTCACATGGTAGGTTTCAAAAATAAAATAAAATAAAATATTATTTTATTTTATTTTTCATTTCCATGAAAAACACAAAATATATCTTTCTCCATCGATCTACTGAAACCTCTTCTCTGATCGGTAGAAAGTGGGGCGACATGGTGAGTCGGTCGATGATCACCCATATAGAATCATGACCCCTAGATGTATGTGGATGTCCTGTAATGAATTCCATGGATATCCCATCTCACTTCCACTTTGGGACCTCTAAAGGTTGATCTAAGCCTACTGGTACCTAGTTCACTGCCTTCACTTGCTGACAAGTGAGGCACCAAGAGACAAACTATGATACTACTTTCTTCATTACCGACAACCAGTTCTATCATCGGAGATCCTGGTATATCTTTTCTACTCCTTGATGTACCACTAGAGGGGATGTGTGTAACTCCCTCATAACTTCCTCCTAAAGCGACACTGGTACCATGGTACGTCCCCTAAAGAGGATGACATTCTCCCCACCTTAATAAAATTAATCAGGTGCATATCTTGTGGATATCTGAGCATGTTTAGCCTCACAGTCAGCTTCCCCATGCTGTGCCTCCATGTCTCGCTAAAGAAGTGGTTGAGTGACTATAAGAGACTGTAGAGAAGTAGCTCCATCTTGATCCACAAAGGATATCTGCAAAGTAACCAGCTACTCCATCGCCTTTCCTAGAAGATGTAAACCATATATTTTACTAAGTGCATCTTCTACAATTTTCCCTTCCTAGGAGTATAGAAAATCTCGCAGTGGTAGCCATGGGGGAACTCAAGCCAATGTCGTTGTATCAGGCTCAGGTCCTTCTATGAGAAGATATACCTGAGACTCTTGTGATCCAAGTAGACTGTAAAATGCTCTCCCATCATGTAATGTCACCACATCTTCAAGGAAAAGAACACTAATACTAACTCCAGGTCATCGGTAGCATAGTTCTGTTCATGTTGTCTCATATTTCGAGAACCATATGTGATCACTACTCTCTCCGGCATCCGAACACATTTGAGCCCGGTCCCTGATGCGTCATAGTAGACTACATACCCTACACCCTCCTCTAGAAGCCTCAAGATGAGGGAAATATTTATCCTCTACCTTAGCTCTTGAAAACTCCGCTGACATTTCTCTTACCATGCAAAGGGTTTCCCCATATTCATAAATACTGATAAAGGTGCTACAAATCTGGAGAAATCTGGAACAAACCTCGGTATTATCTAGCCAAACACAGAAAACTGTATACCTATGTCACAATTTTGGGTGGCTCCCAAGCAAGTACCACCTCAATCTTCGCAAGATCCACTACAACTCCTGCCTCTGAGATGATGTGTCCTAGAAAGTGGACCTCTCGGATCCAGAGCTGGCACATAGAGAGCTTGCCGTAAATCTGGTGCCCTTAGAGTGTGTCTTAAACTAATTGCAAGTGATAGGCATGCTCCTCTTGAGTAGCTGAGTAGATCAGAATGTAGTTGATGAAGACTACTACAAAGTGATAAAGGTATGGCTGAAAGATACTATTCATGAGTCCCATGAACACTGTTGGGGCATTCGTCATGCCGAAAGGCATAACCAAGAACTCGTAGTGGCCATACCAATATCTGAAATCCATTTTCTGCACATCCTTGTCTTGCACTCTCATCTGGTGATAGGAAAATCTGAGGCATATCTTTGAGAACCATTGTGCTCCCTTCAACTGATCAAAGAGGTCTCAATCCTTGGGAGTGGGAACTTATTCTTCATGGTCACCTAGTTCACGCGCCAATAGTCAACACAATGCCTACAGCTCCCATCCTCCTTCCTGTAGAACAAAATCAGGGGTTCCCAAGGAGAAACACTGGTCCAAATGAACCCTTTCCCCTGTAAATCTTCCATCTATACCAGTAGCTCACAGAGCCATCCGATATGCTTGTGTGGATATCGGTGTTGTCTCTGGATACAAGTAAATGTAAAATTACACCTCTCTATGAAGAGGTAAACCTGGAACATCATCAGAGAAGACATCCGCGTACTGGTCCACCACTACAGGATAGCTCAGACTCTCAACATCAACTGCTCTGAGGGTAAGGCTATCCAACTGATTAGTGATTGGATGCACTTTACTCCGGGTAAGTTCATCCTTTTCTACAAAGGCTCCCTTCCCACTAGTTAAGGTAAGCCTGGTCCCATCCGTGCGGACACACCACACTTTTCACCTAATACAGTCAATATGAGCATGAACTATGGATAATAATTCCATACCCAATATGACATTGTAATTCATTGACGCCACTACTAGGAGACCCAGCCGAAGTTCTCATCTTTTAGAGTAAGCTCACACTGCCAACACAAGTGCGTAATTATCGAATCCTCCCCCGTAGGAGTCTATATCCATAAGTATTGAGCCAACAGATCCGTCAGAATCTCCAAGATCCTAATGAGGGCTATGGAAATAAAATAAATACTGGAACCTGTGTCAATAAGTATTGTAGCTAAGGTGGAGTAGACACAGATCGTACCTCATATCATCTCTAAAGCTTCATGGTCGTAGGCCTCAGCTACCTAGAGCTGAGCTCACCCCTATCCACCTACTCCATGTGGATGGGGTGGACCACTTGGTGGTGGTGGAAGTAACATCTCAAATCATCTCCCACTACCAGCTGCACAGATAGCTCCTCTGCCACGTCTACCTGCTACCTGTGGACCTCCATGATCGAACCTCTGGCTCTACTAGGGTGGTCCCTTGACCATCTGCTGGTCATCCGTACAGTGGGTAAGACATTCACAAGACATGTGTTCCTGCCCACCGCTTGTGAATAAATTCATATTCCTCGCATGATTGACTTTGTATCTAGTACCCTGCACAACTGATCCCGAGTCATAGGGTAGTCCACCTATAGGTCTGGTCCTCTTGGACCAATGTGACGTCTGTCTAATTCCAGCTGCTGAAGACTCTTTTACGTGATGTCCGGTGGTGGGTCTCGCTGCTGGTGAATTCTCAGAAAGAAAACTCTCCACTAAGAGGGCTCTCTCTAACACCCTAGCCTGCATCGCGATGCTGAGAGAAATCATTGAGGCCCTGATCTCACATCTGAGTCCCTGATCGAAGGTTTAAGCCCTGTTGAATAGGTCTCATTCCATATCAGTGTAGTAGCATGAGAGGTTGGTGAACCTCACTAAGTACTGAGCCACCATCATGCTGCCCTACAGCAGATGAAGAAGATCATGTATGCGCACTGCGCGAAGAGTCACTGGGACAATCTCTACCATAAACAGGCCCACGAAGTCTTCCAAGAGATTCATTACCTAGTCATGAACATAGATCATTGAGCTCCAAAAACTGCTTGCTGGTGCTTGTAGAATACTGAAGACAAGGATCAACATAAGATCAGCTGGTGTCCCTACCAGTTAGAAGACTCTCACCACAGCTTCCAACCAATCCTCAGCTGCATGTGGCTCTGTGTCTCCCTTGAACCTGGGTGGCCTCTGGCATTGGAACTTGTACAACATGCTCAAGCGGAGTGCATGCTCTGCTGATGGAGCTGGTGGCATCGGTGGACCAAAAAGTAGTGGTACTGTTGGTTCCTCCACTGGTGCCTCTACTGGAAGAGGGCCCTGCACCGCGGCCTTGTCGCTCGGTGGGCTATCAGTGCATACTAAACCCAGAACCCTAGGTGGATGTCTGCGTGGAGGTATCCAGAAAACAAATAGGTGTGCCACGTTCAATAAGTTATACCTCGTGAGATGACTCATAGAGATCACTAAGAAAACTCTTTAAAACACACACACAGTCGATGTTGTCATGCACTGAGTCATAAATAAGAAGTAAGGGTCCTGGTGTATGGATACGGAAACTGCCACACTAACACTAGATTCCCAAAACTGATAACCACACTCACTATACTAAACAATATTGTTGTTAAAAATAAGATTAGAGTCCAATGTTCTATAGTAGAACTGACTCCTTTAATACCAATTTTTCACTAATCGCCCCCCCACCCGAGGCCCGTGTCGTGACAACCCCAAGCCCGCCTTCCATAGGCCAGGGGATGGCAACTAGCACCGAAAGGCGTATTCCTTAAAACTAGGAAGGCATTGCATTTATATCTTATAAACACATGAAACCAAGCACAAAACAAGATATGAACACAAGTAAACTGTATAGAAAAAATCATGCTGAAAGTAAGAGTGGTTGTAATACAGGACCAATAGTAAAGGTACAAGTGAAACTAACAAAAATGCAACTGAAGAAATGGAAAGATAGCTACTGGTTAATCCTATGAGTTTCCAACCTGAAGGGTAGGTATAGATCACCACATAAGAACTCTACGTCCACCCATCTCCTCTACATACCGACACACCGTGTGGTCCACCTCTGGGCACCGTCCAATCCTAGTACCCTCAGCCTCGATCAGTGTTGTCCATCTTCTGCACTAAACACAACAAGTTACAGGCATAGACCGTGCAGGAGTGAGTATAACGATAGTCAATAAGGACCCCGAGACCCTCAAGTTCTCAAAAAATCCACAAAGGATAAAACACAAAGCATGAAATTAACTAAAAACCCTACTTAGGTGTATGACAATACATATACCTAAGTTATCAAGTATACCCATCTCAATCATGAGAAAACAAAAGGTCCAACTGAAAATTTCAAATCTCAACTGTTCCAAAAAGGAAGTAATACCACAAAGGTAAGTACCACATAGGTACGCCACATAAAAGAATACCTCCAGGGTATTACCATGAAGGAATGTACCACGTAGGTACGAATTTATCTCACACAAGGTATAACTTAGGTAAAGTAGTAGAGATGATTAGATTTATCTACCGAATCATCTAACTCAGTTAAGAGGCAGACCCACAAAGGATTTCTAATTATAGACCCACACAAGATACTAGTACAATGTAAGGCCCAAAAAGAATCCTAGTACACCATCAGAAGCACACATGATCCTCGTACATCACCAAAACCACACAGGATCCTAGTACTCCGTCAGACCCACAAAGGATCTTAGTACATCATCAGACCCACACAAGATCGTAGTACATCGTCAGACCCCCAAAGGAACCTAGTACATCGTCAGACCGACACAAGATCCTATTACTCCTTCATATCCACACCGGATCATAGTACATCGACAAACCCACACAGGATCCTAGTACCTTGTCGGACCCACATAGCATCCTAGTACATCGTTAGACCCACACATGATCCTAGTATATCATCAGTACATCATCAGACCCAAAGAATATCCTAGTACATTGTCAATACATCATCAGACCATCACAGGATCTCAGTACATCGTTAGTACATGGTCAGACCCACATAGGATCCTATTACATCATCAGTACATCGTCAGATCCAGCTACAAGGTACCCGTACTAATCTTTATCATCTTGGGGATATTCCTATTATCAAGACACTAGTTGATACTCCAACTACCATCAAGTCCCACAAAGAAGTATCCCAAATGGCTGCCATTTAATAGAGGTCACAATGCAACAGGAGGTGCTTCAATCAGACATCTGGTCTCTAAGTTATTAGCCAAATTGTCCCGAGGGCCCAGTTGGATTCGTACTAGATCAAACCCAACCGTACCACAACTTTATCCAAATCCCAAGTGTGGTATATGAAAAGGACTGCCATGCCCTAAGGTATTTGGAACCATATATATTTCGTCAAATGAACACCCAATTCCAATGTTACAGCCAAAATAACGTATAGGGTCAAAAACTGGACCAGGTCCGGCCTTTGCAACCAGCGGTGCGGCGGGGAGGCCACGGTGCAGCGGGGCAGCCGCAGTGTGGCTTGGTGGCTACGGTACGGAATGGCGCCGCTATGTGGCGGGGCGGCCATGGTGCAATGGTCTATTTTAGCAGGCCGGATGTCCAACCATCCTCTATGTATGACATGGTAGTGTGTCGCACCTTCACCAACAGCCGGCTCGGCTGGCCATCCTCCTTTTGTCGCGGCGACACCTTGTTCGTTGGGCGGTGCGGACGTGCGACGCCGCCCCGGTCATGCGGCCGACCTCTGGTTTTCATATTCTTATGTCACAAATATTTCAACAAAAACCACAAGGGATTATTGAGATGTCGGGCCATCTTCGTTTGGGTCGCACCCTCCGCGTTAGTGCAGTACCAAGCGTTTCACAACTTTTGAATCACGACGAACATCAAGAATAGGTAAGGGAGGTATTTAAAACATCAAACCCTACCTCAAAGGTTTGTTTTTTCTGTTCAGAGATGAAAACATTGATGGTGAAGAAGGTGTCAATGTTCATTGCATACACAATCATGCTTCCTAAGTCGGCTTGTGCGTCATCCTCTTTCTTGATTCCGAAGAATGTTCTTCAATGAAATTCATCATTTGTAGGAAAAGTTCTTCATTGGAGAGGTATGATTTCTCCAAATCTTTCTCCCAGTTCTCCACACTTCTCCAACCAATCTTCAAAGGAAAAGAGGTTCCAAAATAAATTAAATTAAGTAGATTAATTTATGTTGGTATAATTAAATGTTGAAACATTTAATTAATTTAAGTTGTATCAAAAAATAAATGGGGAGTTAAAAGGGGGTTCTCCCATAAAAGAGGGTTCAGGTGGTCCTTTCCTTTAATTTCAAAATGGGGTTTTTAGTTCAGGTGGTTTCTATCATTTTAAAATTCACATGGAAGGTTTCAACAAAAATAAAATAGAAGTATGTTTTATTTTATTTTTCATTTCCACGAAAAACAAAAAATATATCTTTCACCCTCGACCTACTGTGATCTAGGTGAAGGTCTCCTTAAGCAAATACTGGTGCTGCGAGTTCAATGGTGCCATAGGATCTCAATTTTGATCACCAGTTTAAATTTTACAAAAACCCGCTCGTACGCTTAATGAACATACCCAAAAAAGGTCAGAAATTCACTCCGGGCACACCGGGAATCGGAATAACATTCTGTAAATTTTTATAGACTCGTAAAATTACAATATAATTAAAAAAATGACATGGAAATTCTGGGTATTTTCAGGTTTTTCAAAATCTATTGTTGTGGGTGATGGTTATACCATTGGTTTTGATGAATAATGTTGGTATAACTTTTATTTAAAGTCACTATGCCAAAGGTTTTTCAAAAACCATTTTTTTGGTCCCAAAAATAAAAATACCTATTTGAATGATTGTCAAAATCTTTGGTATAAGTATTTTATATTACCTATACCAATGGTTTGAAATAAATTGGAATAGACCACCCATACCAGTAGTTTCCCACCACCATTAGAATATTTCTTTTCCAACACCATTCAATGCAAAGACCACCCAAACCATCAGTGTATCCTATACCAGTGGTTTTGGGGACTATAACAATGGTTCCAAACCATTGGTATATGATATTTTTCTAATAGTTAAAAAAAGTTTATTATTATAGAATATAAATAACACATGTGATGTGTTGAACACAAGGCACAAGACTTTATTTAAAAAAACCATATGTCAAAATTTCCATAAAAATATTTTTTTCTACATTATCTATACATTTAGAATTATTTTATTAATGTATATATTTTTATTTATGTAAATTATAATGGAAACTATATTTTTATATTGAATATATTTCAAAGGCTACCAAAAAGGAATCTTTTTATAGAATGTTTTTATTTCTATAAAAAATATAAAGTAATGTTCTATTTTAAAATATAAGAAGATAGAAAACTTTTCCTCCACTGAAACCATTATTTGATGTTTGGCTTCCTTTACAAGCTTTCATTATCTCTTAATGTAAAAATCCTTTTATTCATTTAATGGTATTTTTTTATTGAAAATTTTATTTGATAAGAAACTGTATTTTGATATCCAATAGTTTTTTTCACAGTAGTTTAATAACAGTTTTCAGGGGTTTTATTCATTATATGGTCCTTGGAATTCTGTATGAATGGTTGAGTCCCATTATTTCTTAGGGGTGAACACAATATAACTTATATGATGGGTGTTCCTAAGTAGAACTATAATTTAGTGGGTAATTATTATGTTCTCAAGGGGATTATGTTAGAATAAATTCTTATAGTAATTCTAATTGTATGGGTTCTTGTATGGGTTTTGTAAGTGTTCTATGATAATGATGTCCCAAGGAACCTACAAAAATTTCTTTTGGATCATGACTTTCCATGTAAATTTAATGATTTAAAAAGATAATATAATGGTTTTTTGAGGATATATTACACCTTTTAGGGTACAAATCTGTGTGTTAAAGAAACATTTTTATGTGTTTTTTCACTAGTATAATAGGTTTATTCTTTTTACATTATTTAATAATATTTTAATGATTATCCCATGTTTTAAAATGTTTTTCATAGGTTTTAAGTAAGGGTAAAGAAAATTATAATGTCATTTTGAATGTTTTGACGATATATCAGGAAAATAAATCTTTTTAAAAAAACTTATACTATAGAAAACATGGATACAAATTATATGTATAGACTTTGTAAGAGTTATAAATTAATGATAAAAATCATTAGAGCTAAATGACCATTGAGAATGTAAGAATGTAAATTTGAGTTTAACATAACTAGTCTATAGAATGTATAGGCATGTTTCCTTATAGTGTTCATTAAATAAAGTGTTTTGATAACATTTTATATTGGGATAATGTTAATATAATTAAATGATTTTTTTTATTTTTAGGTTATTTTAAAAATATAAAGAATATATTTATTTCCATATTTTTTCATCTAAACTATGTTTGGTTAGAATGTTTTTCTATAACATAAGTAGGGAGGATATAATAGGAAGGCACCTAGAGGATGATATCCTTTCAAATTAGTATCCCATAATGGTCTGAATTGGAAATGAGCAATTGGCTATGGTGGTGGATCAGTTGATGCAGACTATAAATGGTGGTGGAATCTATGTTAGAGAGAAGTCATGTCTACAATATAAGAACATGATTATAATAGAGGATATTATGAGGCTATATTCTCAATAATTCAATGGATCTTATAATTGAGTGGTATTTTAAGGATGAATCAATTCCATAGAGAAGATATTTTAACTCTTGTTATGTTTGGAACATCAAAAGTCAACCATTTCTATTTATTGTTTTAAAGTTTATGTTGATAAATTGTGTTATTTGGTTAATAATACCAAAGTTAAAGATGATATTTAATCTATAGAGTGTGACACATTTAAGAATATTTTCCTTGAGAAATTTTACCCTACGTTTGGTCAACACAAGACCAAGAAACAATTCGTGGAATTGATTTAAAAGGATAAATATTCTATTTCTATGTATGAATAAATTTTTACAAGGTTTTCTTGTTATTTTCTATAATTATTATTCATCTTAGTAATAATACAAATAGTTTGTAATTAGGGTTGAAACCATTATATCACTAGGGTTTAGCTTTCTAGGAATTCAAAAGTTATGAGTAACTTAATTGGTGGGCTGAGAGGGTAGAAATAGAGTTTGTTAATGATCTTGTTTTCCATGAGAACAAGATAAAAAAATATCTAGATTTTGTGAAATGGGAAATAATTCATGAAATAAGTCTTGAGATAATGAAATAATGTTTTCGTATTTTGATAATTTGGGTAAAACTAATCCTAGGTAATGAATGGTAAATTTTGTAATGTTTTATCAGTGAAGAATGTTTTTCTATAGGGGTCATGACCATAAAGAAAAGAGTCCAACAAACTCAAATAATGGAGTAACTGAAATCCATTAATCAATGATATGATTTAGTTATAATTATTTTTTCATTATTTTAACTTGTTATCAAATTTATTTTCTTAAAATAGACTTCATCAAGAAAAAAATCAAGGAGGTGTGGAAATATATTTTTCTACTATTATAGTGGGTAAGAGTTATCTTATAAAGTAGTGATAGGATTATTTTTTGATTATTATAATTATTACAATGCCCAATTTTACCCTATGTCTTCAAATAATTTCATTTATGATAAATTTTAATGAATCATGGGAATATCACAACATGAATGTATGATTGATGTTTTAGTGATAACTACACATGGAAATATAAAAACAAAAAAGACTTATACGTATATGTATATTGATATTGTATTTATTATAATGTAATATCTTATATATCTTACTGAAATTACCATGGTATGGATTGATATTAGTTTATTTATTGATCAGATTTAATTTTATCATTATATGATAGATTAGAAAGACAAGAATTTTTTGTTTAATGATTTTGTACCTTTGATATCCAACACAAAAAACTCAGAAACTAATTTGAAATGGGAGTGAGGTTATTTATCAAAATCATTTGAAAATGAAGATACTATACATATTATTGTTTTCACTATAGTGAATAAACATGTGGATTTTTTCCTAGATGATTTACCAAGTGTTATTCCAGACCGGTAGGTTTAGTTTACTATTTACTTAGTACCTGATGCTTGGGAAACCTCAAAATCCAAATATCATACCCAGTAGAACTCTTGGAACAAAAAAAGAAATTGAAGGAGTTTCTAGATAATGGTTTCTTTCATCCATGTATGTCACCTTAGGGTTCCACTATTTTTTTTATTAAAGATAAATATTATTTCATGAGGATTCACATTGATTATAGAGCTTTGAATCCCACCACTATTAAGAACAAGTATACTCTTATTCATATTGATTATTTCTTTTGAGCATATCATAACAATGTAGTGTTATTATATAAATGACCTCAAGTCAGGGTGATATCATTTTAAGGTGAAATAGGTAGATATTCTAAAGACCTCATTTTGGAATTGATATGGGCACTATGAATTCGTGGTTATGCCCTTCGGTTTGTCAAAGTTACAATATTTATTAATGTATCTTATGAATAGATACTTCTATGAATATTTGGATAAATTTATGGTCATGTTTATCAATGGAATATTGATTTATTCTAAATTTCATGAGGATCATGAAAGAAACCGGAGATCATTTGAAAAACCTTTAAGGAAAATAATATATAAGAAAAATTTAGTAAGCTTGAATTTTGGTTTCAATAAATTTCATTCCTTGGAAATATTGTTTTTAAATATGGAATAATTGTTGACCATTAAAATAATAATGTTTCTAAATAATGGACCGAGCTACCAATGTCATAGAGATTCATATTTTTCTAGGTTTATCAGGTTACTACCGGTGGATTTTTGATAACATAGCTTAGTTCTCAGTAACATTGACTACGAAAATTTGAAAAAGAGTAAAAAAAATTTGGACAACAGAATGTAATGATTTTTCAGTAAATAAAATAATATAGGCAGACAATATCTTTTGTTTGTTCCCTCTAGATATGTGAATTTTTCATAGATATCAATGCTTTGTTAAAGGGACTTGGTTTTATTATAATCAAGAATAATCAAGTATTTTCCTATGATTTATAGAAACTGACACCACATGAGTTATATTATCTTGAAAATTATCCGGAATTAGATTATATGGTTTTTTATTTCAAATTTTGGAGGCATCATTTATATATTGATATGTATGAAATATATATAGATAATATAAAATTGAATTATATATTCTCTTTGAGATTGTTGAACATGAGAGACAGAATATGGTTGGAACTGATAAAATATAATTTTTTTATAATTTATTATCATCATGGAAAAGAAAAAAATGTTGAATAGACTTTGACTCATAAAAATAATTCTACACTAGGTATGTTATATTTGGAACATATCCCATTGGTTAATGATTTGATTAATTTTGACCTAGATGTTGCGGATATTGGAATGAACTATATTTTACATTAGGTTTCATTACAATCGTCTTTGTTAGAAAAAATTAATAAAATCATAAAGAAGAATGTGACTTATAGAAAAAGGTAAAATTGGTTAAGAATGGTAAGATTCCCAAATTCAACATTGATAATGATTATGTTTTATTATTTGAAAATAGATTGTGAAAGCATTGTGAATTCTAGTTAAAGATATAATTGTTTGGTGAATCTCATAATTCCCCCTTTTCCATTAATCATGGTAGCACCAATATGTAAAGAGACTCTTCAGAGTATTACTGTTAGGGGGGATGTGAAGAGATATTTATAATTTTTTCATGAAATGATCGACTTGTCAATAGTTTAAAAAAGAATGATAATTTAATAAGGTGATTATTCAGTAGCATCTACTTCCTTTGTGGAAATGGAAAAATTTATACATGGATTTTTTAGTGGGATTTGCAGAGACATATTGAGGTAATAAAGCAATTTGGGTTATTATTGTTCAATTAACTAATGTTTTAGATTTTATTCTCATTGAACATATTATATATTTGGTTCAATTTTATAGACTATATCTCAAAGAGAAAATTATATTATATAGAGTTCCACTTTATAGAATATCTGATAATGATCCTAGGTTCACTTAAAATTTTGGAAAAGTACATTAGAAGTCACTGAGTATAGAATTAAATTTCAGTAAAAAAATTCATCCTCAATCTGATGGAAAATATAAACGAAAAATTATGACCTTAGAAGAGATGATTCATGGTCATCCAATGGATTATCAGGGAAGTTGGTATGATAATAATTCATTATTCTGGTTTTCTTATAATAACCTTTTTCATTCTAGTATAAAAATGACGCCTTTAAGAGTATTTTATTGAAAATAGTGAAAAACTTCTACTTTTTGGGATGCAGTAGGTGAAAAGAAGTTGATGGAACCAAAATAGGTAAAGGGAATGTTGTATAAGGTAAAGGAAATTCAAAAATATATGAGTAAATGTTATAGAAGGTAGAAATGTTTTGTATATATCTAAAGTAATGATTTTTCTTTTGAGATAAATGATAATTTTTGTAAATGTATTTCATTGAAAAGAGTAATTCTTGACGGTAAAAATGAGAAGTTATGTCCATCATTCATTAGACCATATAAAATCCTAGAGATTGTTTGATCAATTTTTTATTGTGTATCCCTAATCCAGATTTTATCTAAGGCACACAATATTTTCTATGTTTTTTTGTTATGAAAATATTTATGGGATTAATCCCATATTTTGAGCCATTAAGTGGTTCAGTTGGAAGAGAAAAATTCTTCTAAGGAACATTCTATTATCATTCTAAATTATAGATAGAAAGATTTTGAAAACAAGGTAATTCAACAGGTTTTGTTTTTCAGAAAATCCATTTCTTTGAAGAAACAACACGGGAGTCTAAAAATTCTATTTGGTAAAAAAATCCCAACTATTATAAAAAGTGAATAAAATTAAAAGTAAATAATTTAAAAAAGTGACAAGAATGTAACAAACTAGGTAATGGTTGTTTAAATCATTTTCAGTTCTTATAAATACTCATTTTTTAGATATTATAGAGTTATATTCATTATATGAATATTATGTAATGTTTTATCCAAAAGAAAAAAGTGTTATTTCAAACCAAAATGGTGTTTCAAGGTTATATTTAAAACATGGATTTATAAATTATCAGATTTTAATTTGAAAAAATGAATTTCATTCTTGAATTCAACATGTAATAATTATCTTAGTAGGAATTTTTTATGGTTTTTGAAATTATTAATTTCTCGGTGAATAGAAAAAAATAATGAATTTTTTAAAAAACAATATTTTATTTCTTAATATTTATAATAAAAAAAATATTTTGGATTATTTTTAAAATTAAATTACCTAATTTTCTATGGTGATATAGTTATGGGTTCTAATGGACGTTTACTCTTGAATTTTGTATGAAATATTTTATATTTAAATGGATATTTTTCTAAAAAAACAATTTTCATTGCATTTTGCCGATTTAATTTTATATTAAATTATCTAACTTATGGGATTTTTTTTCAAATTAGAGTTCTAATTTTGATTTATTGGGAATAAATATTGAATGTAGGTCCCTTTTATTGTTGTTCAATATGAATATGTAGCTTATTAATTTTTGTTTCCACAAAAAATGGTAAATCATGTAAATAATGTTAGAAATAAAATTATGAGGACTATAAAATGACCATAAAACAAGACTTAATTCAATTTCATGTCTCTATTTAATCCATAATAATCCTATAATAGGATATATACGATTTTCTTACTTTTAGTTGGGATTAAAACCATTATAACATTCCATTTATAGAAATGTAAAAATGGCTCACCCTTGTTTTTAAAAACTATAAACATATTAGAATGTTATTAAAAGATGATATCTTTGTTAATAAATATTATTTATTTTATTCAAATTCATAAAAACATAGTAATAAAATCAAAATATAATGGTAAAAACATAGTAATAAAATGAATAAATTTTATTAGATTATTTATATCCATAATCATCCTATATTCTAATTTAATTAGTTACTATACATTTGGTATTAAGAGTAAAATAAAATTATTTTAATAATTAGGGAAACATTAAGAGTCCCCCTCCACTTTCTTATAAAAGGGAATATCTTATTAACTTTAGTTCATAGTTAATTTTTTTGTCCAATACCGATCTATATACCTTTATATAATATATAATCTCATTATATTGTTATTATTTAGAAATTATACTATCCTTAGAGGCCCTAAGGTCTTAATAAAAGGATACCTTTAAGAGGAGAGTAATAGTTTTTAACCAAATGTTTATTTTTATTTCTTCATCAGCCTTCTTCAAATAATATTCAACCTTGAAAATAGAATAAAACCATTATCATTCTTAAATGGAAATTTTATGATGTTAATTTCACAACCAATATCTATATCTTCTTATATAATATGGTAAATGAAAAAATAATTCGTGTGTACGACAAAAAACTCCCTCACGAACTAATGTGACTCATTTTCCATCACCATCTCTCGTGTATGGAATATAATGATGGAATTAATTTATATATGTGATTTTCCAAAAATATTTATCATTATTAAAATATAATAAATCGTTAACCATATTAACTTCCCCATTAACTAAAAAAATGATATCGTCTTTTGTGAGTATATGTGGACTATCACCTCCACAAAGCGATGAGATTTATTTTTCATCACCACATCACATGGATGATATGTATAAATATATTTAAATTATTTTTATGATATTTATGATATTATTAAAATCCTAGTAAGATTAAATAATAATTAACTTCTTTCAATAATCCTTTAATATTGGAATCATTACCCCGGAGTACGTTCAGCTTACCTTCTTCGTGATTATAACATAAGAAATTTTTCATATCCATTTTTATTATTTATACATAAAAGTATAATAGATAAATGAAAATGATAATTATTTCATGATTATTATTCTATGGACGATTGAATAATGAACACTATGGCTGTATACAACCTACAAATGTAATTTTTGACTTATAAACTGAGTATCATCCAAAAGTAATCTACAAACACAATTGATGAAGTAATTATAGATTATTTTAAAATAAATAAAAGGAATAATAAAATTTAGAAAGGTTCTAAAAAGTAAAAAATTAACAATATTTTCTTTTTCCATAAGATAAAGAACATACTCGATGAGTCAGACTCGAGGTAAGTGACATTATTTTAAAAATCATCTTTTAAAGTTTCCCATACACACTAATTTTATTCAATATTAATAATTTTTAGAGTTATTTTATGGATGTGTTTATGTATATATAAGTGAATTATAATGTAAACCATATGTCTATTTTCACCCTATTTCAATGGTTTTCAAAAACTAATCTGTTGACATAATGTTTGACTTTTATAAAAAAAATAAAAAAGGAATGTTATATTTTATTATATTATATTACATTGGATTTTCTATCCACCATAACCATTATATGAATTTTGGATTCTTGTATAATATATCCTGTTTTATTCAAAGGAAATCACTATCTCACTTTTTCCTCTTATGTTTTTATTGAATATTTTTTCAGAGAAAATCTTACTTTGATATCCAAAAGTATATTTCACATGGATTTAAATGTTTTTTCAAGGATTTTATTCATGGTATTCTTATATGATATTTCTTATAAAGGCGTGATCCCCTTTATATCTCAAGGGTGAGCTTGCTATATCTTATAGGATTGGTCCTCCTAGAGTCTGTTGTACTACCTTGGGTAATGATTATGTTCTCTTGATAATTATATGGGAAGTCACCTATATAGTTATTCATATTATAAGGATTATAGATGTGGATTTTCAAGAAAAGTAATTTAAAATATTGAATCCTTGATTACCAAGATTAAAAAAATTTCAAGGATATAATTTATTTTTGGGGTGATAATGTAACACCATGAAGAATTCGTTTAAAATTATAATAATTTTGATTTATTTAGTAACACACAACATCTTTTCTTTAAAAAAATATGATATACATTAAATGAATTATTATTTAAATGTAAACATTATATCTAATCCCTTAAATTGGAGGTATAAATATGCATAAAAAATTATATTTTTTTATAAATGTTTTATTTAGTGATATTATGATTATTTCATAATAAATTAGTACAAAATTTTATGTATCATCATTTTATGCTTCAAAAAAAATTTCAAAAAAAAAAATTTCAATTTTTTCATTGATAATATAATTTATTCATACCATTTTTTATAAATTTTAAATGGTTAAATGAATATCATTTATGAAATTTTCTTGTCATTATTATGTTATGTTGAATATTTTTTATTTTTATACAAAGATTAATTTTTTAGTTAATAGTGACAAATAATTTTTTTTGTAAATTAATTATTATGAATCAACATTATTGTTGATTTTACAATAAATAAATTTTTTTGGCTTAAAATGTATCAATCTAAAATGACTTTTTGTTGAATTTTATGAATTTATATTAAAATAGATATCTAGATCATATATAAATTAATTTATAAAAATTGATTCCATAATTGGAATCATGATGTTTAGATTTGGTTAAGAGGTCCCTTTTAGTTTTGGCCTTTATGAATAGTAATAATAGTAAATTTATAGGACCTATGTTTGAGTGAAACCATTAAAATAGAGTTAAAAATATGGGGTAAGGTTTAAAAATTTCTTTATATCCCACCTTTATCAGATTTTATGATTTTTTTGGACCAAATGTATCATAAATACAAATAGATAGTAATTTCATTCAACATTTATTTTATTATAACGTTAATATTATTTTTTGAAAACAATAAAATATCTCACTTTTTATTTATATTATATGTTTTCATTAGGATAAACATATGTTATGAAGAAATATAAAATTTTATTTTTATCATAATTAAATTATTTAAATGATATTCGTATATTTAAAAATTTTAGTGTTAATATAATTACTTTAAATGATTACACAACACTAATACAATACCCATACATTCAGTAGTAAATTTGAAGTAAATGACTTTAAAAACAACAAAATTAATTTGTTTTGGATGAATTGTTGTATTCTAAGAAGTTAATAGGTAATTATAAATTATACTTTTTGGTAAATGTCTTTATTGTCAAATTCGACATTTGAATTAACTTATTGGAAGTCAAATTAAATGAACTTTTCCAATAATGACATTAATAATATTGTATGACAAACAATATTCTTTTAAATTGTTTTTAAAAAAATTAAATAGAGAATGCGGGGTAATAAATGGTGTAAAATTCAATCCATAAACCATATTTTAGGAACTTTTCTCCTCAAAAGTAAATTAATGAACCTTAAAGGTGAACTTTTTTGTTTCTATAAATAATGTTAAAAATAATTCATGAGGATGTTAAACCAAAGGATAATTTTTAAAATGAAACATAAATATGTAAAAAATTTATTTGTTGAAATTATTTAGACCTTATCATGTAATAGATTTTAAATTATATAAATTCAATTCAACTTGTAATTTTTATCATATATATTATACATAATTCATTTTGGAATTTCTAATTGTGTTCTTTCAGTAACATAGAAAAGGGAACATAGTCTCCTTCCATATTCACACCACTTAATCCATTTAGATAGACCAATACCAGTGCGAAAACATTACTATATTCCTTTCATTAATTATTTATCATCATCTCTTTTAATACGGATATCATAAGAAGCCTTAATTTGAAAGACAAAGGAGGTCTCTAAAAAAAAGGTAATCATATTTTCCAGCTCCTTCAAGGTTTATTTCATACTATACTTATTATAAATATGTTTTTTCCATCATAATATAATCAAAATATTATTATAAATATATTTAGATTTTATAATGAATTTGGGACAACCATTTCTCCCTCGATTCCATCATATGAAAAACGAAACATCGCTTAAGTGTACGTATGACCTGCCGTCTACACATAGTGGGGTAATTCATTTTTCACCACTAATTTATATGGAAGATTAAAGGATATATTTAATAAATATATATGATATTTTTTAAATAATAATTTTTCAATTCAATTAATTTTTATTTACCTTTGTTTTCTTCCATTTATTGAAAGGTGAAAACATCACTCATGCATACATACAGACAACCATCTCCAAGATGTGATGCAATATTTTTCATCGAATACTTATATGAATGGTTATTAAAGAATATTAAATGTTTCAATTTGATAATTATTACCTAATTATGGTTATGTATTGGATTTATCCAAGGTCAAAGTATAAGGACTAAAGTTACATATAAATACCTACATGAAGAAGTAAATTATTATAACCTAGAACAATGATTTTAGAAAATAAATATTAGTGAAAAGGTGATAATATGTTAATATTAAAAAATAAATGTTATTATAAATATTAAAATATTTATTTTATATATTTTTATTATTTTTAAAATTATAATAAAATAAGTTAAAATAATATATGAAAAAATTCAAATAAAGTTAACATTTTTTACCCCCTAAATTTATTTTTGTTTAAACTTATGACATGATAATGAAAAGTTTCATTTTGTGTTCTGTATGATCAACCATTTGTATTCATTTTAATATCCACTTTCTAAAATTAAAGTAGTTTAAAATCTATTTCATGTTGTCTTATAAAAAATCATTTTTCTTCTAAAGTTATAAAAATACAAGTTGTTTCTTAACCCAATTTCTTTTCATTGGGTTATATTATATATTCACTAACTATGAAACACCATGATCATATGTGTAATGAAATATTTTATTGTAAATCTTATTTCCACTTTTTTATTTTTATTAATTTTTTTATATACAATTATTTCATTTATTAATTATCAATTCAATATTATGATCTTTGTATGTTTTTCTCATATCACTTTTGTTTTAGTGGGACATATTCTATATTCACAAATCATTTTCATAATTTAATGCATATAATATACATTTTTTTGTTATATAATAAGTATATTTATACTATGGGTATTTAATGTTTTATTTGATGTTATTTCTCACATGGTGGTTATTATTGGAAAGTCACCTAAGTGATAAGGGTTTAAGCTTTATTTTTTTGTTTTGGTTTAAATTTATATTAATTGAAATTTTAATATATTTTAATTTCACACACTATATAATTTATTCATATTTGTTTATGTATGTATTTTATAGTTTTCCATCACATTTTACTCCCTTTAAGAAGTTAATAAAATGAAATAATGTTTTTTATGAAAATTGAATCTGTGTTTTTATTTGGTCAGTAATATATTTCTTATCTGTCTATATTTTCCTAAATGTTTTTTGAATAATATTTTTAATATTTTTTAATTATTTAATAAATCCATTTTTAATAAATTTTTACATTCTATAAAAATGTTTTAAATGAATATTATTTTAATTTTACGAAATATTTAATTTTTACCAAAGGTGTGAAAAACTCATTATTTTTGTGTTTACAACATGACTAACTATACAACCAAAATTATTGTTTTGTTTCTTGGAGATTAAATTACATGTTTCCATTTTTTAAAAAAAAATAATTCTTTATATTTTTGAATTTCTTAATTTTTTTATAAGAGATATATATATGAAGGGGGTATTATTCTTATGAAATGTTCATCTGATCCATTAAAAGTATTTTATTCTATTTTAATATCATTTTATGAATATTGTGCATTACATGAGATATAATATGGTGATACTATCAGACCAATTTCTTTGGATAACTTCTGATCTTATTATTCTTTTTGTTAAATGGAGAAAATGATAACAGTTCATAAGACTAGTTTTTTTAATATGAATGCTTATATTGATTTTGTATTGAATTATAATACCTTTATTTGTTGTGAATAATGAATTCTACTTTAGAGACTGGTGGGGCCTGTTATATATTTTCAATGCATTGGTAGGTCTCATTAGATAAACAATTATGGGTATTTGGAGTATGCATTAACTATATACTTATCGAGACATGGAATATATCCCTGATGGTAATATTATGATGTAAGATATATGAATTATATCATTAAAAACCTAGTTATTGTTATCAATGATGTTATTTAGGTTGTTATGTCATCCATGGATATGGTCCATTTTGTGGTCCTAGTTATATGGAATATTTTATTTTTGTTTATCTCTTCCATATTATTCATGATTTGTTTTTTCAAGTTTAATTTTTCTTATCGTGCATCTAATATAATCCATTATTATGTTTTCCTTTTATAAAGACACCAAGAAGTGATCTATGAATTATTTTAAGAATATAATAGATGAAATAATAATGATTCAAAACAATATTTTATTTTATTTTATTTTTCCAAATCTAATGTGATAATGGAGTATGTATCTAAATTCATAAGACTATTAAAATATTTGATATTTTTGGATGTGATCTCATTTATCTTGTTAAAATTTAATAATATTACCACTAATATCGGTTTACAAGAGTTGGGTGTTATCATCAATGGAAATTCTTCGATATCCATGTCATGACCTGTCCCCTAGGGCCCATGTCGTGACTACCCCAAGTACCCCTCTGAAAGGACTTGGGATAGAGACAAGTGTGAAAGGAATCAACCTGAAAATGGGAGGCATTTTCCTAAGTACATGTACGCAAGAACACGACCAAGTCCCACACACTAAACAAGGAAACAAATGTAACTAAAAAAAGCTGAGTAAAACTTATAAATGTGGGCCAGAATACAATCCCAATGAAAGAACTGAAAATAGAAAAGTACAAAAGGGAAACTCTGATGGCCATCCATTGAAAAAACCACCTGATCATGAGAGTAGTGTGGATACTAGAATCCAAAGTAGAATGTCATCTCAACCTAATTCTACAAGTCCACTCCTTGTCATAGGCTACAAGGTCCACTGTGGTAATGTCCATTTGTCCCGTCTCTCTAAGAAACTATATGTCCCGATCCACCAAAGTCTCTATCAAAACATCAATCATCTGCACCAGACACAACATGTGTATGATAAGCCTGTGCAGGGGTGAGAAACAAAAAACCCAATATTGACCCGAAGACAAAAAGGAAAGGACACCACCACAAAATTCAATGTAAATCACAAAGCACAAGACAACTCATACTAGGTATACGTTTTGGGTGGTGATAGAAGAATCATCAGTCACATAATTGAACAACTCAGTTGCTGGAGAACTCCTCCTCTATCGAGTACAGTGGGCCTACCAAGTCCCAATGAAGTGCTTCCCACTAACCTTGGACTGCTTAGGTACACTACCCCATCATGTACGGTGGGCATCAAAAGTGAGAGAGAAGTGCTTCCCACTAATCTTGGCCAACCGAGGTACTCCTCCTCGTCATGTACCATGGGACTGCAAAGTCACAGAGAAGTGATTCCCACCACGACCTGAAAATTCATAGAGAAGTGCTTCCCATTAGGAAATTGTCGATTCATAGAGAGTCAGAAGTCATTAGTCCTCAGTTCTCACCCAACTATAGGGTTTCTTACGTAGCATGTGGTGGGGAGATATTCTCCTCAAGAAATTATTCACCTATCAAATTACAAGGAATTCACCGTAGATCAAGCCTAAAGATATTCCTCATCGAGGGGATCACAACGATGCAATAATCTCACCAATCAGACGTCTGGTTTGCAGGTTATTAGTCTTTTAGTAAATTGTTACCGGTTTGCATCTGGGTCTGGTCCGACTTGGTCTGACCGACCTGACCAACCTGGACTGAGGGTCCCACATACCCTAGTTTGAATTCGACCGAAATGAACTGAACCAGTTTGGGTATGGGTCAGTCTGGCCTGGTATGGCCAGTGTGCCTCACTGAACCCGACCCGATTTGGTCTAGGATCTAGCCTGTCGGGTCGCCAGGTGACCCAGTTTAGTACAGACTGGCCTGAAAGACACGGGTCTGGCCTGTTTGGCGTGGGTCCAAATAGATAGCTAGGGGTGAAGCCAGCCATCCAGAAGCATGACCTACATGGTTCATGCTAGTGTTATGCCGCCTGGCTAGGATGCGACCGGCTTCTGCGTTCGGCTACCACATCCATCTGCCTTGTTTGGCCCCGCAGACAAGTGATGCCTTCCTCTGGCCGTAGTTGAATTACCACTACTGCCAAACCACCTAGACATCCCAGACATGGGTCATACCTCCATGAGGATCCATCCTAAAACCACATCACCCCGTGACACCAACCTGCGGCTTCCGCAGACTCCTACCCCCTGTGGCGCACCGATGGGAATGCTGCCACCCTCTAGAGGGTATTGCAAGGGACGACCACCCCCTATATCATAGTGCTAGCCACTAATGCTATAGTTCAAGTGTTGTTGTGCTAGCGCCACCCTCCACTGGAAACCGGAGCTGCTCTGGTGTTCCGTTTTCCTATCTGTTTGCGACAACAAGTCTCTATAGTTGCCTCCATCTTTTCGGTTGTCTCAGACATGCCTTGAATCCATTTTGGACAATTCATTCACAAGGAGTGAACATGTAGAGATGTTTAAGATATTCTTTGTGCCAACTCGTGCCCTCTTTGTTAGATGTTTAAAACAGGGGAGGCTCGGGGAGGATGTTCAATCATAGAAAAATATAACCTAATATTAGATATAGAATCCCCAATGTAATGTTAACCTTTTGTATAAATGAACGATTCATGGATAAACCTTTTTATTGGTTGATCTGCATTTTTCGTTTCAATAAAATAATAGAAAAGAACATGCACAAATTTGTCCCCAACCTGGTTTCTTGGATCCACTGATGATGAAGGATGTGATTCACATCACCATTGATTCGCGGTCGAGGGAATTTATCGCCACTTGTCAACATCTATATCCGATCCTCAAATGTTTGAGACTTCGTTTTTCATTCTTTGTTTGAGAGGGATTCCTCCTATTGTTCTTCAACAATTCCCAACATTTTTTAATCCCCAAACTCCATCATTTTTTAATATTAAAATAAATAAAATGTGTAGCGACATTATGCTCATTAATGACGCTCATTAATGAGCAAAATTTAATAATCAATATTAAATGAGCCATATTTAATGATCCATAAGATAAGAATGTCATAGTTACCGACACGCCATTAATGAACCTCATCATTGCACCAATGTGTCACTGTCCACTTCTCATTATTGTGAAAAAAAATTAAAATATCTTCTTAAAGTTATTTTATTATTTTTAGAAATGTTCGAAAAATAACATTCCTGATCGGCCCTGGTCGGAAAAAGTTATGTCATTTTTAAGTGAATATCAGCTTTCCATGTTCTATAGTTCCCTCAGGTTTTTGATCTGAGCAGCAGTTCCAAATTTATAAAAACCCGTTCGAACATTTATTTAAATGAACTTTACAAAATGTTCAAAAATTAACTTTTACCCAAGACATGTTCTAGTTGAGGTTAGGCTCTTCCTAAGAGGATCACGCCCCCATGATTTTAATGATTCTCTTGTATTTTCAACATAAGTTACTATTTAGGAGTTATAAGGATTTTACAATAAAATAATTATTATGTAATTATTTTATTTATGGCCAGAAACAAACATACATTGTTTTCCCGCACCAACCGATATTAGGGTCTGCCTAAGGAATAAATCACCTCACAAGTTTAGTGGTGGTATAAAATTTTTAATCCAAGTCAAAATTCGTGAGTTATAAATATTTTTAAAATAAAATAAGTTTATTTAAATATTTTATTTATGATTATGCCTTTTTCAGGTTTTCTCGCTAGATGCCTGCGCCGACTAAACATAAGTCATTCCAAGGAAAAAATTCCATCCTAAAAAAAATGGTGACCTTTGATTTCTAACTCATTCTCCTATTTAAGAGTTATTCCAAATTTTCAAGAAAATTTCTCAAGCGCACTATTTAAAGATTAAATTTTTTTTACCGATCCTTACGGGCAATCTGAGCATCGGAATCACATACCGTATTCATGCCTGATCTCAAAATAAATCCATATTAATAAAAACAATTACATGGAAGTTACGAGACATTAAATTCTTTATAACTTATGGATTTTCATCCCCAAAATCCCAAACAAAGTCAAATAAAACAAAAGGGGGTACTAAGAATGAATCAGAGCCTCTATCTCCCATATGTTCCCCCATCATGTTCTGGTGCCCCCACCGAATGTGCACAAGGGGAATTAACCATCCAAAAAAGACCCACTCCTATCGATCCCCAATCTCCACCAATAACTCTACAAATTTCACTCCACTGTCAAAGAACATATCGCCCTAGTCAATGACGTGAAATGGATCATGCATGTACCCCCTCAAATATGACATGTGAAAAACATCATGCACCCGCTACATCAATTGGGGAAGATCTAGGCAGTATGGCACCTTGAAAACTCATCTGAGAACCTAGAAATATCTGATGAACCTTAGAGATAACATTCCTCCCCTGCCAAATCTCTTCAATCCCCATCAGGGATAGATGTGAATGAAAACATACTCCCCCTCCTCAAACTCCACGGGTCTCTGTATTCTATCGGCATACGATTTCTGCCTTCTCTATGTAGTCCTCATCCACTCCTATATGATATTCACCGTCTCAATGGTATCCCTTACCAACTATGGACCTATGAGTGCTAACTCCCCTTGGTTATTCTAGCATAGATGTGATATCCTAGCCGCCCGTATAAGGCCTCAAACGGTGGAATGCCAATGGTAGAGTGATACCTATGGTTTTACACAACTCCACCAGTGGTAATTGGTCATCCCACCACGACCAAAATCTAGGACACAAGCACATACCATTTATTCAATGGTTTGTATGGTCTTCTCTATATGACCATCAGTCTGTGGTTGAAAAGAAGTGCTCGAGCCCAGATGAGTCCTGAACGCCTCATGCAATCCCTTTCATAGCTATGATCTATAGAAATCTCTCAACATTTCCATCCATAAAATCTCTAGTACTACTGTATGTACTCAGAAAAGGATGATGTGGTCCCCACAAATAGAAAAACCATCAAGAGCTTGTCTAGAGTATAACCGAGCACCTTGGGCCTCACATTCAACATCCACCAGGTGTGCCTCCTTGATACGCTGTATGAGTGGGGATTAATAGTCATCATCTGGAGGTAAGCTACTCCACCATAATTGAAGAAGGATATTTGCATCGTGTTTCATTTCTTTGTTGCCTCACTCAGCAGCTGCAAACCGGTCCTCATATTGAGTGAGTCTGTCACCATGTTCATCTTCCCATGATTATAGACTATCTCAGAGTCCTAGACCTGGATGAAATCTATCCACCGTCGCTATCTCAGGTTTGGTTACTTCTGTGAGAAGTTATACCTAAGAACCTTGTGGTCAGAGTAAAATGTAATCTGCTCAGCCATGAAGTAGTGACGCCACATCTATAAGGGAATGACAACTGTTGCAAACTCCAGGTCATGGGTGACATAGTTCTACTAATTCTATCTAAGCTACCATGATCCATATGTGACCACATCTTGCTGCTGTATCAGTACACAACCTAGTCCAGTCCATCATGCGTCGCAATAAACTATATACCCAACACCCTTCTTTAGTAGTCACGGGATGGGGGAAAATGTTAGCCTCTACCTCATCTTTTGGAAACTATTATTACATCTCTCCATCCACATGAAGGGTTTTCCATTCCATGTCAAGACGATAAGGGTGATTATACTTTGGAAAAGTCAGGTGTTAATCTCTAATAGTAACCAACCAACCCCAATAAGCTTTTCACCTCAGTCATTCTCCTAAGAGGCTCTCAACAAAGCACTGCCTCTATCTTTGATGGATCCACTACAACGTTTTCCTATGAGATGATGTTTCCACGAAAGTTTACATCCTGTATCTATAATTGGAACATCGAGAGTTTACCATAAAGCTAGTGCTCTCAGAGTGTACCCAATACTATTCGCATGTGTGTAGAATGGACTTAATTGGAGGATGTGGACACCAATATGTCATCAATCCTCGGAAGTTGATACTTAATCTTCATGGTTACCCGGTTCAGGCACAAATAGTCAACGTGTAACCTAAAGCTCACGTATGTATTCTTGGAAAACAATACTAGGACGGCCCATGGAAAAATGTTGGGCATCACAAAGCCCTTCTCCATCATGTTGTCTAGAAATACCCTCAATCCAAGAAGCTCCATGGGAACAATCTGATATGTTGGTGTGGATATGAGTATCATCCCAGGGTACAAATCAATGCAGAAGTTTAACTCTCAATGGAGAGGTAATCACAGATCACCTTAAAGGGAGATGTCTTTATACTGTATTGTCACTAAGGAACTTGAGGACTCATTACATTCACTGCACTGAGGGTCGAACTAGGAAACTGAAAAGGAATTGGCTACACCCTCCTTTGGCTAAGTCCATCAAGAGCTGCAAGGATTTCCCCTCTTCCAATAAAGGGAAATGTGGTTCCATCTATACGGATGAACCACATACTTTCCCTAATGCAGTCAATCATGGAATGATTGATACTAGTCCATACCATGAATGGCGTCATAAAACCTCGATGCTACTACCAAGAGATCTCCATCGATACTCTCACCTCTAATAGTAAATTCAAACTCCCATCACCAGTGTTTGGTCGTTGGGTCTCCTCCAATAGAAGTATCTATACATGAGTGTCAATTCAATGGTCTTAATAGGAACCTCTTGGTGTCAAACAATAATAAGTGGTAGGATAGATAAATGAAAAGTTAATGTTCCTACTAATAATGATGCTAATGTAGAAAGACTCTCATCATACCTTGATTCATCCCTAGAGTCCTGGGGTTATAAGCCTTTATAATCTGCAACTGTCTCTTCGATTTCCCAATAGCATGAATGGTGGGAAAATCACACACGATATTTCCGTTTTCACGACATGCATAAAAAATCCTACCCTTTTGGTAACTAGCATGTTCCCTCCTATAAACCCTCTGGTTCCATAACTATCCTTGCGCACTTACAATTCATTGGTCCTGATGACCATGTATCTTGGGTGGTCATTTCCTTGGATGCTTGTGACACACATTCAAACCTTGCGCCTCATCGCTATGTGCCAAAGGATTCAAGCACGACTCAGTATAGAAAGATAAATCTACCTGAAACACTGGAGTTGGGGCCTGATATCTGATCAATGAGTGGTGATAATACCGATATACCTCATAGTGGGGCTATCTCTATCACTATTACTTGAACATAAGCCTCATCACAATGCCGTCTATCCTCACGAATAGGTATCAGGATACTCACTAGTCATCCACATGGAGGAATCCTAAGATAGATCATGATGTATAACTGAAATAAGGTTATACCTTGTGAGAAAACATTTTTTGAAACTAACATAAGGAGAATCTTATGCCACCAGTTTTTCCATGCGTAGAGATGAAATGAAGATTTAATGGTTCGATAGTGTGGATACTTTGTCCTCCCCACCAAAACTGGACACCACAAATCTGGAAGATGGAAACGAAACAGTTAACACAATTTTCCCAAAACAAAGCACAGACTCTCGGTCTTTGTGGAAGGACTGACCGCCCTTTGAAACCACTTTTTCACGACCCATCCTCCAGGGCCCATGTCATGACTACCCCAAGCCCTCCTTCTGAAGGCCAGGGGTTGGCGACTAGAGCTGGCGGCATCAACCTACAAGTGGGAGGAATTTTATTGAGTACCTGTATTCACACAAACTCCCAACCAATTCCTACACACTAACCAAGGAAACAGGTGTCACTAATAAAAATATGAGTACAACTGATAAATGTGGGCCAAAAAATGAACCCAATGAAAGAACTGAAAACAAAAAGTATATAAAGGTAACTCAAATGTCCATCCAGTGAAAAGCACACCTGATCCTCAGAGTATTGTAGCCACTCAAATATGAATTTTAATGTCATGTCCCCTCGATCTTACTCAGACTCGCCTAGTTTTTGGCCAACTCATCCACCGTCATAGTGTCTATTAGTCTCATCTCCCTGAGCACCTCTATTTCCTGCCCCACTGAAGTCTCTATCGTAAGGTCGATCTACTTTAGCAGACACAAAATGTACGGGTGAAGCCCGTGTAGGGGTGAGTAACACAATACTCATTAGGGACCCCAAGACAGAAAGGAATGGATCACAAAAAATCATAAATGAAATGCACGAAGCACTAGACAACTCACACGGGGTATAAATTGAGGGTAGTGATAGAGGAATCATCAGTAACATCATAGAATACCTTGGCTGTTCGAGAAATCCACTTCTAAAGAGTATAGTGGGTCTGCTAAGTCAAAGAGAAGTGCTTTCCATTAAGATTTTACTATTTAGGTACACCTCCCCATCACGTACAGTGGGCCTGCAAAGTCACAGAGTAGTGTTTCCCACTATTCTTGTCCAACTGAAGTACTCCTACTCATCATATACTATGGGCTTCCAAAGGAATGGAGATGTGATTCCCACAATGGACATAAAAAATCAATGATATGTGCTTCCCACTAGGACATAGTCAGGTTATACAGAGTTCAAAGTTAGAATTCCTTAAGTCTCAGCCAACTGTTGTGTTTGGTACGTAATGCGCCTACTAGAACCGCTCCTCAAGCCATTATTCACATCTCAACATCCATGGAAGTCACCATGGAGCATGCCAAAATATCAGTCTCGTAGAGAGGGTCCCAATGTATGAAACAACTCATCAATCAAATGCCCCATTTTCAAGAAATTATCATTTTAGTAAACATGGGATTGTTGGGTCTGGGTCCGGTCCGACCTGGTCGAACTGACCCGATCAAAATGTCCTAGCGGTCCCACATACCCCAGTTTGAATTTCACTGACTCGAACTTACCCGGTTCAGGTCTGGGTCGGTCCAGTCCAGTCTGGACATTCCGCTAAACCTTATGGGCCTTGCTAGACCCGACCCGATTTTGCCTAGGGTCCAGCCCGCTGGGTCGCACGATGATCTAATTTAGTCAGGCCCTACCCAAAGGGTGTGGGTCTAGCCTATCGGCGCTCATCCGACCTGCTGGTTTGGGTCCGTCCTTCTAGGCTGTTGGTCCGGCCCACTGGGCTGCGGGTCCGTCCCACTGGATTGGGGTGCAACCCACCAGCCCAAAGCTTGACCAACGCTGTGTGGGCCGATGGTGTGTCACCTGGCCCGGATGCGGTCAGTTATAACATCTGACCCCCACTGGCCCCCTGGAAACATAAGGCCTTTATCCTACCACAGTCAAGTGATCGCATCTACCAAACCACCTAACAACTCGGATGAAGATCATCCCTCTATGTGGCTCCAGTATGGTGCCGAGTCACCCCGCGGATGACGTAGCCAGCCGACTGTGGCCTCCTATCACCACGATGTGTAGATGGGTGCACCACGATCATACAACATGGCCGACAAGAGCTAAATTCCACCTTAGTCATAGTGTGGGTTGGAATTTCCCCCAACAAGATACCGGTGTGGGCCAGCCGGTGTCGCTGAACATCAGTATTACCGAGCCAGTAGCACCTTCCATGGGCCACTAGAGTTGCTTCAGAGGTCCATTTTTTGATCTATCTACTCCTACAGCTATCTTGAATCGTCGTCATCTCTGTGATGGTCTTAGATGCGCCTTGTCACCATTTTGGACAATCCGTTCATAAGGAGATCACACGAGGAGGAGTCTAGGTATTTGTTCTTGAAATCCCACACCCTCCGTGTTAGAAAATTAAAAAAGGGGCTCAAGGATGATGTTCAATTGTAACTTCCTCAAACCGGAATCCACTAAACTGGTGCACCGAGACAGGTGGATACATGACCTTAAGGACGCCTCCCCATACACAAAAGGTTGCCGACTAGCAGCGGGGGTCTATGTGGTGAAGTGGGGAGACTATACCCCCTTTTTATTATAGTAAGCTGCAACACATAATAAAAAAATAGCAGAAACAATAATCAAAAAACAAGGAACATGTATAACAACCATTTCCAACAATCAAATATGTCATGTCATACTACAAGTGCAAAAGTGGACAAAACCCAAAAATAAAGACAATGACCAAAATCCCCAAAATAGTCCTGACTCCAAGTCAGGATCCTCTACAAAGTGCTACCCATGTCCACTCAACTATCTAGAATGGACCCTTTCCCTTCCCCTGACCTTCAAACATGAAGTCTGCTCGGGTACCCAACGGCGCCCCGAGCATGGTGTGAGTACAACTCAGTAGGACACCACCAACGGTTTCTACAAAACATCCAGTATGAATAGGTAGTGCATGAAAAAGGAATATGAATGATAATTTCCATGTAGTTAATTAAGTTTCCATTAACATGTTTAGAGCCAAAGCCATTTCCATTTCCATTGTCATTCATTTGTATCAATTATCATCCCTTACCATTTTCATCACATCTCCATGGGTTAATCACATACATTATGTTACATGGGTCTAAGGCCAACAATCACATGAAAGAGGGTAAACACATCATTATCCTATCTTACTAGGACTAACCCCCTCATTGCAACCATAACCTCACCTTGAAGCCTCAGTCCGGGTGGATGCAACCGTAAGGAGAATAGACCCGCAGTCCCCTTTTTTAACCTGTGCATTTAGTGTGGAGTTTAAAACCTCAGTCTTCACTCGACCTGTGGGTGTAGATCCTCATGACATACCACACTATACGAATCCATGCGCACATGCTTATATAAAAGTAACCACCAACCATCCAAACCATTTCCCTTCAGCAAACACTATTCACCACAACCCACATGGGAAACCACATCATGCCTTAACCCATTAAGACATTACCATTTCACATAATTTAACCATTTAACCAATTCCCATGTGTTATGTCTACCTCACTAAGGATTGAACATTAAACCCATAACCTATCCCGTTATGGTCTTAAATCAGTTTACACATTAACCCATTTAACCGGTTCATCATTTTTATGAATCAACCATTCATTCAATTTCAAATATACCATAGGTTTTTTCCAAGTCTAGGTGCATCACCTAACTTCTATTCCAAGTTCAACCAATCATGCCAACATTTTTATCAAGGGCTCTAAAATTCATTACAACAAATTGACTTGTTTAATATCAGTCCCTAAATGCGGGAAAAGCTGGCTCATCCCATGGTTGGACCCAATTAGGTCAAGTCTATCCCAACACATCCCATGGGGATCATGAGGGTTCACATTTTCTATTTAAACACCATTATTACCAAACATGCCGAAGTTATCCAAAACATAACCAAAGGTAAGGATGAACACAACTAAACATGCACAATTACCCAAATAACTATGGGATATCACTCGTAGACCACCTACCTCGAAACCACGGTTGAACGCACTCTCAATCGAGTCCTTAGACCTCGATCCAACCAAAATTTTGAGATTCAACCTAAAACTCACCCAAAAGTTAGGGTTTAGAGCTTCGGAACAAGAGGGAGAGAAGATACAAACCCTAAACCAAAAAGAGAATCAAATATGGGATTAGCCTTACCCGAAGCTTTGATCCGCATCCAACAGCACCAAAAACACCTTAGAATTGAAGTAGATAGATCCCTTGGAGCCTTTGGGAGATTTTACATGTGCCCAGGGTGGAGAGGGATGAAATGAGAGGTAATCCTGAGTGGGGTTTTAAAGCCTGGAGTGGAAAACTTGTAATTTTTTCCAACTTTAAGTGGCCACACGGTTTGTCCACATGGTTTGGAAAACCGTGTGCAAACTGTGTGCATGCCACTGTCCGGAGGAGGAGGGGTCTCACAATTTAGCCACACAGTTTGGAAAACTATGCACAAACCGTGCACATGCTTCTGTCTGGAGGAGGAAGGGTCGTATGGTTTAGCCTGGGCAGGCCACATGGGTTGCCTGGTCATGCGCATGCCGTGCGCCCTGGCCTGTCCTACCTAGATTTCGTTTCTTCCATTCCCCGAGCCCTTGGGACACCCCCAAAGCCTCTCACACTTTCAATAAACATCCCTCGAAACCTGAAACAAGGGATTCAACCAAAACATAATGAAAAAATACCTATCCAAAAAACAGGGATCTTACAACCTCCCCACCTTATAACGGCTCATCCTCGAGCTGAGATTCCCAGCCTTATTGATCCTCTGAAGAGAAGTGTTTGGGCCACTGAGCCCGCATATCCGATTCCCGCTCCCAAATTTCTTCCTGAACATTCCCACACTCCCATAGTAGTCACACAAATGGCACAACCTTCCCTTGCAAGACCTTTTCACTATGATCCACCACACAAAATGGATGCTCCTCAAAGGACGCATCAGCCTCAAGCTCCACACCCTCAACATCAACCATGTGAGATGGTTCTGGATGATACTGTCGGAGCTGCGACACATAAAACACATCATGCATTCCATCATACCACTGTGAAAGATCCAATCAGTAAGCCATTGGTCTGATCCTCTCCATATTTTTAAAAGGACCCACATACCTGGGTTCCGACTTACCCTGCTTTCGAATACGTCGATGACCCAACCTTGGTGACACCCGAAGGAACACTTTATCACCCACCCCAAACTCAAGAGTCCTATGCCTCCGATCTGCATATGACTTCTGCCTACTCTGAACTGTAGCCATCCACTTCCTGATCAACTTAACTCTCTCTGAAGTCTCCTGCATGAGACTTGGCCCCAACAACTCGGATTCACCTGCCTCTAGCCAACACAACGGAGATCTACAGGACCTCCCATATAGTGCCTCTAATGGTGCCATCTAAATCGTAGCATGACAACTATTGTTTTAGTAAAACTCAACTAACGATAGGTGCCTCTCCCAAGAACCACCAAAGTCCAAGACACAAGCTCTTAACATGTCTTCCAACACATGGATCGTACGATCTGACTGCCCGTCCGTCTGCGGGTGGAAAGTCGTACACAAAAACACCTGTGTACCAAGAGACTTCTGCAACCCCTGCCAGAAACATGATGTAAATCCCAGATCTCGGTCTGAAACTATGGTTCGTGGCACACCATGAAACCAAACTATTTCACGAACATATAGATCACCCAACAGGTCGACTATATGGGTCTCCTGAATCAGTAAGAAATGAGCCACTTTTGTTAACCAATCCAAAACCAACCCTATTATACCATTCATATGTGGCGTTCTCATAAGACCCACGACAAAATCCATTGTCACATCATCCCACTTCCATTCCAGAATGGGCAACGGATGTAACAAACCACCGGGGCGTTGATGCTCGACCTTCACCTGCTGACAGTTAAGGAACTGTGCCACAATGCCCCCAACATCTTTCTTCATCCTAGGCCACCAAAACAGCCTTCAGAGATCATGCTAAATCTTGGTCAAACCAGGATACACTTACCACTTTGGTGTGAGGAACTCATGTATAAACTCTTCCCACACACACTTTGGAAAAACCACACGATCCCGAACCTGAACAACACCTTCCATGTCGACGGACCAACCAGAAGGTTGCTCTCCACGTTTAAGATTTCCCTTCTGGATCAAACACTCAGGATCACCAAGATAACCTTCTTTAACCCGACTCAAAAGTGTTGAATCCATTGCTAAGGAAGCAAGAGTGACCAGACCACTCACCTTCTACACCTCCAAGTGCATTTCTGCAAACAAAGCCATCACCTTCCACTCGGTGGTGGACTCCTAAACCATCTGATTCTGAACCTTCATGATTAGAGAATTATCAACACTGTTTCCCTTTCCCAGCATGTACACCGACTCAAAGTCAAAATACTAGAGATATTCAACCCACATTTGCTGCTGAAGATTTATATCCCGCTGTGAGAAGTGTAATTTAAACTCTTATGCTCGGTAAACATGGTAAACCATTCTCCCAACAGATAGTGCATCAATATCATCTAGGAATACACTAATGTAGCCAAGTAAAGCTCATAAGTGGGATAATTATGCTCTTGGTGTCTCAACTGCCTTGACCCGTAAGCCACCACCCGCTCATCTTGCATCAACACAAAACCAAGTCCGATTCCGGACGCATCACAAAACACAATGTACTTCTTACCCAGCTCAGGTAAGATTAGGATATGTGTAGCCGTCAGTCACTTTTCCAACTCTTGGAAGGCATTATCACAAGCCTCAGACCACTCAAACCAGATTCCTTTCTTGGTCAAGCCTGAGAGTCGCATTGTCAAGCGAGAGAAATCCTGAATGAAACTTCGGTAATAGCCCGCCAAACCCAGGAAACTATGAACATCAGAAACACACTTGGGCTGCTCCCAGGCTACAACTGCCTGCACTTTCTCTTGATCCATGGACACACCTACATCTGAGATGATGTGACCCAGAAAATGCACCTCACCTATCCAGAATTGACACTTTAATATCTTGGCGTATAAATAAATCTCTCTTAGCATACCCAAGATGATGTCAAGATGTTGGGAATGATCGTCGTGAGTTTTCGAGTACAATAAGATATCTTCAACAAAGACAACCACAAACCGATCTACATAGGGATGAAAGATTCAGTTCATCAAATACATTAAACATGTCGGTTCATTGGTTAAGACGAAAGGCATTACCCCAAAATCAAAAAACCTGTATCGACTCCGGAAAGCTTTCTGCGGTATGTCGGAAGACCTCACCCTCAACTGGTGGTAACCTGACCTCATATCAATCTTATAAAATACCAATTCACCCCTCAACTGATCAAACATGTCATAAATTATAGAAATAGGGTACCAGTTTTTTACTGTCATTTGATTCAACCATCGATAGTCAACACACAACCTCAACGACCCATCAACCTTCTTTGAAAAATGCATGAAAGATCCCCAAGGAGACGTACTAGAACAGATAAACCCTTTACTCTACAACTCCTCAATCTTAACCCTCAGTTCTTGGAGTTTTGCTGGTTCCATTTTGTATGGAGGAATAAAAACTGGCTCCGCTCCCGGCAGCAACTCGATCATGAACTCAACATCCCTCTCAGGGGGTAACCCCAAGAAATCCTCAGGAAACACGTCCTGAAACAGTCCCACCACAGGAGGGAAAACTGACTGCTCCCCTCTTGTATTGTCATGAATCATGAGGCATGCCACTCAAGCCGTGAGTCCACTCATCTATTGAAAAAACGGACCCGCACGCCCTGCTCAAACATCCCATTCTCCACGGTGGACATAAGCATCACCTCAAGCAACATGAACGATACTCTACATCGGTAACAGTCTATGTGCGCCTGATACAACACCAACCAATCCATTACTAGGATTAGGTCAAACCCTGACATCTCAAGAACAAACAAATCCAATAGAAAACGACACCCACTGACTTCCAAGGCACACCCCTTTCACTGCATGATATCCTCAACATGCACTCCCAACGGAGTGTCAATTGACATAACTCCACACACCTTCTCCACAGGTAAGCCCAGCGCAACTACAAGTATAGTAGAGACAATAGAGTCTGTGGAACCTATGTCAAACAACACACTACCAAATTTAGAGGCTACAAGGATCATACCTCGAATAGTCGATGGTCCAGCCTTGCCATCACCAGGCACAAACTGAAATTCCTGAAGCTGACCTTCCCTTATACCCTAGGCTCCCGCCTGAGTACTCTACGCTACACTGACTTGTTGGTGTGAGCAATCTTTCCCTGGATTTCCACGTACACCGCCCCTGCCAGTACGGCTCATGGAGCTCTAACTGCCCGCCTGATACATGGCAACTGGTCCCCTTCCCGTAATCGACACCTGCTTTTCACTATCATGTTCACCCGCCTGCCAAGGGTTCCTATAGAACCTATGCACATTCCCCATCCTTCCGCACGAATTACACTCAACAAGAGGTCGAGGACACTGACCACACTTATGTGCCGGCCTACCGCACTGATAGCAGAAAACCGGATTTCCACTCTGAGAGGATAACGCTCTCTTCAAGTAACTTTTCACACTTATACCATGCTGTGAGCTCTCATGGCGTCTCTTTCGACCTTCGGTAGCTGCACCGTTCGTCTGTCTTACTGACACCACAAGCACACTACCCAAAGATCCCTTCAGGTTTCCATCTGAGATCAGTGCCTGATCTACTACCTCTGCGAAACTTTTAAGCAGAAGATGTTTACTTGAGACCAGATCTCATGTCTCTGCCCATCCCAAAAATGCCTTGATACTACTGCCTCATCCCTTGCTAACACTGGGACAAAGCATCTCCAATCAGTGAAGCAACTAGCATAGTCAATCACCGATAGCGATCCCTGATTCAGGCTCATAAACTCTACATCCTGCTCTTGTCTTAAAGTCTCTGGGTAGAAATTCTCCAAAAACATTTACTTAAAAAACTTCCACGACATTCCCTCAGCCTTCTTGATTTGAGCCTGAATGTCCCACCAATGCCTAGCCTATCCTCGCAACATATAAGCGGTCGGATTTACTCGCTTTTCAACAGGGGTCTCCGGATGATCCCGTATTGTCTGGACAGACTCTTACCAGAACCCCGCTGCTTCTGTACTTCCCTCTCTAGTGAAGGTCGGAGGGTGTTGCAGCTGGAACTCCCTGGTTAGCTCAAACATACTCGGTGAAACCTGCCCTGGGTCCTGATCCATCATCTACATAAGGCGATCCATGTTCTCCCGGAACTAGTATTATCTACCTTCATTGATCAACACATTTTCTTGCTCTTCTACCGGAGGAGTGTTCTCAGCAACACCCTCCCATTCCCCCTACTGGTAACTGATGTTGTGGTGGCATTTCTCTACAATTCCAAGCACGAGATTTAGCACGCATACCATAATCTTTCACGGCTTCATCAAAATATCATTACTAGCTACAACGATCTACATGTTTTATTTAATTCTTTTCATTATTTCTTGGTTTCATGAAAAGTATGATGCACCCTACATTCTTGCCTAACACGCCCATCCCGTGTGTGTGCATAACACAATGCATGTCACCTATATGCAAAGGTTCCTACAATGATGCATGAATGCGAATCCTCATTCCGTTAAGGCCACGAGCCAAATATCATAAAATACTCCCATGAAACCACTAATTCATCACCCAATGGTGAAATATACTTAATTGTAACATCACACAACTAAGAAAAACATTTACCGCCCAAGGTGACATGGGTTTTCCCCTGTACATGGGTTAGCTACTCCCAAGCACGAGCTCATTACCAGGGCCCGACACATCTCAACCCTTGGCTACCAATTCAAAATAACAAGACCTCATAGAAGTAGAATAAAGAGCTCATTTGATAGCATGTTTTAACATCCCTGATCCGAAATCCACTAAACTGGTTCTCCAAGCCGGGTGGTTACATTACCTTAAGCACACCTCCCCGTATGCCAAAGGCTGCCGACTAGTTGCGGGGGTCTATCTGGTCAAGTGGGGAGACTATACCCCCTTTTTATTAGATTAATCCACAACATAAATAAACTAATAGCGGAAACAATAATCAACAATCAAGGAACATGTATAACAACCATTTCCAATAATCAAATATGTCATGTCATACTAAAGGTGAAAAAGTGGACAAAAGCCCAAATTAAAGACAACGAACAAAATCCCCATAATGGTCCTGACTCCATGTCAGGATCCTCCACCAAGTGCTACCCATGTCCACTCAACTATCTAGTAAGGACCATTTCTGTTCCCATGAACTACAAACATGAAGTCTTCTTGGGTACCCAACGGCAGCCCGAGCAGGGTGTGAGTACAACTCAGTAGGCCACCACCAACGGTGTCTAAAAAACATCTAGTATGAACAGGTAGTGCATGAAAAAGGAATATGAATAATAATTTCCACATAGTTAATTAAGGTTTCATTAAAAAGTTCAGAGCCAAAGCCATTTCCATTTCCATTACCATTCATTTGTTATCAATTACCATCACTTACCATTTCATCACATCTCCATTGGTTAATCACATACATTATGTTATATGGGTCTAAGTCCAACAATCACATGAAAGAGGTTAAACACATCGTTATAATATCTCACTGGGACTAACCAACTCATTGTAACCATAACCTCACCTCGAAGCCTCAGTCTGGGTGGATGGAACCGTTAGGAGAATAGACCCCCAATCCCCTTCCCTAACCTGTGCATTTAAGGTGGAGTTTAGAACCTCAATCTTCACTCGACCCGTGGGCATATATCCTCATGTCATACCCCACTCTAAGAAGCAATGTGAACAAGCTTATATATAAGTAACCACCAACCATCCAAACCATTGCCCTTCGGCAAACACTATTCACCACAACCCACATGGGAAACCACATCATGCCTTAACCCATTAACACATTACCATTTCACATCGTTTAACCATTTACCCAATTCCCATGTGATATGCCTACATCACTAAGCATTGAACATTAAACCCATAACCTATCCCGTTATGGTCTTTAATCTGTTTACACATTAACCCATTTAACTCATTCATAATTTTCATGAATCAACCATTAATTCCATTTCAAATAACCTCTAGGTTATTTCAAAGTCTAGGTGCATGACCTAACTTGTATTCCAAGTTCAACCAATCATGCCATCATTTTTATCAAGGGCTCTAAAATTAATTACAACTAGGTGACTTGTTTAATATCAATCCCTAAATCTAGGAAAAGCCGGCTCATCCCATGGAGATCCCCAATTAGGTCAAGTCTATCCAGACACATCCCATGGGAATCATGAGGGTTCCCATTTTCCATTTTAAAAACCATTATTACAAAACATTCCAAGGTTATCCAAAACATAACCAAAGGAAATCAAGAACACAACTAAACATGCACAATTACCCAAATAACTATGGGATATCACTGGTAGACCACCTACCTAGAAACCGTGGTTGAACGCACTCTCAATCGAGTCCTTAGACCTAGATCCTACCAAACATTAGAGCTTCAACCTAAAACACACACAAAAGTTAGGGTTTTAGAGCTTCAGAATGAGAGGGAGAGAAGATAAAAACCCTAAACCAAAAAGAGAAGCAAGGATGGGATTAGCCTTAACCAGAGCTTCGATCCACAACCAACGACACCAAAAATGACTTAGAATCAAAGGTGATCGGTCTCTTGGAGCCTTTGGGTGATTTGGTTCTTGCCTAGGGTGGAGAGGGAGGAAATGATAGTAAATCTTGAGTGGGGTTTTAAATCCCGTAGTGGAAAACTTGTATTTTTTCCCAACTTTAAGTGGATGCACGGTTTTTCCACATGGTTTGGAAAACCATGCACAAACTGTGCGCATTCCACTATTCAGAGGAAGATGGGTCGCACGATTTAGCTGTACGGTTTGAAAAACCGTGTGAAAACCATGCACATGCTTCTTTCCGGATGAGGAAGGGTCGCACATTTTAGCTTGGGCAGGCCGCACGGGTTTCCTGGCTGTGCGCAGGCCATGCGCCCTAGACTTTCATTCCCAGATTTCTTTACTTCCGTGCCCCGAGCCCCCAGAACACCACCAAAGCCTCTCACAATTTCATGAAAAATTCCTCGAAGCCTGAAAAATGGGATTCAACCAAAACATAACGAAGACATACCTGTCCAAAAAAACTGGTATCTTACATCAATCATAGGAAAAGATGAACTAATCCTAGATATAGAATCCCCTAAATAATTTTTCTCTCCCGATTAATACACGATTTGTGGATCAAACTGTTCATGGGTTGATCCACATTTTTCGTTTCTAGAAAGGAAAGGGGAAGACCAGGAACAAATTAAACCCCAAATTGGATTTGTGGAACCACTGACAATAAATGATGTGATTCAAGTCACCGTAGATCTGTGGCCGCAAGCATTCGTCAACACTTGCCAACCCCCGAATATGATCCTCTAATGTTCTTCGCTTCATTATTTATTCTTTGTTATATAGGAATTCTGCAAGTCATTTATTATAGACTCCCCACATTTTTTAATTCCCAAACTTAAATGCATTTGAATATTAAAAGAAATAAAATTCATAAAGATGTTGTGCTCATTAATGACGGTCATTAATGAGCCCCATTTAATGAGAAACATTAAATGGGACATATTTAATGAGCCATAGTATAATAGTGTTACTCATTTAAATGTGACATTAATGACCCTGGTCATTTCACCTCTCCATCATCGTCCACCGCTCAATGGTGTCAAAAATAATTAAAATAAATTTTAAATCTATTTTATTATTTTTCGGACAGCCCAAAAAATAACCTTTCCCCTGGACCCTTGCTGGCCGAAGTGAAGTCATTTCTAGGTGAATAATTATGTTTCGAGTTCAACAGTTCCCTTAGATTTCTGATCCAAGCAACAGTTAAAAAGATAGAAAAACCCATTCTCATGTTTATTAAAATGAACCTTAAAAAGGTTAAAAATTAACTTCTAACTAGGACCCACAACAGTCAATGTTAGGCCCCGCATAAGGGGAGAACGCCCCAATGGATTCAAATGTACTCTCGGATTTTAAATATGAGTTATCATTTAGGATTTAGAGGGATTTGAAAATAAAATAATTATTACGTAATTATTTTATTTACATCCAAAAAATAAATTCCACTATTGGCCTCTATCAGCCGATATTTGGGATTTCTTAATTAAAGAATAACCTCATCAATTCAATGGTGGTCTCATATTTTTAATCTAAGTCATCATTCATGAGTTATAATCATTTTAAAAATAAAATATTTTTATTTAATTATTTTATTTATAGTTATGAAATTTTATGGTTTTTTCACTAGAGGCCCGCACTAACTAATCTTAAGTCACGCCTAGGGTAAACATGCCCTCTTGAATGCAACAGTTCCCTAGAATTTCTGATCTGGGCACCCATTTATGAGTTATTTCACTTTTTTAAGAAAACTACTCATGAGCACTATTTAAGGCTTATCATTTTTCGACGGATCATTCTGAGCACTCGAGGCCTCAGAATCTCATGTTGCCTCAGTTCGTGATCTCGAATAAATTCCATATAAATAAAACAAATTATCTAAAAATTCCAAGACATTACAATCCAAAATAACTATCAATGAATATTGTAGAACATACTAGAGTTAGGATAAAATTTAGAGAAATGACAACAACAAAGGATATCTATTTCCAAATCAAATGACTTTTGGGATTATAATATTCATATAATATAATTAATGACTATATGGGTTTAAATAAGGGATGAATCCTCGATTTATCCTCTCTCTAATAGTAGAGGGACCATGGTGTTTAACACCTCTAGATAATCCATAAACCCTACCTTCTCATCACCATATTTCATCATCAATATAATGAGGTGTTTAATTAATTGCACCCCACATGAAATATTTACATATTACACCTCATTTGGGATCTTTTAATTTAGGGGAAAATTTTGAAATTTGGAGAAAGGAAGATATTTTCATATTTGGTGAATTATTAATCCATGGAAATAAATAGTGGATAAGGATACTAGGAGAAACTGATTTCCACTACGATTTTTTTAATCACCCCTAAATTAGGGTTATATGGAAAGAAACAATGAGGGGACCTTCATATTTTTTAATATTTTATATTATACATGGAAAATTATATATTTTTTCTTTTTATATTTAGATGTATAAAAATAATAATGTTTGTGATTATTTATAATAATAAAAAACAATTATGTTTCCCTTTTTAACTTGATCTTAAATAATTTTAATAATTTATATATAAATAATAAATATATTTATACTTTTTTTGTGTGTTTAAATGTAATGGTATATTTTTTTTATAATTATTAATATTATAAATGTAAAATATAATTAATTATATTTATATATATTTATTCACTATAATAAAAAATGATATTAATGTGATGAAATTTCCAGTCATTTTATTATTTATTTATTTAATACATAATAATCAATATATAGTTTTTCTAAACAATTATTGTAATGTATAACATGTTAGTGATATTATTTTAATGCTCTACTTGTAATGTATATATATTTTTTGAAACTTATTTTTTATATACATATAAATTTAAAAATGAAAGTGGGAATTTAAAAAAGTAATGTAATTTTACGATATGGTAAAAAAGTTATAAGATGTTATTTTGATAGTAAATGTTATTTGTTTTATTCTTTATAAAACAATGTATTTTCTTTTCTAATAAAATTTTCCACAGAAAATATGGAGATAAATTAAAATTATTTCCTTTTCTTTTACTAATTGTTTTTTGTGACTAAAATGATGAAAAATTATAATATCTTCTATTAATTTGTTTGATGAATCCATCAATAATTTACATTCTTCTACTAATATATGAAAAAATATAGTGTTATCATGGTATTTAAGATATTGTTCCTACCTTTGTTTGAAGATCAATTCAAAGGTATTATTATTAAAAAACTAAAACTAAATTTTACACATTATTCATTTTAGTAGTGTTTGGAAGCAATATTTTCATTCCATGTGATGAATATTTTTACTAGTTTTTTCCTTAATTAGGCTATATTAATTAGATGTTATGTAAAATATTTCTATAAAATTAATAAATAATGTATAAATTCACGTACTGTTTTTTCACATGGAGCTAGAATCACTTATTCTGAATGAAACATCCATATTATCTTATATATGAGGAGATATTTGAGTCTAAATGTTTTCAAAAATTATTTATTTCTTCTATAAAATGTGATTAAAAGATATTTTAAATATTATATTAAAATATAATTCAATTTGTTTTCAAATTCATGGAAATAATTTTTAAAATTTCTTTTTCTTGGGTTCATTATTTTGGTGTAAATATGTTTCCAACTTAAGATATTCACTATTTTTTCAGAATAAATTTTATTTTTCCTATATTTAAATCAATGAATAAAAAATTTTAATTTTTTTTATTACATTATATATTATTAATATGGGTATTTTTAATTCCAATTTTTTTTTATTTTCATACAATGGATTATATAGTGTTTCTGTTCCATTCTGAATATAGTATTTTCAATACAATGCATTTTTATTAAAATGTTTTTCTGTATTTGTTTTTCAATATAATTTTTTAATTTTTATTAAATATATCATTCACAACAGTATCATAAATAACCATTACGAATGATAATTTATTAAATTATTTATTATAATAACATATTTGATAAAGTAGTTTCAACATCAGTTATTTAAAATATTGATGTGTAAAGTAAAATAACTATTTTTTAAAAATATTTTAACCTTTATTGTCAATTTATTTTCTAACTGACTTAGAAATATTTTTCTATTTAAATTATATATGATATCTAATGTGGTAAACCTATAAAAACTATAATATTTTTTGTAGTTTCTACCATTGTTTTTATGTATCTGATTTTATAAAATATTTTAAATATTAGTTTTTTATAACAAATATTAAAAAAATATTTTCAAATAACTAACATTAATATAATTTAATAAATAATATTGAATATATAAAAATGAGTTTCAGGAGACAATGTTTCCACTAGTACATATATTTTTTTTGAATATCCCACCAGCACTAGACCATGGACAGGGCCAGATTATGGGTGAATTATTAGTGTTTGAGGAACTTTTATAGATCTTAATTCCCATTAAATACCAATCAATTGACATTGAATTTAATTTTTATATAACAAAATCAACTATTTAAAACAGATTGAGTTATTTCTAATAAAAAAATTGATCCTATTGAGGTATTATTAATATAGTAAAACTTCATAACAAACACATTTTAGATGACCTCAAGGCATATAATCTAATACATATTTTTTTATTATGTGTATATAATGACTAAATATTAAAAATAAATTTATATAAACTTCTCAATCACAACGCCAATGATCACCTGTAGATAACTATTATGAGTAAATTTATCAATACACACAAATTTTGACTTAAAGTTGAATAACAATTTTTCTTTTATTGATTTATTTTTGACACTATATAAAAAACAAATTTAAGGAAAATAACTTATTTTTATGATATTATATTGAATAAATTTAATTGTGTTTTAAATTATTTTGATATTATAATTAAACAAAATAATTATATTATAAATTGAACTCTACACATGTTATGAACATGACCCAAGATTGTTAACCTCCAAACCTAAGCTTGATCACCACAAGGCCTCAATCACGTTACTTTACAACTAGAAGTTTGAAAATAGTACTGAGGCATAAACTTAATCATTGTGGAATGATTTTAACCCAAAATGTAGAACCAAAAACATGAAACATATATGTAGTTTCCATTTAAAAATATAATTATAACATTTTGAATAAAACCTGTTTAATAAAAAAGAATGTTAAAATATAGTGTAATGGACATAAATTAAAACTTTTAAACAATAATATGAACAAATATAATATATATTAAGAATCCATAATTTATAGTTCAAAATATTTTGAATCATGAAACTAAACACTTCTAATTAATCCATAAACACAAATCCTAATATTTATAAATAATAATGATCAATTTATTTCCCTTTCCAACATCATGGAATAAAATATTTACATGCACATTGACAGGTATAAGTTGTAGTGGGTATGTGAATACAAAGAATTATTTTCCCATATGATACCAATAAAACATTTATTCGCAACCATGAAGTTAATTCCAATTTAAATAATTCAATATATATTTTAAAAATAAAATTGTTTTTCATAAAATTCTAGGTTAAACCAAGTTATGATATTAAAATAAACCACGCTAGTGTTTTCAAAAAACTATTGTAGTTCTTCCCATGCCACATGAAATGATAAATGCATAATTATCTATAAAAATATATGATACAAAAAGAATATGAATTATATAATATACATAACTTATTATGATAATATCATACACTATTAGTGAATGTAATTCCCTAACCCCATAAGCTCAAAGATGGTGCATTATTTTATTACATTTTCAGGATTACAAGGAATAAAATACCGAAGAACCAAGTAGTTTATAAGTTTCAAAAAACTAGATTAAATACATAATACCTATAATACATTGAAAAATAAAATAATGTAGAAAATATGTAAAATGGCGGCATAATTGAAACTCATTCAAAATATTCTTCTTAATAACCAAGGGAAAGAAAACATGATAAGTGTGAGATCAAATTATTAGTATGGATATGTAAAGTGGTTGTAATGATGAACTGATGAGAATAATCAATATGGAATGGTAAATAACAAACTTCACATTCTATTCAAATAACTAGATAAAGAAATGACAATATGGAAATGTAAGAAACTAAAACACATGGTATTTAATCAATAAATTGTGGATAGAAAGAATCCCTAGATTTATCAATGAAAAAATATCATGAATGGATAATAACTAAATCCGAATGAGAGAAATTATAATTTTTTGTACATTATTTATGAGGCACATTAAATCATATACCATCGAAACCTTTAAAAAGATTATTTAAATTATTCTGATTTGGATAACTTATTTTTCTCTAGAGAACTAGCCAACACATTGAGACACTATATAAAGTTCATGCCCCACCCACCATTCATGTGAAAAGAATTACTTATACCAAGTAATAATATTAATTAATATACAAAATGTCTTTAAAAATATCCATATTGGATAAATAATAATGAATTATCAATATTTCTCTTGTTATTCAAATAAATTTCAAATTAAACACCAGATGTAAAATGATATGCAATTCAAGGAATAATAATATCTGTCATATTAGAACATGTACATTATCACACCCTGGCCATATATTTAGTTATTGTGGTTATTTTATTTATTTATATTTGTGTATGTTGGTTTCATAAATTTTAATAATTTATTAAATTGAAATGAATATTAAAAAAATAAAAAAAATAGAAAAATATTAATAATAAAAATATTATTTTAATGGTAAATAATAATAAAAACATTATGTTTATTATTATTATAATTATGTTATTTTGAATATTATTACTATTATTATTGGAGTTTATTATATTTATTTTTAGGTTTATTATTATTTATTAATGTTTTGTTTTATTTTATTTTCTATTTATTCATTTATTTTCCCCTAATTCCCTTTTTTCTCCCCATATCACCTTCACACATCATCCCCATCTCACTTCCTGTTGCACAATCTACCGGTGGTCCTCCCCATCTTCATACCACCTTCTCAAATCCTCATGAAATCCCTCAGATGAATCTCCCTTCAGGTTAATTCCCTCCTCACGACCTCACATTCACGTGACCTCCCTGGCCCAGCCCTTTCGGCACATGACACATCCTTCCGACCTCACTCTCTATCTCTGATTTCAATCTGTTTTCCATGGTATTTTCGTCTGATCTTTCATGGTATGGGGTTCTACCCTCTTCCCCTTCCATTTATGGTCTATTTGAGGTATTCATACCATCGTATTGAAATTTTACCAAACCCTAATGAGTTTGGGGTTTTCTATTGATTGAGTCTTGTTATTTAGGGTTCTTTGTGTTCCATCCAAGCCTATTCTATCCACTACCATCAAGGGAAAATGGTTTCCTATGGTTTTAGGGTAAGGATTTGGGAATTTCTTGATTGAGGATTAATATTATTTTAGAGGTATATGTATTTTGATTTTTTGGAAATTTATTTTAGGTGTGCGGGTCTTTGCGGTAGTGTTTTGAGTTATTGGTTTTTTTTATATTGTGAGATAAAATCTGCATTGCCGTTTTGAGTCTCCAAGTCTATGATATCTCGCGTATATGTGCATAGGTAAGTTTATATGTATATTTGGGTTCCCCTATTGCATGTATAATCACTCATGGAAGTGAATATACATGTCATAAAAAGTGTTAGTTACTCTTTGCTGTTGAAATTGCTTAATTTTTTCTGATTCCCTTTTTTTTTTGAAATATGAACTTCTTTTAAATATGCTTACAAGAGTGAATTTTAAATGATTAATAGTGTTTTAAAAATGGTTTCGGGTGTTCATATTGGTTTTAAATGTTTAATTTAGTGAACACAGATTTTTTTTGTGATTTTAAAAAGGGGGAAATCTCTTATTTTGGTATGTTTGGAAAACAACATGGGGTTTTGGTGTGAATTTGAGGTTAATTGGATTTTTTAGTTCTCAAAAGGATTTCTTTTTTTAGATATGATTTAATGCTTGTTTGTAATTGTATGGTACCTTGGTGGTCTAATTGAGCTTTTAATGTATTTTGAAAATAAAAGTGTTGAGTATTTCTATTTTCTAAAAATTAATGTTTTCCTTACAATGTAATGAGGATTGTTTTTCATTTGAAAATGGGTTGTGAAAGTGAAAACCCCTATTGTGGAATTCACCCAAAATATGAGAAATGTGTTGTGTGTATTAATGTGTAATTTTTGATATGTTATTACTGTAAAGTCTTCTGTATGGTTGTGTGTTATAAGAAGGGTATTCCCTCAAGGAGGGATATTAGTGGTGAGGTGGTGGGTGTGTTTTTAAATTAATATAATGATATGTTCATGTATGTTAGTCTGATAAAAACTCACCACCACTTGAAACAGAGCACATGGTAAGCCCTATTTATCTAGGCGGGTGGTCTTTGACTAGTACACTAGATGATACAGAAGTGGTTCTTTCTTATTTCATCTTGAGGTATTGATGATCACAACAATACCTATACAAAATGATGATTTATTGGAGACCACTAGGTTATAAGTGCTTTCCTACTTGTGTATTGTACATGAGAATATAGTTCACTGTGGTTTCTATACCATGTTTAACCGAGGTAAAAAGTTCATAGGGTCACATTTGTGATATTTACCTATTGGGATTGACCATGGTTCTCACTTATGACATTGTGGTTTTGAAATAATTTCAATTTTTATTAGTTCACTCTTATTTCAACATTTTTAAATCCTTATTTTTAATTTTAACTATTTCCCTTTTGTTTTAGAATGTCAAAGCTTGATTGGAAACTATTTTAAAAATGTGGTGGAATAAAAATGCTTTCTTTTAAATTATAAACCTTTTACTTGAATTTGAATAGAATAATTTTCTATTATTACATCTTATTTTCAACAAAGAATGATGGTATTTATTCTTAATGGAAAAGGAATAGGGCGTTGTTGTTCTTTGGCATTCTTACTAAGCGCCTTGGTTCTCACACCATCATTATCTTTTATGATCCAGGTTTTAGTTTTAGTTCACTCTTGTAGTGATCGTGTTTTCGTGTTTAGTGGTGAGCCATAATTTCCCATGGTGGTATGTTTTGCAAAACAACCTTGATTTATTTTATACTGCTAGTATTTACCAGTTTTCTCTATATAAACAAATAAATAAATTAATTTGTCTTTGTTTTATGGGTCAAATAATTGCCAACTATCATAATTTTATGCCCAGAACTAGTTTCTATCATGTGGGGATCAAGAACGCCCTTTATGCCTTGGTACGGACTGGGTCAGGTGCCAGTTCGGATGATGACCTGACATTGTTGGTGGAAAAAATACAATCCATGTAGTCTCTTGTTATTTAGGGTGTTAGGTAGCTCAGATATTAGATGTTTCAGGACTCGATAGGTTGGTGTAGGAAGGGCATGATGATCCATTACCCATCCTAAGCCTCATGTTTCTAGGGGTAGTCCAGGAATTGAATTGTTCTTTTTCTTGGTCTGTGTGGATAAATGATGGAAAGGGAAGTGAGATGATGTTATGTGATGAGATTGCATTTTGTAGAGACCCATGTATATCCCAGGTTCATGGTTCAAGATTCATCAATTGGGGGATTATTGTTTTAGATGTTGTGTTGGGACCGTCATATCACATTTAAGAACGTTAATTGGAAAATATTTTGGAATTTGGAAATGTGATTCTTTAATTAAAGTGACATTTTCAAATTGGTTAAAAAAACTTTCTCTATGTTTAACGATCTATTTTGAAAATGGGAAGTTTTTTAAATTTACACTCCTTATTCCTATGATAGATCAAATATATGGTTGTACAAATGTGGAAAGTGTAAAATTGGTGGTATGTGTGGATGGGTTTTTTGAGATTTTCAAGATAGGTATATGTATATATATGTGAAAATTCATGGATTACAAATTTTGGTTATTTCAGTTGTTTATTTTTGCTAAAAAATCATTTTCAAAAAGGTTAATTGAAACGTTTTGAAGAAGGGGGTGATCAACTATTTAGTAATTTCTATCATGTTTTGTATCCTTTTTAGTGGATCTTGGTTTTGATATACAAAATTTTGGTTGCAATATTGATTTGAGATTTAGTTTTATTTTTGGGGTTGATGTGTATAATTTTGATTTATAATGATTTTTTATTTGGCTTTATGCCTATTGTTTTTTTGTATGCCACCCAAAAAAGTCCCAAAGGTTTATAGTGATTCTATTTTAGTTATTGTCTCTACCCAGACTCTTAATAGTTTGGTGGAATTAATTTATTTTCAAATGTTTTCTATCTTCCAAGGTGATCGTGATCTATTGAAGGTAGGGGCCAATTTTGTTGAAATCGTTGGTGTTTTCAAATTTTTGGAAACTCTCAAAGATATGAGAGACCATCCTGTTTTAAGTTCGTTTGATGGTACAAAATTGTGTTGTAGAAAGAGATAATCCAAACGTTTTTTCATGGTGGGATGTCATAGATGGTGTTTATGACCACTTTCATATGATGGTTTATATATTAGGAGGTGAAGGGGAAGAAAATGGCAGAGCTCATGAGAGTGCAGCAAAACCAACAAATTGTGGAGGCCTACATTGGACATATCATGGAGTTGGTTCCTTTTTCTCCAGAGATAATGTCATAGAATAAGTTTAAGTTTCTCTTATGTGGGGTATCAATCCAAGGGTAAAGGAGTGATTCCTTTTGGAATTTAGGATGGTTCCCCATCTTGTGAAGAGATTGTACTGAAAGAACATATTTCAGACAAGTTTTCTTTTCAATTCCATCTTTTAAAAGTCGTTCCACAATTTTTTTTGATTTTGGTGTGGCTGGTTTGTGTTCTTTGAGTTTCCTTGTATTCATTCTTAGAAGGTATTTTTTGGTGTATGTTTTATTTAGTGGATTTAAATTCACAAAACTGATGTTGTTATAGTTTTTGAAGAAATTATGAATGAGTGTTTCTATGAGTATTTACATTGGTGACTCTACCTAGATTATAAATTTAGCACTGGAGCCAGATCCCCTCTTGATGGTGGAAAACACCTAAGTCTTATTGGTTTTAAGTAGGCATGGTGATATAATTTTTTTGTAATTCTAGTAGTTATTCACCCTCAAATGTGTGATTTGAAGGTTGTATATTTGTGATTGTGCGTGACAAGATGATGGTATCTCTTGTGTGGTTATCTTTTTTGGTGACCTGTTATTGTTTTAGGACATGCTCATTTTGTACACGCATGCGTCTTGGGAAATAATGTATAGGGGTTTGGTCTACCGTTAGGTTTGGGGTCTTTCACTGGGGACCCAATGTGGTGGGGTTTTGGATTATGTAGGGAGTTCATGGGTCTGTTTTTATGGGGTTTCCCGTATCAGTCTATGCTGCAGGAACTAAGCTGGCCAATTCATAACTGGTGGGTAGAAACACCATAGTTATATTCATTCCTTCTTATAGGGTTGGGTTTTTTGGGATTTTTGGTTGGTTTTCATGATTTTATATTTGGTTCAAGTTAGTAGTTATAGAGTTATCCCATTTTGAGAGTCTCAGTGCCGATCATTCTAGTCCTATTCTTGTGTTGGGGGGAGCCATCCTTGTTTCTTAATGGCTATTCTCATTTCAGTTCCCCTTAGAACTGGTTGGGAGTGACTGGTGGAGTGAAAAGTCACACCATGTTCATGATTTAGTTGGTCTTGTTCCATATTTAACTTGAATTTGATTCCTCATTTGAGTGGGTGACTTTCTGGGGGAAGAAAGATTTGAATGAGGGGAGAATTGTTATACCCTGAACTAGTATCGCACAATTTTAGTTATTTTTTATTTATATTTGTGTCTTTTTTTCTTAATGTTTAAAAGTTTCTGAAATTAAAATCAAAATTATATAAAATAAAATAAATTGAAAAAAATTAAAATTAAAATTAAAATTAATATTAATAATAATATTATTTATAATTTTATTATTATTATTATTATTTTGTTATTATAATGATTATTATTATTATTATAGTTTATTATAATTATTATTATGTATATTATTTTTTATTAATGTGGAGTTTTATTTTATTGTAGGTTATTTTTTATTTTACATTTAATTTCGTTATTTATTTTCCCCTCATTTTTCTCTTCCTCCCCTATCCACTTTATGCATCATCCCCCTCCCCCCTACTCACTTATTCACACACGACTTGCCATTTTTCCCCCACCTCTCCGGATCACCTTCACCCCACCACGCACGTTATTTCGAATAGACCTCCCTTTGGGTGACCTCCTTCCTCACAACCTCACCTCTATGTGACCACCCTGGCTGAGCCCTTTCTGATCACGTCGCCACCTATCAACCTCCCTCTACGGCTTAAGTTTCAACTAGGTTTCCACTAGATTTTGGTTTGATACTTCATGGTATGGGTTTATCCCCTCTTGTCATTCCATTTTTGGTTGATTTGAGATCTCCCCATCAACCAACTAAAATTTACCTGAAACAAAATGTGTTTGGGGTTTTTCTTTTGATTTAATCTTGTTATTTAGGGTCTGTTGGGTTCCATCCAGGCTGGTTCTAGTCACTAGTGTCAAGGGAAGTTGGTTATATATGGTTTTTGGGTAATTATTTTCAAATATCATTATTGTGGGTTAATTTTAAATTAGGGTTTTTAGGATTTTTTAGTTTTTAGGATTTTTGAGTTTTCAGCAATTTATTTTGGGTGCGTGGGTCTTTGCAACAATGTTTTGAGTTATTGGTGAATTTTTAATATATAGTGCATTGCACACTTCCATGTGGTTTCGATTCGTCGGGTCTAAGTAGACTAGCCTACTTGTGTATAGGTAAGTATATATGTATATATGGGTTCCTCCGTTACATGTATAATCATTCATTGTATTAAATGCACTTGTACGGGGAAAGGTGTGGCCATGTATGTATATGAAAATACATATATAGGTGAGTGAATACTAGTATATGAATATAATAATATATTTAAGGATCCCATTTCACATGTTCATGGCCATGCATATGGGTTCATAGGGGCTTGGTGTCCTTACATGTAGGTAAATGTGCGTATTCTTAGTGGGGGAGAAACAACATTTAGTTAAAAATCCACAAGGGATGAATGTTCATCATGGTTCCACCTTGAGGTTTGTCCCATATGTATATACATTTAATTTTAATTGCATTCTTTCAAGATTTTTTTTTTAAAAAACTAATACAAAATAGAATATAAACGTGCAATGCAAAGTGGTTTGAAAAATTGTTTTGGGCAGGCATAATGGTTCTGAAAGTTGAATTGAGTGAACATAGTAATTTTTATGATTTAAAATAAGGGGGAAATCTATTAATTTGGTTTGTTTGGAAAATCACATGAGTTTGTGGTTTGAATTTGATGTTAATTGGAATATTTAATTTCTCAAATGGTTTTCTTTGGATCACGTTTGATTTCATGCTTGTTTGTAAGTGTGTGGTGCCTTAGTGGTCAAATTTATATTTTAAATAATTCTGTTATTAATAGTGTTTGATAATTGTATTTTATAAAAAGAAAAGTATTCCATGCAATGTAACTAGTTCCATTTGGAACATAAAAATGACATACGAATGTTTAAAACACCAATTGAGGTGTTTCATCTAATTTGAGAAATGTGATGAAAGTATTAATGTTTATTTTTTGTTATGTTCCTAGTGTAAATGATTGTGTGTGGTTATGTGACATAAAAAGGGGATCCACTCAAGGAGGGAGATCAGCGGTGAGAGAGTGGGTGTGCTTTTAAATAACGGGAATGATGTGTTCATGTTTGTTAATATGATGAAAACTAACCACCTCATGAAATAGACCACATGGGAAGCTCAAGGTATCTAGGAAGGTGGACGAGAACTAGTACTCTAGATGATATGGGAGTGGTTCTACCCAGTTTCATCTAGTATGATTGATTCTCACAACACTAACTAAACTTAATTATTATTGATTAGAGACCACTAGGATATGAGCGTGTTCTCTACTTGTGGCTCATTCAGGAGAATGTAGTTTTTGTGGTTTATATACCATATTTCACTGAGGTATTGGGTACCTAGGGATTCATTTGTTCTAGTTACCTATAAGGATCAACCATGGTACTAACTTATGAAATGGTGATTGTGAAATGATTTTGATTTTTTTTACTTTATAATTTTTCATCATTTTTAAATTGGTGTTTTTAATTTAAATTATTTGGCTTTCATTTTGGAATGTTAAAGCATGCCTATAAAATATTTTTCAAATATACTGGAATAGAAATGCGTTCTTTAAAAATTTAAGTGACATGAATTTTAATTGAATGAAAAAATTATTTTATTATGTATTATGTTCAAACTAGAATGATTGAGTTTATTCTTAAAGGTAAGGATATAAGGAGTTGTTGTTCATTTGAATTCATACATAGAATGTCATTGCTCACACCTAATTTATCTTCTTAGTTTTAGGTTGTAGATTTAGATCACTCTTTCAGTGATCATTTCTTCATGTTTGGTGGTTACCAATAGGGTCACTATGAGGTATGTTTAGTTGGACATACATGTTTTATTTTCTGATTCAAATATTTTTTGCTGTCTCTCAGTTTAAATTTATTTATTTATTTTTTCGTCTTTATTTTATGGGTCAAATCATTCCCAATTTAGTTTCATTGATGCCCACCACTAGTTTTTAGCCCGCGGAGATTTAAAATGCCATTCGGGCCTGGCCACAGATTGGGTTGGGCACCAGTTCAAATAGTGACCCATCTTGGTTCGAGAAATATATTAAAAGGAATTTATAATGAAATATAATTAAAATAAAGTTATGAATTAAATATAATTTTAACAATTATAAAAGTAAGTGAGTTTCCAAAGATAATCATTAAGAACATTTTTATGAAAAATAATATTTAAACATTCCAAAGTGTCCCATACAACATTGGGTAGGACTTCTCACATGTGTCTTTATAATACTAAATAATAAAATTATATTAATTATTTATTTTAATTATAACCCTTTAATATTATATTATTACATTCAATTCACTTATTACAATGTTTTATATAACAACTTAAACAATTAAGTTTACGTGGAGTGTTTTTCAAAAAATTCGATTCATGAATCAAAAACAACTTTGCTAGGACGAATATGGTCATAGTTGTAAATATATATACATATCCAGTATAATAATAACGAAATAATTATCATATTTATATATACATTTACTTTTAAAACCAATCATGAAATATTATTATGAAAAATTAACCAACATTTTGATCATGGAGATGGTAGGTCGTATCTACGCATGAGTAAGGTTCATATTTTCCAATTATAGTTATGGAAAGAAAGTAGGTAATATAAAATAATTCCACAATGGTAATTATATTATAATAATTTCATTTAATTATATATAATTATATATATAATTATTGTGAAGTGAAAATAATCACATCGTGTCGGGGAGGTGGTGGTGCACACATCCACGACCGAGTTTATCACTTTTTATTATGTGAAAAGGATATTAAATAAAATGATATATTTAATTTAATGAATGTTAATTATGTCATAAATATAATATTTATTTCATTTATTTCACATATTTTTAACTAAAAACATCTTTTTTTATATTCCATATTTTTTATCAATGAATGACACCTCTTTGGGGTGGCGGTTGTCGACAATTTCCAAAACGATGTTATCGTATCTTCACAAAATAGAAAGTATATAGTTATGTGTTATAAAATAAATAAATAAGCATAAATACATAATAGGTATCTTATATATCATATATAAATAGTTTTTACATCATAATTACTAACCATGAAAGGTAGTAAAGGAAAAATGAGTGACGTCATTTTGTGAGGTGGTTGTTCGCCGTACCCAGAAATCCTATGATCATTACCCATTAGATGGATGTGTGCGTAAGTGTAGAAAAAACCCTTAATAAGAAAAAATAGCAATTTATTTATGATACTAGTGTTATTATATATGATTTTACTAATAATAATTTAATGAGTGGAGAAGGAAATAATACTAATGATATTGAAAGACGATGTTACCTCTTATTCATGTAACTTTTTATTTGATTTGTAATAAAGGGATTGATTGTAATAATTTATTCCCAAGTAAAAGATTCTAGTATAAGGGTAAGGATTTTTAGTATATATTTGGGTAGATATTGGTTAGGAAAAGTGGCTTTAGAGGTCTAAGAAAGTTCGAGGGACGAGTTCCATGTTATGGTGTAGGAGGTGGGGAGTCTTGTAAATTCAAAAAGGTATACATTATTTTGAGGTCTCCCTTATATATTGTTACAAAAAAATTGAAAAATAGTTGATAAAAAGGGAATTATGGTCTTTAAAAACCACTTCAACACAAAAATAAGTGCATTTTTTATAAATTTTTTCCATAAAATTTATGTTTCCCCAATTTTATCATTTTGGATTTCCTTAATGTAACTATATTTCTATCCTAAGAAATATAAATATTTAGAAAAAATTAAAGTAAGATTTATTAGAATATTTTTACGCAATAAAATATAGATACTATAACTAATTTAAAAAATATAATTATCATATTTTTTTTAATATAATTTCATAACAAGAGCATTTAACAAGAAAAAATATTTCTTTAACCCGGACACTGCAAATAATTTATTTAATATATATCTTTTAATATATTAAATATAATGGAGTAATTTTTCCATAAATATACCATATTTTATATTTTTTTCACTTCAAAATAAATTTTAGGAATATAGTATTTTAATAAATTTTAATTTATTTTAAAAAATATCATATATTTTAAAATAAGTCTAATTTCAATTTTGAAATTATTTATTTTAATTTTAATTTAAAAATATCAGAGCACCATTATAATATAATTATTAATTATAAATCTATGTAAAATTATATATTTATTTAAAAAAATAATTAAATGTAATAATTCAAAAAATTCACTTCACTTAATTATTTATAGTATCATTAATTTTAGTTAAATATTAACTAAAAAATCAAAGTATTGTTGTTTCATAATAATTCAATGTAACTAATTCATATCTAAAAAATAACTATAAACAATTATGATAAAACTCGATCATTTTTCTTTAAAATTAAATTTTATTACCAAATATTGGTTGTTTTTTCCATATCCCAATTTTTTTGTAAATGTTAAAGCTATTTAATGTTCCTTTTTTTGTCATTGTTTCTTACGTAACATGTAATAGATATAACATTCATGATCAGGTGTCCCAAAAACTGATAATTAATCCTAGTAGGGGATATTGTTGAAATTTTATAATCTAATAGCCTTTTAGAAGTTTCTATTTAATTATCCATTATGTTTAATGTTTTGTCCCTTATTAGGCATCATTTTACATTATTCACTGTGTTTAATTTTAATTACTTTTACAAATATTTTTAGGAAAACATTAAGTTGAAATTATTATATATAAAATATCATAATTATTCCAACATGCCTATAATTTTTTTAAAATCAATTTAAATAAGTGGATAAATAAAATTTAACTCTGATCCTATATACGTGGCGAAAATGTGTGTTTTTAAAGTAAAAATGTTCAAAATTTCAATAAGTATTTATATCCAATATCAATATAAAAATGCATCCAATTACCTAAATTAGATTAATATATATATATAGTTTTATTATTTTTAATTTAATAACAAATTTAAAATAAAATTTAAAAATATTTATTTTTTATATGAAATGTTTTTTTAAAATAAAATGTAGTACTTTTCACTATTAATAGAAAAACAAAACATCTTAGAAAAATAGAAATATTCACACAACAATAATTTTGAAATTCTGAATTAAAAAAATGATATTTATTTTGAATATTAAAATTTATAAACTTTTCAAAATTTAGTTTAAAAATAGGTCTGATATTAAAAGTTGGTAAAACAATGTCTTTCCATTAACACAAGATAACATAGTTTTGTGTATAAATAAGTATAGAAGTAAAATATTTTTTATTTTAAAATGAAAATATTCTAATTTCTTGAGGTATGACATTCTCCCCCCATTAAATAAATTTTATCCTCAACATTCAAAAAGAATCTCAGTATTCAAGGGATTGATTTTTGAAAATATTATTGTTAAAAGGCCTACGTCATAAATAAGATCAATAAAACATATTTTCAATAATTGAGAAAATTATTTATAAAGTTCCCCCCAAAAAATATGGTTTAGAATAGAAGAAAACAAGTGAAAACCTAGATGTAGAAGGGAAAATGAACCAGTGTATTGTAATAGAGATTGATAGAGAACATGTTTATATGGAAGTTTTATACCAAAAAACCATAATTTATATATATGAAAAAAGGTCATCGATATCAAAAAAATTATTATAAGAAGATATTTTTTTAAAAAAAACTCATTTTTCTAGATTTGTGGAATTCTTTCACAATATTTTCCTTTGATTGTACCTCGAACCATTTCTAGTTCTTCTATTAGCATCAGATGCATCATATAGTGGTGTAGTAAAATAATCTTGACAACCGCATTTGAAATTAAACATAAACCATTTCATAAATGGTTATATTTTCCAAAATATTATGATTTGTTATTTTAGAAATATGTTCACTTAATTTCCAAAATGAACTTATCGTTATCCAGTATAAAACATGAAGTAGATATACATTATCACATTACTAACATGGGAATAACTTTATCATGTATTCAATTAATGTATTATAATTACATGGATTACTGTAAAACTTTATTAAAAAAATGGATGAGTCTTTATTATTTTAGTAAAACCCATGTTATTGGATATATTCCTTTAATCCAAAAGTGTTGTAAACACTAGAAATGAAAAAATTAACTACATAGCAAACAAATCATTAATAAGTTACATTTTATTCTGTACTATACAATTTACTATTTTAAAACTAATCATCTCATTTACTCTAACATTATTATCTTAGTATCAAGAACATATTAATGGTTATCTTTCCCTCAACCATGTTTATAATGAAAATTTAAATTACCCACTGAATAACTTTCATGATATCATTCCACATATAATCTCAAATCCTTAACAAAAAATTATCACAGTACAATCCTCATATATTCCATAATTCGTAAAACTAGTAAAAATTTGATAAAATACTCAAATATATTATTTATTACATCAAATCATATGATAATTAATCTTTTATCTTTTTCAATGGTATTAGAATAATCTTGATTATGAACAATTAGCCTCGTTTGGTGTATTTTTAATTATTCTCAAGACATTGACTTGTGTAGTGTCCCATATCCCTGTAGTGGAATCATTTCACAATGGAATTTTCTTTCTTTCAATTCCAATCGTGAACATGATGTGATTTTTATCCACACTTATAATAAACTCCCATTCCATTCAAGGAAGTACCAGAGTGATTCATTCCACAATTATTGTGTGAGGGAAAAAAATTAATTCCCTTGTTACCTTTATACATATTCGGACCAACCATACTCTTATTTTATTTTTTAAATTCCAAGCCACATGACATGGAAATTTTCTTACCCATATCATTACCACATGATTATAAATCCTCATATCATGAGAATGCTTAGGGTACTATTTTCTGTTGATATATTGTTATTATCCCCTAAAATTTAGGGTCCTTCTTACTTTTTGGGTCATGTACGTTGCTGTGGTTCACGTTTCTTTGGTTAGAGGTAATTTCAAAATGTTCATATAAATTAAATTAGTTCATATCATTATAAAACTTATTTTATATTCCCAGAACTATTAAAATAATTAACAAAAAATGAAAAAGTTATCCGTATCAAATCTAATAATCCTAAACATGGTTTTTTTTGGAAATTTTATCTTTTAAATCCTTCCCAATATTTTGTAAAAAATGTGAATTATCCTAACTGTCTCTCCTGGCAGATCCAAACCTGGTACACAGTAAGGCCCATTGTAATGCCCCAGGTTAAACCGGGTTAGGACCGACACTCCTAGTCAGATTTGTTACTCATAGGTACATTTATGAAAAAACCACATCCACATGCAGTATCTAGACATATATGTATTGGTAGGAAGAACCAATAAATCTCTACCTTACCAAAATTCTATAATATTATTCAATACTTATACTCAAAGTCTATCTTATGTTTATGTTCCCTAATCTGTGTTCTCTAAATATAGGTTTCATGTTTACTACTAAACTTCCTCAGATACCAACTGTAATGCCCCAAACCTAGAAGCCCGAAACTAAAATTCAATGCATTATTTTATTATATTTTCATGATGACAATGTATGAAATCCCAAGGACCAATTAATATATCATTTTTATAAAATCAGTTTACATACTTGATTCCCATAATACATTGTAATATAAAATAAATCATAAGTAAATTAAAATATCAACATCATTGAAACTCATTCAATGTATTATTCTTTATAACCTAGGGAAAAAACATAATAAGGATGAGAGTAAACTCTCAGTAAGGGTAACTAAATTAGAATAAATAATTTAGTAATTGGAATAATAAACATGGGAATATAAGTTACCGCTAACACATTCCATTCAAATAACTAGATAAGCAAATGTCAATATACAATGGTTAGAAGTTGAAACATATTCCATTTAATTAATAAACTGAGAATTCCATAGATATGTCAATGAAAAAATCTCATGGGTTAATAATAATTGAATTTTAATAAGGGAAATACTTAATTTTTTGGACATCAAGACTAAGGCACATGATGACATTTATTGTCAATACCTTTCACAAAATGGTTTATACTATTCTGATTTTGCCAACTTATTATTCTTGTTAGAACCTATCAATGAATCCAAGGGATATTTAATTTTTATAACCCACTAATAATTACCTTTCATAATAATTCCTTATATAAAATAATTGATATAATTTGTATACAATATGCCTTATCAAATTTACATATTTAATAACGAGTATAGATTTATCAATATTTTCCCAGATAGTCAAATAGCTATAAAAGTATACACTATATTTAAATTAATATATTTTTTAGGAAATAATAATATCTATCCTATGAGAATATTGTATTTAAATTATTCCTACAATGAAAAATGAAGTTATATTGAGAAGTTAACCATTAAGAACATTATTTAGGAAAATAATTTTTAAACATTCCATAGTGTCCCATAACCCTTTAAAACATTTTAATGACTATACAAATAGTTTATTGACATTTTATTAAACTCAAAATGTCATGATTATAATTATATTCATGATATAACATGTCAATGGTAAGTATATACACTATATAAAATTGAATTGTTGCATAATGACAAATAAGTGTCAATGGAATGTAAATTGAGACGAAATCCATGACATTAATTCCGGAATTTCACATGTGTCTTTTTATATTGGAATGATATTCTTATGTTAACTATTTACTTGATTAATAAAGATTTTGAATATTATTATTACTTTTACTTCCCTTATTATAATATTGTATACAACTAGTTAAAAAATTAATTTTAGGTTGGATGTGTTTGACCAAAGTCGGTTCGTGTGTCAAAAATAATTTTGGTTGGTCAAATATGGTAAAAGGGATATTTATATAAGTTTATAATGAATAATAATCATCAAATAATCATTATAATTATACATAAATCTTACTTCTAAAATAAATTCTGAATTATTGTTATTAAAAATGAACAAACGTTACAATCACAGAGACTATCGGTCGTACATAGACAAGAGTAACATTCCCATTTGTCAATGATTATCATAGAAAAAAGTTATGTAATGTTATATATTTCTAGACTGATAATTTATATATTAAACACCAAATTAATTATTTAAATATACTTACATATATAAATACATTGATGTAAAATGAATCCATGACTATGAGGAGGTGTTAGTCCACACGTCCAAGACCTACGTTATCACTTTTTTGAGTGTGAAAAGTTAATAAAAATGATATATTATATTTCAAGGAAAGTAATTATGTTGTGAATATAATATATTTGTAATTTATTTCACATATTTGTAATTAAAACCATTTTTTATATTTTTCATGTATAGAATTAACGAAACACATCTCTTTGGGGAGGCGATTATCCACACATCCACAAACGTTGTTGTCAAATTTACTAAAAATCAATTGTATAAAGGTATTTATTATAAAATAAACACATAGGAATAATTACCTAATAAGTAACATATATTTAATATATAAACATATATTTTATCATAATTACCAACTGTGAAATGTGGTAATGGAAAAATGAACAACGCCGTTTTGTGAGCTAGTAGTTCATTTTACACATAAATAATAAGTTCATTACCCATTAGATATGTAATGGCCCGGACCTCTCCGGTCCATTACACATGAAAATATGGTTTTAGAGGTGTTCTGGATGGTCAAGGTGGCTTGGGGTGCGTTTGGGTGGAATTTTAGGGAAATCTAAAGTGTTATGGCCTTCGCACGGGAGGCGCACTGTCTGCCTAAACAGTGCGGCCAAACCGTGCAAGGCTGGTCTTGGAGGTAGTGGCTAACGCACAGTTAGCGCACAGTTTGTCTAACCATAGAGACTAATCAAGCGAGGAGTGGTTGTCAAGGCAGAAGCTATCACACGGTTAGCACATGGTTTGTTAAACTGTGCGGACTAACCATGCAGGCACATAAGGTTAGATCATAAAATTATGGATCTAACTCGTTTTGCCTTTAATCACCTCGTTTAAGCCCCTAATCAGCCATAAATCGGGATTACCCATTCTTGGAGGTGGAAGAACCTTTCCCAAACATTTTGGAGGCTATCCAAAGGCTTCAATTCATGAATCGAAGCCAGTTTCTCGACGTATGTGATCCTTATATTTGGTTTCTTAGATCTACATAGATCTGCTCCCCCTTCTCTCAGTTTCTTAGATCCACTCCCGTTATGGGTAGATCTAAGTGTGTGGATGAAGAATATGATGAGATTTGGTATTTTTTTGTCAGGAGAGGAGGTCTAAGAAGGATTCATGGAGAATTGACCCGGTTTCTTGGGCATTCGTCGTCCGTTGTGGTTTTCCTCGAAAACCTTTGAGGTAGGGGATCCGTGGCTTCTCTAATTGTTTATGTTCAATATTATCGTTAGCATGATTTATCCCATTGGATCACAATGAATTGACCTAATTAAATACTTGAACCAGATTAAATGAATTGGTTTGATCGCATGTTGTTTCTCTGTACCATGATAATGATTTGCCTCTTGATTTTCTAGATAAGTGTGATATTTATGACTTGCTTGTTAGCATGGGGTTCTTGATGAAATTGATAAAGAACATAAATCCAGAATTAATTGATAATTGGTTGGATAAGTATAAAGAGGAATGAAAGCATACCTGGTTCTTGTTGTGACTTGATATTTATCAAATTTGGCATAGTAAGCATGTTTAATCTTCAGTGATAGCTTACTGAATTGGTTCATGATGTTGGATCCAACGAATTGAATTTGTTAATTCAATATGGATTAAATAACTTGATTGAGTTCCATGAAGGGTTTGGAGTTACCCTATTTTTGTGAATTAGGCATAAAATCCCATTTGATGTGAGTGCTGGTGCTTGTTGTTTGAAGGCCAGATGCCTTGTTAAAGGGACAAGAGCCCAAATCATTGTAATGTTTGTTTTCCTGCTGCTTGTGCGGTGCTGTGACCTTGGAGGGTTGTTGTGATATCTTGTGTTGTGATGTGACCCTGGAGGGGTCTTGTGATATGTGGAGACCGGGAGGCCTTGTGTTTGTGGTAGCGGATGATGCCTTGTGTGGCGAGATGCATCAGTTTGTGAATGTGGGTGTCAGGGAGGACACCAGGGATGATGGAATGGGATGGATGTGATTTTTGGATGTGTGTTGATTCTTGGTTGTTATCTGATTTAATTTTTCTCCACTGCTCAAGGCAGCTAGTCTTGATTACCCTTCTTCTGAAGGAGGCGAAGAAACGTGTTGTATTCCATTTGTTTTCCATGTTTATCCTCTCAAATGAGAATGTGTCTACGCTCTTTCAATAGGCGGAAAAGACTCGACAGGTAGTATATCCACTCACTGTGTTGTGCCCCCTCGTGTTTAGTAGCATAGGTTTCTTTTCTAGAATTTCTGGGAATATGGGAAAGTAATTTTGTAATGAATGTTTGAATAAATGACGTTAACCAAAGGGGTTGGAGTTTGTTGGTACTTAATGATGAGGGTGAGAACTTTTGAAGGGACACTGGATTTTTGGTTGTGATGTTAATGGAATTTAATGTGAAAATTGTTCGTGGTGAATTAATGTTTAAATAATTAGTTATTGTACAGTGGAATTGATAAAAAGTGAAGGAAGTAATTTAATAAAGCCCTTTAATTGGTTGTGTGCTAATAGGATACCTATTCTTAGAAGTGCCAGCCTGGAGTCCGAGAGACGTTAGTTGTAGTTGTGTCTAAGACTAGGCTAATTCTATAGTGTGGTTGTGAGTTATAATATATTCTGTACTTTTCGTGTTTCAATACGCTACTCCACCCTGTCATTAAGGGCAACTGACACACCGGGGATTCTGAGCCCTGAGGGCGTTTTTGCCAACATTCTGGTGGGAGGATGAATGGCTGACTACCCCATTTGACCCCGCTCTCTTCTCTTGGTAGATACTAGTTCCATGAGGCACAATGGTTAGTTTTCCCCATATATGTGTGTAGAGGGCTGTAATGGCTTGTGTATTTTTCACACACATATATTCTAGATATAGTTTCCTATGGAATACTATAGGTGTAACATGTATAGGCTGTGATGGCTTGAGGATCCTTACTCGGTGTATGGGCTGTAATGGCTTGAGGTATAATACCCAACATATGATACATGTTATGCGAGCTGTGGTGGCTCCAAGAAACTACCTGGATACTTTGGGTTGTGAGGATGGTGTGGTGCTTCGCCCAAGTGTCTGCAGGAAAGCCTTTGTGGTGCACGTGGTGTAGATTGTGGAGCATAGCCCAAGTTCATACGGGCAAGCCTTTGGAGAGAGATGCACATGACGTATGTCGTTTGGGAAAAGAGGCAAACCAGTGGGGAAGTAGTAGGGTGTACCCTTGATATTCTTTACTATATGCTATATTCATGTATCTGTTACTTGGTGAGGGTACACATGGTGAGGTTGGGAACCTAGTATAACTATTTAGGTGACGGGTTAGTTTCACTTGTTGTTCACTGTGCTTTAGCATGATTTCATTACCTTTGAACGAGAGGCATCGAGTAGGATCCTACTGAGTATACTGTTATACTCACCCGATGTATATATAAACTGCCGTTCAGGTCACTTGGAGCAGGTTGGAGATCAGGCTGGTTACTACTATCTTGTGGTTGCAGGAGCTTTTCGGGCTTGTGGTCGCTTCTGTCTTTACTTTCCTTTGGGTACTTATAGTTTTCCCCTTCAGTTGTAGTAATTTTGCATGGAATTTCATATATGTACTTGGGTTTCATTTATATTTCAGTTCTGAGTTGTAGTTGGTTGGTGTCTATATTATCTATCTCTTCTTCATGTGTTCTCTTAGAGGGTAATGCCTCCCATTTGTGTGTTATTAAACCCTCGGTGCTAGTGGAAAACCCGGGGCCTACTAGAGGCGAGTCTCGGTGGTCATTATCTCCCTTTTCACATTTCCGGCCCAGGAGGGGTACACTTTGTTGGGAGGGGGTCGTGACAGAGTTTTATCAGAGCTCTGGTTGAGGGATAGAATGGAGTTTGGAGTTTGACACAAGTGAGGTTTCATGGGTTGGTAGGGAAACAGTCTCATTCATGTTTAGAAAGTGAGTTAAACACTAGAGAATGGCTGAGACATAGGTGTTTAGGGCCCCCTACGATATGATGTACGGAACTTTATGTTTACAATGGTTACTAAACAGGGTGATACTTGTTGCAGGGTAGAGACCTAGGAAAGGATCATGCATAATTCTTCTTTGTGGCTGTGTTTGAATGGGTAAAACTTGGGATAGGTTAACCAAAAACAAATAAAAGAAAAAAATTAATTAATTAATGTTGAGTCTTTTATATTATAGTTTTATGAGATCTAAGAGTTTGTTATTTTGCAGGTATGGCTCTAGGTCGACGTCCTCATCATGTTTGCACAGAAGATGTCCATCAAGTTGTTCCAGCAGGTCGGTGCAGGGTAGAGGTTGATGATGACGAAAATTGGAGGAAGAAACTCTGAGAGTTTCAGTGCCAGAGTCTGCAAAAGTACGAGGGCTCTATTTCTGATGGAATCACAGAAGACTGGTTGGAGGAGGTTGAGATAGGCTTCATTTCGATCCGTTCTCGGAAGGAGCACTGGGTGTCCTTAGCTCTGACGATGTTGTGTGGAGCAGCAAGGCAGTGGTGCTTCTTGTTCATCGGGGATCGTGAGGACTCAACGATCTCATGGGGGGAGTGCTGAGATAGGTTTAGAGTCGAGTTTCTTTCCTCGACTACAAAGGTATCTAGTGGCCAGAAGCTTCTTACCCTTCGAGAGAGGAGCTCCACTGTTCGATAGTTTGGAATTAATATCAGGAACATTTTACGATATGCCTCAGATTTGTTACCAGATGAGGAGGCCAAGGTGAGGCACTTTGAGGAGGCTTTGTGTCCAGAGATCCAGCGCCAGGTCACCCCATTTATGCTGAAGACACATCTCAAGGTGCTGGAGAGGGCGGCGGTTGTCGAGAGGAATTTGGCCCGGGCTGGACCATCACAAGAGGGGAATCAACATGATTCCTCACGAAGAAAGGTTGTGGTCCGGGGTTCCTGGTTTTCAGGGCAGAAGAGTTTCCATTCAACCGGGGGTAGGTCCCAGCCCTTCACATCTCATTTCTCTGGAGGCAGCAACTCTCTGGCCTATGCCAAGGGATCATGCACTTTTTTCTTGTGGTGGTTGTGGTCATCAGTAGCGGGAGTTCCCAACCATTCAGGATGGACATAGTGCACTGGGCGCTCCACTTCAGGTTCCTCCATTGAGGCAGTTCCATCTAAGGCAGCAGTAGCCAATTGCACCAGCTTTCGATCAGAAGAGGGTAGATGGGAAAGACAGAGGACAACCCCATGACGCTCCTCATCCTAAAAGAGAAGAGTGCGTCCATGGTGGTGGTCATCATCAGGGTCATAGAGGCCATGGAGGAGGTCGTGGTCAGCTTCATTCCCTAGCGTTGCTAGCTCTAGACGAGACAGACGTCATTCGAGGTACCCATTGATTTTTTTCATCCTTGGTGTATGCCTTGTTTGATTCAGGAGCGAAACAATCCTTCATATCACCTAGCCTTGTCCATGCCTTGGGACTTGAGGTGGAGAGGGTTCCAGTTCCCTTAGAGTTGACTACGCCAGCTGGAGGTCAATCTAGCTTGTTTATAGTATGTAGAGATTGTTAGCTAGTGTTGGGGCAGCACCGCTCTTGGGAAGATTTCCTATGTTTACGAATACAACCATATGATGTCATCCTCGGGATGGATTAGTTGTGTTTGGTGTAGGCTATCATGGATTGCTTTAGGAAGAAGGTCGTCTTCATTGGTGCAGATTGAGAGAAAGTGGCGTTTGTTGGTGAACGAGATCCTCAGATGGGTCACAGACGAGTTCCATCCTTATCAACCATGGCGGCTGAGATGATGCTAAGTTCTTCAGAGGTTCGTCAGTTGGAATTTCCTAGGGTCATAAGGGAGTTCCCTAATGTTTTTACACAAGAGGTTGTGGCCTTACCCCCTCGACGAGATATCAAGTTTGGGATCAATCTATAGCCCGGAGCGTCTCCTATATCTATGTCTCCATATAGGATGGCCCCTTCTGAGTTACGAGAGATACATATACTGCTTGATGGTCTGTTAAAATGTGGTTTTGTTCAAACAAGTGTGTCACAAAGGGGTGCACTAGTTCTGTTCGTGAAGAAGGCCGATGGCAGTTTGCGATTGTGTGTCGATTATCGTCGCTTAAACAAAATGAAAATAAAGAATTGATATCCTCTTCCGCAGATTGATGACTTATTCAATCAACTGAAGGTTGCATCTTGGTTCTCAAAGACTGACTTGTGGTCAAGATATCATCAAATGCGTGTGAAGGATGTGGATATCCTGAAGACTGCATTCCACTATCGTCATGGGCATTATGAGTTCGTTGTAATGCCGTTTGGTGTGACGAATGCTCCAGATATGTTCATGGGTTTGATGAATGCTGTGTTCCATGAGATCTTAGACATGTTATTGGTAGTTTTCAATAACAACAACCTTATGTACTCCACATCTGAAGATGAGCATACAGAGAATCTTCAAGCCATTTTGGGAGTTCTTCGTCGACATCAGCTGTTTGGGAAGTTGTCGAAGTGTGAGTTTTGGGATCAAGAAGTCTGTTTCTTGGGGCATGTTTTGTCCCAAAAGGGAGTAGCTATGGATCCTTAGAAGATAGAAGCAGTTGTGTCTTGGGAAGCCCCCAAGATAGTTTCAGAGGTGAGATGTTTCCTTGGACTCACGAGATACTACAGGAGGTTTGTAGCCAATTTCTAACAAGTTGTGACTCCTATGACAACTTTGACTAGAAAGGATCAAGAGTTCATACAGACTGATCAGTGTCAGGAAGTTTTCGAGTATCTAAAAGAGAAGTTAGTAAGTTCTCCAGTTCTTTGTTTCCCAGCTGAGGGAGTTCAGTTTGATGTTTTCTGCGACACTTCGCATCTTGGGCTAAGATGTGTTCTCATACGGCAGAGGTCTGTTGTTTATTATGGGTCTCGACAGTTGCGTCCCTATGAATTCAACTATTCCACTCCCAACCTTGAGTTGGCAGCCGTGGTGTTTTATCTGATGTTGTGGAGACATTACCTCATTGGTGAACGCTTTGTGGTTTTCACTGATTATAAGAGTTTGAGGTATGTTTTCTCCTAGCGTGACTTGAACTTGATATATCATTGGTGGATGGAGTTCTTGCAGGAATACAACTTCAAAATACAGTATACACTAGGAAAAGGGAATGTTGTGGCTTATGTGATGAGCTGAAAGTCACGCAGTGATGTTTTGTGTGAATCTGATGAGTCCTGGAGAGTAATGGAAGAACTGTCAGCATTACATCTTGATATGGGAGAAGTTGGGTGTAGAGGCTGTATTTTTCATATGATGGTGTAGTCATCACTGGTGCAAAAGGTGGAAGAATCCCAGTTGGGGATCTTGTGGTGGATGTCTAGAGAGATCAATTTTTTTGTGGTGAGCCCCCTGATGGTTGGTCTGAGGATGAACAACACAAAGTGTTGTATCATGGAAGGCATTTTGTTCCATTGAAGATACGCGAGACAGACCTCAGAGAGTTCCATGGTTCTCCTTCAGCGGTGCATCCTGGTGTGACAAAGATGTAATGATCCTTTTGGAGCCAGTTTTGGTGGCCTGGGCTGAAGCATGTAGTTGCAGAGTTTTTGTCTCGATGTTTAGTCTGCCAGAAGGTGAAGGCCGAACACTGTGTTCCTGGTGGTATTCTCCTACCATTAGAGATTCCTCAGTGGAAGTGGGAGGACATCTCAATGGACTTCGTTACTGGCTTACCTCGAGCTCAGGGAGGATATGATGCTATTTCAGTGGTAGTGGATCGTTTAATGAAATCAGCCCACTTTATAGCAATCCAGGAGTCAAGATCAGTGGATGTTTTGTCGAGGCAATATCTGGCGGAGGTGGTGAGACTTCATGGAGTCCCTAGGATGATCATTTCTGATCAAGATCCTCATTTTACCTCCAAGGTATGGAGAGGTATCCAACATGATTTTGGTTCTTAGCTATGCCTTAGCACTGCTTTTCATCCTCAAACGGATGGTCAGTCAAAGAAAACCATCCAAACTATTGAAGACATGTTGCGCTCTTGTATTATTTATTTTGGAGGTTCATGGAGGAGGAATTTAACCTTGAAGGAGTTTGCCTACAATAACAGTTTTCACTCCACCATTGGTATGGAACCGTTTGAATCCTTTTATGGACGGCCTTGCTGTTCTCCATTATGCTGGAATGGGTCAGAGAGTCATCAATTCTCAGACGGGAACTAGTGCAGAATACAACAGAGATGGTTCAGGTGATTCGTGAGAGGATGAAGGTAGCACAAGATCGTCAGAAATCATATGCTGATCAAAGAAGGAGACCCTTAGAGATTAATTTTAAGGATCATGTGTTTTTGAAGGTGACTCCCCGTCATGGGCAGCGAAGGTTTGGCTGTGAAATTAAGCTTTCTCCCTAGTTTGTTGGGCCTTTCAAGGTGTTATCTCTTGTTGGAGCTGTGGCATATCGATTGGCACTTCCTCCATAGATGTGTTGGATACATGATGTTTTCCATGTATCACAGCTCCATCGTTTTCTTCATGACAACTCTCACATCCTATATTGGGGAGAGATTGATGTTGATGATGATGACACCATTGAGGAGAGACCTGTGGTGATCCAAGACCGCAAGGAGAAGGTGTTGCGCGGGCATTTCATCCCCTTAGTTCGTGTCTTGTGGTGACACGGTGGCATGGAGGAGAGTACTTGGGAACGTAAGTCATAGATATGTGCTCAGTACCCAATGTTGTTAGATGATGACTCTTTTCATGTATCTTTGTAGCTAATGTGGTTTTGAAACTTTCATGTTTATGAGATGTCTCCTTTAGTTTCTTTGGTGGCTTGCTCTCTTTTTAGAGGTATCTCGGTGGGTGGTTGTTCGGACCCTGTTTCGTTTTCTCTTAAGGTGGGTTTTGGATTATCAAGGATGAGAATGTTTGGAGAGGTATCTGATGTAATGCCCTGGACCTCGCTGGCCCATTCCTTTGTCAAAATATGGTGTTTGAGGTGTTCTGTAAGGTAAAGGTGGCTTGGGGTGCATTTGGGTGGACTTTTAAGGAAATCTAAAGGGTATGGCCTTCACACTGGAGGCACACAGTTTGCTTAAACCATGTGCCCAAACCGTGAAAAGATGGTCTTGGAGGTAGTGGCTAGCGCACGGTTAGTGCACGGTTTGTCTAACCATGCGGACTAACCTTGCGAGGAGTGGTTGTCGAGGAAGAAGCTAACACAGGGTTAGCGTACGGTTTGTTAAACCCTGTGGACTAACCGCACAGGCACTTAATGATAGATCCTAAAATTGTGTATCTAACTCGTTTTCCATTAATCACCTCATTTAAGCCACTAATCGGCCATAACTCTTGATTACCCTTCCTTGGTGGTGGAAGAACCTCTCCCAAGAATTTTGGAGGCAATCCAGAGGCTTCTCTTCGTGAATCGAAGCTCGTTTCTCGAGGTATGTTGTAACGCCCAAACCCCAGTTACCCAGAGTCGGTGCATTATTAGATAATATTGGCATGCTCACAAAAAATAAAGTCTAAAAAGGCAGACTAGTTTAGTAGCCTTGGAAACACTAGATATATTCATAAGTCTTATATTACATCATAATGTGAAAAAAAACTACAACAAAATCTTGTCTTCACATCCCCTCATACTATCCTGGCAGGCCAATCATAAAATAATTCCTCACATCCTGGGAAAAATTAAAAACATTGAAAGGGGTGAGCTCAGATGCCCAGTAAGGATAACAATATAGCAAAAATGTTCATAAATAAACATAAACATTTAAGTCAATGAATGACTGAAACAAAAGCCTTTTAAACAGAAACTCCAACATAATATGACAAAGATAAAATGAAATAATTCAATTTACTCATTCGCATGGATATTCTACTAGTCCAATAATAACATGCAATATCAATAACCACTTTCATAATGATGGAATGAATAATTCCAGACTATCATAACAACATAGTCAAGGCCTTGTGCCAAGATTACAAATAATATTTTGTCAAGGCCTTGTGCCAAGACACTAGTTTGTTTAATGAGACCTACCGATTCATTGAGGAGCTATAGCGGGCTCCACCCATCACTTGCTAAGTCCAATGCATTCATTATATGAAAAGGTTTAAACATATCATAAATAATGCCCAAGAACCATAACATAATCGTATCACATAAAACATGCATAAAGGAAACATAACATTTCTACATTTCAATCACAAGATATCAAAAACACATTGATATAATCAAAACATTATCAAAACCATTTTCAATACCAAAATAAAAGAAAATTAATATATGGTATATATTTTTAATATAAAAAATTTATGGCTTGTTAAGGAAGCTGAAACTCAAATAATGGTCACGGCGGCGGAGAATTCATTGTCACCGCATACGTTAGACAAAAACATTCATTTTATCGTTTAGTAAATATACACCATATAAAAAGATTCCTTTTGAATAAAAGTAAAATTCGAAGAGTTTTATACACCGTATAAAAGAATGATGTGTATAAAACAAAATATTCCTCAATGAAATGATATTGAGATGAAGTTCCTTACCTCAAGTCCGACTTGACTCGATCGTTCATTAATCTCCTGAATAATAAACTATAGTTAATTTCTATTTTCATAAGAACCTTTTTCAAGTTAATTATTTCTTTTACATAACTTATTACCATGTTATGAACATTATGTAATCATTTAATTTAATAACGGTCATTTTTTCGATCCTTGGTACTTGAGTAAAAAATAAACATCTTATAATTACAAGTTGTTTATGTAGTAAAATATCCATTATCTCCAGAATTATTCTAATGATGTAGATATCATATATATCATATATACTTAGTATATACATGCATTAATAATATTACATAGAATTTATAGGTAATAAATGAAATGCACCATAATGGAGACGGTAAGCCGTACGTACGCATGAATTCTCTTTTCATTTATATTTCATATTTAATGGAATGAAATCATTATGATATAAAGTTATACTATAAATATAGTATAATATCATATATAATATCATTAAATTCATTCTTTATATGTCCCAAAAATGGCATTAACGATTCAAATCACTTTGAGGGGGCGATGGTCCGCACTTCTTAAAATTAAATTATCGCGTTTACCCATAATGGAAATAACAAAGGCATGACATAAATGAAAAATAAAGAAGCATAAGGAAAACATAAACATAATATACATCATATATAAATATAGTGACATCTTAATGGCCACCATGAGAGGTGTTAAAAGAAGATTGAACAATCATCGTTTCATGAGGCAGTAATTCGCCACTCACAAAAACAATATGTTCTTTAACCATTAGATGGAGGTGTGTGTAAGTGTAGTTCGAATCCTTCTAATAACAGCATCCAAGTATATTTAGGATACTGGTGTTGTTACAAAAAATAATAATAAAAAGAGTTTAGGTGGTTGGAGAAGCAAAATAAAACAAAGGAACATAATTGAAATTGTTTTACTTAGGTGTTACGTACTTTTGTTATATTTTCCTTTCTTTAAAAAAATAAAATGATAACATGTCGATATCACAAAAAAGTGATTCCATGGGGTCCCTAAGTTGGCACAATGCATCCCATGTTATGCCATGACACAAACAATAGCATTAGGACACATGTTGGTGTCATTTTATATTATTATGATATTATTTCATTACCCTTAACTACCCGATTACTAATTAATCATGATAATTAAAGATAATTGTCGTTGTTACTATTCATAATTTACAAAAACAAAAGAGTCATAATTATATAATTTGGACCTTTATATTCCAAATATGTAATCCATTTTACCAAATTATAAACATAGAAATTGCAGAAATTAATTTAAAAATTATTCCCGCTGTGAAAACAAATAGCGTGTTTTTAAGAAACAATATCTATCAAAAGATTGACAATTGTTTATGTCCAATTTCAAACTGAAATTAATTCTAATGAACATTATTGGAATAAAGGATAAAAATATATTCTAATTATACCTTTAAACCACTAAATAGTATAATTTATCACTATAAATTTTTTTGATTAAAAAAGTTAATTTTTAGTATTTTTTACTATTCATTGAAAATTAGAAGTTCTTAGAAAAATACCAAAAATTCAACATAGGCTAATTTTGATATTCCGAATCCAAAAAATGAAGTCCATTTTGAAATATAAAATTTATATAATTTCAAAAAGTGGGTATTACTATTCATAACAACTACATTAATTGGTCGTGGTGTGTTAGAATTTGAGGTTGTGTACAACACACATTACTGTATTATTTAAAGAGAAGCATACCATTGAAGCTTGGGGTGTTACATTCTCCCCTCCTTCAAATAATTTCATCCTCAAAATTTCTAGAATATTACTGCCTAAAAAGACTCAAGTGGTTCTTCATCAAAAGTTCCTCGGGTTCCTACATTGCTTTTTCCATCTTATGGTTCTTCCATAGAACATTTACCAGACAAGTCATCCGGTTTCTCAACACGTGTTCTCTCATATCCAGAATCCTGAAAGACACTTCTCAATAAAACAGATCAGGTTCCAGTTCTAATTCCCCATAGGTGAGAACATGCGTTTGGTCAGGCATGTATTTTCTCAATAGTGATACGTGGAACACATCATGAACTTTAGAGAGACTTGGAGGCATTTCCAAACAGTAGGCTATAACACCAATTAATTCTAGAATTTCAAATGGTCCGATGTACCTGGGACTTAATTTTCCATTGTTACCGAATCGTATAACTCTCTCCCATGGAGATACCTTCATGAAAAAATGATCTCCTACCTGAAATTCCAAATCCTTCCTTCGGTTATCGCCATTTCTCTTCTCCCTACTTTGAGTTTCTTTGATGTGGTTTTGGATTACCTTCACCTTTTCCATTGTTTCCTCAACAAGTTCTGGGCCTATGAGTTTTCTTTCACTAACATCATCCCAACAGGTTGGTGTGCGACATCTCTTTCCATATAATGCTTCATATGGGGCCATCCGAATACTTGAATGGAAGCTATTATTATAGAAAAATTCTACCAGAGGTAAATATTGATCCCACATACCCTGAAAGTCAAGTGAGCATGATCTCAACATTTCTTCTAAGGTTTGAATAGTACGTTCTGATTGTCCATCTATTTGAGGGTGGTAAGTAGTGATCAAATGATGTTCAGTATCCAGGGATTTCTGAAGACTTTTACAGAATCATGATGTAAAATGGGGATCAAAATATGAAGCAATTGATAGGGTTAATCCATGAAGTCTTACAACTTCGTTAATCTACAGTCTTGCTAAATGTTCAAGTGGTAAATCTTCTCTAATAGCAAGAAAATATGCTGACTTGGTAAGACGATCAACAAGGACCCATATTGCATCATTTCTTCTAGGAGTCTTTATTAGTCCCATGAAAAATTCCATCATAATATTATCCTATTTCCAATCAAGTATGTGAAGAGGTTGCATAACTCCTCCAGGAAGTTTCCTCCCAGCTTTCACTTGTTGAAAAACCATGCATCTTGACACAAAATCAGCAATCTCCCTCTTCATGTTGTCCCACCAAAAATTTTCCTTCAAATCTCCATACATATTAGTGCTACCAGGGTGTATAAGGAAATTGGAACTATGATCATCATCCAATAATTCATTTTTGAGACCAGCTATATCAGGAACAAAAATCCTCTTCCCAAATATCAAAATTCCTTCTTCATACACAAAGTCACTCAATCTCCCGTCATTCACAGCTTTAATCTTCTTTTGAAACTCTTCGTCATTGGTTTGAGAACTCTTAATACTTTCTAGTAAAGATGGATTGGAAACCATTTGAAAAAGAATTGATGTTTCACCTTCCATAGTTATTCCCATGTCCATCTTCACTAGATCCATGAAAATAGGATCCCTTTCAATTCTCATATTGTTTAAAACTCCATGATATTTTCTGCTCAAAGAATCTGCCACATTTCCTTCCTTCCTCCGGTGGTAGTGTATCATGCAATCGTAATCCTTGAGTAATTCAAGCCATCTACTTTGCATCATGTTGAGTTATTTTTTTGTGAGAAAATATACTTCAAACTCTTTTGATCAGTATAAATGTCACATTTTCACCATAGAGGTAGTGTCTTCAAATCTTCAATGTAAAGATCACTGCTGCTAACTCGAGATCATGAGTAGGATAGTTTTTCTCATGAATTCTCAACTGTCGTGATGTATAGGTAATAACACTATCATTTTGCATAAGGACCCTACCAAGTCCTTTTTCGATGCATTATTATAAAGAACGAACCCATCATTCCCCGTTGATAGAGTCAATATAAGAGCATTGACTAATCTTCTCATTAGTTATTCGAAACATTCTTCAAACTCTTTTTTCCAAACAAATTTAACCCCTTTATATGTTAGCTTCGTTAATGGGTTAACCAATCGGTCAAAATTCGTGAAAAAATGTCGATAATAACCTGATAAGCCAATAAAACTGCGTACCTCATTTATACTCATCGGTGCTGGAAATTATTGGATCGCTCTTTTCTTATAAGGATCAACAGAGATTACATCCTTAGAGACAATATGTCCAAGAAAAGAAATCCCAGGAAGCCAGAATTCACACTGGCTAAACGTCCTATATAATTCGTGTCTTCTAAGAGACTTTAGAATAATGCGGAAGTGATTTTCATGATCTTCATAGATTTTGGATTATACCAATATATCATCAGTAAATACCACTACTAAGTCATCAATATATTCCTTGAAAACTCAATTCATTAGATCCATGAAGATAGAGGGTGCATTGGTCAATCCAAAAGGCATTACTGTAAACTCGTAATACCCGTACATGGTTCGAAATGCCATCTTCGGAATGTCTTCCTTCTTTACACACAACTGATGAAATCCATATCGAAGTACAATCTTTGATAAGTATTGAGCTCCATGTAGTTTGTCGATTAAATCATCAATGCGAGGTAGGGGATACTTGTTTATTATTGTTATCTCATTGACCTCCCTGTAGTCAATGAACAACCTCATAGATCCATCTTTCTTCCTAACAAAAAGAATAGGAGCTCCCCATGGAAAAACACTAGGGAGAATAAATCCCTTATAACTCAATTCTTCTAGTTGTTTCTTTAGTTCCAATAATTCCATAATGGACATTCTATATGGGGTCTTCGATATGGGCCTTGAACTAGTCATTAGGTCAATAGAAAACTCAACTTCTTGTTCTAGAGGATGGCTAGGTAAATCTTCTGGAAACACATCAACATATTATCTCACAATAGGTACATCCTCTATTTGAACATTTCCTTACTCACCCACAGTTATTTCATTCTCTTCCTCCTCAATAAGTGAATTTAGTTGAACTACTTGGGGTGGATCTAGATAAGAATTAGGTGGTGACAATTCTACTATAAAGATATGGTGTTTCTTATCATCATCATCAAAAATCGTAACCTCTATCATCTTACAATAAATCTTCACATCATGGTCCGAAAGGCAATCCATACTGAGGATTAAATAAAATTAAATCATGGGTATGATGATGAGATCAGCAGATAAAGAACATTTATGTGCTCTAATGGTCCCTGATTCACAAAACATTGTTGCAATGTTACTTCTCTTAGGAGTTTTGACTGACAAATACCTTGTTAAATCAAATTGGAAATATCTAATTTTCTTAGAAAAATGGGAAGATATGAATCAATGAGATGATCCAGAATCAAATAATGCATTTCTAAACTTGAGGAAACCATTAAATTACCCGCCACCACATATTTCGGAGCTTCTACCTTAGCAGTAGTGATAACATAAGCTTGTACTTGATCCCTTGGCCTTTTTTGAGGTAAGTTTCCCGGACTCTTAGGACATTCATTTGCATAATTTCCCATCCCCCTGCAATTGTAGCATTGAACATCAGTAGCTTCTTTCTTCCCATTGCAATCATGAGCTTGGTGGCCTTTTTCATCACCCTCGTAATAGACTCCCATTATTTTCAAGCAAGTAATGAGGTGTTTCTTCCCACATTTACTATAGGATTGATAATCAACTTTTCCCTTCATCCCCTTATTTCAGTTTCTAGAGTGATTAGAAAATCTCTTCTTCTCTTTCTTTGCTTTAAAGTCGTAAGACTTAGAGAATTCCTTTTCCATCTTAATAGTACATGAGACAATGTCATCGTATGACGAGAAGGATTTTGATACCAATGCTCGATGGAGAAATGGTTTTAACCCATAAAATAAATGATCAATCTTACTTCTTGGGTTACGTATATAATCTAAAACATAGCTCGCTAACCTTATAATGTTAGCCTCATACTTTGCGACATTCTCATCCTTCTTTTATTTCAGACTCAGAAATTGCCTTTCCATATCAGCTTGATGGTCACAAGGAAAGTATTTTTCTAAGAAAAGCTCTCTGAAATCCCTCCATTCCATATTTGATACTTCATCATCTTCCGTTGTGTTTTGAATCAATAACCACCACTGATCAGCATCTCTAGTGAGGTGGTAAACTACCATGATAGCATTTTCCCTTTCACTACTCCCCAAGGCATGTAAAATTTTCAATAATGGATTTATCCATTGCTCAACTACTAAGGTATTTTTACACCCATTGAATGTTGGTGGATGTTGCCTCATGAAGAGATCTAACATTGATCCTCCACGTTGCGGATCAGGGTGCTCCATACGAGTAAGGTTATTATTCATAACCTGAGTGAGTTGTCCCAGTATGGTGATGAGCTGATCAGCACCAGTTGTATCACCTACTCTACTATAATTATCTTGAGTAGTAGGGAAATCCCTATATGGAGTGCGTGCATTGACACAACTTCCATTCCTTCTCCTAGGTTCCATTTCTAAACAATGGCATACACTAGATCAGTTCATGAATCAAAATACATAATTCTATACATGTAAAACACTTAACATAAATTGAACAATTTATTGATATAATCCACAATCATAAAAAAGAAATGTTTTCATTGAGGAAGTATATACTCATAAACACTTTATACTGGTTTGTAAATAAAATGAGAATTATCCTATGCATATCCCCTGAGAGTGTCGTAACCAATAGTGTAGCAAGGCCCGTTATTGTGCACCAGTTCCCATTCGAGTCAAGCTCAAAGCGGTGTTTTTGGGTTTTACCCCTAGTAACATCTGTGCCAGCGCCGCCTCTAGCTGCTCGTATCCAGACATGGATTTATTTCTCATAAAACTCACAAAATCTCTACAATACCAAAGTTATATGAAGTTCTTCTATACTAATCCTCAAAGTTTATCTTAGGGATATGTTCTCTAATCAGAGTTTATCTAAATCTAGCTTACAAGGTTAGTACTAAACTTCCTCTGATACCAACTATAACACCCCGAACCTAGTTACCCAGAGTCCATGCATTATTACATAATATTGTCATGATCACATAAGATCATGTCTCAAAAGGCCGATTAGTTTAGTAGCCCTGGAAACACTAGATATATTCATAAGTCGTACATTACATCAAAAAGTGAAAAAAAAACTACAACCAAATCTTGTATTCAGATCCCCTCATACTATCCCTGCAGGTCATTCATAAAATACTTCCTCACATCCTGGAAAAAATTAAAACATTGAAAGGGGTGGGCTCAGATGCTCAGTAAGGATAAAAATATAACAGAAACTTTCATAAATAAACATAAACATTTAAGGCAATGTATAAATAAAACAAAACCCTTTTAAACTTGAACTCCAACATAATATGGAAAAGCTAAAATGAAATAATTCCATTTACTTATTCACATATATATTCTACTAGTCTAATAATCACATGGAATATCAATAACAAATTTTAGGTTGATGGAATGCATAATGCCAGACTATCATAACTACATAGTCAAGGCGTTGTTCCAAGACTACAAATAGAATTTTTTCAAGTCCTTGTGCCAAGAAACTAGTTTGTCTCATGAGACCTACCGATGCATCAAGGAGCTATAGAGGGCTCCACCCTTCTCCTACTAAGTCCAATGCATTCTTTATTTGAAAAGGATTAAACATATCATAAATAATTCCCATGAACCATAACATAATCATATCATATTAAACATGCATAAAGGAAACATAACATTTCCACATTTCAATCACAAGATATCAAAAACACATTGATATAATCAAAACATTATAAAAAACATTTTCAATACCAAAATAAAATAAACTTAAAACATGGTATATATTTTTCATTTAAAAAATTCATGTCTTATAGAGGAAGCTGAAACTCAAATAATGGTCACGGCAGTGGAGAAGTCGATGTCGCCGCATACGTAAGACAAAAACATTCATTTTTTCATTTAGTAAAAAAAATTCATATAAAAAGATTCATTTTGAATAAAATTAAAAGTCAAAGAGGTTTATACACCGTATAAAATAATGTTGTGTATAAAACAAAATATGCCTCAATGAAAGGAGATTGAGACGAAGTCCCTTACCTCGTGTCCAACATGACTCGATCATTCTTTAATCTCCTGAGTAATAAACTATAGGTAATTTATATTTTCTTAAGAACCTTTTACAATTTCATTATTCCTTTTACATCACATATTACCATCTTATGAACATTATGTAATCATTTAATTTAATAACGTTCATTTTGTCGATCCTTGGTACTTGAGTCAAAATAATCTTCTTATAATTACAAGTTTTTTATGTGGTAAAATATCCACTATCTATAGAATTATATTAATGATGTATATATCATATATATCCAGTATATACATGCATTTATAATATTACATAACATTTATAGTTAATAAATTAAATTCACCGTTCATGGAGACGGTAAATCGTACGTACGCATGAACACTACTTTCATTTCAATTTCATATTTAATGTAATAAAATCATAATGATATAAAGGTATATTATAATTCTAGTATAATATAATATATAATATCATTAACTCCATCCTTTATATGTCCCACATATCTCATTAACGATTCAAATCACTTTGAGGGGGCGGTAGTCCGCACTTCCTAAAATGAAATTATAGCGTTTACCCACAATGGAAATCAAAAAGGTATGCCATAAATGAAAAATACAGAAGCATAAGAAAAACATAAACATAATATATATCATATATAAATATATTGACATCTTAATGGCCACTATTATAGATGTTAAAAGAATATAGAATAGTCATCGTTTCATAAGGAAATAATTCGCCACCCACAGAAACAATATGTTCTTTAACCATTAGTTGGAGGTGTGTAAAACAATATATATAATCCTTCTCATAACAACATCCAAGTATATTGAGGATTAGTTTGTTGTTAAAAAATAAAATAATAAAAAGAGTTTAGGTGGTTGGAGAAGCAAAATAAAACAAAGAAGTATAATAGAAAAAATTACCTTTAAATCGGGTAACTCCCCTTGGTTTGAACCAAAAGGGTTTCATGAAGATATTTCGGCCTAAGGTAAGGATTCTAGGATGAAGGGAGGAATGTTGAGAGGGCATTTGGGTAGAGGTTGTCCGAGCCAAATGGATTTGAAGGTGTGAATAAGGTGGTAGAGGTGGGGACCTTTTATAATAGGAGAGGAGGGGCTCTTTTGGAATGATTGAAATGTTACATTATTAAGAAATGATTTTAGGATTTTAAAGGTCACAAAATGATATATTTATAGGATAAGGTGATAAGGGTTATAAATAAACCCATAAAATAGGATTTATACAAGTGTATGTCTTATATTTTACCTTATCTTTTCATTTTATTTAAATAGTTCATTAATGAGGTAATCACTGCATCATCATGGTGTCATAAATAAATTTTTTTATTTAATGTCTAAAAATTATAAAAATATACCATGATGTAGGAAATATTTTTATCTTTCCAATTACTATTTATAGTCTAAGAGATCTTTTATTTAAACAAAATTAATATTGTTTTACTTAGGTGTTACATACTTTTTTTATATTTTCATTTCTTTAAAAGGATGATAAAATGTCACTATCTCACAAAAGTGATTCCATGGGGTCCCTAAGTTGGAACAAGGAATCCCATGGTCTGCCATGACACAACCAATAGAATTAGGATATATGTTGGGGTCATTTTATATTATTATGATATTATTTCATTACCCTTAACTACCCAATTAATAATTAATCATGATAATTAATGATAATTGTCGTCGTTACTATTCATAATGTCAAAAAACAAAAGAGTCTTAATTACATAATTTGGACATTCTGATTAAAAATATGGAATCCATTTTACCAAATTCAAAACAGAGAAATTGCAGTAAATAATTGAAAAATTGTTCTCGTTTTCAAAACAAGTAGAGTGTTTTTAAGAAACAATATCTATCAAAAAATTGACAGTTGTTTATATACAATTTCAAAGTGAAACTAATTCTAATGACCATAATTGGAATAAATGGTAAAATATATTCTTATTATACCTTAAAAAAACTCAATATTATAATGTATCTCTATAGATTATTTTGATTTAAAAAGTTTTTTTTAAGTATTTTTTTACTATTCATCGAAAATTGGAAGTTCTTAGAAAAATAACAAAAATTCAACATAATTTAGATATTCCGAATCTGAAAAAATAAAGTACATTTTGAAATAAAAAATTTATATAATTTCAATAAGTGGGTATTACTATTAATAACAACTAATTTGATTTGTCGTGGTGTGTTAGAATTTGAGGTTGCGTACAACACACATTACTATATTATTTAAAGAGAAGCGTACCATGGAAGCCTAGGGTGTTACATATGTGATTCTTTTGTTTGGTTTCTTAGATATACCTAGATCTGATCCCCCTATTCTCTTGGTTTCTTATATCCACGCCCATTATGGGTAGATCTAAGCGTGTGGATGTCGAATATCATGATCTTTGGTCTTGGTTGTTTTAGGAGAGGAGATCTAAGGAGGATTCGTGGATAATTGACCTAGTTTCTTGGGAGTTCATCGATCATTGTGGTTTTCCTAAAAAACCCTTGATGTAAGGGATTCATGTCTTCTCTAATTGTTTATGTACAATTGAATAGTTAGGATGATTTATCCATTGGGATCACAATGGAATTGACCTAATTAAATACTTGAACCGGATTAAAAGAATTGGTTTGATCATAGGTTGTTGCTTTATACCGTGATAACGGTTTTCCTCTTGATTTTCTAGATAAGTGTGATATCTATGACTTGATTGTTATCATGGGGTTCTTCATTAAATTGATAATGTAAGTAAAGCCGGAATTAATTGATAATTGGTTGGCTAAATATAAAGAGGCATGAAAGAATACATGGTTCTTGTTGTGACTTGATATTGATCAAATTTGGAATAGTAATCATGTATAATCTTCAGTGATTGCTTACTGAATTGGTTCATGATGTTGGAAGCAACTAATTGAATTTTTTAATTCAAGATGGATTAAATAACTTGATTTAGTTCCATGAAGGTTTCAGAGTTACCCTCTTGTTGGGAATTAGGGATAAAACCCATTTGATGTTATTGTTGGTGCTTGTTGTTTGAAGGCCGAATGCCTTGCTAAAGGGCCAATGGCCCAAATCGTTGTAATGTTTTTTTCCTACTGCTTGTGCTGTGTTGTGACCCCGGAGGGGTGTTGTGATATCTTGTGTTGTGATGTGACCCTGGTGGGGTCTTGTGATATGTGGAGGCAGGGAGGCCTTATGGTTCTGGCAGCAGATGATGCCTAGAGTGGCGAGATGCATCGGTTTGTGCAAGCGGGTGTCAGGGAGGAGACAGTGGATGATGGAATGAGATTTATGTTATTATTGGATGTTTGTTGATTCTTGGTTGTTATGTGCTTTAATTTTTCCCTACTGCTCAAGGTAGCTGGTCTTGTTTACTATTCTTCCGAAGGAGGTGAAGACACGCGGGGTATGCCACGTGCTTTTTGTGTTTAGCCTCTCAAGGGAGAATGGGTCTACGCTTTTTCTATAGGCGGCAAAGACTCGACGGGTAGTATATCTACTCACTGTGTTGAGCCCCCTTGTGTTTAGTAGAATAAGTTTCTTTTATAGAATGCCTGGGAATATTTGAAATTAATTATCTAATGAATTTTTGAATAAATGAAGTTAACCCATGGGGTTGGAGTTTGTTGTAACTTAATGATGAGGTTGATAAATTTTGAAGGGACAATGGATTTTTGGTTGTGATGTTAATGGAATTTAATGTGAAAATTTTTCATGGTTAATTATGGTATAAAGAATTAATTAACGTACAATGGAATTGATAAAAAGGAAAGGATGTAATCTAATAAAGCCCTTTTAATTGGATGTGTTCTTATAAGATACATAGTCTTAAAAGTGGCAGCCCAGAGTCCGAGAGATGTTAGCTTTAGTTGTGTCTAAGACTAGGTTATTCCCATAGTGTGGTTGTGAGTTATGAAATATTCTGTACATTTTGTGTTTCTATATGCTAATCCACCCTGTCAGTAAGGGCAACTGACACCCCAGGGATTCTGAGCCCTGGGGGGTATTTTCCCCAAAATTCTGGTGGGAGGATGATGAATGACTACCCCCTTTGACCCCGCTCTCTTCTCTCGGTAGATACTAGTTCCATGAGGCACACCGGTTAGTTTTCCCCATATATGTGTGTAGAGGGATGTAATGGCTTGTGGATTTTTCACACACATATATTCTGGATATAGTATCCTATGGACTACTATAGGTGTAATGTGTATAGGCTGTGATGGCTTGAGGATCCTTAATCGGTGTATGGGATGTAATGGCTTGAGGTATAATACCCAACGTATGATACACATTATGCGAGATGTGGTGGCTCCCAGAAACTACCTGGTTACTTATGGTTTTTAGAATGGTGTGGTGCTTTTCCTAGGTTTCTGCGGGCAAGACTTTGTGGTGCACGTGGTGCAGAATGTGGAGTTTAGCCCAAGTTTATACAGGCAAGCCTTTTGAGAGAGATTCACCGGATGTATGCCATTGGGGAAAAGTGGCAAACCAGTGGGGAAATAGTAGGTGGGTACCCTTTATATTCTTTACTATATGCTATATTCTTGTATAAGTTACTTGTAGAGGGTAGCCATAGTGAGGTTTGGAACATAGTATACATGTTTAGGCGACAAGTTAGTTTCACTTTTTTATTCACTATGCTTTAGCATGATTTATATACCTTTTCATGAGAGGCTTAGGGAAGGATCCTACTGAGTATACTGTTATACTCACCCCATGTATATATAAACTGTCTTTCAGGTCACTTGGAGCAGGTTGCAGATCAGGCTGGTTACTACTAGCTTGTGGTTGCAGGAGCTCTGCTGGCTTGCGGTCGCTACTGTTTTTACATTCCTTTGGGTACTTGTAGTTTTCCCCTTCATTTGTAGTACTATTTCTTGTAATTTCATATATTTACATGGGTTTATTTTATATTTCAGTTCGGAGATGGAGTTGGTTGGTGTCTGTCTTATCTCTCTCTTCTTCATGTGTTCTCTTAGAGGGTATTGCCTCCCATTTGTGTGTTATTATACCCTCGGTTCTAGTCTCCAACCTGGGGCCTACTAGAGGCGGGACTCGGGGGTCATTATCTCCCTTTCCACAGTGCCATCCCAAGAGGGGTACACTTTGTGGGGAGGGGGTCGTGACAAGATAGATATGTGAGTATGTGTTGGCAGATCACTTAATATAAATAAATATTAGCATATTTATCAATTTTTTTTAATTATATAAGTAAGTAATAAAAAGAATTTAATGAGTGGAGAATGAAATCAATCTAAAGAGCTTGGGGAAGGATGTTTCCTCTTATATAGGTAACTCCTCTTGGATTTAACCAAAGGGATTTTTTTGAAGGATTTATGAACAAGGGTAGGATTATAATATTATTGGAGGGATTTTGAGGATCTATTTGGTTATATATTTTTTTCTACAAAGTGGCTTGAGAGGTGTGAGTAAGTAGGAAGGATGGTTGCCTTTTTTATAGTGGATATGGAGGGGTACTCTTGTAAATACCAAAAAGAATACATTATTTGGAGATCAAACTCACAAAATGTGACTCAAAAATTAAAAAATAATGTATTATAGAGGAAATATGTAAGATAAAAAACTCCAACATAGAATTATAAATTAATTTTTATAATTTTATTCCTAAACATGTATATTTCCCTAATTTTATCATTTTGGTTTTTATTAATGTAACTATTTTTAGAACCTAATTAACCATTAAGAATAAATTAAACTGATATTTAATAGAAAATATAGATCAAAAAAAATATAAATATTATATTTAACTTGGAAAATAGAAATATTATGTGTTTTGAAAATTAATTTTAAAAATAGTGCATGTAGCACCCAAAACACTACTTTAATGAAGACCGTGAAAACAACGTTATTACTATATATGGGTCAATATGTTAATTTCAAAAGTTCAAGTGGCCTATTAATATATCATATTGTATATTTATTGACACCAAAAAATTGATTTGTAGAATAAAGGGTATTTTAATTTTAAATTGTTTTATAAAATATTATTTGTTATAAAATAACATTTATGTAAATATTGGAAACATTTATTTTAATAATAAATTATAAATATAAAACTTTATTGTAATTAATAATTATTGTGTTAAAAGCTATGAAACATGAAAATATCATACTAATTACCACTACATATTTTCTTTTTACCAAATTCTATTTATATAAGTGGATAAATAATTTTTAATGCTAATCGCACAAACATGGTGAGAAAGAATGTTTTCAAACTAAAAACATTAAAATTTTCATTAAGTATTAATATACAATTGCAAAATTAAAATTATTCCAATGAACTGACTTGCGTTAATATATGTATAATTGGTGTATTATTACACTAATAAACAATTTAAAATATAATTTATCATTAATAAATAGTTAAATGAAATGACAGTTTTTAATTAAAATTTAGTATTTTCATTTCCCATCAAAAAATGAATCTAGTAAAAAAATGACAAAAAATCATCCTAAGATAATTTTTACATTCAAAATTAAAAACTAATTTTTAATTTGATAAATAAAATTTATAAAATTTCAAAAAATTTGATTAAAAATATGTCTTCCATTAAATGGTGGTAAAACTCAGTCTTGTGTGTAACACAAGCTAAGTAAGTGTTGTGTGTAGTGTAAGATTAACACAGTGGTTTATATTAATAAAACTATAAAATAAATAATGTTTGTTATAAACTAAAAACATTTTAATGTCTTGGGTTATTAAATTTGATCATCTCCCACTTTAGTGTTTCTTAAAATTAATAACCCTTCTCATCTTTATCTCACACTCAATTGAAATTATCATGTAAAGTGACTTTCAATGACTCATATCAGTTCCACAAAGTTCCATGATAAGATGATGAAGAAAATAAGATAATATGTTGAGAACAATTATTCCGAAAAATAGTATTCCAAATACATATATCAAAATCAATTCTCTTAAATATTGAAAATATATGTTACCAAAATGAAAATCTTCCCAATTCTTCTAAATCTAATGACAAATATCATGATTTTTCAAAAACATGAAATCTAGGATAAGAAAATCAAAATAAAACACCAATTTCTAATAGGTAAATTTCATGAATTTATCTAACAAATATGCACAATGAAAAATTATCTAATATAATGTCAATCATACAGCAGGGAAACAAAATCACCCAAATAATGAATATGATAATGGGATCTATAGGGAACAATAGTTATCCAACCATAGTATAAACAAACATCTGAAATCTTTTTCTAGCTCAAGATCTGTCCATTCATTTGAACTGCATAAAAATATACAATGAACAAACATGTTTCTATGTTAAAACAATTTATCCCATCTCATCTTACATAGTATTGACATGGATTACTATGAAATAGCAAAAAGATAACATCCTCATATGGATTCCATGGGCTATGATGAATCTCCCAATACCGGGGGAGGAATTATTTAAAATTATGACATTATAGAACCATTGGTTATATGGTTCAATAAAAATGATTCTTTTAATTAAATTCAATTTAATCAATTTTAATGAAAATAATATTTTATTTAAATGTAACACATTATACATGGATTGAAAATTTATATATATGTCATAGATTATCTCGCGCATTTCATAAATGTTTATTCTATTAATAAAATATTTCACAAAAATATTATATTTTACAACTCTTTATAACTTATGATTCCTACCCTAACAGATTGTTCCATGTTTAAGAAACCATTTTAATGTTCAAAATCCTTTAATTATCATCACATGATGATCCAAGAAAACATTATTTCTTATAACATGGGAAATATTCTAAGTTATATGTTATCACATAACATGTAAACCACCATGTATAAAACTATACCACAGTGACCTTCACTACGTTATGTCCTGAAATAGCTTAAACCATAACATGTTTTATACCACTTTTATTTTTTTTGGATTCATTTCATCTTTTTGACAATGTTCTAGTAACACTAAAACCTTATATATTAGATCAATGTTATATTTTGTTAAATCAAATGTAATAAGTTTTAATGATATATCCAAAACTAGTTTTGGACAATAAATCATACATTTTCACCACATGTTACATAATTCGTACCAAAATATTAGAATACCTCAAAAAAACCATTTTTGATATCATCAAAAAAACATTTAGGGAAGCACTATAAAGGTTCTAGGGTATAGAGGAAGTAGTCGATCTGGTTCTCAGAAATGATTTTTCATGATGTTTTATGTATTTCTACTCAGTACTCTATGAAATATAAATTAAGAAATCAACAAGAAAAATATCATCACACAAAAATTAAAATTAATTTAATTAGATTAAGAATTACCATGACTTTGAATTCATATATCCTTAATGAATCAATAAACCACTTCTTGGTGTACCACTATTGTGAATGAAACTATCTAGTTTAGAATCCAAACAGATGTTATCAACATGTGTTATTTAAACACCCTAATATTAATATATAATCCATGTGTGATATCATAGAAAGGTATAATACTTTTTTTTTAATTTTAATTAGAATCACTTAGAGGTGGACTGATTCTTTTGTCTCTCTTGATTTGAGGGGGTGGAGAAGAAGGATCACTTTTCATTCATGAGAGTATGCTGTTAAAAGAGATTTCTAGGGTCTGAGAGGGTTCCATCAAGAAATCATTATTCATGATAGACATTAGTTTGAGAATAATATAATAGAGTTTATATAAATATTTGGTTATGGAATAAATAATTGATCATGATCCCCTATTATTATCTTGTCCACTTTATACCCTATTTGATAATAATTGTAATAATATTTTTATTTACATGATATCTGTTAGAATCGTAGATAAATAAAGTAATTTTTTGTCTAAAAAAATTAATATTTATTTAAATCATAAATAATATAGCATCTTCACCACACCATTGACTTGTCCTATATTACCACCTCATTGTTTATCAGACCCTAAATAAGGACTATGAGTTAAAATAAATTAATGTTTCTTTTGTAGCATCCCGGATTTTTTATGAGGTACACATTTTTTAGGTTTCAATTTGAATATTCATTTTTAACCTTATACACGTGATTAAATGGTTAAATAATGTTTTTGGTAGTTCTCATGGATTATTCAATAGCTGGAGAAATGGTTTTTAGAGAAATTATCTGAGGCACATTATTGGTGCACAATTAGTAGTAAATGCACAATGCCACCATACAACCAATATATAAAAGATAAAATTTTTACTAAACATGAAAGGGTAGTAATAAACCCATGAAATAAAATATAGACCAATTGTAGTGCTGAATCGAATGGTTTATGCAGGGTGTTTCAAACTATGCGCCTAAATTTGTGAGGGGGTGGATCCCCTGGAGAGTATCGCTGCACGGTTGGTGCATGGTTTCGAAAAAAATTAATGTAAACCATGATTCTATTTAAAAAGGGTAAAATTAACCTTTACCCTTGAATACATATTACATTATGCTTTCATTTTCCTTCATGACCATGAATAGACCCCCCGTACCATGAGAGCACTCTTCTATTGGTTCATGCAAGGATTTGAATTCTCTTCCTCATCAGAACTTTGCTTGGACCATTATCTACCATGTTGTAAGTGTATCAGTTAGTGCTTCAATAAATCACCTTCCTTCCACTTTTTATCACAACATCTTCAATGCTGTTTTTGTTCATGATAACACACCCAATTTTAAGGATATTTTCACATTTCAATATTTTCATCAATTTTAGAATGAATATGAGGCCAATACTGTATGAGTGTTTTTCTAATACCCTATGGTAGGTTCTCTATACAATTTTCCAACAAAGATTCACCATTTATAAATTTTTCAATCTTTTCGAATTACGAAATCCCCAGGTCATTCCTTATGATTATGAGATATGTTAAATTAGTTTTTGTAACAATAACCTAGATCCCTTATGACCCTATTGGAATTTGTTAGAGGATGAATCCATAACATGGATCAAATCGTTGGTTGATCTCCTATGTACATTAGCCATTGACACCAATTACGTATATTGGATTGATTGTTAAAATGGAATTTTATTATGTTCTTATAAATGATTAATTATTATATAATATGGAATGTTTTAATGACTTGGATCTTTTTGTTTTTTTATAAATCATGATTACACAAGATTAATGATTTATAAAGCATTTCTATCAATAAATGAAAATGAAATGTTTCAGATAAATAGAAAGAAAAAGAGGCATGGACTAACACCTCGTAACATCTCAGGTAATGAATATGAAATTTTAATATTTATTAATATTCATGAATTAAATATTAGTATTAATTTAAATGTTATTCTATGTTCGATGGCGTACCCAATATACAACAACGAGTTTCGTTGAAATCTTAAGTTGCACTCTAATAATATAATAATATTATTTTAAATGGTAGTTAATGCCTAGCCGTTGTAATTGCAGGAAAAAAAAGAACTAACTAAAAAATTATTATATATGTTTGTCAAATATGTTTACATTTATCCAACAAATATTATAGGCTTAAAATGTGAATGAATCCAATTTTATGCATAAATATTTTAATATTCATTAAAAGGTCGATTAACCGCCTTTTGATGGAGAACCATTTTTACATCCACTTTTTGACAATTTTATATGTTATATATGACAAAAGAAAATCCTTTTTTAGAATTGGGACATAAAAATTTACTTTGTGTAATTTTTTGTTATTTTTCTGTTAAAGTTCATTTTTTTATGAATAGTGAAAAATGCTGTATTTTAATACAAAACCTCCATTTAATCTAATTTATTTATATTGATAGATAATATTTTTAATTGGTTTTTAAGTGTAACTAGGATATATTTTTACCATTTAATTCAATGGTGGTCATTGTAATTAATTTCACTTTGAAATTTGACATAAACAACTGTAAATCTTTTGATAGAAATTGTTTCTTAAAAACACGCTATTTATTTTGACAACGAGAATTAATTTTAGAATTAATAAATTCAACTTCTATGTTTTCAATTTGGTAAATTTAATATCATTTTTTAATTTGGAATATCGAATTTACTTTGGATAAATTTTTGTTGTATTTCTGACAAGGGTTCATTTTTAACGAATAGTGAAAAATACTGCATTTTACTTCAAAACTGCTTTTTCATCTAATTTAATTATATAGTTAGATTTCAATTTTAATTGGTTTTAAAGTGCAATTAAATTATGTTTATATAACACAATTCAATTTTTTTTAATTTTAAGTAATTTCACTTTTCAATTGGATGTAAAAACAAGTCAATCTTCTGATAAATTTTACTTCTTAAAAAACATATCTTTGGTTTTGACAACGGGAAATATTTCAAAAATAATTACTGCAATTTCTGTGTTTGTAATATGGTTAAATGAATTCTATATTCGGAATCATAAGGTTTATATTATATAATCAATAATCTTTTGTTTTTTGACATTGTGAATAGTAATGATGGGAATAATCTTTAATTATCATGATTAACTAGTAATCAGGTAGTTAAGGGTAATAAAATAATATCATAATAATATAAAATGACCCCAAAATGTGTCCAAATCCTGTTTTTTGTGTCATGTCCGACCATGGGATGCCTTGTACCAACTTAGGGACCCCATGGAATCACTTTTGTGTGATCGTGAACTTTTATCATATTATTTTTAAAGAAAGGAAAATATAATCAAACCATGTAACACCTATGTAAAACAATTTTAATTTTGATTACATAAATGATCTCTTAGACTATAAATATTAATTGGAAAGATAAAAATATTTCCTACATTATGGTATTTGTTTTATAATTTTTAGACATTAAATATATAAATTTATTTATGTCACCATGATGATGGAGTGATTACCTCATTAATTATAATTTAGATAAAATTAAAATATAAGTTAAAATCTAAGACATAAACTTGTCAAAAACCTATTTTATGGGTCTATTTATAACCCTTATAACCTTATCCTCATAATATATAATTGTGGGACCTTTAAAATCTGAAAATCATTTTATAATAAAGTAACATTTCAAGACAATCTAAAAGTGACCCTCGTCCCTCTTATAAAAGGCCCCCACCTCTACCCCCTTTGCCACACCTCTCAATCCCTTGGATCATACAATGTTGACTCATTTTATCTCTAAACATCCCTATATCACTTATAGAATCCCCAATTTTGGTAGAAGTCTTTCCAAGGAAGCCTTTGGCTCAAATCAAAAAGAGTTACCCGATTTAGAGGTAATGTCTTTTCTCGAGTTTCATTATTTTATTTTCCTTATTCACTCACCACTATATTCTTATTATTTGATCCCATAATAACACCAGTAACCTCAATATACTAGGATTTTTTATGATAATTATTCTACCTACACTTACACACACCTCTATCTAATGGTTAAAGAGCACACTGTTTCTGAGGATGGCGAATTACTGCCACATGAAATGATGATTGTTCAATATTCTCCTACCACCTATCATGGTGGAAATTATGATGGGACTATATTTATATATGATATATATTATATTTTTGTCTTTTCTATGCTTCTGTATTTTATATTTAAAACATATCTTTACGCTTTGAATGTTGTGAAAATACGATAATTTCATATGAGGAAGTGTGGACAACCACCCCCTCAAGTGATGTGGCTCGTTCATGCCAAACTTGGAATTTATAAAGAATGTAATTTATGAACTTATGTAACATATATAACATATATATTATAATTTAATTATAATATACCTAATTATCATTATGTTTTCATTACATTAAAGTATGAAATTGAAATGAAAGTAGCGTTCATGCGTACGTACGGCTTACCGTCTCCATGAACAGTGCATTTCATTTCTTATCTCCAAATGTTATGTACTATTATAAATACATATATATAATGGATATATATGATATATATTACATATAAATGATGAATATATTTCTTGATTTAATGATATTTAGACCACATGAACATCATGTAATTATAAGAATTCCATTTTTTGACCCAAGTTCCGAACATCGACAAAATGTCCATTATGAACTCAAACAATTAAATAATTGTTATATAAAGGTAATAAGTGATATAAAATTAATAATAAACTTGGAAAATATTCTTAATCAAGTAGAAATTAATTTAATTTTATCATTCAGGATGAACAAGAAACATAAAAGTGAGTCAAGTCGGACACGAGGCAAGGGATTTCTTATCTCACTTTTAATTCCGTGGGATTTCCATTGTCCGCCACTTATTTGTTGCATGTGGTGTATTGTGTACTGGAATTACATATATATTATCATGGTTCTATTTATATTCATGGAATTATGTGTTTCATTTGGTGTTTATTATCTTTTGGTCATACGACTTGATTGATTACAACGAGTTAAGGGGTTTTTATCTCACTTTTTATTCTAGTGAGATTCATGCTACATTTTAAACTATTTCCTTTTGTGTGGTGTATATACTTCCAATGATTTTATTATTTATGTAATATAATTTAATTTATGGGTATTTAAATCTTCAATGTATGATCCTTATTTCATGGGGTGTACGTCTCTAAAGTTACCCAAATCGGTAAGGGAGCCTTTCACCCTCCTCTTTTGAAAAGACATCTTTTTGTTAGGTCTTTTAATTTACATCTTCTTCTATTGGGATATGTTATTATATATCCTTATTGTTGTACATATTATGTCCAAGTCATGAGATACCATTTTATCTCTCATCAACTCATTTTATGAATTTTATAGTGACGTCGTTAGGCTGTCAGATTTATGTTAGGGAACTTCATAACCCAATTTCAATTCTTTGGGTTAAACCTATACATTTGATTATGTCGTGATATGAATATGTGTGGATGACCTATGATTGTTTTACACTTAATATCCACTTATATTGTGTGTATTTATATTTGTCACACATAATTATATAATTGATTTATCCTTAATCTAAGCATAATGTCTTTGTACGAGACTTCGTCTCAATCTCCTTTCATTGTGCCATCTTTTGATTTCTACACTACATTATTTTATACGGTGAATAAAACCCTTTTGATTTTTCATTTCATTCAAAGAGAATCTTTTCTCTACGAAGTGCTTTACTAAATAACAAAAAGGAATGTTTTTTTAACTTAAACGGTGACAATGAACTTTTCCGCCACCATGAGTATTATTTGATCTATGGCTTTCTTAACAAGCCGCAATGTTTCCAAAAGAAAAATAAATACCATATAATCTTTTTATGTGTTTTTGTTATTGAAGATGGTTTTTAGAATGAATTTATTATTTCAATATCTTAAAAAGTTATATTTTTATTGAAATGTGGAATGTTATCTTTCCTTTATGGTTAAGTTATGTGTCATGTTTATGTTATGGTTCCTTGGATTTTTTATGAAATATTTTGGTTCCATGATAAATTAAGGGCAGGTGAGCCCGAGATAGCTCTCCAATGAATTGGGTTACACAAAAGAGTTAAACGCTAAGGTTTCTCCAAAGATAATTAGGGAATATACTGCGATGGGTATTCCAAACGTAACCAAGACGGTTACTCACTATGTAAGAATGTTATGAATGCCTCAAGATAGCTTTATGTCTTATGATTTCTATGAGTTAGTCATAAATCTTACGATTTCATGAGGTATGTTAAATATCTTAAGTTTTATGAGTAAAGAATGATTTCATTGATTCTTGTTTATACATGCACTAATGTTTTCTTTCCATATTTCTATGTCCCTTATTGAGATTTTTATGCTCTTCCCGTGTTTTTAAAATGTTTTTCACAGGACTTAACAAAGAACAGGGTCAAGGATGGGATCAAGGAAAGACATACTATCTAAAACATGGAACTAATCATGTTAAATTTTTAAGAGTTTTTATTTTCTGAAAAAATGGAAACTGAGTAGAAGTGTCTACTTTATAATCGTTTGAGATGTAAATTTTATTTTCTAATTCTCTAATACTCTAAACCTGAAAATATCCTCAATGTGAATTATTCATTTAATTCAAGATTATGTAATTTTTTAAGGCCGTGTTCTTATAATTGGTATCAAATAGAGGTTTAGACAAATTTAGGGATTAAGAGTTTTCATTAGGCACATGGTTAGTCCCTATGTCTATTATTTAAGTTAAATCCTTGTTTTATAACCTTCTCAGATCAAGTAAAGTCAGTTATAAATGGAAGGTGGAGGATCTCAAACGATATTCTAATCTATTCCAGAGGAAATTCTAGGAATAATTATTACAAAGTCATGTTCGGATGATTGTGAAACATTTTCTAGCATACAAATCACTTGCAAGCAGTTGTTTGAGATATCAAACACCTCCTCTATACCTCGTTATCATCGTGGATCATGGGTTGTATTTAGACAAATCCTATTTTCACAGTATTCTCATATTTTCAAGAAAGGTAAATATTATCAAGGCATTTTCAAATATTTTACTTTATCACAATATTTTGAAGCATATTATGATTTTAAAAAACGTGCTAAAGAAGGAGACCCTAGCGCAACCTATTTATATATTTTTTTAAAATATAGTCTCTCAGCACATACCTATGGTATTTTAAAAGGACCATTAATTGAAATTTTCAACTCAAATTCGGTCCGACTATTTTATAGAAATCATGTTTTATCAGATGTTTTGAAATTATATGTCATACATGATTATTTTCCAAAACTGTTTTTCCGTGAACACTCATATGACCAATGTTGTTCAAGGTTTATTTGGATGGAGGAAGAAAATGATTTTGAAGGATCTCTAAATCATTATTGCAATTCCTGAACCTTATACCTACATGAAAAAGATGATGATGAAACCAAATGGACACCATGATCAAGGTATGATGTTCTTCATTTTGGGGATTGTTTTATTTTAACTTATTGTGGTGAAATAAGACATCAAAAATTAAGATGATGAGATCATAATGAATTTGGATGAAAATGAAATGTAAAAGGGAACCATTGAGGTTAAAACATGTTAGGGTTATTTTTTGAGTTTTATAAAAAGGACAACCCGTAGGATGGGTGATAACCCATTGCATCTGGTAAGGCCACATGAATCAAACCCACAACTGAAGGGCGACAAGGGCGCATCTCCTAACACTGGCCTACTTGAAGTCCTTGGTTAGTATGACTTATTATTTTAGTAAAATTATTTTATGGAACAAGAATACGTTGATTTTGGGAATTTATGTTTTATCAATGGATATAATTAGTATATTAAAATGATTTGGTGATTAAGTGATAAAGGTTTTTGTGAAAGATGTTGTCTCTTTTGACGAAAAACTATATCCCTAAGGAAGATAGAATACTATGGGATTTCAATTGTGGAATAATGGTTGAAATTTCAGTTTAGAAGAATCTATGTTTTTATTGTGGAAATATAATGATTTGGCTTATTTATGAAAATGATTAACCTATCATAGAGAATTCGTGATGTAACGGCCTGGGTTTTGTGGGGATCCCTTACTCTATGAAAATGTCGTGTGGGTTTTCTGGTCTGGGAATCACGGTGGTGTAGGCCTACCGGTCGCCTTGGCCTACCGGTATCCTTGGCCTACCGGTAGCCTTGGCCTACCGGTAGCCCTCACCCTCCAGTAGCCCTCAGCCACCAGTGGCTCTATCCTGCCCTGCAGATTCTTTCCAGTGGCATTCCTTCTTGCACAATTAGGGTTTTAAACCCTATTTTGACCTGTTTGAGCGTGTTTTAAAGACCCGTAACGCCCATAAGAGTTTTAATTAAATACTTTTCTGAATTAATGTGTCAGTTTAAACCACCCGACCCATTTAATGATGTGTGGGGCCACATGGCCAACCCACGACCCCGCGCCTTACACGGTTTTGTGTTCTTATCTCAACCGTCCGCAACCCTTATAAACTAAAGAATTAGGAATGGTTTCTTCTTTCATCAATCTCGGCTTTTCATGAACAGCTTTTGGTGAATTGGGCGAGCCGCATCATTATGGGTAAAGTTCCATGCCCAACCTAAGCGTTGATAGATGATGCGATTTTCGTTCAGGCGAACCACATCGCTATCCGTGAAGTTCCGCCCCCGGCCTAAGTGTCGATCGTCGATCAACAAGTAGGAAAATTTCCCCTTTGCCTCTCTCTTTTTTGTATCATGCAGGGTGGGCGTGCTTCTATTTCTGTAGAATTGGATAAACCAGACATAAATAAAGATAATGAACTGGGTTATATGAAGAAAGAAGGGGGGCTGTGATTGTTGATGTTGTTTATATTATGATCATCTTTATGAGTTGTGCTGGCTTACACCTTCTGAAAATCATGGTTGTTGGTGGTGTTTCTCTATGCACTAATGAACCCCTCGTGATTTTTTTAAAAAATGGATTGTTTGTAATTGTAAACTCCTGCTGTGAAAAGTAAATGGGTTAATCACGTATACTTGACTGAATAAAATGAAAGCACCAGTATCAAACCTTTTGTGATAACTCTCGGTTAAAGCAAACGGAAATTGAAATCATGGAGTGTGTTAAATCATTTAAATATGAAAATACCAGTATGAACCTGCTTTTTTTGTGGTAGTGGTTTGGTTGTTTCCTTTTTCAGGCCGATTGCTGGATATGTGGGAGGGGATGGGATCCCTTGTTTTTATTCTCTCGGTGGTTGTGAAATTGGGGATGGGATTCCCTGTTGTTATGGATTCAATGTTTGTGAGTTTTGAGACCGGGTGGTTACCTAGTTTATATCATGAATTGGGGTGGGATCCTCTGTTGAAGAAAAACCTTTTTTGGGGGGGGGGGGACATGGGGCAGTGTCTCGGGGTTGTCTGGTTCCAGGACTTAGAGGGTTCTCACTTTTCCTTTGTTGTTGTGACTTTACAAGAGGACCAGGTGTGGATAATTAAATTGACGTTTGGCTGGTTTCTTTTACTTGGTTATGCTTATGGTGTTAGTTTCCCAGTAGTGCATAAAATTATTTGAACATTATTACTGAACATGAAAACAAGAATGGGACAAATGGGTTTTGGTGGCGAGAGTTGTGACTTGGCTTGAGCACTGTTGTGATCTGTAGGCCGTCTGAGGAAAAACCTAACTTTGGGTGAGTTCTTGTTACCTATGTATATATATTTGTAGTTTTTTGTTTCTTATTCGCACCCCACCCGAGTTGAGCACTTATTGCCGAACACCCCCATTTCATTGGGGAGGGTGTTTTTACCAACACTATTATTAGTGGCTGGTTATTAGATCCTTTTCTACTCCCTTTCCCGGATAGCCCAAGTATCTTTGGGCAGGCTGTGATGGCCTGAGGTCCATTATTAGCCCAATAACCTTCAGGCATGGTAGTGTGGTGGTTGGCCAGGTGTGTGCGGAAGGTGGTTTCCCAAGTGTCTTCGGGATGAGGCGCATGTGTCTTCAGGCGTGGCAGTGGTTTTTCTAGCCTAGGTGTCTTCGAGTGTGGTGGTGGTCGTTCTGGCCTAGGTGTTTGCAGGCATGGTTACATGTGACAGTTGTGGACCAGGTGTTTGCGAGTGGGATTCGGCAGTGGGACTACGTGTGGTTGTGGCCTAGGTGTGTGCGGGCGGGTGTGGCAGTGGGACTGTGGTGTGAATGGCGGGATTGGTCCATTGCGTAGGATGTCTCAATAACCAGTGGGAAAGTGGCGTGGGGTACCCAAAAATCGATGTGCTCCGATTATATATATTACATGACTTGCATTATTTGGGGAGTGTGCCTTGGTGAGGCTTGGGTGGATTGTTTACCTTTATAGGTGTTTCGTTTACTCCTTTTCTCACGAGACTTTAGTACATTCTCCCACTTGTGCATGAGAGTCTTTGGTTTTTCCCTGCTGAGTCTACTTGTATTCTCACCCTACGTATATAAAACTGCTTTCAGGTTTCCAGAAGGACTTCGGGGACCGCGCCGGACCATACTACCTCAGACCTTTGGGGAAGGTGCTGTTGCTGTTTTTCTTTCATTCATACTTACCTTTGTAGTCACCTTCTGTACTTTGTGGCTTTTACCTTTGAAACATGCATGTGGGAATGGTTTACTTTTGGCTTTACTTTTCTTTTACCTTGTTGTTGTTGAGTTTCATCATCTTATCTCCCTAAAACAAAAAGGGGCAATGCCTTCCATTTGTGAGAAATTTCTATACCCTTGGTGCTAGTCTCCACTCCAGGACCTATTGAAGGCGGGTATCGGGGGTCATTATCTCTCCTTCAACTTAATAAAAGAAGGGCCTAGCAATCTGCTGACCCTTCCCTCTTTTTGGTGAAGGCGGGTCGTGACAGAATGGTATCAGAGCGAGGTTGAGAGATATGATGGAGTCTGGAGTTAGGCACAGTATGGATTGCATGGGATGGTAGGGAAATAGTGTTGGGTGACCTCGGTGTGTGCATTAGGCCAGGGAAGACCAGCTAGGACATGGGATTTTAGGGACCCCTGTTATCCGATGCAAAGACTCTGGACCTACTAAACGACCAAGTGAGGCCACTCTAATTGCAGGGTAGAGACCCTAGGAATGGTACATGCATCATAACGACTTGTGTTCTCATCTTTCTCGGGTGTTTTGGGAATTAAGAATAAAAGAAAATTTTAAGAAGTTTTAAAGGCAATAATCCATTCCTTGTTTACCTTGCAGCTATGGAACCTGGAAGGCGACTGCGTGTGGTACTAACGATCGAGGCCCCGCAAACTACCTTGGCCGATCGACAGAGAGCTGACCGAGAAGAGGAGGACGACCAGTGGCACCAAACTCTCCGGGCCTTCCAGCGACAGACCCTCGAGGCGTATGAGGGAAACACCTCTGGCATTAAGACGGAAGGCTGGCTGGAGGAGCTAGTGATAGCTTTCGGCCTGATTCGGGTCCCGACCTAGTACTAGGTTTCTCTGGCCATCAGCCAAATGCAGGGAGTGGCGCATCAGTGGTGGACGATTTACCTGGCGGAGAAGAGAGTGTCTGAGGTGGCAAGGGCTGATTTCAAGAGGGAGTTCCGGGCAGAATTCCTCTCTTCAACGATGAAGGTGGAAAAGAGACAGGAGATAATCTCCCTCAAACAGGGAAGTATGTCCGTGAGAGAGCTAGAGATCAAGTTCAAGTACCTCCTATGTTTTTCTCTGGACCTCTTTCCAGATGAGGAGTCTTGGGAAAGTCATTTGGAGGAGGTGCTCCACCCCTCCTTCCAGTATGCTGTTACCCCCTTTACCCTTCCGACGTACTTAGAGGTCCAGAAGAAGGCCGAAGTGGTGGATATGATTCGTGCTCTAGGAGGAGTGTCACGAGAGGGGATCCAGCTCGGACCATCGAAGGGGAAGGCTGTCAGCACCAGACCTCCTGCATCCGGACCCTCCATGTTACGACCGGCAGGGTGTAGGCCGCAGCAGTTTCAGCTTCGATGCCCTGGTCCTCGTCCTTTTCCATCATGCCCGGGACCGTAGTGCTTTATCTGTGGGAGTCCGGGACATCTCCGGAGTCAGTGCCTGGACCGAGCACAGTACGACGGTGGTGGACAGCCCCACCACCCGCCCCAGCAGCAGCTTCCAGCCAAACCTTTCCAGCAGCAGCAGTAGGGACAGCGAGCTCCCGCTCCTCCGAGGGAAGGCGTAGGAAGAGGAGGCCGACCTCAGGGCGCCCCTCAGGGAACTCGACTAGGGCACGGTCGGGGAGGTGGCCGGAAGCTGAGGGGCAGAGGAGGTGGGCATGGACAGTTTCACGCCGCCGAGGTAGCAGTTCCAGCAGTGCCAGAGGTTGTTCGAGGTATGATTAGTTTGTTTAGCACTCTTGTTTATGCTTTGTTCGATACCAGAGCTTCCCACTCCTTTGTTACACCTAGTCTAGCCCGTGCTTTGGGTCGTTATGCCGAGAGAATCTCATTGCCCCTGGTGTTGAGCACACCAGTCGGGGGTCATACCGACTTGTTGTTTGTGTGTTGGGGATGCAGACTGATGATAGGGCCACATCAGTCGGATATGGATCTTCTTCTGCTATAGATACATCCATAAGATGTCATCCTAGTCATTGACTGGCTATTCTCTGTGTGCGCCGTCATCGACTGTTTCCGAAGAAGGGTCGTGTTCTCAGACATGGGTGGCCGGCATGTTACCTTCACCGGTGGGCAGAGCGGTCAGAAGGGTAGCAGGTGAGAGTAACCCCTCCTAACCTTGTTAGTCGATCTATCAGTAGAGTCAGTAGATGCCGAGATGGTGGGGGTGCCAGAGGTTGTTCGTGAGTTTATGGAAATCTTTCCTGAGGAGTTGATGACTCTACCCCCTCAACGTGATGTCGAGTTCAGGATAGACCCGCAGCCTGACGCTCGTCGGATCTCAATGGATCCTTATAGGATGGCACCTTCAGAGATACGTGAGTTGTGGATTCAGATTGACGATCTGATGAAGAGGCATTATGTTCGGCCTAGTGCGTCACCGTGGGGTGCTCCATTCTTGTTCACAAAGAAGGCAGATGGTGGTCTCAGGTTGTGCATAGACTACAGGAGGGTGAATCTGGTGACGATCAAGAATCGCTACCCTCTTCCGAGGATAGACGATCTTTTCGACCAGCTGAAAGGGGCAGGATGGTTCTCGAAGATCGACCTGTGGTCTGGGTACCACCAGCTAAGAGTGAAGGAGAGAGACATCCCGAAGACGACCTTCAGGTTCAGATATGGACACTTCGAGTTCGTAGTCATGCCCTTCGGTGTTACGAACACCCCAGCTGTGTTCATGGGGCTTATGAACTCCATCTTTCGGGACTACCTGGATCGGTTCGTTGTTGTGTTCATCGACGACATTCTGATCTATTTGAGATCAGAGGAGGACCATGCGGAGCACCTGAGGACAGTTTTGGAGGTCCTCTGACAGCACCATCTCTATGGTAAGTTTTCAAAATGCAAGTTCTGGACACGAGAAGTGCACTTCCTCGGAAACGTGGTGTCCGAGAAGGGGGTAGCGGTGGACCCATCAAAGGTTTAGGCAGTTGTTTCTTGGGAAGCACCCAAGAATGTGGGAGAGGTACGTAGTTTCCTTAGGCTCGTAGGTTACTATCAGAGGTTCGTACCCAACTTCTCCCAATTAGCGGCCCCTTTGAAAGCCCTGAGCAAGAAAGACCAGGTTTTCGTGTGGAGTGAGTAGTGTAAGTCAGCCTTCAGCTATCTGAAAGAGAAGTTGGTTAGTGCCCTAGTGCTGAGATTACCAGAAGAAGGGGCGGCTTATGAGGTGTTCTGTGATGCTTCAGGAGAGGGTCTGAGATGTGTGTTGATGCAGCGAAAAGGGGTGATCTCTTATGGGTCCAGGCAGGTATGCCCCCATGAGATTAATTACACCACCCACAACCTAGAGCTTGTAGCGGTCATTTTTGCGCTAAAGTTATGGCGGCACTACCTCATCGGAGAACACTTTGTGGTCTTCACAGATCATAGAAGCTTGAGGTATAGCTTCTCCCAGCGGGACTTAAACTTGCGACAACGGAGATGGGTGGAGTTCCTCCAGTATTATGACTTCGAGATCTCTTATACCGAGGGAAAGGGCAATGTAGTGGCCTATGCCTTGAGCAGAAGGACGCAGAAGGATGCAGTACAAGAGTCGGCATACACCTGGAATGTGCTGGAGGATTTGGTTGCCTTACACCTGGATGCGAGGATGGATGGTGGTAGAGGTTGCCTATATCAGATGACAGTGCATTATTCTCTGTTGCAGCAAGTGGAGGAGTCTCAATGGAGAGACCCAGAGTGAGAAGTGATGCATGACCGAGTTGACCAGGGCAATGTTCCGGAAGTATGGGCAGAGGATGGTTAGAACCAGATGCTTTTCCAGGAAAGGTTGTTTGTTCCAGGAGTGATGTTCGGAAAGGTTCTCAGTGAGTTCCACAACTCACCCCTGGCAGTACACCGAGGAGTTTCCAAGATGTACCAGGGACTGAAGAGACAGTTTTGGTGGCCGGGAGTGAAGCGAGCAGTGGCAGAGTTTGTGGCCAAGTGCTTAGTGTGTCAGTAAGTGAAGGCTGAACACCGAGTTCTAGGTGGCCTACTGCAGTCTCTAGATGTCCCCAAGTGGAAGTGGGACAACATCTCAATGGATTTAATCATGGGACTTCCCAAGGTCCAAGGGACATACGACGCCATCTGGGTGGTAGTGGACCGGTTAATGAAATTGGCCAACTTTCTGGCGATCAGGGAGTCGAGTACTGTGGATGCATTGACACCAAAGTACGTGGATGAGGTGGTGTGGTTGCATGGAGTTTCAAGGTCTATAGTCTTGGATAGGGATGCATGGTTTACCTCATGGGTCTGGAAAGGATTTCCGCATGATTTTGGAACACAGTTACTCCTTAGCACTGCTTTCTATCCACAGACCGATGGACAAACATAGCGCACCATCCAGACCTTGGAGGATATGCTCCGGGCATGTGTTCTGGACTTAGGAGGATCATGGGTACGACACTTTCCCCTGGTAGAGTTCGCCTATAATAATAGTTATCACTCTACCATTAGTATGGCCCCAATTTAAGCCTTGTATGGGAGGCCCTGCCGTTCACCTATGTGTTGGGCCGAAGTGGGAGAGGCTGGCATCCTTGGCCCGTAGGTGGTGCAGAGCACGACAGAGAAGGTTCAGCTCACACGGGAAAGTATGAAGGCCACCCAGGACCGACAGAAGTCGTATGCCGACACCAGGAGGAGGCCCTTGGAGTTTGAGTTTGGAGACCACGTGTTCTTGAAGGTATCCCCTCGGCGTGGGTAGTGGAGGTTCGGCAAGGGGAGAAATCTTTCTCCCAGGTTCGTCGGACCCTTCGAAGTGTTGCGGTGGGTCGGCGAAGTGGCTTATCATCTAGCATTACCACTGCCGCTACTAAGGATACATGATGTCTTTCATGTGTCCTAGATCTGTCGATATCTGCACGACGATTCACACATCCTTGATTGGGGTGAGATGGACATCGAGGACGATGTGACCTTTGTGGATAGACCAGTGATGATCGAGGATCGGAAGGAGAAGGTGCTTCGTGGGCGAACCATTCCCTTAGTTTGTGTGTTGTGGAGACATGGTGGGCTTGAGGAGAGTACGTGGGAGAGGGACGCACAAATACGTACCCAGTACCCTGAGTTGTTTTGAGTTTTGTTCCTGGTTGAACCTGTTGTGGTAGAACGTTTTGTTTTTTTGGCTATGAAATGTTCTGGTTTTCTTTCCTCTGAATGTGTGTAAAAATCCCTGGCTATGGGGGGGAGAGAACCTGCCCCCTAATCAAGAGGCATTAAGGTGGATGCGATTAAACTCCTGCGGGCGAGTCAATGCTTCCCAAAGCGGATAATATCTTGACATGGGGGAGGAGACTCCCCAAACCAGATGCATAGGCAGTTTGGCATGGTATGTTGCTTGGTTCTTGTCAGGGATGTGTTTTTAGTTAGCGTGGGTTCACTCCTAAGAGGTTTCTTTTGAGGTGGTTGTTCGAACCTTCTCTTTCCTTCTAGTTTGTTTTGATTCTCGGGGACGAGAATTGTTTAAGAGGTATCTGATGTAATGGCCAGGGTTTTGTGGGGATCCCTTACTTTGTGAAAATTTCGTGTTGGGTTTTCTGGTCTGGGAATCACGGCGGTGTAGGACTATCGGTAGCCTTGGCCTACCGGTAGCCTTGGCCTACCAGTTGCCTTGGCCTACCGGCCGCCTTGGAAAACCGGTGGCCTTGGCCTACCGGTGGCCTTGGCCTACCGGTCGCCTTGGCCTACCGGTAGCCCTTACCCACCGGTAGCCCTCAGCCACCGGTGGCTCTGGCCTACCCCGCAGGCTCTTTCCAATGGCGTTCCTTCTTGCGCAATTAGGGTTTTAAACCCTATTTTGACCTGTTTGAGCGTGTTTTAATGACCCGTAATGCCCAGAAGAGTTTTAATTAAATAATTTACTGAATTAATGAGTCGGTTTAAACCACCCGACCCCTTTAATGCCGTATGGGGCCACATGTCCAACCCACGACCCCGTGCCTTACGCGGTTTCGTGTTCTTATCTCAACCGTCCGCGACCCTTATAAACTAAAGGGTTAGACATGGTTTCTTCATTCCTTAATCGCGACTTTTCATGAACAGCTCTTGGTGCATCGGGCGAGCCGCATCGTTATGCATAATGTTCCGTTCCCGAACTAATCATTGATAGATGAGGTGATTTTCGTTCAGGCAAACCACATCACTATCCATGAAGTTCCTCCCCCCTAAGTGCCGATCGTCGATCAACAAGTAGGAAAATTTCTCATTTGCCTCTCTCATTTGGGTATCATGCAGGGTGGGCGTGCTTCTGTTTCTGTAGAATTGGATAAACCAGACCTAAATAAAGATAATGAACTAGGTTCTATGAAGAAAGAGGGGGGGGGGGGGGGGCTGTGATTGTTGATGTTGTTTATATTATGATCATCTTTTTGAGTTGTTCTGGCTTACGCCTTCTGAAAATCATTGCCCTTGGTGGTCCTTCTCTGTGCACTAATGACCCCCTCATGATTTTTTTTAAATGTCTTGTTTGTAATTGTAAACTCCTGCTGTGAAAAGTAAATGGGTTAATCACGTATACCGGCTAAATAAATTGAAAACAACAAGATCAAAACTTCTGTGATAACTCCCGGTTAAAGCACATAGAAATTGAAATCATGGAGTGTGTTAAATCATTTAAATCTGAAAATACCAGTATGGCCTTGCTTTGTGTCGTTGGTAGTGGTTTGTTTGTTTCCTTTTTCGGGACGATTACTGGAGATGTGGGAGGGTATGGGATCCCCTGTTTTTATACTCTCGGTGGTTGTGAAATTGGGGACGGGATTCCCTATTGTTATGGATTCAGTGTTTGTGTGTTTTGAGACCGGGTGGTTACCTTGTATATATCATGAATTGGGGTGGGATCCTATGTTGATGATAAACCTTATTGGGGGAGGGGACACGGGGCAGTGTCTCGAGGTTGTCTGGTTCTAGGACTTCGAGGGTTCTCACTTTTCCTTTGTCGTTGTGACTTTAAAAGAGGACCGGGTGTGGATACTTAAATTGACGTTTGGCTGGTTTCTTTTCCTTGGTTATTATTATGGTGTTAGTTTCCCAGTAGTGCATAAACTTATTTGAACATTATTACTGAACATGAAAACAAGAATGGGACAAATGGGTTTTTTTGGTGAGAGTTGTGACTCGGCTTGAGCGCTATTGTGATCTGTAGGCCATCTGAGGAAAAACCTAACTTTGGGTGAGTGCTTGTTACCTATGTATATATATTTGTAGTTTTGTGTTTTTTACTCGTGCCCCACCCAAGTTGAGCACTTAGTGCCGAACACCCCCATTTCACGGGGGAGGGTGTTTTTCCCAACACTATTATTAGTGGATAGTTATTAGCTCCTTTTCTACACCCTTTCCTAGATAGCCCAAGTATCTTCGGGTAGGATGTGACGGCCTGAGGTCCATTATTAGCCCAAGAAACTTTAGGAGGGGTAGTGTGGTGGTTTGTCAGGTGTGTGCGGCAGGTGGTTTCCCCAGTGTCTTTGGAATGATGCCCAGGTGTCTTCGGGCATGGCAGTGGTTTTTCTAGCCTAGGAGTCTCTGGGTGTGGTGGTGGTTGTTCTGGCCTAGGTATTTGTAGGCGTGGTTACATGTTACAGTTGTGGACCGGGTGTTTGCGGGCGGGATAAGGCAGTGGGACTGCGTGTGGCTGTGGTCCAGGTGTGTGTGGGCGGGTGTGGCAGTGGGACTACGGTGAGAATGTCGGGATTGGTCTGATGCGTAGGATGTCTTAATAACTAGTGGGAAAGTGGCGCGTGGTACCCAAACATCGATGTTCTCTGATTATATATATTACATGACTTGCGTTATTTGGGGAGTGTGCCTTGGTGATGCTTGGGTGGATAGTTTACCTTGATAGGTGTTTGGTTTACTCCTTTTCTCATGGGAATTTAGTACGTTCCCCCACTTGTGCACGAGAGTATTTGGTTTTTCCCTACTGAGTGTACTTGTATGCTCACCCTACGTATATAAAACTGCTTTCAGGTTTCCAGGAGGACTTCGGGGACTGCGCGGGACCATACTAGCTCAGACCTTTGGGGCAGTTGCAGTTGCTGTTTTTCTTTCTTTGGTACTTACCTTTGTAGTCACCTTCTGTACTTTGTGGCTTTTACCTTTGAAACATGCATGTGGGAATGGCTTAATTTGGCTTTACTTTTCTTTTACCTTGGTGTTGTTGAGTTTCATCATCTTATCTCTCGATCTTATAAAACAAAAAGGGGTAATGCATTCCATTTGTGAGAAATTTCTATACCCTTGGTGCTAGTCGCCACTCCGGGACCTATTGAAGGCTGGTCTCGGGGGTCATTATATCTCCTTCGACATAAAGAAGGAAGGGCCTGGCAATATACTGACCCTTTCCTCCTTTTGGTGAAGGAGGGTCGTGACATGTGATTAGGTCAATTACTTTTCAATATTATACATTAAGAGTTACTGATGTTATTTGGTGATAAATGTTAAGATATACCCTAGAAGACTATTTAATTAAATCCTTCAGAGATTTGGGTTTCAATCTTAGTTTGGATTACATTGAAAAAATTTATGGAGAGCTGTTTATTGAATGGTCTTTGCTGATCTTTGGGTTTTGTTGGACAAATTTTGGAGGTTAAGTGTAGTTTTTCTTTTTGTAAAAGATTATCGTTTTTAGGAATTATCTATCCTTGTACTTACCATTTTGGTTTTGGTTAAGGTATAAAATACATGGGAAATATATAGTTTATCTTATGTAGATTATTTTATTCCCTTGAAGTTGATTTTAGCACTCTTAATGCGAACAAGTCATCCTGAATACTCATCTTTTGGAGGAAATATGATTTTGTGTCAGAAATCTAGTAAAAGGTGGAAGCCTACATGACCAGTGTAGGATTTAAATAATGATGTAGATTCTCAATATACAAGAGGGGGGGGGGGGTAAATTGTACACTTTAAAAATTCTATTGGAACCTTTTATGTTTGTTACAAGTAACTATGTTTTCCTTAAGAAAAGGAAAGGGCTAAGTATAACAAAGATAAACTAAGGAAATTCACAACACCTCTAACACCAAATGAAACTTGGAATAAGGAATGAAGTTATAAACTTCAAGTCCTATGAACTTGCTTAAAACTGGAAAGATATTCCAAAAGTAGGTTCCAGTAATATGGTTCCGGATGTTGAAACATAACCAAATATTACAAAGAGAGATTCTACCTTAAAAAATATAGAATCTGAATGAAACAGAGTACAAGCAAGGAAGTATAATAAAGTTATAATTTCCTTACAATACAATATGCAGTGGACACAAACAAGTAGTGAAACTACAAGTAACAAGATATAAGTCTTTTAACCCAAAGAGAAGGGTATCCAATAACCTTGGATAAAGGTCCCTTGATTTATACATTCAAGAAAGTTTGTCTTACCCACACCAGGGTAAGCCCTCGATACAAAGATCGGAGTCTCTGTCTTGCTATCCCCGCAAGCCCTCAACTTCAAGGTAGTTGGCAACCTTTGTCTTCCTTAGCAAGGAAGCCCTCAAACTTCAAGGTAGTCGAAACCTCTGTCTTCCTATCCCCGGATGTCCTCAAATGTAATCACCAACATTCGGAGTCGCACGAAGCAAAAACTGAACGAGCGGTTCCGTACGAACAAGTCATGAAAAGCTTTATCTCTCTAGAAATCACCTTAGTAGCGTGTGGTCTCTAGACCGATCAACTTCTATGTTGTTATGAGCTCTTTCAAATGAGATTCTATTTATAGGAAAGGTCGGCCTCCTTTCCAACGGTCATATTTTCCTAAAATGTCGGAGGGACCTGTACACGTTTAACTTAACCAACGGTTAGTTTATAACAGAATAGACGACATCGTTTTACAACAAAACAAGTGAAATAGAAAGTGCGACATCATTTTAAGTCTAACTCAAAAGTTCAGAGTGAAGGTTTGGAGTGTAAACAAAATGTCAAAGAGTAGAAAAATTATAAAAGTGTAAGCAAAATGAAAGTTCGGAGTCTAACAAAAAAATAATATTCGGTGTCTAAATAAATTCGGAGTGTATAAAGAAAAGATGATCAGATTCTATTTAATAGGTGAATTCGGAATGAGAATTCAGAATGAGAATTTGTCATCAGAATTCGTAATGAGAATTTTTCATCAGAATTCGTAATGAGAATTCGTCATCCGAATTCGTACTGAGAATTCATCATCAGAATTCGTAATGAGAATTCGATGTCGAACTTCATGAGAATTTGTATCCAGAATTTGGAGTAGAACTTTATCAGAGTTCGTATCCGGAATTTGGAATGAAACTTCATTACAGTTCTCATCTGGAATTCGGAGTGAAACATCATTACAGTTCTCATCCAGAATTCCGAACCTTAAACAAAATGCTTCATATTAAAGATTCAAATGATTCTGATAATTTTTCTTACAAAAGAGATCTTCCTTATAAAAGCGACTTTCCTTATAAAAGCAATTTTCCTTAAATATAAGGTGTTTGTGATTTTAAAAACAAGAATGAATGGTAACATCATAAGGAAAACCTTATTGATTCAACAATATCCCCCTTTTTGGAAAGCACAAATATCTTTACGAAAAAGAAAGTCTAAAAAAATAAAGAAAACATGAAGGCTTATCTCCCTTTGCTTATGGATGTTGATGAATACGACTAACTCCCCCTTAGGATTTGAAACTCTAAGGATCATATTCTAGATTTCCGGAATGATATTTCACTAAGAATAATAAATTATTCTTTAATGAAAAACTCCCCATTTAGATAAACTCTTTTAGAGTTCTTTTTCTTTCTCACCCTTTGTTATGGTTCTTTTTCCTTTTCCCCCATTGTTAGGGTTCTTTTACTTCTCCCCCTTTGTTATTTTCAAAATGAATTCAAGGGAATGTAAAATATAACAAAGTACCTGGAAAATTAGTAGCAACAACAAAAGAGACGAGCCAACACAATTTTCATTAAGTTTTTAAATTCAACAACAAGGAAGTTAAGATACAACAAAAGATCGGATTTGTCTATTTTGGATCTTTCTTCCTTTTCCATGAGACCCTTAAGAATAGTCTTTATCTTCTTCAAGTATTTATGATCTTCCTCGACTTGCTTCTCTAACACAACAATTCTTGCACTTTGAGCTTCAATCTTTTCATCCTGGGCTTGAAGATTTTCTTCCTGAGCTTGAAGCTTTTCTTCCTGAGCCTTCAAGATTTGTTCTTGCTTTAACAACTTCTCTTAAAACTCAATCCGAGGATCCCTTTCATACTTCCAGTTTTGAGAAACAGAATTTAGCTTCCCATTCAGATCTCGGACTTCTTGAATCTGGAAATTCTTTTCATCTATCAACTTTTCTTCAAAGGATGAAGTAAGTTCATTTATCTTCATGTCTTCTGTCTCAAAGGCATCCTTCACATTATCTTGGAATTCATCAAAGTGTCTCATCTCTTCTACAGTCTTCCTCGAACAACTAGTCATCATTTTGCAAGATCTTTTGTGGGATTCATAGCCGAAAAATAATGTTTTGAACTGAGCCTCTATCTCAAAACATTTGTCCATAACCATGGATACAGAGTCTGTTTTCAGATTCAAAGCATGTTGGAGCATCTGGCATCTTGAATCAATACTTGAGAATGTTGGAATAATACCTACCAAATTCTTTAATGACTGAACAACAAAGTCATGCCCCAACTTAGATGACTCCGAATCCGAGACTTTTCTTAGAGAATTTCCTTCTTCAATTTGCTCATTCTTCTTCTAAGAAGAATCAGCAACTTCCCTTATATTTACAACCACTGAGCTCAGGGTATCAACAACAAGTTGTTTTCCCTTGTCCTTTTTCGGAATGGATTCCTCTTACGGGGTTCTCTTTTCACTGTCAGACACTTGAACCACATTGTCTTCATCATCAAAAAATTTGTGGGCACCATCCTCTACATTCTCCATTTGAGCAATATCATGTAGAAGTTGTTCTTCCTCTGCATGATAAGCTACTTCTTCTTCTCCTTTCTCTTCATCCTTTCCTAGAGTGACTAGCTTAGATGATTCAGCTTCTGAAGTTCAAGGCGACAAATTTTCTGAAGGTGTCCCCTTATAATCATCTACTTGCTTCAAAACATCTCCGGTCTCACCACTACCTTCAGCAACTGCTTCTACCTCTTATACTTGCTCAATCTGCTCAACTTCCTCAACATGCATAGAAACTTCCACTTCCAGAGCGACAAAGTTTCTTCCTGGAGTCTCAGGTAGAGATTCCAAAGAAAAAGATCTCGGAACATGAATTTTTTCGGAGGCCATCTCAGTAAACTTTAAAAAAGTCTGAACTACCTCAGCTTCAGACATCTTCTTCTTGCGCTTCTTTTCTTTCACCTGTTTTTCTAGCTCATCCACTGTTCTTTCCTTGAAGGCCTTAGCCTCTGTAGGATCCAAGACAAACTGAGGCTCCCCTTGCACTCTCTTCTCTTTGATTTCCCTCCACTTAGCAACTACCTCATCTGGGTAAGATTTCTTCTTCTTCGGTTTTGGAAGTGTGGAATGAAATTCCTTAGATTTGGGATTCTCTGCTTTAACTTCAACTTCTTTCAACTTCCTCTTCTTCACTGGCTTAGAGGATTTAGGTTCACCAACTTTCAGAACCGCTTCTTCTTGAGTAGGTAAATCAACAAACTGACCAGCCTTTTTGTCGAAGGCTACATCCATCCTTTTGAAAGTACCATCACTCACCAACATAATCTTGCAAACTCTTGGCTTAGACTTGCAAGACTCCTTGAGAAACTCAAGGCACCGAACTATCAATTTTGAGATGATTACTGGATACATTATGATCTGAGCTCTCAGATTCCATTTCTTAACATTCTCAAGGGTAATACGAATTTGTTTCCTCAGATTAAACTTCCTCAGATTTATCAGAAAATCGAGGATGTATATCTCTCTCTTCTTTAGACTATCTTTGCCACCCTTCCTCGGTACGATAAGACCTTGTACCCATAATTCTAGAATCCGAATATTCGTGGACAGAGAAGCAATCTTCGGAGCCTTGTCATCTTCCAGTCCAAGAGTTTCCAAAGCCTTTTCCCTGTCGAAGCATCCCTTTGAATCCGGCAAAACATGAGAAATGAACTCGGCTTCTCCTTCATTGTTCAGCCCTACCAAGCTAGCTGCCTTGGAATAAGAAAGCTTATAAGTCTTGCCATAAGATATAAATGATAATTTTTCCCTGCCATCTTCCTTATAGAAGGAAACTGTCTCATTGAATTCTATAAGAAAATCCGATTAAACATCATCTTGATTTCCAGGCTTGGACACAGCAACATCTTCCCATCCGTTAAGCTTAATATTCTTGGATATAAGAGAATCATACTTCTTGAAGAAATCAAGATGAACTAACCTTTCTCTATATACTAACCAATTGGAAATCGGATTAGTGGTTGGCATGTCTTGAGAAGCTGCTTCCACAGACATTCGGATCTGAAGACTTTTGAGAAGATCAGAATGGAGTTTAACTGAATATCAGAACATCCTTAAAGTAGAGAGACAGAGCTTCGAGACGCTGGAGCTTGAAAAACCGATGTGGGACAAATATTTGGGGTCCCCTTTATATAGGAAACGATATAAAGGTTCATCTTCCTCGGTTGATCATACGGTTGTAACAAGCTGAGATCAGATCTGACGGTTGAAAACCAATTCTCAAGAAAACTTGAATCCGATATTTTGAGGCTTTTATTAAAACAACGATTTAAGAAAACTATAATCCAAAAACAAAATATAAGAAAACACCAGCAAGTAACGTATGATTACGAAAATATGAGTAAGGAAATCATACCCTTCGGATTGGCTTAGGAGGATTATTCATAATGGGTAATATTTTTCTTGAAAAAAAAATTGACTACGAAAAATCTTTACATAGTTCGCAAACCTCACTACGAAAAACTCAACAAAGAAAACAAAAGATCATTACAAGAGTTTGAATACGAAAAGCTCATTATGAAAGAATTGGTACGAAAATTTCATTATGGAAACACCAGTATGAAATTTTCCATTCCAAAAGTTTTCAATACAAAAATATCTATTCCAGAAGTTTTCTATACGAAAATATCCATTCTGGAAAATTTCAGTTCTGGAAATCCCCATTCTAGAATTTTAGTTCCGAAAAGTTTGAAAACAAACTTTGAAAAAACTTAGTTACTCTAACAAGCAAATGTACCCCCCTATGAAAAGGAGTTTATTACTGTAAGGAGACCTTTTCATCAGAAAGTTAATTAAGAATGATTACCTTACGATTATCATTCATAACTTCTATTTAATGTATTCAAATCTATCAGAAGGTAAAGATTTTGTGAAAATATCATCACGTTGATCTTGCGTTCCGATAAACTGAAGAATAATATCTCCTTTCTGTGTGTGACCCCTAAGAATATGATGCCTAATATCTATGTGTTTTGCAGGTGAGAGATGTGCAGGGTTCTTACATAAGGCAATGGCACTTGTGTTATCACACAAAATTTGAGTTTTAGTGAAACTCAAGCCATAGTCTGTGAGTGTGTTGCATCCACAACACTTGAGCACAACAACTTCCAGCTGCTATATATTTGTCTTCACTAGTGGAAAGCACTACAGAATGTTTCTTCTTGCATGATTCTATGCCATAACCAGGAATGATCTTCCATTGCACTTAGGCAAAGTAAATCCTGGCTCCTAAGGTCTTCTAAATTTAAGGTGTAAACATTCTCCTGCCTATTGGTTGAGAGAATAAATTCTTCCTTGGAATTGTGAACTAAGCACTTATCATTCCTAAAATTCACAAGGTATCCTTCATCACATAACTGACTTATGCTAATGAGGTTGTGCTTAAGACCCTTAACAAAAATAACATTTGAAATCAAAGTTTTACCTAGAAAAACAATATTACCAATACCAACAATCTCCCCCTTAGCATTATCTATGAAAGTTACCTTTCCTACTTTCGTTTTGATAATCTTCTCAAAATAGCTTTTTTTCCAGTCATGTGTCAGGAACATCCACTATCCATATACCATGTGTTGTAGCTGGTACTCTCTTTATTTTCCTGAAATCAAGAAGAGAATTAGACTTTCATAATCCAAACTTTTTTGGATCGGAGATTTCCAGATAATAAAATTTTAGGTACCCATATCTTCTTAGAAAAGTAAGGTTTGTGAAATCCTAAAGATTGGGTTTTGTTTAAGGAACAATTCATTTCCCAGTGACCACCACATTGACACTTTGAACAAAATGGGGTACTTTGTGGAACAAAATAATTGCTACTAAAAATTGGTTTTGCATGGGTATAACCAAATCCGTATTTATTTCTTAAAGGTCGTATTTGGGAATACATTTTATCAAAATTTTCCTTACCATGGGTAAAGTTTGATAAACACTTGTTTAAGGAAAAAATTTAGGACTTTAGTTTTACAACCAAGTTTTTATCCTCAAAATCATTATATTTCAAACTAAAGCTTGGCTCGAAAACATTTTTCTTAGAAATTACTTTTTCTAACTCTTTAGAAAGATTGTTCTTCTCAGAACTTACTTCCTCAAGATTTTATGAAATACTTTCAAAATCAGCATTTCTTTTATCAAAATCTTTAGAAAGATTTGATATTTCTTTTGTAAGAATAGATTTCCTAGAGTTTTCCTTATAATGTTTTTTATTGAGTTTGGAATTCTCAATCTCAAGAAGTTCAGCAAAACTAGAAACTTCTTCATAAGTAGGTGATGTATTTTCTTCATCAGAAGAGTTATAATACTCTCTATTATTAGAATTTAAAAGAAACATTGGTCATTGATTCATAATTTCGTACCTTAGCCATAAAAAAATGATTACCAATAGGTATTCTGGCTATAAGACCAAGATTATTCTGTCCTAAAGATTCATAATCAGAAGATTAATCTGAAGTGTCACCACCACTGGCACTCCAGGTATCATTTTCTTTTAGAACATTCTTAGCTTTGGATTTATAATACTTCTTTTGGTTCCTGTCTGAATGCCTTTCTTTCCTTTCTTTCATTTTGAGCAAAGGGAAATCTGGTCTAATACGTCCAGCTCTTTTGCGTTCATAACATGTGACTTCTCCATCTTTCCTATCTTTCCTTTCCTTTTTCTTATACTCGGATTGGAAATTTCTCTGGCCGGATATCTTGTTCATCCTTCGAGCAAGATTTGCTAACTCATTTTCAAATACTTCACTCTCACTAGATTCGGATTGGATAATAACGTTCTTAGACTTGGATCTGGTTACTCCCTCTAGAGTCTTAGCTTTCATATGATTTGATTTTGTTGTAAAAGCAATAGTACCATTTCCATTTTTCATCTTGATATTTTCAGCATCTCTCTTCATTCTGGTTTCATGTTGGAGAAGAGTTCTGAATAACTCATCAAGGGAAATTTGAGTGACCTTTCTGTTCTCATCTATAGCAGTTCTCTTGGATTCCCACTCATTGGGCATGATATAAATTATCTTATCCACAAGTGCTTCATCATCTAACCCTTTATCTCCCATAGACTCTAAACTGTTGAAAATAGTCATAAACATTTGTTGAACATTACAAATTGGTTCACCATAAGGAAAATTGAATCTATGGTATTCAGCTCTAAACATAGCTCTCCTAGTCTCAATCACTTTAGAAGTTCCAAAGTGTGTAACCTCTAACTTATTCCAGATACAATTAGCTGCTTCACAAGAAGAAATTTGGCTATATATATTTCTAGTCATTGAACGTAGTAAGGTATTTCGTACCTTATAATTGAGTTGATACTTTTTCTTTTCCTGATTAGTAAAAGTTCTAACTTCCTTATCAAGTGTTTTATAATCTCCAGTAAGCATAACAAAGTTGTCCACTCCAGTATTGATAACAAAAGTCTTCATTCGATCTCTCCAGTACTCATAGTCATTACCATCAAATATTGGTGGTCTTGTAGGATTTATATTATCAATGGAATGAACATTAACCCCTGCCATACTAAAAATAACCTTTGGCACACAAACTTGTTAGTAGAATAAATTTCGTAACCACAAATTTTAGAATGAAAAAATTCGGAATGGAAGAGTTCGAAATGAGAAAGTGAGCAAGAAAAACATATACGTGAGTACAAGTATTTCAGAGAACTACTCTGATACCATTTTAGGATCGAAATAATGATGTAGATGCTCAATATACAAGAGGGGGGGGGTGAATTTTACACTTTAAAAATTCCTTTGGAACCTTTAAAGTTAGTTATGAATAACTATGTTTTCTTTAAGAAAAGGAAAGGGCTATGTTTAACAAAGATAAACTAAGAAAATTCACAATACCCCTAACACCAAATAAAAACTTGGAATAAGGAATGATGTTATAAACTTCAAGTCTAATGAATTTTCTTAAAACGGGAAATATATTCCGAAAGTAGGTTCCAGAAATATGGTTCCGGAAGTTGAAACTTAACCAAATATTACAAAGAGAGATTCTACCTTAAAGAATATTGAATCTGAATGAAACAGAGTACAAGCAAGGAAGTATTAGAAAGTTATAATTTCCATAAAATACAATATGTAGTGGAAACAAACATGTAGTAAAACAAAAATTAACAAGATATAAGTCTTTTAACCCAAAGAGAAGGGTATCCAACAACCTTGGATAAAGGTCCCTTGATTTATACATTCAAGCAAGTCTATCTTACACACACCAGGGTAAGCCCTAGATACAAAGATCGGAGTCTCTGTCTTGCGATCCCCACAAGCCCTCAACTTCAAGGTAGTTGGCAACCTCTGTCTTCCTCAGGAAAGAAGCCCTCGAACTTCAAGGTAGTCGGCACCTCTGTCTTGCTATCCCTGGAAGTCCTCAAATGTAATCAACAACATTCGGAGTCGCACGAAGCAAAAACTGAACGATCGGTTCAGTACGCACAAGTCATGAAAAGATTTCTCTCTCTAGAAATCACCTAAGTAGTTTGTGGTCTCTAGATAGATAAACTTCTATATTGTTATGAGATCTTTCAAATGAGCTTCTATTTAAAGGCAAGGTCGGAGTCATTTCCAACGGTCATATTTTCCTAAAAAGTCGGAGGGACCTGTACATGTGAAACTTAACCAGCAGTTAGTTTATAACAAAATAGATGACATCATTTTATAAAAAAACAAGTGAAACAGAATGTACGACATCGTTTTAAGTCTAACTCAAAAGTTCGGAGTGAAGGTTCAGAGTGTAAACAAAATGTCATAGAGTAGACAAATTATAAAAGTGTAAGCAAAATGAAAGTTCAGAGTCTAAAAAAAATATTCGGTGTCTAAACAAATTCAAAGTGTATAAAGCAAAGATGATCAAATTCTTGTTTAATAGGTGAATTCGGAATGAGAATTCGGAATGAGAATTCATTATCAGAATTCGTAATGAGAATTTTTCATCAGAATTCGTAATGAGAATTCGTCATTAGAATTCGTAATGAGAATTCGTCATCAGAATTCGTACTAAGAATTCTTCATCAGAATTCATAATGAGAATTTGATGTCAAACTTCATGAGAATTCGTATCCAGAATTAGGAGTATAACTTTATCAGAGTTCGTATCCGAAATTTGGAATGAAACTTCATTGCAGTTCTCATATGGAATTCGGAGTGAAACTTCATTACAGTTCTCATCTAGAATTCGGAACCTAAAACAGAATGCTTTATATCAAAGTTTCAAACAATTCCGGTAATTTTTCTTACAAAATTGATCTTCCTTATAAAAGCGACTTTCCTTATAAAAGCAATTTTCCTTAAATATAAGGTGTTTGTGATTTTCAAAACAAGAAGGAATGGAAAAGTCATAAGGAAAACCTTATTGACTCAACAATAAGTAAGTATGTTTCATTATGTTTTATTTAAGCTCATAAAAATTTCTTCAATTTAATTAAACATAAAATAAAAACGTTTTTTTGTTAAATTTTCCTACTGGTTAATCAAATACTGTTTAACCCATCAAAAGATTGTGATTTTCTGGTTTTTAACATTCTCCAAATCATGTTTTCTATCAGTCTCCATCAAGCCATAATGGTTTGTTTCTCCCCGATATCTATGTTTTCATGGAATCCTAGTATCTCTTATCTTAGGTGACCTCTATAATTTTATTTCATTTTTTTAAAGTGACAGTTTCATTGACTCCCTTTCCGATGTGGGGCTTTCAATAATGTTTCCAAGCCCAATTTTAAAATTGCGAGGACGCAATTCCTAAAAGGGGGAAGGATGTAACATCCCAGGTAAATATAGAATTTGAAAATTTCATATTTATTAATATTCGTGAAATAAATATTAATATTACTTTAAAGGAGATTCTTTGTTCGATGGCATACCCAATACGCAACAACAAGTTTTTTTTGAAATCTTACGTTGTACACAAATAATATAATAACATTATTTTAAATGGTATTTTACGCTTGGCCATTGTAATAGAGGTAATGAATAGAAAAATCTAAAAAATGATAATATATGGTTCTTAAATATTTTTACACTTATCCAATAAATCTTAGAGGCTTAAAATGCGAATTAATCCAATTTAAGCATAAATATTCTAATATTATTTTGAAGGTTGATTAACCCCCTTTTGATGGAAAACCAATTTTAAATCCACTTTTTGACAATTTTATATTTTATACTTGACAAAATAATATCCTTATTTATAATCAGGACATCAAAATTTACTTTGTGAAATTTTTTGTTATTTTTCCGATAAAGTTCATTTTTTATGAATCGTGAAAAATGATGTATTTTAATTCAAAACCCCCTTTTAATATAATTTATTTATATGGATATATTATCTTTTTAATTGGTTTTAAAGTGTAATTAGAATATATTTTTACTGTTTAATTAAATGGTGGTCATAGAAATTATTTTCACTTTGAAATATGATATAAACAAGTGTTAATATTTTGATAGATATTGTTTCTTAAAAACACGCTATTTGTTTTGACAGATGTAATTAATTATAAAATTAATTAATGAAAATTCTATCTTTTGAATTTGGTAAAATGGAAATAAATTTTTAATTTGGAATATCAAATTTACTTGGGATAAATATTTGGTATTTTTCTGACAAATGTTCATTTTTAATGAATTCTGAAAAATACTGTATTTTACTTCAAAAGTGAATTTTAATCTAATTTAATTTTTTGGGTAGATTGTACATTTAATTAGTTTTAAAGTTTAATTGAATTATGTTCTTATAAATTAATACAATTTCGTTCATTGCAAGTAATTTGACTTTTCAATTGGATGTAAAAACAAGTCAATCTTTTGATAAAATTTACATCTTACAAACCCCATCTTTGGTTTTGACAATGGGAAATATTTTTAAATTTATTAATACAATTTCTATGTTTGGAATTTGGTAAAATGGATTCCATATTTGGAATCTTAGGTTCCAAATTATGTAATTAAAACTCTTTTGTTTCTGGACATTATGAATAGTAACGACGGGAATTATCTTTAATTATCGTGATTAATTAGTAATTGGGAAGTTAAGTGTAATAAAATAATATAATAATAATATAATATGACCCCAAAATGTGTCCAAATCCTCTTGGTTTTTTCATGGACGACTATAGGATGCCTTGTGCCAACTTAGGGATCCCATGGAATCACTTTTGTGTGATAGTGATCTTTTATCATATTATTTTTAAAGAAAGGAAAATATAACTAAACTATGAAACATCTAAGTAAAACAATTTTAATTTCATTTAAATAAATTATCCCTTAGACTATAAATAGTCATTTGAAAGATAAAAATATTTCCTACATCATGGTATTTTTTTTATAATTTTTAGACATTATATAAATAAATTTATTTATGACACCATGATGATTCCGTGATTACCTCATTAATTATGATTTAAATAAAATGAAAATATAAGGTAGAATCTAAGACATACACTTTTCAAAAACCTACTATATGGGTGTATTTTTAACAATTATCATCTTATCCTCAAAATATATCATTGTGGGACCTTTAAAATCAGAAAATCATTTTATAATAAAGTAACATTTGAAGACTTTCCAAAAGTGACTCTCCTCCCTCTTATAAAAGTCCCCCACCTCTACGCCCTACCCACACCTCGAAAGACCTTTGATCGCCCAAAATCTGCTCATATTATATCTCCACATCCCTCTATCACTCTTATAAGCCACACTTTGGGCATAAGTCTTTCCAAGGATGCTTTTGGCTCAAATCAAAAAGAGTTACCCAATTTAGAGGTAATGTCTTCTATCGAGTTTCATTCTTTTATTTTCCTCCTTCACTCACCACTATATTCTTATTATTTGATCCCATAATAACACCAGTATCCTAAATATACAAGGATTTTTTTATGAAAAGGATTCTACCTACACTTACACACACCTCCATCTAATGGTTAAAGAACATACTGTTTCCGTGGATGGAGAATTACTACCTAACGAAATGATGATTGTTAAATCTTCTCCTACCCCTATCATGGTGGCCATTATGATGGAAATTTATTTATATATGATATATATTATATTTATTTCCTCTCTATGCTTCTATATTTTATATTTAAAACATACCTTTATGCTTTTCATGTTGTGAAAATGCGATAATTTTATATGAGGAAGTGTGGACAACCGGCCCCTCAAGTGATGTGACTCGTTCATGCCAAACTTGGAATTTATAAAGAATTTAATTTATGAACTTATGCAACATATATAACATATATATTATACTGTAATTATAATATACCTATGTATCATTATGTTTTCATTCCATTAAAGTATGAAATGGAAATGAAAGTAGCGTTCATGCGTACGTACAACTTACCGTCACCATGAACGGTGCATTTCATTTCTTACCTCCAAATATTATGTACTATTATAAGTACAAATATATAATTGATATATATGATATATATTACATATAAATGATGAATATAATTCTTGATTTAATGAACTTTAGACCACATGAACATCATGTAATTATAAGAAGTGCATTTTCTGACTCAAGTTCCGAACATCGACAAAATGACCATTATGAAATCAAACAATTAAAAATTGTTATAGAAAGATAATATGTGATATAAAAGGAATAATAAACTTGAATAATATTCTTATTAATTTATAAATTAATTTAAGTTTATCATTTAGGAAGAATAAGTAACATACAAGTGAGTCAAGTCAGACACGACGTACAAGATTTCTTATCTCAGTTTTAATTATATGAGATTTCTATTATTCGCCACTTATTTGTTGCATGTGGTGTATTGTGCACTGCCATTCCATATACATTATCATGATTCTATTTATATTCATGGTATTATGTTATTCATTTAGTGCTTATTATCTTTGGGTCATACGACTCGATTGATTACAACTAGGTAAGGGCTTTTTATTTCACTTATTATTCCCGTGAGATTCATGCAACATTTTCCATTATTTACTTTTGTGTGGTGCATGTACTTCCCATGATTGTATTATTTATGTAATATACATTATTTTATAGGTATTTACATTTTCATTGCATGATCCTTATTTCATGGGGTGTATGTTTCGAAAGTTACCCAAATCGGTAAGGGAACCTTTCACCCTCCTCTTTTTAAAAGAGATATTTTTGTTAGGTATTTTAATTTACATCTTCTTATGTTGGGATATGTTTTTATATATATCCTTATTTCTATAAATTATATGTCCAAGTGATGAGATACCGTTTTTATTGGTCATCAACTCATTTTCTGAATTTTAAAGTGATGTCGTTAGGCTATTAAATTTCTTTAAGGGAACTTCTTAACCCAATTTAAATTATTTGGGTTAAACCTCTAATTCTTGATTATGTCGTGCTATGAATATGTGTGGATGACCTCTGATTTTTTGAAACTTAATATCCACTTATATTGGGTGTATTTATATTTTTCACACGTAATTATATAATTGATTTATCCTTAATCTAAGGATACCGTCTTTGTACGAGACTTTGTCTCAATATCTTTTCATTGAGGCATCTTTTGATTTCTACACAACTTTATTTTATAAGGTTTATAAAACCCTTTGGACTTTCTATTTCACTCAAAGGTAATCTTTTCTCTGTTAAGTGTTTTACTAAATGACAAAAATAAATGTTTCTTTTATTTACATAAGCCGTGACAATGACTTTTTCTGCCGGCATGAGTATTATTTGATCTATGGCTTACTTAACAAGCCGTAATGTTTTCAAAAGAAAAATAAATACCATATACTCTTTTTACATGTTTTTGGTATTGAAGATGGTTTTTATAATGGATTTATATTTAAATATCTAAAAAAATTATATTGTTATTGAAATGTGGGAATGTTATCTTTCCTTTATGCTTAAGTTATGTGTTATGTTTATGTTATGGTTCTTGGGCATTGTTTATGATATCAGGTGGTTCCATGATAAACTAATGGAGGGTGAGCTCGAGATATCTCTCTAATTCATTGGGTAATGTGAAGGAGTCAAACTCTAAGGTTTCTTCGAAGATATTTAGGGAATATATTGCGATGAGTATTCTAAACGTAACCATGAGGGTTACTGTGTACGTAAGAATGTTATGAATGACTCAAGTTACCTTTATGTCTTATTATTTATATGAGTTATTCATAAATATTAAGATTTCATGAGGTATGTTAATGTGCTTATATTTTATGAGTAAAGTATGATTTCATTTATTCTTATATATACGTGGACTAATGTTTTCTTTCTGTATTTTTATATCCCTTACTGAGTTTTTTATGCTCATCCCAAGTTTTTGAAATTTTTTCCATATGACTTAAAGATGTATAGGGTCAAGGATGGGATGAAGGAAAGACATACTGTCTAAAACATGAAACTAGTCATGTTTTTTTAAGTGTTTTTATTGTATGAAAAATGGAAACTAAGTTGAGGTGTCTACTTTATAATCCTTTGAGATGTAATAGTTATGTACTAATTCTATAAAACTCTTAACCTGAAAAGATCCTAAATGTGGATTATTTATTTAATTCAATATTATGCACTGTTTTAAGGCTGGGTCCTTATAGTTGGTATCAAAGGGAGGTTTAGTCAACTTTTGGGATTAGGAGTTTTCATTAGACACATGGTTAGTCCCAATGTATATTATTTCAGTTAAATTATTGTTTTATAACTTTTTCAGATCAAGTAAATTAAATTAAAAATTGAAGGAGGAGGATCTCAAACGACATTCCAATATCTTCCTGAGGACATGATTGCAATCATTATTACAAAGTCATGTTTGGTGATTGTGAATCTTTTTCTAACATACAACTAACATGCAAGCAGTTGTTTGAGATATAAAACACCTCCACTATACCTCATTATCATCATGGATCCTAGGTTGTATTTAGATAAATCCTATTTTCATAATATTCTAATAATTTTAAGAAAGGTAAATATTATCAAGGCATTTTCAAATATTTTACCTTATCACAAGATTTTGAAGCATATTATGATTTTAAAAAAGGTGCTGAAGAAGGAGACACTTGTGAAACCAATTTATATTTTCTTTTACAATATATTCTCTCAGTACATACATATGATATTTTAAAAGGACCATTAATTTAATGTTTCAACTCAAATTCGGTCATACTATTTTATAGATATCATGTTTTATCAGATGTTTTGAAATTATAGGTCATACATGATTATTTTCAAAAACCGTTTTTTGTGAACACCCATATGACCCATGTGGTACAAGGTGTATTTGGATGGAGGAATAAAATGTTTTTGAAGGATCTCTAAATCATTGTTGCAATGCATGTACCTTTTACCTACATGAACAAGATGACGATGAAACCAAATTGACACCATGATCAAGGTATGATCTTATTAATTTGGGGGATCATTTTATTTTATCTTATGGTGGTAAAATAAGACTTCAAGAATTAAGATGTTGAGACCATAATTAATTTGGATTGAAAATGAGAGTTATAAGGAAACCATTGAGGTTAAAACATATTAGGGTTATTTTTGAGTTTTATAAAAAGGACAACCCGTAGGATGGGGGACAACCCGTCGCATCTGGTATGGCCACAAGAATCAAACCCACAACCGAAGGGAGACAAGGGCGCATCGCCTCCCACTGGCATACTTGATGTCTCTGGTTAGTATGACATATTATTTTAGTAAAAATATTTAATGGACCAAGAATAAGTTGATTTTGGGAATTTATGTTTTATCCAATGGATATACTTAGTAAAGTAAAATGATTTGGTGATTACGTGATAAAGGTTGTTGTGAAAGATGTCTTCTCTTTTAAAGAAACATTATATCCCCAAGGAAGATATAATACTATGGGATTTCAGTAGTGGAATAATGGTTAAAATGTTATTTTGGAAGAATCTATGTTTTTATTGTGGACATACGATGATTTGGTTTATTTATGAAAATGATTAATCTATCATAGAGAATATGTGATTAGGTCAATTACTTTTCAATATTAGACTTTAAGAGTAACTGATGTTATTTGGAGATAAATGTTAAGATTTACCTTATAAGACTATTTGATTAAATCCTTACAAGATTTGGGTTTCAATATTAGTTTGGATTACTTTGAATAATTTTATGGATAGTTGTATATTGAATGTTCTTTGATGAACAATGTGTTTTTTGGACAAATTTTAGAGGTTAAGAGTAGAATTTATTTTTGTAAAAGATTATCCTTTTTGGGGATTATCTAATCATGTACTAATAATTGTTGTTTTGGTTAAGGTCTAAAAGACATGGGAAATATGTAGGTCATCTTTTGTAGATTATTTTATTCTCTCAAAGAGGATTTTAGCGCTCTTAATACGAACAAGTCACCTTGAATACTCATCTTTTGGAGGAAATATGAGTTTGTGTTAGAAATCTATTAAAATTTCGAAGTCTACATTACAAGTTAGTATGTTTAATTATGTTTTACTTAAGCTCATAAAAAAATTATTCAATGAAATGTATCTTGAAACAAAAACATTTTTTGTTAACTTTTCCTTCTGGGGAATCAAATACCGTTTAACCCATCACATGTTTGTGATTTTCTGGTGGTTAACTTTCTCCAAATCATGTTTTCTATCACTCTCTATCACACATTATTGGTTTTTCTCTCATCCATATCTATGTTTTCATGGAATCCTAGTATATATTGTCTCGGGTGACCTTTGTACTTTTCTTTCTTTCTTTTAATGTGACAATGTAATTGACTCCTTTTCTGATGTGGGGATTTAAATAATGTTTCCAAGCCCAATTTTAAAATTGAGAGGACGCAGTTCATAATTGGGGGAAGGTTGTAAATCCTAGGTAAATAATGAATATGAAATTTTAATATTTATTAATATTTGTGATTTAAATATTAATATTACTTTAAAGGAGATTCTATGTTCGATGGTGTACCCAATACGCAATAACGATTTTCATTGAAATCTTACATTGCACACTAATAATTTAATAATATTATTTTAAATGGTAGTTAACACCTAGTCGTTGTAATGACAGGAATGAAAATAACTAACTAAAAAATTATTATATATGTTTGGTAAATATTTTTACATTTATCCAATAAATGTTAGATTCATAAAATGCGAATGAATCCAATTTTAAGCATAAATATTCTAATATTCTTTAAAATACCGATTAACCGCCTTTTGAGGGAGAAAAATTTTTAAATCCACTTTTTGACAATTTTATAGGTTATATTTGACAAAATAAAATCCTTCTTTAGAATCGGGACATCAAAATTTACTTTGTGTTAATTTTTTTTATTTTCCCGATAAAGTTCATTTTTTTATGAATAGTGAAAAATGATATTTTTTAATTCAAAACCTCCTTTTAATCTAATTTATTTATATTTATAAAATATCTTATTAATTGTTTTTATAGTTTAATTATAATATCTTTTTTCCATTAATTCAATGGTGGTCATTGGAATTAATTTCATTTTGAAATTGGACATAAACAAGGGTCCATATTTTGATAGATATTGTTTCTTAAAAACACGGTATTTGTTTTGAAAATGGGAATTAATTATAAATTTAATTAATGAAACTTCTATGTTTTGAATTTGGTAAAATTGAAATCATTTTTGTATTTGAAATATCAAATTTAATTTGGTTAAATTTTTGATATTTTTTTGACAAATGTTCATTATTAATGAATAGTGAAAAATACCGCATTTTACTTTAAAACCGCCTTTTCTTCTAATTTAATTATATAGTTATATTTTCATTTTAACTGTTTTAAAATTGTAATTTAATTATGTTTTTATAAATTAATGAAATTTTATTCATTGGTGTAATGTCCCGGACCTCTCCGGTCGTTTACTTTGTAAAAACGTTTTTTTGATGTGGTCAATGCGGCGAACATCAAAAAATAATAATTATTATTAATAATAAATGGTGACGTGTTAATAATTTTTTTTTGGGGTTTTGTTATAAGTGTTATAGTAAATAATTATAATAATAATGTTGGTTTTTTTGATAGATCTGGTAATAATGATTTAATGAGAATTATGTTTTGAATTAAATGCAATGAGATTTGAGATATGAGAATAAATTAAAGATGTTATGATAATTGTGTAAAAATAAATAAATAAAGGTTTAAAATAAATTTGGGGCGTTCCACAAGGAGAGAGAAGATGAAAAATATTATAATATGAAATAAAAGGGGAGGCGCACCAACAAAATAATGATTGGAGAGAGAAAATAAAATTTATTGAAAAATAAATATAAGAGAGAGGCGCCACTTTTTGTGGGAGAAAATCTTGGGAGAAAGAATTAATAAAGATTGGAGAGAGGGAGGAGTTATAAGATATTAATGGGAATAAAATTAAGTGTAAAATAAATAGTAAAGGAGATAATTGGTGATGAATTTCCAGCGTGAAAAATGACAAATGGTGATTGATTGGAGTTAGAGAAATAAATAAATAAATAATTAATAAAATATTGTTATCATTTTTTTTGATAATAAAACACTTTTTTCACAATAACATCTTCGTGCGACCTCGGTTTCACGAACCGTCAGTGGCAGTGCGACCCTGACTACGAGACGAAAATTATGAGTCCAATATTGGATGTCTTTTTCGGGTTTTCGGATTGGGTACCCGAAACGCTCATGAATTAATAGATTTAATATTGTTATTATTACGGGATCTTGTATCAAACGTATCTCCCTCATACGGTATCGGGTTGACGATCCGTCAGCGACAGCGTAACCCTGAAATTATGACGGTCATTTTAGGACCATTAATGAGCTACTTTTATGACTCATGCCTCGGGTCAACGAAACACCACATATTGATAGAATTATCATTATTATTAAAACTTGTGGAAACCGCACGACATGTTGTGTGTTAACCAATCAAAACATGTAACGTATGTACGGTCACATCGTGTATTCATTAATGCACGCTGAATATGGATTTACCTATTCGTTGCCTATATAAGAACGAGGTCATGTTTTATCTTCCATATCGATCGCTTCTTTGTCACACGACGACGCTCTTGGACGATCGAGAAGTATTCCTCCTCTAACTTCTTTGTCTGAGCTCCGAATTACGATCCGTCGGTGGCCACAGGATCGTAGCGATGAGACGAAGCTTCTAAGCACAGAATTTTCACCTTTCCTTCCGACCTACCTTCTCTAGCTTCCATCCTAGGAGGCGTTTGTCGGGTTTGGCGAAGGCGGAGGACACCGAAGGACGTCGTCGGAAGCGACGTTATCAGGACCTTTTGAGTTAGGGGTTTACCTTCGTCTCTCTTTTTGGTGCAACATGCGGGGTGGGATATTTTTATTTTGTTCCATGGGATGCAGTTGAACTTTAAATAAAGATAATAACCGGATAAAGAAGGGTTTGGGGTTTTGTGCTGTTTCTATTGCCTTCTAGTTTCTTTATCTTCTGATTGTGATTTTGGATTGAAAGGCCTTTGCCTACTGAAAATCAAGTCCATTGGTGGCCTTTGCGTGCGCAATTGATATCTGAATTGTTTGTGGTTGGTTTTGTTAAAACATGGAAAATGGATAAGCACGTAAAGACTGGCTGATTAAATGAGAATGAAAACCTTGTGTGATCACCCCGATTGAACAAAGTTGGAATAATGAACATGTTGGTGGTTTGGTTGTTTTGTGGAAAATGACTTTATTTATGAAAAGTGTTTTGATTATGAAAAGTGTTTTGAAGTAAAAGGTGTTTTCAAATGCGGAAATGTTTTGTGTGTGGAAAGGGTTTTATGTGTGGAACTTTGAAATAAATGAATGATAGAATGTTGTATGGTTGTGATAATCTCTTGTAAATGAAATGGAATGTGGTTGCTTGCATTTTACCTAACCTTGGTTGTTGATGGCAGGGATATGTTTGTGAAAGGTTTTGTCTGGATGTTAGTTGCCCAGTAGTAATAATTTTGTTAAACCATTGCATGAAACATGAAAACCTAAATGGTGTTGGGGGATGATTGTTTGGTTGTTGATGCATGCTTCGTTGTAGCAGTGCCGAGGCACATGCTCAGTTTCTCTTTTTAAGAAGCCATAGGTTGGGCTGTGTGTTTAGTATATGTATATATATAATTGTATCTTTGTGTTTTGTCGCACCACACCCATGTCAAGCACCTAGTGCCGAACACTACCATTTTATGGGAGAGGGTGTTCCCCCTTAGTTACTAGCTCCTTCCTGCTCCTTCTTCCATAGGCTATGATGGCTTGAGGTGACCTTACACCCAAGACTCTTCGGGTAGGTCTCGGAGACTGTGATGGCTTGAGGCGACCTTTAGCCCAAGACTCTTCTGGCAGGATTACCATTCCCAAGAACCTTCAGGATGAGGCCCAGGTGTCTGCGGGCGGGTTAGTGGTTGTGGCCCAGGTGTGTGCGGGCGGGATGCGTGGTTTGGCCCAGGTATGTGTGGGCGGGAAGAGTGTGGTAGCGTCAGGACGTTTTCCGTTAGGAAGATCAGCATCTAATTAAGTGGGAAATGGTGCGGGGTACCCAATACTTTTGTTCTATATATATACTAAACTTGTTTGTGTTACTTGGTGAGTGTGACCAATGAGGCTGGGTGGATAGTTTTTCCTTGTTAGTTTCTGGTTCTTCTATTTTCTCACGGGACCTTAGGGTGTCTCCCCACTTGTGCACGAGAGCTTTAGGTTCTCTACTGAGTATACTTGTATGCTCACCCTACGTTGTTTCAGGTTTTCAGGAGGACTACCAGGGTCATGCGGGACCCTACTAGTCAGGCAGTGGGAGTTGTGCAGTTGCTGTTTTCTTGTTTTTCTTTTGGTACTGTACTCACTTGTACTTTGAGCTTATTTGTACTTGTACCTGTTTCAGTTTATTTATACATGCATATGGGACTGGTTTGGGTTTCTTTTCATCACCTTTGTTCTTTTTCCTTTTTGGTGATTGACTTGTCCTATTTACGATCCTAACTATAAAAAGGGTAATGCCTCCCATGATTGAAAAAAAATAAACTCATACCCTTGGTGCTAGTCGCCACCCCGGGGCCTACTGGAGGCGGGACTCGGGGGGTCATTATCTCCCTTTCACCATTGCCAGCTCAGGAGGGGCATCTTTGATGGAAGGGGCTCGTGACAGAATGGTATCAGAGGAATGGTTGAGAGATAGGATGGAGTCTGGAGTTAGGCACAGTGAGGATTGCATGGGATGGTAGGGAAACAGTGTTAGCTGATCTTGGTGTGTGACATAGGCCAGGGAAGACTGTCTAGGACATGGGATTTTAGGGACCCCGTGATCCGATGCAAGGACTCTGAGCCTACCGAACAACCAAGTGAGGCTACATTGATTTTAGGGTAGAAACCCAAGGAAAGGTACATGCATCATCATGTTTGTGTTTTACTTGATTTGGGGCGTTCTGGGAATAAAGTAAAATGATAAAATGAACCCTTGAGAAATCTCCTTACTACTCGGGCTTAGGTTTTCCTTGTTTACTGTACAGCTATGGCACCTGGACGGCGTTCCCATGTGGCTCAGGTGACCGAGGCCCAGCAGGTTCAGGCGATAGATCAACTGAGGATCGATCAAGAGGAGGAAGACAGCCAGTGGCAGAAGACCCTCCGTTCTTTCCAGCGTCAGACTCTCAAGAAGTACGAGGGAAGTACTTCGGACCTGGAGATGGAGGGGTGGCTTGAAGAGCTAGGGATCGCTTTTACCTTGATCCATGCTCTGAAGGAGTACTAGGTCCCCCTAGAGGTCAGTCAGCTGAGAGGCGCGGCACGCCAATGGTGGATGCTCTACCTCGGGGAGAGGAAGGAGGCATAGATTCCATGGGCTGACTTCGAAAAGGAGTTCTGAGAGGAATTACTTTCTTCTTTGATCAAGGCGGAAAAGCTTCAGGAGTTGCTCTCACTTCAGCAGGGGAGTATGACTGTTCGAGAGTTGGGAATTAAGTTCAAGAATCTCCTACGCTTTGCTCCGGAACTCTTTCCGAATGAAGAGTCTCGGGCGAGACGTTTGGAAGAGGCGCTTCGTCCTTCGCTCCAGTATGCTGTGACCCCCTTCACCCTTCCGACATACTTAGCTGTACAGAAGAAGGCGGAAGTTGTAGAGAGGATGCACTTGCAGGGAGGTGCACCCCGAGAAGGGATCCAGGCGGGTCCGTCGAAGGGGAAGGCAGTCAGTAGCAGACCTCCTACGACCGGACCTTCCAGGTTCAGGCCGGTGGGGAGTAGGCCCCAGCGGTTCCAGTTCAGGTCTTCAGGCCCTCATCCTTCCTTCTCGAGTTCTGTACTGAAGTGTTTTTCTTGTGGAGGTTTCGGGCACGTCCGGAGTTAGTGCCCGACCAGAGCTCAGCACGGTGGAGGTGGTCAGGATCAGTACCCGCCTCAGCAGTAGTTGCCGTCGAGGCCCTTTCAGCAGCAGCAGGGCCCTCCGAGGGTAGACCCTGTAGGAGGAGGCTGGTCTCAGGGTGCTCCATAGGGACCTCGACCAGGGCGTGGTCGGGGAGGCGGTCGACATCAAAGAGGCAGAGGGGCTGGGCGTGGACAGTTGCACGCAGCAGAGTTGGCAGCTCCAGCAGGACCAGAGGTGGTACGAGGTACGATCTGTTTGTTCAGCACTCTTGTTTCTACCTTGTTCGATTCAGGAGCTTCGCACTCTTTTGTTGCACCCAGTCTAGCCCATGCTTTGGGTCTAGACGTAGAGAGACTTTCTATACCCCTGGTACTGAGTATGCCTGTTGGAGGTCAAACCCGTTTTTCTTGTGTTTGTCGGGGATGCGAGCTGACGTTGGGACCACATCGGTCCATTGGAGATCTTCTTTTGCTACAGATGCAGCCATACGACGTCATCTTAGGCATCGACTGGCTGTTCTCTGTTAGTGCTATTATCGACTGCTTACGGAGAAGAGTCGTGTTCTCCGATATGGATGGAAAGCTTGTGACTTTTGTTGGCGAGAGGAGCTATCAGGTGGGAAGAGGGCATGTGAAGCCTCTCTTTTCTTTGTTGGGTGGGATATCAGTGGTTCCAGCTGATACGGAGATGATGAATGTTCCAGAAGTTGTTGGGGAATTCCTCGATGTCTTTCCCGAGGAGGTTGTGACTCTACCCCCTCGACGTGATGTTGAGTTTGGGATAAAATTACAGCCAGGTGCCCGTCCAATCTCGATGGATCCTTATCGGATGGCACCTTCGGAGTTGCGGGAGTTGCAGATTCAGATTGACGGTCTAATGGAGAAGGGTTTCGTTCGACCCAGTGTGTCGCCATGGGGTGCTCCGGTTCTGTTCGTGAAAAAGGCGGATGGTTGTCTCATGCTATGCATAGACTACCGGAGGCTGAATCAGGTAACTGTCAAGAACTGTTACCCCCTTCCGAGAATAGATGATCTCTTCGACCAGCTGAGGGGAGCATGTTGGTTTTCTAAGATTGATCTGCCGTCGGGATATCATCAGCTGAGGGTAAAAGACAGTGACATCCCAAAGACAGCTTTCAGGTGAAGGTATGGGCACTTCGAGTTTTTAGTGATGCCGTTTGGGGTTACGAATTCACCATCTGTGTTCATGGGTCTTATGAACTTTGTCTTCCGAGAGTTCCTGGACCAGTTCGTCGTTGTGTTCATCGATGACATCTTGATATACTCAAGATCAAAGGAGGATCACGTTGAGCATCTCAGGGCTATCTTGGAAGTCCTTCGGCACCATCATCTTAATGGAAAGTTGTCAAAATGTAAGTTCTTGACGCAAGAAGTACACTTCCTTGGGCACGTGGTGTCTCAGCATGGAGTGTCAGTGGACCCGTCAAAGGTAGAAGCAGTTGTTTCTTGGACAGCACCCAAGAGCGTGGCAGAAGTTCATAGTTTCCTGGGGTTGGCTGGATACTATCGGAGGTTCGTCTCGGACTTCTCTCGAGTTGCTACTCCTTTGATAGCTTTGACTAGGAAGAATCAGGTCTTCCTGTGGAATGACTAGTGCCAGGAAGCTTTCGACTACCTGAAGGAGAAGTTGGTTAGTGCTCCCGTCCTTAGGTTGCCAGAGGAAGGATCCTTGTATGTGGTGTTTTGTGATGCCTCTGGCCTTGGCTTGGGATGTGTGCTGATGCAGAAGAAGGGTGTGATCTTCTATGGGTCTAGGCAGTTGCGTCCTCACGAGCAGAACTATGCCACCCATGACATGGAGCTTGCAGCAGTAGTGCTCGCATTGAAGCTGTGGCGACATTACCTCTTTGGGGAGCGCATTGTGGTCTTCACCGATCACAAGAGCTTGCGCTATATCTTCTCCCAGCGTGACTTGAACTTGCGACAGCGGAGATGGGTCGAGTTTCTCCAAGACTACGACTTTGAGATCTCGTACACTGAAGGTAAGGGAAACGTTGAAGCTGATGCCCTGAGCAGGAAGCCGCATCAGGAAGTGGTTCGGGAATCTGCTGATGCTTGGAAGGCGATGGGGGAGTTGGCTGCCTTGCACTTGGATGCGAGGGTGGAAGGTTCTAGAGGATGCTTGTTTCAGATGACGGTACAGTCCTCTTTGTTGCAGCAAGTGGAAGAGTCTCAGTGGGGAGACCCTGAGGTGGAAGTGTTGCGGGATCGTGTCGATCAGGGGAACGCTCCGGAAGGATGGTCGGAGGACAGCCGACATCGGATGCTCTTTCATGGAAGGTTGTTTGTTCCAAAGGTGATGCGTGATGAAGTCCTTCGTGAGTTCCATAACCCAGCCTTGGTAGTACATCCAGGTGTTTCGAAAATGTACCAAGGCCTGAGGGGACAGTTTTGGTGGCCCGGGGTGAAACGGGCAGTGGCAGAGTTTGTGGCTAAATTCCTGCTGTGTCAGAAGGTGAAGGCTGAACACCGCGTTCCTGGTGGTTTGTTGCATCCTTTAGATGTTCCCGAGTGGAAGTGGGACGACATCTCTATGGACTTCGTCACAGGACTACCCAGAGCTCAGGGCGGGCATGATGCTATCTGGGTAGTGGTGGATCGACTGACAAAATCTGCTCACTTCTTGGCCATCAAGGAGTCAGGACCTGTGAGTACCTTAACAAAAAGGTATGTGGATGAGGTGGTGCGTTTGTATGGAGTTCCGAAGACTATCGTCTCAGATCGGGACACTCGGTTCACCTCACGAGTCTGGAAGGGGTTACATCATGCTTTTGGCACCCAGCTACGCCTTAGCACTGCTTTTCACCCTCAGACTGATGGACAGACAGAGTGGACTATCCAGACATTGGAGGACATGCTGCAAGCATGTGTTCTGGATTTCGGAGGATCATGGGTACGACACTTGCCTTTAGTAGAGTTTGCCTACAACAACAGCTTCCACTCTACTATCGGCATGGCTCCTTTTGAGGCTTTGTATGGAAGACCATGTCGTTCACCCTTTTGCTGGGTAGAGGTTGGTGAGACTGGTACTCTTGGACCAGAAGTAGTGCAGAGCACCACGGAGAAAGTCCAGCTAGTGCGGGAGAGGATGAAAGCAGCTCAGGATCGGCAGAAGTCTTATGCTGATCGTCGGAGGAGGCCCTTGGAGTTCGAGGTGGGAGATCATGTGTTCTTGAAGGTTTCCCCTCGACGGGGGCAGCGGAGGTTCGGAAAGGGGATTAAGCTATCCCCTAGGTTCATCAGACCTTTCGGGGTGCTGAGGCGAGTTGGCGAGGTGGCATATCAGCTGGCCCTACCACCTCAGTTGGAGAGGGTCCATGGCGTCTTCCATTTCTCCCAGCTTCGTCAGTACTTACATGATGACTCTCATGTCATCAATTGGGGAGAGCTAGATGTGGGAGAAGACGCGACCTTCGAGGAACGACCAGTCAGGATCGAGGATCGCAAGGAGAAAGTGCTCCGTGGACGAACCATCGGCTTGGTTCGTGTGTTGTGGAGGCATGGCGGCCTTGAGGAGAGCACTTGGGAGCGGGAGACCCAGATGCGCGCTCAGTACCCGGGGTTGTTTTGACTTGTACCTTCCTTTGTTTGTTGGTGTTACCCTGTACCTTTGATATATAAAATGTTGTCTTGTTGGATGTGAGATCTTTGTTCCTTGTTCTTGGGAAGTGTGTGGCTTCACCGGATATATGGGAAAGGAAAAACCTGATCCATAATCAAGACGCATTAATGAGGATGCGATTAAACCCGTGCAGGCGAGTCAGTGCCGCCTAAAGCGGATAGTATCTTGACATAGGAGAGGGAATTCCTAACTCATAGAGATGTTGGTTGGTTCCTTGTCATGACGAGAGCCCTGAGAGGTATCTTGTGGAGTGGATCTTCAGATCCTTTCCTTCTTCTGGGTCAGTTTTTAATTCTCGAGGACGAGAATGTTTTGAGAGGTATCTAATGTAATGGCCCGGACCTCTCTGGTCATTTACTTTGTAAAAACGTTTTTTTTGATGTGGTCAATGCGGCGAACATCAAAAATAATAATAATTATTAATAATAAATGGTGACGTGTTAATAATTTTTTTTGGGGTTTTGTTATAAGTGTTATACTAAATAATTATAATAATAATGTTGGTTTTTTTGATAGATCTGGTAATAATGATTTAATGAGAATTATGTTTTGAATTAAATGCAATGAGATTTGAGATTTGAGAATAAATTAAAGATGGAATGATAATTGTGTAAAAATAAATAAATAAAGGTTTAAAATAAATTTGGGGCGTGCCACAAGGAGAGAGAAGATGAAAAATATAATAATATGAAATAAAAGGGGAGGCGCACCAACAAAATAAAGATTGGAGAGAGAAAATAAAATTTATTGAAAAATAAATATAAGAGAGAGGCGCCACTTTTTGTGGGAGAGAATCTTGGGAGAAAGAATTAATAAAGATTGGAGAGAGGGAGGAGTTATAAGATATTAATGGGAATAAAATTAAGTGTGAAATAAATAGTAAAGGAGATAATTGGTGATGAATTTCCAGCGTGAAAAATGACAAATGGTGATTGATTGGAGTTAGAGAAATAAATAAATAAATAATTAATAAAATATTGTTATCATTTTTTTGATAATAAAACACTTTTTTCAAAATAACTTCTTCGTGCGACCTCGGTTTCACGAACCGTCAGTGGCAGTGTGACCCTGACTACGAGATGAAAATTATGAGTCCAATATTGGATGTCTTTTTCGGGTTTTCGGATTGGGTACCCGAAACGCTCATGAATTAATAGATTTAATATTGTTATTGTTACGGGATCTTGTATCCAACATATCTCCCTCATACGGTATCAGATTGATGATCCGTCAGCGACAGCGTAACCCTGAAATTATGACGGTCATTTTAAGACCATTAATGAGCTACTTTTATGACTCATGCCTCGGGTCAACGAAACACCACATATTGATATAATTATCATTATTATTAAAACGCGTGGAAACCGCGTGACGTGTTGTGTGTTATCCAATCAAAACATGTAACGTATGTACGGTCACATCGTGTATTCATTAATGCACACTGAATACGGATTTACCTATTCGTTGCCTATATAAGAATGAGGTCATGTTTTATCTTCCATATCGATCGCTTCTTTGTCGCACGACGACGCTCTTGGACGATCGAGAAGTATTCCTCCTCTAACTTCATTGTTCGAGCTCCGAATTACGATCCGTCAGCGGCCACAGGATCGTAGCGATGAGACGAAGCTTCTAAGCCCGGACTTTTCACCTTTACTTCCGACCTTCATTCTCCAGCTTCCATCCTAGGAGGCGTTTGTTGGGTTTGGCGAAGGCGGAGGACACCGAAGGACGTCGTCGGAAGCGACGTGATTGGGTCCTTTTGAGGTAGGGGTTTACCTTCGTCTCTCTTTTTGGTGCAACATGCGGGGTGGGATATTTTTCTTTTGTTCCATGGGATGAAGTTGAACTTTAAATAAAGATAATAACCGGATAAAGAAGGGTTTGGGGTTTTGTGCTGTTTCTATTGCCTTCCAGTTTCTTTATCTTCTGATTGTGATTTTGGATTGAAAGGCCTTTGCCTTCTGAAAATCAAGGCCACTGGTGGCCTTTGCGTGCGCAATTGATATCTGAATTGTTTGTGGTTGGTTTTGTTAAAACATGGAAAATGGATAAGCACGTAAATACTGGCTGATTAAATGAGAATGAAAACCTTGTGTGATCACCCCGATTGAACAAAGTTGGAATAATGAACATGTTGGTGGTTTGGTTGTTTTGTGGAAAATGCCTTTATTTATGAAAAGTGTTTTGATTATAAAAAGTGTTTTGAAGTAAAAGCTGTTTTCAAATGCGGAAATGTTTTGTGTGTGGAAGGGGTTTTATGTGTGGAACTTTGAAATAAATGAATGATGGAATGTTGTATGGTTGTGATAATCTCTTGTAAATGAAATGGCATGTGATTGCTTGCGTTTTACCTTACCTTGGTTGTGGATGGCAGAGATATGTTTGTGAAAGGTTTTGTCTGGATGTTAGTTTCCCAGTAGTAATAATTTTGTTAAACCATTGCATGAAACATGAAAACCTAAATGGTGTTGGGGGATGATTGTTTGGTTGTTGATGCATGCTTCGTGGTAGCAGTGCCAAGGCACATGCTCAATTTCTCTTTTTAAGAAGCCATAGGTTGGGCTGTGTGTTTGGTATATGTATATATATAATTGTATCTTTGTGTTTTGTCGCACCACACCCATGTCAAACACCTAGTGCCGAACACTCCCATTTTATGGGAGAGGGTGTTCCCCCTTAGTTACTAGCTCCTTCCTGCTCCTTCTTACATAGGCTATGATGGCTTGAGGTGACCTTACACCCAAGACTCTTCGGGTAGGTCTCGGAGGCTGTGATGGCTTGAGGCGACCTTTAGCCCAAGACTCTTCGGGCAGGCTTACCGTTCCCAAGAACCTTCGGGATGAGGCCCAGGTGTCTACGGGTGGGTTAGTGGTTGTGGCCCAGGTGTGTGCGGGCGGGATGCGTGGTTTGGCCCAGGTGTGTGCGGGCGGGAAGAGTGTGGTAGCGTCAGGACGTTTGCCGTTAGGAAGAGAAGCATCTAATTAAGTGGGAAATGGTGTGGGGTAACCAATACTTTTGTTCTATATATATACTAAACTTGTTTGTGTTACTTGGTAAGTGTGATCAGTGAGGCTGGGTGGATAGTTTTTCCTTGTTAGTTTCTGGTTCTTCTGTTTTTTCACGGGACCTTAGGGTGTCTCCCCACTTGTGCACGAGAGCTTTAGGTTCTCTACTGAGTATACTTGTATGATCACCCTACGTTGTTTCAGGTTTTCAGGAGGACTACCAGGGCCGTGCGGGACCCTACTAGTCAGGCAGTGGGAGCTGTGCAGTTGCTGTTTTCTTGTTTTTCTTTTGGTACTGTACTCACTTGTACTTTGAGCTTATTTGTACTTGTACATGTTTCAGTTTATTTATACATGCATATGGGACTGGTTTGGGTTTCTTTTCAGCACCTTTGTTCTTTTTCCTTTTTGGTGGTTGGCTTGTCCTATTTCCGATCCTAACTATAAAAAGGGTAATGCCTCCCATGATTGAAAAAAAAATAAACTCATACCCTTGGTGCTAGTCGCCACCCCGGGGTCTACTGGAGGCGGGACTCGGGGGTCATTATCTCCCTTTCAGCATTGCCATCTCAGGAGGGGCATCTTTGATGGAAGGGGGTCGTGACAATTGGAAGTAATTTAACTTTTCAATTGGATGTAAAAACAAGTCAATATTTTGATAAATTTTACTTCTAAGGAAACCCGTCTTTGGTTTTGATGATGAGAATTATTTTAAAATTAATTACTACAATTTCTATTAATTGGAATTTGGTAAAATGGATTCCATATTTGGAATCAGGAGGTCCAAATTATGTAATTAAGAGTCTATTGTTTTTGGAGATTATGAATAGTAACGACGAGAATTATCTTTAATTATCATGATTAATTAGTAACTAGGTAGTTAATGGTAATAAAATAATATCATAATAATATAAAACGACACAAATATGTGTCCAAATCCTCTTTTTTGTGTCATGGCCGACCATGGGATGCCTTGTACCAACTTAGGGACCCCATGGAATAACTTTTGTGTTACAATGACCTTTTATCATATTATTTATAAAGAAAGGAAAATATAACCAAACTATGTAACACCTAAATAAAACAATTTTATTTTTGTTTACATAATTTATATGTTATAGTATAAATATTAATTGGAAATATAAAAATATTTCCTAAATCATGGTATTTTTTTATAATTTTTATACATTAAATAAATAAATTCATTTACGACCCCATGATGATGCAGTGATTACCTCATTAATTATGATTTAAATAAAATGAAAAGATAAGGTAAAATATAAGACATACACATGTCAAAAACCGACTGGATGGGTTTATTTAGAACAATTATCACCTTATCTTCAAAATATATCATTTTGGGACCTTTAAAATCCAAAAATCATTTTATAATAAAGTAACATTTCAAGACTTTCCAAAAGTGACCCTCCTCCCTCTTATAAAAGGCTCCCACATCTACCTCCTTAGACACACCTATCAAGTCATTGGATCATCCAACCTATTCTCATATTATCTCTTAACATCCCACTCTCACTCTTAGAAGCCACACTTTGGGCATAAGTATTTCCAAGGAAGCCTTTCGCTCAAATCAAAAAGAGTTACACAATTTAGAGGTAAGGTCTTCTCTCAAGTTTCATTATTTTATTTTCCTTCTTCAATCACCAATATCTTCTTATTATTTGATCCCATAATAACACTAGTATCGTCAATATATTAGGATATTTTATGATAATGATTCTATATACACTTACACACACCCCCATCTAATGGTAAAAGAACATACTATTTCCATGGCTGACGAATTACCGCCTCACGAAATGATTATAGTTCTATCTTATCCTACCACCACTCATGGTGGCCATTATTATGGAAATATAATTATATATGATATATATTATATTTATTTCCTCTCTATTCTTCTGTATTTTATATTTAAAACCTTCCTTTATGCTTTGCATGTTGTGCAAATATGATAATTTCAGATGAGGAAGTGTGGACAACCGCCCCCTCAAGTGATGTGACTCATTCATGCCAAACATAGAATTTATAAAGAATGTAATTTATGAACTTATGTAACATATATAACATATATATTATACTATTATTATAATATACCTATGTATAATTTTGTTTTCATTCCATTAAAGTATGGAATATAAATGAATGTAGCATTCTTGCGTACGTACGGCTTACCGTATCCACAAACGGTGCATTTCATTTATTATCTCAAAATGTTATGTACTATTATAAGTAAATATATATAATGGATATATATGATATATGTTACATATAAATGATTAATATCATTATGGATTTAATGATCTTTGGACTGCATGAACATCATGTAATTATAAGAAGTCCATTTTTTACTCAAGTTTCGAACATCGACAAAATGTCTATTATGAACTCGAACAATTAAATAATTTTTATTGAAAAGTAATAAGTGATATAAAAGGAATAATAAACAAGAAAAATATTCTTATAAAATTATAAATTAATTTATGTCTATCATTCATGAAGAATAAGGAACATACAAGCGAGTCAAGTTGGACACGAGGTAAGGGATTTCTCTTATCACTTTTAATTCCGTGATATTTCCATTGTTCACCACTTATTTATTGCATATGGTGTATTGTGTAATTACAATCCATATATATTTTCATGATTATATTTATATTCATTGTATTATGTGATTCATTTGTTGTTTATTATCTTTTGGTCATACTACTCGATTGATTACAACGAGGTAAGGGGTTTTTATCTCACTTTTTATTCTGGTGAGATTAATGCTAAATTTTCCACTATTTTCTTTTTGTGTGGTGTATGTAATTCACATTATTGTATTATTTATGTAATATACTTAAATTTATGTGTATTTACATCTTCATTGTATGATCCTTATTTCATGGGGTTTATATTTCTAAAGTTACCCAAATCAGAAAGGGAAACTTTCACCCTCCTCTTTTTAAAAGACATATTTTTGTTAGGTATTTTAATTTACATCTTCTTATATTGGGATATATTCTTATATATCCTTGTTTCTGTAATTTTTTTGTCCAAGTCATAATATACCCTTTTTATCTCTCATCAACTCATTTTTTGAATTTTAAAGTGACGTCATTAGGCTGTCAAATTTCTATAAGGGAACTTCTTAACCCAATTTCAATTCATTACGTTAAACCTCTACTTCTTGATTATGTCGTGATATGAATATGGGTGGATGAAATATGATTGGTTTTCCCTTAATATCCAATTATATTGGGGGTATTTATATTTTTCACACATAATTATGTAATTGAATTAACCTTAATATGAGGATATCGTCTTTGTACGAGACTTCGTCTCAATATCCTTTCATTGAATCATATTTTGATTCTACACATCTTTATTTTATACGGTGAATAAAAACCTTTTGACTTTTTATTTCATTCAATGGGAATATTTTCTCTACGATGTGTTTTACTAAACTACAAAAAGGAATGTTTCATTTTTTTAACGTAAGCGGTGACAATGACCTTTTTTTGCTGTCGCAAGTATTATTTGATCTGTGGATTCCTTAACAAGAAATAAAGTTTCAAAAAGAAAAATAAATACCATAGAATATTTTTACGTGTTTTTGGTATTGAAGATGGCTTTTAGAATGGATTTATTATTTAAATATCTTAAAATGTTATATTGTTATTCTAATATGGGAATGTTATCTTTCATTTATGGTTAAGTTGTGTGTTATGTTTATGTTATGGTTCTTGGGAATTGTTTATGAAATAAGGTGGTTCCATGATAAACTATGGGAGGGTGAGCCTATGATAGATCTCCAATGCATTGGGTAACTCGAAGGAGTTAAATTCTACGGTTTCTTTTAAGATATTTAGGGAATATACTTTGATGGGTATTCCAAAGGTAACCATAAGGGTTACTCCCTACAAAAGAATGTTATGAATGCCTCATGTTAAATTTATGTCGTATGATTTCTATGAGTTATTCATAAATATTGAGATTTCATTAAGTATGTTTATGTGATTATGTTTTATGAGTAAATTATGATTTCATTGATTCTTATGTATACATGGACTGATGTTTTCTTTCCGTATTTTTTTATCTCTTACTGATCTTTTTATGCTCGTCCCACGTTTTTGAAATGTTTTCCACAGGACATAAAGATTAATAGCATCAAGTATGGAATTAAGGAAAGACATTCTGTCTAAAACATGGAACTAGTCATGTTTCTTTTTTAAGAGTTTTTATTTTATGAAAAAATTGAATCTGAGTAGAAGTGTCTACTTTATAATATTTTGAGATGTAATAGTTATGTCCTAATTCTCTAAAACTCTCAACCTGAAAAGATCTTCAATGTGAATTATTCATTTAATTCAATATTATGTAATTTTTTAAGGCTGAGTCCTTATAGTTGGTATCAAAGGGGGGTTTAGACAACTTTAGGGATTATGAGTTTTCATTAGACACATGGTTAGTCCCTATATCTATTATTTCAGTTAAATCCTTATTTTATAACTTTTTCAGATCAAGTAAAGTCAGTAAAAAATGGAAGGAGGAGGATCTCAAATGACATTCCAATCTCTTCATGAGGACATGCTTGCAATAATTATTTCAAAGTCATGTTCAGATGATTGTGAAACATTTTCTAGCATACAACTCACTTGCAAGTAGTTGTTTGAGATATCAAAAACCTCCACTATACCTCGTTATCATCGTGTAATCATGGGTGGTATTTAGACAAATGCTATTTTCACAATATTTCATATTTTCATGAATGTTAAATATTATCAAGGAATTTTTAAATATTTTACGTTATCACAATATTTTGAAGAAAATTTTGATTTTAGAAAAGGTGCTGAAGAAGGAGACCCTTGCGCAACCTATTTATATTTTCTTTTAAAATATAGTCTCTGATTACATAAATCACCATTAATTGAATGTTTCAACTCAAATTCGGTCTGACTATTTTATAAAAATCATTTTTTATCAGAAGTTTTTAAATTATATGTCATACATGATTATTTTCCAAAACTTTTTTTCTGTGAACACCCGTATGACCCATGTTGTACTAGGTATATTTGGATGGAAGAAGAAAATGATTTTGAAGGATCTATAAATCATTGTTGCAATGAATGGAACTTCTACCTACGTGAACTAGATGACGATGAAACCAAATGGACACCATGATCAAGGTATGATGTTCTTCATTTTGGGAATCATTTAATTTTATCTTATGGTGGTGAAATAAGACTTTAAGAATTAGGATTTTGAGATCATAATGAACTTGGATGAAAATTATAGGTATAAGGAAACCATTGATGTTAAAAAAATTTTGGTTTATTTTGGAGATTCATAAAAAGGACAACCCATAGGATGGGTGAAGCCGTCGCATCTGGTAAGTCCGTAGGAATCGAACCCACAACAGAAGGGCGACTAGGGTGCATCGCCTACCACTGGCCTACTTGATGTCCCTGTTTAGTATGAATTATTATTTTAGTAAAATGATTTTATAGAACAAGAATAAGTTGATTTTAAGAATTTTAGTTCTATCAAATGGATATACCTAGTATAGTAGAATGATTTGGTGATTAAGTGATAAAGGTTGTTGTGAAAGACGTTGTCTCTTTTGACGAAACACTATATCCCTAAGGAAGAGAGAATACTATGGGATTCCAATTGTGGAATAATGGTTGAAATTTTAGTTTGGAAGAATCTATGTTTTTATTGTGGACATATGATGATTTTGTTTATTTAATAAAATGATTAACCTATAATGGAGAATATGTGATTAGGTTAATTACTTTTCAATATGAGACTTTAAGAGTATCTTATGTTATTTGGAGATAAATGATAATATTTAACATGGAAGACTATTGGATTAAATCCTTTAGAGATTTGTGTTTCAAAATTAGTTTGGATTACTTTGAAGAATTTTATGGATAGTTGTTTATTGAATGGTCTTTGATGAACTTTGGGTATTTTTGGACAAATTTTAGAGGTTAATAGTAGATTTTCTTTTAGTAAAAGGTTATCCTTTATGGGGATTATCTAAGATTGTTCTAAACATTATGGTTTGGGTTTAGGTCTAAAAGAAGTGGGAAATATATAGTTCATCTTGTGTATATTATGTGATTCTCTCGATGTTTATTTTAGTGCACTTAATGCAAAAAGTCATCCTGGATACTCATCTTTTGAAATAAATTTGAGTTTGTGTTAAAAATCTAGTAAAAATTGAAATTCTAAATGACAAGTAAGAATGTTTCATTATTTTTTAGTTAAGCTCTTAAAAAATTCCTCAATGAAATGTAACTTAAAACAAAAAAGTTTTTTGTAAACTTTTCCTTCTAGGGAATCAAATACTGTTTTATCCATCACAAGTTTGTGATTTTCTGGTGGTTAACTTTCTCCTATTCATGTTTTCTATCACTCTCCATCAGACTATGATGGTTTGTTTCTCCTCCATATCTATGTTTCCATGGAATCCTAGTATCTGTTGTCTCAAGTTACCTTTTTACTTTTCTTTCTTTCTTTTAATGTGATAGTTTAATTGACTTATTTTCCAATTTGGGGCTTTCAATAAAGATTTTGAGCCCAATTTTAAAATTGCGAGGATGCAACTCCCAAAAAGGGGGAAGGATGTAACATCCCGGGTAAATAAACAATATAGAATCATCATATTTATCAATATTGGTGAATTAAATATTAATATTACTTTAAAGGATATTCTATGTTTGATGGCGTACCCAATATGCAACAACAAGTTTCATTGAAATCTTACATTGCACACTAATAATACAATAATATTATTTTAAATGGTAGTAAACGCCTAGCCGTTTTAATTGCAGTAATGAACAGAACTAACTAAAAAATGATTATATATGTTTGTTATATATTTTTACATTTATCCAATAAATTTTAGAGGCTTAAATGACAATGAATACAATTTTAAGCATAAATATTCTAATATTCTCTAAAAGGTCGATTAACAGCCTTTTGATGGTGAACCATTTTTAACTCCACTTTTTGAAAATCTTATAAGTTATATATGACAAAATAAAAGCCTTCTTTAGAATCAGCACATCAAAATTTACTTTATGTAATTTTTTTTTATTTTTCTGATAAAGTTCATTTTTATGAATAGTGAAAAATGTTGTATTTTAATTCAAAACCTCCATTTAAAATAATTTATTTATGTGGTTAGATTATCTATTTAATTATTTTTAATGTGTAATTAGAATATATTTTTACCATTTAATTCAATGGTGGTCATTGTAATTAATTTCACTTTGAAATTGGACATAGACACGTGTAAATCTTTTGATAGATATTGCTTCTTGAAAACACCCTATTTGTTTTGAGAGTGAGAATTAATTATAAATTTAATTAATGTAACTTATATGTTTTGAATTTGTTAAAATGAAAATAATTTTTTAGTTTTTAATATCAAATTTACTTTGGATAATGTTTTGGTATTTTTTTGAGAAATGTTCATTTTTAATGAATAGTGAAAAAAACTGCATTTTACTTCAAAACTGTTTTTTCATATAATTTAATTATATAGTTAGATTGTCCCTTTAATTGTTTTTAAAGTGTAATTAAATTTTGTTTTTATAAATTAATGAAATATTGTTCATTGGTAGTAATTTCAATTTTCAATTGGATGTAAAAACAAGTCAATTTTTGATAAATTTTTATTTCTGAAAAAACCCATCTTTGGTTTTGACAACCGGAAATAATTTTAAATTAATTACTGAAATTTCATTATTTGTAATTTGTTAAAATGTATTCCATATTAGGAATTATAAGGTCGAATTTATTTAATTATGACTCTTTCATTTTTTGTCATTATGAATAATAATGATGAAAATTATCTTTAATTATCATAATTAATTTGTAATCAGGTAGTTAAGGGTAATAAAATAATATCATAATAATATAAAATGACCCCAACATGTGTCCATATACTCTTGGTTGTGTCATGGCGGACCATGTGATGCCTTGTTCCAACTTAGGTACTCCATGGAATCACTTTTCTGTGATTGTGACCTTTTATCATATATTTTTAAAGAAATGAAAATATAACCAAACTATGTAACACCTATGTAAAACAATTTTAATTTTGTTTACATAAATTATCTCTTAGACTATAAATATTAATTGTAAAGATAAAAACATTTACTACATAGTAGTTTTTTTGATAATTTTTAGACAATAAATAAATAAATTTATTTCTGACACCATGATGATGCAGTGATTACCTCATTAATTACGATTTAAATAAAATGAAAAGATCAGGTAAAATCTAAAACATACACTAGTAAAAAAAACCTATTGGATGTGTGTATTTCAAAAAATTATCACGTTATCCCCAAAATATATTATCATGGGACCTTTAAAAATCTCAAAATCACTTTATAATAAAGTAACATTTCAAGACTTTCCAAAATGACCCTCCTCCCTCTTATAAAAGGCCCCCACCTCTACCCCCTTACCCACAAATCTCAAGCCCTTGGATCATACAATATCTGGTCATATATTCTCTCCAAATAACTCTATCACTCATATAAGACACACTTTTTCGTAATTCTTTCCAAGGAAGCCTTTGGCTCAAATCAAAAAGAGTTACCCTATTTAGTGGTATTGTCATCTCTCGAGTGTTTTTATTTATTTTCCTTCTTCACCCACCACTATCATCTAATTATTTTATCCCATAATATCACCAGTATAATAAATATACTAGGATGTTGTTATGATAATTATTTTACCTACAATTACACACACCTCAATCTAATCGTTAATGAATACACTGTTTCTGTGGATGGCGAATTACTGGCTCACGAAACGATGATTGTTCAATCTTCTCCTACCACCTGTCATGGTGGCTATTATGATGAAACTATATTTATATATGATATATATTATATTTATTTCCTCTCTATGCTTCTGTAATTTATTTTTAAAACATACCTTTATGCTTTGAATGTTGTCCAAATGCGATAATTTCATATGAGGAACTGTGGACAACCGGCACCTCAAGTGATGCGACTCGATAATGCCAAACATGGAATTTATAAAGAATGTAATTTATGAACTTATGTAACATATATGACATACATATTATAATTTAATTATAATATATCTATGTATCATTATGTTTTCATTCCATTTATATATGAAATATAAATGAAAGTAGCGTTCATGCGTACGTACGGCTTACCGTCTCCATGATCGGTGCATTTCATTTCTTATTTCCAAATGTTATGGACTATTATAAGTACATATATATAATGGATATATATTATATATATTATATATAAATTATTAATTTCATTCTGGATTTAATGAACTTTTGACCACATGAACATCATGTATTTATAAAAAGTCCATTTTTTTACTCAAGTTACGAACATCGACAAAATGTACATTATGAACTCAATAAATTAAATAATTGTCATAGAAAGGTAATAAGTGATATAAAAGGAATAATAAACTTCAAAAATATTCTTAATCAAGTATAAATTATTTTAAGTTTATCATTCAGGAAGAATAATGAACATATAAGCGAGTCAAGTCGGACCCGAGGTAAGGGATTTCTTATCCCACATTTAATTCCGTGAGATTTCAATTGTTCACCACTTATTTGTTGGATGTGGTGTATTGTTTATAGACATTCCATATATATTATTCTGATTCTAGTTATATTAATGGTATTATGTGATAAATTTGGTGTTTATTGTCTTTTGGTCATACGACTCAATTGATTACAATGTGGTAAGGGGTTTTTATCTCACTTTTTATTCTCGTCAGATTCATGATACATTTGACAATATTTCCTTTTGTGTGGTGCATGTAATTCCAATTATTATATTCTTTATGTAATATAATTTAATTTATGGGTATTTACATATTCATAGGATGATTCTTATTTCATGGGGTGTACGTTTCGAAAGTTACCCAAATCGGTAAGGGAACCATTCACACTCCTTTTTTAAAAGAAATATTTTTTTAGGTCTTGTAATTTACATCTTCTTATTTTGGGAAATGTTCTTATATATCCTTATTGCGGTAAATTTTATGTCCAAGTGATGAGATACCCTTTTTATCTCTCATCAACAAATTTTCTGAATTCTAATGTAAAGCTGTCAGGCTGTCAAATTTTTATAAGGGGACTTTTTAACCCAATTTCAATTCTTTGGGTTAAACCTCCACTTATTGATTATGTCATGATATGAATATGTGTGGATGACCTCTGATTTTTTTAAAATTATTATCCATTTATATTGGGTGTATTTATATTTGTCACACATAATTATGTAATTCATTTATCCTTAATCTAAGGATACCGTCTTTTTACGAGGCTTTATCTCAATCTCCTTTAATTGAGGAATCATTAGATTTATACACGAATTTATTTGATACAGTTTTTAAAACCCCTTTGACATTTCATTTCATTCAAAGGAAATATTTTCTCTACTAAGTTTTTTACTAAACGAAAAAAAGGAATGTGTCTATTTTTAACTTAAGTGGCTACAATGACCTTTTCCGCCGCCGCGCGTATTATTTGATCTATGGCTTCCATTACAAGCCGTAATGTTTCCAAAAGAAAAATAAATACCACATAAAATTTTTAGTTGTTTTTGGTATTGAATATGGTTTTCAGAATGGATTTTTTTTTTCAATATCTTAAAATTTTATATTTTTATTGCAATGTGGGAATGTTATATTTCATTTATGCTTAAGTTATGTGTTATGTTTATGTTATGGTTCTTGGGCATTGTTTATGAAATCGGGTGGTTTAGTGAAAAACTAAGGGCGGGTGATCCTCATATAGCTTTCCAATGAATTGGGTAATACTAAGGAGTTAAACACTAAGGTTTCTTCGAAGATATTTAGGGAATATACTGTGATGGGTATTCCAAATGTAACCATAAGGGTTACTCCCTACGAAAGAATGTTATGAATGACTCAAGTTACCATTATTTATTATGATTTATATGAGTTATTCATAAATATTATGATTTTAGGAGGTATGTTAAAGTGCTTATGTTTTATGCGTAAAGTATGATTTCATTGATTCTTATGTATACATGGACTAATGTTTTCTTTCTTTATTTTTATATCCCTTACTGAGCTTTTAATGCTCATCCCAACTTTTTGAAATGTTTTCCACATGAATTAAAGATATATATGGTCAAGGATGGGATCAATGAAAGACATGGAGTCTAAAACATGGAACTAGTCAAGTTTCTTTTTTTGAGAGTTTTTATTTTATGAAAAAAATGGAAACTGAGTAGAAGTGTGTACTTTATAATCTTTTTAGATGTAATAGTTTTGTCTTAATTCTCTAAAACTCTAAACATGAAAAGATACTCAATCTGAATTATTCAATTAATTCAAGATTATGTAATGTTTTAAGGTTGGGTCCTTATAGTTGGTATCAAAGAAAGGTTTAGGCAACTTTATGGATTATGAGTTTTCGTTAGACACATGGTTAGTCCCTATGTCTATTATTTCAGTTAAATCCTTTTTTTATAACTTTTTCAGATCAAGTAAATTCAGTTACAAATGGAAGGGGAGGATCCCTAACGACATTCCAGTCTCTTCCAGAGGACATGCATGCAATAATTATTTTAAAGTCTTGTTCGGATTATTGTGAAACTTTTTCTAGCATACAACTCACTTACAAGCAGCTGTTTGAGATATCAAACACCTCCACTATACTTTGTTATCATCGTGGATCATGGGTTGCATATAGACAAATCATATTTTCACTATATTCTCATATTTTCATGAAAGGTAAATATTATCAAGGAATTTTCAAATATTTTACCATATCAAAATATTTTGAAGCATATTATGATTTTAAAATAGGTGCTGAAGGAGGCCCTTGCGCAACCTATTTATATTTTTTTACCATATAGTCTCTCAGTACATACCTTTGGTATTTTAAAAGGACCATTAATTGAAAGTTTAAACATAAATTTGGTCTAACTATTTTATAAAAATCAAGTTTTATCAGATGTCTTGAAATTATATATCATACATGATTATTTTTCAAGACTGTTTTTCTATGAACACCCATATGACCCATGCTGTACAAGGTGCATTTGGATGGAGGAATAAAATGATTTTTAAGGATCTCTAAATCATTGTTGCAATGGATGGACCTTCTACCTACGTGAACAAGATAATGATGAAACCAAATGGACACCATGATCAAGGTATGATTTTCTTTATTTTGGAGATCGTTTTATTTTATCTTATAGTGGTGATATAAGACTCCAAGAACTAAGATGTTGAGATCATAAAGAATTTTGATAAAAATGAGGGGTATAAAGAAACCATTGGGGTTAAAACATGTTAGTGTTTTTTTTGAGTTTAATAAAAAGGACAACCTGTAGGATGGGTGACAAACTATCACATCTGGTAAGGCCGAAGGAATCGAACCCACAACCGAAGGGAGACAAGGGTTCATCACCTACCACTGTCCTACTTGAATTCCCTGATTTGTATGACTTATTATTTTAGTAAAATGATTTTATTGAACAAGAATAAGTTGATTTTGGGAATTTATGTTTTATCAAATGGATATCCATAGTATAGTAAAATGATTTTGTGACTAAGTGATAAAGGTTGTTATGAAAGACGTTGTCTCTTTTGACGAAACACTATATCCCTAATGAAGATAGAATACAATGGGATTTCAATTGTGGAATAATGGTTGAAATTTTATTTTGGATGAATCTATGTTTTTATTGTATAAATATGATGATTTGGTTTAGTTATGAAAATGATTAACCTATCATGGAGAATATGTGATTAGTTTAATTAATTTTCAATATGAGACTTTAAGAGTAACTGATGTTATTTGGAGATAAATGATAAGATTTACCTTGGACAAATATTTGATTAAATCTTTTAGAGATTTGGGTTTCAATCTTAGTTTGGATTACTTTGAAGAATTTTTTGGATAGCTGTTTATTGAATGGGATTTGATGAACTTTGGGTTTTGTTGGACAAATTTTATAGGTTAAGATTATTTTTTCTTTTTGTAATAGATTATTCTTTTATGGGATCATCTAATATTGTACTAATCATTTTGGTTTTGGATAGGGTCTAAAAGACATGGGAAATATATTGTTCATCTTGTGTGGATTATGTGATTCCCTCGAAGTTGATTTTATTGCTCTTAATGTGAACAAGTCATCATGAATACTCATCTTTTGGAGGAAATATGAGTTTGCGTTAGAAATATAGTAAAAATTGAAAGTCTACATGAAATGTAAGTATGTTTCATTATGTTTTAGTTAAGCTCATAAAAAATTCCTCAGTGAAATGTAACTTAAAACAAAAACATTGTTTGTTAACTTTTCCTACTGGGAAATCAAATACTATTTAAACCATCACAAGTTTGTGATTTTCGGGTGGTTAAATTTCTCCTAATCATGTTTTTTATCACTCTCAATCAGACCTTGATGGTTTGTTTCTCCTCCATATCTATATTTTCTTGTAATCCTAGAATTAACTGTTTTGGGTGACCATTGTACTTTTCTTTATTTCTTTTATATTGATTGTTTAATTGACTCATTTTCTGATGTGGGGCTGTCAATAATGTTTCCGAGCCCAATTTTAAAATTGTGAGGACGTAATTCTCAATAGGGGAAGGATGTAACATCCTAGGTAAATAAATAATATGACATTATCATATTTATTAATATTTGTTAATTAAATATTAATATTACATTAAAGTAGATTCTATGTTTGATGACGTACCCAATAAGCAACAACGAGTTTCTTTAAAATCATACGTTGCACACTAATAATATAATAAAACTATTTTAAATGGTAGTTAACGCCTAACTGTTTTAATGTTAGGAATGAACAGAACTAACTACAAAATGATTAAATATATATTTTAAATATTTTTACATTTACCAAATTAATATTAGAGGCTTAAAATGCGAATGAATCAAATTTTAAGCATAAATATCCTAATATTCATTAAAAGGTTGATTAACCGCCTTCTGAAGGAGAACGATTTTTAAATCCACTTTTTGACAATTTTATATGCTATATTTGAAAAAATAAAATCCTTATTTATAATCAGGTCATCAAAATTTATTTTGTATAAATTTTGGTTATTTTTCTGATAATGTTCATTTTTTATAAACTGTGAAAAATGTTATATTTTAATTCAAAAAATCTTTTTAATATAACTTATTTATATGGTTATATTATATTTTTAATTGTTTTTAAAGTTAATTTAGAATATATTTTTACCATTTAATTCAATGGTGGTAATTGTAATTAATTTCACTTTGAAATTTGACATAAACAATAGTCAATATTTTGATAGATATTGTTTCTTAAAAACACGCTATTTGTTTTGACAGTAGGAATTCATTATGAAATTAATTAATGAAACTACTATGTTTTGAATTTGGTAAAATGAAAATATTTTTTGAATTTGGAATATAAATTTTACTTTTGATAATTTTTTGGTATTTTTTTGACAAATGTTCATTTTTAATGAATAGTGAGAAATACGACATTTTACTTCAAAACTGCTTTTTCATCTAATTTAATTATATAGTTATATTGTCCTTTTAATTGGTTTTAAAGTTTAAATTAATTATTTTTTAAAAACTTAATTGCAATTTTGTTCATTGGATGTAATTTCACTTTTCAATTGGATGTAAAAACAAGTCAATCTTTTGATAAATTTTACTTCTTAAAATAGTCGTCTTTGGTTTTAAAAATGGAAAAACTTTTAAATTAATTACTACAATTAATGTGTTTGTAATTAGGTAAAATTGATTCCATATTTTTAATAAGAATTTCCAAATTATGTAACTAATACTCTTTTGTTTTTGGACATTATGAATAGTAACGACGTGAATTATATTTAATTATCATGATTAATTAGTAATCGAGTAGTTAAGGGTAATAAGATAATATCATAATAATAAAAAATGACCGCTAAATGTGTCAAAATCCTCTTAGTTGTGTCATGTCCGACCATGGGATGCCTTATTCCATCTTTGGGGCCCCATGGAATCACTTTTGTGTGATAGTGACCTTTTATCATATTATTTTTAAAGAAAGGAATATATAACCAAACTATGTAACACCTAAGTAAAACAATTTAAATTTTGTTTACATAAAATATATGTTAGACTATAAATAGTCATTGGAAATATAAAAATATTTCCTGCATCATGGTAGTTTTTTTATAATTTTTAGACATTAAATACATAAATTTATTTATGAAACCATGATGATGAAGTGATTACCTATTTAAATATGATTTAAAAAAATATGAAAAGATAAGCTAAAATCTACAAACTAAACATGTAAAAAACCTATTTTATGGGTCTATGTCGAATGATTATCACCTTATACTCAAAATATATCATTTTGGGACATTTAAAATCCGAAAATAATTTTATTATAATGTAACATTTCAAGACTTTCGAAAAGTGACCCTCCTCCCTCTTATAAAAGGCCCCCACCTCTACCCCTATACCCAAACCTCTCAGGCCCTTGGCTCATCCAACATATGCTCATATTATCTCAACACATCCATATATCACTCCTAGAATCCAAACTTTGGGCAGAAGTCTTTCCAGGGAAGCCTTTGGCTCAAATCAAAAAGAGTTACCTGATTTACAAGTAATGTCTTCTCTCGAGTTTCTTTCTTTTATTTTCCTTCTTCACTCACCAATATCTTCTAATTATTTGATCCCATAATAACAAAAGTGTCTTCAATATACTAGGATTTTGTTATGATAAGAATTATACCTACAATTAACCACACCTCCATCTAATGGTAAAAGAAAATACTGTTTCTGTGGAAGGCAAATTACTACCTCACAAAATGATGATTGTTCAATATTATCCAACCACCTCACATGGTTTCCATTAAAATGGAACTATATTTATATATGATATATATAATATTTATGTTCACTCTATTCTTATGTGTTTTATATTTAAAACATACATTTATGCTTTGTACGTGGTGCAAATGTGATAATTTCATATGAGGAAGTGTGGACAACCGCCCCCTCAAGTGATGTGACTCGTTAATGCCAAACATGGAATTTATAAAGAATGTAATTTATGAACTTATGTAACCTATAAAATATATATATTATAATTTATTTATTATATACTTATGTATCATTATGTTTTCATTTCATTAAATAATGAAATAGAAATGAAAGTAGCGTTCATGCGTACGTACGACTTACCGTCTCAATGAACGGTGCATTAAATTTCTTATCTCCAAATTCTATGTACTTTTATAAGTACATATATATAATGTATATATATGATATATATTACATATAAATGATGAATATAATTTGGGATTTAATGAACCTTGGACCACATGAACATCATGTAATTATATGAAGTCCACTTTTTGACTCAAGTTCCGAACATCGACAAAATGTCTTTTATGAACTCAAACAATTAAATAGTTGATATAGAAAGGTAATAAGTTATATAAAAGGAATAATAAAATTGAAAAATATTCTTAAGTATGTATATGTTATTTTATGTTTATCATTCACGAGGAACACGGAACATACAAGCGAGTCATGTCAGACACGAGGTAAGGGATTTCTTATCTCACTTTTAATTCAATGATATTTCTATTGTTCGCCACTTATTTGTTACATGTGGTGTATTGTGTAAAAAAATTTCATATATATTATCATGATTATATTTATATTCATGGTATTATGAGATTAATTTTCTGTTTATTATCTCTTTTTCATACGACTCGATTGATTACAACGAGGTAAGGGGTTTTTATCTCACTTTTTAATCCCGTGAGATTCAGGATACATTTGCCACTATTTTCTCATGTGTGTTGTAGGTACTACCCATGATTGTATTCTTTATGTAATATAATTTAATTTATAGTTATTTACATATTCATTGTATGATCCTTATTTAATGGGGTGTACGTTTCGAAAGTTACCCAAATCGGTAAGGGAACCTTTCACCATCTTCTTTTTAAAGGACATATTTTTGTTAGGTCTTTTATTTTACATCTTGTTATGATGGGATATGTTATTATACATCCTAATTTCTGTAAATTGTATGTCCATGTGATTAGATACCTTTTTTTCTCATGAACTCAATTTCCGAATTTTAAAGTGAGGACGTTAGGTTGTCAAATTTCTGTAAGGGAACTTATTAACCCAATTACAATTCTTTGGGTTAAACTTCTAATTCTTGATTATGTGGTGCTATGAATATATGTGGACAACCTCTGATTTTTTTACACTTAATATCCACATATATTGGTTTTATTTATATTTGTCACACATAATTATGTAATTGATTTATCTATAATCTAAGGATTTCGCCTTTGTATGGGGCATCGTCTCAATCTCCTTTCATTGAGGCATCTTTTGATTTCTACACAACTTTAATTTTTACGGTGCATAAAAACCTTTTGAATTTTCATTTAATTCAAAGGGAATCATTTATCTACGAAGCGTTTTACTAAATGACCAAAAGGAATGTTTCTTTTTTTAACGTAAGTGGTGATAATGTCCTTTTCTTCCACCGTGAGTATTATTTGATCTTTGGCTTCCTTAACAAGCAGTAATGTTTTCAAAAGAAAAATAAATACCATATACTCTTTTTTAGATATTTTGTTATTGAAAATAGTTTTTAAAATGGATTTATTATTTCAATATCTTAAAAAGTTATATTGTTATTGCAATGTGGGAATGTTATATTTACTTTATGCTTAAGTTATGTGTTATGTTTATGTTATGGTTATTGGTAATTTTTTATTAAATCAGGTGGTTCCATGATAAACTAAGGGCGGGTAAGCCCGATATATCTCACCAATGCATTGGGTAACACGAAGGAGGTAAACGCTATGGTTTCTCCAAAGAGTATTAGGGAATATACTGTGATGGGTATTCCAAACATAACCATGAGGGTTACTCCCTACGTAAGAATTTTATGAATGCATCAAGTTACCTTTATGTCTTATGATTTCATGAGGTATGTTAAAGTGCTTATTTTTTATGAGTAATGTATGATTTCATTGATTCTTTTGTATACATGGACTATTGTTTTCTTTTCGTATTTTTATATCTGTTAATGAGCTTTTTTTTTCTAATCCCATGTTTTTAAAATGTTTTCCACATGACTTAAAGATGAATAGGGTCAAAGATGGGATCTAGGAAAGACATGCAGCCTAAAACAAGGAATTAGTCATGTTTATTTTTTAAGAGTATTTATTTTATGAAAAAATGGAAAACTGAGTAGAAGTGTGTACGTTATAACTTTTGAGATGTAATAGTTATGTCATAATTTTATAAAACTCTAAACATGAAAAGTTCCTCAATGTGAAGTATTCATTTAATTCAAGATTTTGTAATGTTTTAAGGATGAGTACTTATATACCAAGCCTATGATTATTTATAAATGGTTCCAAATTATTCAAGATCTTTAAAAAATTTAGGGAGTTTCCAGACTTGAGCTAGCCATGAATTATTGAATAAATTGACTGATCACTCAGTGGATTCCACCCAGAATCATTATTCTAGTTTCCAAGGGAGGCACCCATAGTGGAATTAATTAATTCAATTGTTAGTACATGAATCAATTGGCAATGTTACGTTGATTAATTAAATTTATATCTAGAAATTATAGTGTCTTAGATTATCTTCTTGGATTTATAATGATATTTCAGACACTAGATGACTTGGATCATCACCTTGGGATACAACAATATTATCATGATATTTAATTTTGAATTACTCCATGGACTCTATTAGAGACATTTATCCTGCCAACTCCCAAGGGTGTACCCTTCATATTGTAGTTAGACCCCCTTTTCTTAGTTTTGTGGTCATTATTATTTGATAGACTAACCATACAAGGTCAAGGATGCCTTAGTTTCACCATGGGTCATCCATAAATAGCATCACTTGGTCTATCTTATCATATACATGGTCCCTAACTTATTATAGGTTACTAATTTGGGAAATGTAGATTAGGTTGGTACATTTATAGTTAGACGAGCGTCCTATGAGGGTCTCTATCCTGACTATATTGTTATTTCAGTTTATTATTAAAATGATTTTCATTTCATGAATACAATTATATATTTATACTCCAAGACTATATTTGTTATAGAATACATTAGTAGTGTCTGTATGAGTTTCAATCACACCCTATTTAGGCCACTGATTTGTACCCGAACAATGTTCATAGTTTCAGGTTGGGACCTATAAAAGTTATATCTTTTGATGTCCAATTTATGTAATTGGATTATGTTTGGGAGCAGAGAAATAATAATTTATTGGGTTGATTTTTCAGTTTAGACTTTTGGTCTTTCAGTGTATTTTTGTACCCCAAGTACATATTTTTGCAAGCTTCTAGTTTTTGTATGCTATTATGAAATCATAAAAAATTGTATATGACTTGGATAACATGGTTACTTACATTATAATTAGGTCTAGATAATTTCTCATTCAATTACTTTTATTTATTCCACTACTTCTATTTCAAAATTATTATTACTGCTACCACTGTAGGGTTATCAATCTATTCTTCAACTGTGCTCCTGTTTGACATGAGGGAATATTATCCCCTTAGAGATAACTTATAAATCTTCCTAAAATAGTACACGAATTATCTGGTGGGAGATATATTAAAATATATTTAAATATTTATGAACCAAAATCACAAGTAAGGATCTTGATTATCAAATTTATAAATTTTTTATTTATAATTTGAAGAATGGAATAGCTGGAATTAGGATCTCTCTCAGATGTGGATTTTTATAAAATAAAAAGAAACATTGTTATTTCTTTTTTTTTTTGTGTTTGGAGGATCAAAGGATATAATCCATTTATCGTTGACCCAAAACATGCTCTTTTAAACTTCATGAAATACTAAAATATATCTGGATTCTAGCACATGTAATCATTTTTCATGTGTTGTTTGTTCTGGATCACTCATTATATAGTCTTGGAGAAATATCACAATAATTTCTCATTCCTAAGAGTGAGAGAGATAGAGGTGTCAAAATAAAATTCATTATGTAGAAAAGTCATTTTTTTCTACTACCTACAGAGTAGCCATAACAAGCGATTTTGAAGAGGTAGCCTTTAGGTTAGAATATTTTTTATTTCTTCCTTCCATTTAACAATATTAAACCCTTTAATCAAACCCCATTCTAGGCAATAGTAATAATTTTATTAATTTGGGGTGCACATCAGCATACACTGATGATACATAATACTTTTTAGATTTTAAATAATTATTTATCAACAGACATGATCATAGACCACTTTAACTCCTCAGTATGTATGGAATATACAAATATAAAATTTATATCCTTAAATACATATTTTATTCCCAAAGAAGTAAATAAATCGTTAATAAATATTCAATAAAATAAATAAATAAATTTTATTTAAAATATAGTAAAAAAATAATTCTCTAATTTATGTGATTAAAATAAATTTAACAGAATTATTATTTAGTATTGAGAATAATATTTATTGCATTAATTAGATTCAAATAAATTATAATTGAGATCAATTGAAACATTACGATGTGGCCCACTAGGACTATTTTTATTTGGAATTATGCTAGTACTTGTAAAGTCCATGATTACTATCAAACAATGGGTCAAGGATCCCAAGATAAATAAATTAATTTCATAGAGATGATAACTACATATGAATGCACAATTTGTAATATAATCCCTTTGTATCAATATCTCACCAAGAAGGTTTCACATATGTGTCACGAACCAATATATAAAATATGACTATTGTTGAAATTTTAAAAGGAATATGCTGTTACACTATGGCCATGGAATTTATGAGACAATTTTATTTCAATATGAGAGTTGAGATATGAACATATATAAATATGGAAGGGATAAATAATTCCTCAATTTATTATTAATAAAATATTATTCATGACACACCCAATGTATCCAACTTTTTCAAGAACTAATATAATCATAGTTTATGAAATACATATAATTAATGGAGTATAAAATTAATTAATAATAATATTAATTTCTAAGTGCCATTAAAGACTATCAAAGATATAAATTTATAATGTCACTAAAACATATGGAATACCTACCACAAGTATATTATCATAATCTCACTTTTTGGAGATTTCCGAGAGAAAACACTATGAGCAGAATCCTAATCTTCTTAAGAGTACTCTCACCAAATGATCTACATACCATAATTCAAATCATAGTATATTCTACGAATTTGAAGTATATTTAAGTGATATTACCTTAACATATCAATGTTCTCATCATAGTAAGAAATGATTTTACATTATCAATGTGACCGAGATAGTAAAACATTATCACATCAATGTTATAAATAATAATAAATAACAAGTGAGATGATATTTATGTTAATAATCACTTATTCGAAAATAAAATTAATCTAATGTAAAATATAGTTGGTTCTTGGTCACCAAATCAAATGACGTCCGAATTTCACTAATACCATCTTCTAAGGAAATGTTAGTCCTCACATGCTAAACATTATTCTATAATGAATAGACACAGTTTCTTGGCCAACCATCTTTCTATGTCTAGCGTTGGTTAATCCACATTTCAATGTAGTGAATTTGTTTACTACAACATAAATGTCTTGAAAAAATCCCTCATGTATTGATTTTACCAAGTATTAACCTCTTTTTATCTTGTTAGAATCCTAACATAATCACTAAATCCATTGCCACAGTTTATCATAAAAGATTTATTTTTCTCATTTTGTAAATAAAAAAATGATAACAAGGCATTACTAAACCTCTTCTAATGCTGTATTAGAAAACAATACATAATCCGATATTGTAGATATGGAAACCAATGGTTGTAATATTTTTTATCTCATATTATTATAGTCTTATCATTAGTACTAATAAAATTAAACTACATAAAGATATGTATTCAATTCCCTTTATCACCTTCATTTTCACTTCTCCAAACACCAAGATCCCATCTTGTTTTAGTTTTATAATTATTTTTTAATAGTTGTAACAACAAGTCTATGAAATTAGGTTAGATTTGTTTTGTATTTGAATATTATTCAGCATTAATCAGTAATCTCTAATTCCAATAAATATCATGAAACATGATATGAATTTCTAGAAATTAATTGTATGAATTTTTTTTAATCTCCATAATCACTTCTAATTCCATTGTACATTCGGATGGATGGATTATATTAAAATTACTGTTCAGTATTGAATAGTTCCAAATTGTATATTTTAATAATTTTAAGCATATGTTCTATAACTAGATTAAGAAAGAACATAGATTCATTTTTTGTAGATCATGTTGCCAAGAATATAGTTTCTAAATTATTTCATAGTTGGAGAAATTTCATTCCTTAGTTTTGACATTATTTTAATACATATTTTTTTCTTCATATATTGTTAATATATTTTTCATTAAAAAATAAAGTGCTCCCACCAACTAGTCTGAGATACATGTCACTCATTTTTTTGAAACAAATATCCTATGACCACTATGCATGATTAGTACATAAATGAATTTATTAAATTTAAATTTATTATTGAATTTTATTGATTTCACCATCACTTCCAGTTATTCCTTGTAGACATATACCATTGGGTCTCTTTTTGGCCATGTTATATAGACTACTTCCCTAAGTATTATTCTAAATGATGTGTCATTGAAAATACATATCCAAATATGATGATCATAGATGTATGATTTTAAAATTATAATTTAAAAAATATTGTAGTCATGAAGAGAGGTGAAATTTTTTACATGTACTAAACTTTTGATAATCAATATTTCTTACTATTCCTAATCGTACTATCCATTCCCAGTTTCTCATGAATAACCACCATCAGTATTATGTCTTTGATAAATTCAGAATATGAAATATCTAATCCCGATACATAGATCCCATTTCATGAAAATATAAATACATTTAAATGTTAAAATATTACTAATTACTACTTCTTTATAGGAATCATAACATTGAAGAAATAATACATGTATCACCCACAACGATGACCATAAACCACAAATTTGGTTATGAATTATTATGTGATATGTTTATCTCGGGATACTCCTCCCACTATACTCTGTAGAGTCTAATATTCTAATGACAACTCATGTGAATCCATATCCTTAACCCATAATGGTTAAAAATTCTTTAAATATCATAAAAAATATGGGTTTTATTTCTTGAAATATAGTCAACATTCAGTATATTTTATTAAACTTTGTGTCTTTTATATTATTAAATTAGATACAAATTAGTTTTTTGATAAATTTTTAGATAATTTTTACTTTTAATAATCAGGTTTCAAAAAAAAGTTTGGGTAGTGTTTTAATTAGTTCTTATCATATCACATCTTGATATGATATCCAATAGAAAAAATAGTTGGCATATGGTTTGTTGTTTCAATTATATTTAAAAAATATCTCTTGAAGGGGTAATGAGATATTTTAAATATAAATTAGAATCTTCACCGATATTTTCTTTACTACCATCAAAACATTCATATATATTAGGAAATGTGAGTTAGGGATTTAATTTACTCCACATCCATTATCAATGGTAACTTCGACAATATATACTCCAAAAGTATTTCTCGATGATTCTTTTTACCAAGTATAATTATTTATTTTAGTTTATCATTTCTAAAAATTCCCATGAATGATATAAAGATACCATTATCTTTCAAATTTTTCCCATAGCTATGTTAAACAAACTATAAAAGTTTTTGAATATACCATTTATTTTAGGGTTTATTTTCCCAAAACATGATATGTAGTATTTATATATATCTGTTATGTTAGATCAATAGAGAAAAAAATTATTTAATGAAAATAAAAAAGTCACTTAATTTCAGTTTAATTTGAAATATAGGCACCATACAATAATTGGGAATGATTCTTAAAATTTATAATCATCATCCATTGGAATGGATATTTGTGATTTAAATGTTACAGAACTACTAGTTTTTTATTAAAGATCCATGATAAATTTTTTTACAAAAAACAAAGAATCTCTCATTATACCTTGATGGAATCTAAGATAAATTCTTTGGTAACACTTATTAAAATTTTTAGTAATTTCATTTAGTCTAGAGGAATACTAATCTATCCTTCACTAACAAAGGATTCACCCTTTCTCAGCTACTTTTGAGTACATTTTATAACATGTAACTTATTTTTTATTTCCAATATATTAATACAAGTATTTTGTAACCATATTATATTTAATATACAAGATATGAATGAAAAATTAATGAATATGCCTGAAGTGGATGCGAGTTCACATTAATTTATTTGCTATTGTCCATGTATTCCATGTGAGAAAAAATATCCTCGTGCTTTTTTTTTCTACCCCGAAATCCATTTTCTATTGGAAGAATATTTTGAATGATATTTGGGATGAAAATTATCCATAGTATCTTTAGCCTTGTATTTCATAATTTTCACCATAATGGGTGGTGAAATAGGTCTCAATGAGTCTTTATCTTCTTGGGGATGTTTGGAAAAATGTTACTAGAGTGACTTATTGAGGTTGATTATCTGGGATCCGGAAAATAAGAACAATATTAGTGGTAAGGATAACATAATTATATTAATAGATATTTTATTTTCTAGGTTTAAGCCAAATTTCTCTAATCGATCAATATACACTAGCATTTTGAATGCATGATCATTAGCAAGGTTTCCTTGTTCTTGTTTTCATTGATATATTGCATTGAAATTCAGAATTGTTTCAACCATTTACTTTTAATTATCAAGAAAATTGATATGTGTCATTATGGTTTAATCATCAATGTATTTATGTTTTACAATCAAAAAGCAATTCATATTTTATAATATAATACATCATACATAAGAAGTTTCTTCAACATATATTTTGTAGGATCCCCTTTCACTTTATCACACAAACTGGGGTATAAGAATATGAATAATAGATTCCAAAACACAATACCGACTCTCGGATAATATTTCCTCACATAATATATTTTACCTTATCTAAAAAAATTTATTTGTAACATTATTCCTATGTTAAGGATTTATTTCACTACAATCATACTTTTTCAATTTCTCTAGATTAATTAATGTACATGATTAGTACAATCATTGATTTAAAAATTTTCCAATAAATAATAATAATTTAATATTATTAATGATCCAACTATTTTATAAAGTCTCAAAAACACTCATAATAGACGTCAATTTTTTTAGTTTTTTGGGAATTCTAGTGGAAATGACCCCCATTACTTTTCATAATAATCTATAATTTACTAATGAAAACCACACGAATGTAATTAGGTAGGAGGTGTTTCCAATAGTGGGTATACAACTCCTTGATCGATTTAGTTGATTTCCAAATCCATAAACCATAAATTTACTTTCCTCAAAACAATTCTCTAATTTATTATTAAACAGACATTTCCCTTAAAACTCAATACAAGTTTGGTTAAATCAACCCAAAACACTCAAGAGAACTCCCTGAAAAAAGTAGGTGTCTATAGTTTGGCCATGAACAAATCTTAGTTCTATGGTTTCTTTCTAAATCATTTAATGGAAGGCCTAGTGTAACTTAATATTATTTCAATGTATTTTATTTAATTATATATAAATTGAGTATTTTTTATCTATTACATGTACTTTTAATATTAAGTGGGTGACATCAGTTGGGGTGGTATCTATAGTAATCCATGTAAAAATGAACCCAAAATTAATGGGTTAGAATCCCATCAATATCCATGGGGATTTGTGACGGTGGCGGTGATGCATTCATGACGTTGGGAAGGAGATGAAATATGCCAAGTGATGCGAGCATGATGAGGTTGTCATGAAATTGAATTTGGTCATCGGGTAATGTTCATTGGACACTTGGCCTTAAGCCTATGGGATATCTAATGGAACTCCCTCTACCTAGATTATAAGAAGTCTTTTATTCCATAATAAAAATATTCTACCATGAATTGTTTTTTAAGATATTTTTTGGATTTTATCTAATTAATAAACCTTGTTGGATAAAAAATTTTTGTATAACGAATTTATTTAAATTCAATTTTTTTACTTTATTTATATATGTGATTTTTGACTTGTATACATAAAATAAATAATTCATCAAATAGAAAAAAAATAATGTAAATCACCTGATCAAGAGATTATCAAATGGTTTATTTATTGAGAGGATAATAAATCAACATTTCACATATTGGAATAACTCTTTTTTCTAGTCTTGGACTAAGTAATATAATTCCAAATGTTAACCTATATATCACTATGTTTGCATCATCGTCTTTCTATCTTGATCCAAATCCATGCACCTTGGGATACATCATTAATTACAAGTATTCATAACAAAAAAATAGGATAGGGGAGAGAAAGGGTTTGTTATAGGGGATTATATATGTTACAATGGAAACAAAAGTTATAGATATTAATAGAGGGAGCGATGAATCAAATAACATTAGTTAATTTGATATTAATTTCAAACCCAGGTAATAATATAAATCAAATAAATTTTAACACATACACTGGTCTTGGTCAAGATAATGATCGAATATACATGCAATAGAAATGAAAATGAAACAATCCAACATTAATTTTTTATTTATTATTGTTATTATTATAAATTCAATTGTGTTAAATTATTAATGAATTAATTAATAACATTTTTTCCAGCTTAATGATAAATTTAAATTATTTGGTGATTATCGTTAATTATGAAATTAATGGAAAATAAATAGAAGAACCAATAATCGAATATTTATTACAATATGTTAAATGAGAATTATAATTATTTAAAAATAATTACTAAATTTTCAAACCCATAGTGGTGTTCCAAAAAATTAAAAATTTAATTATTTTGTATTTTTTCATGTTAATTTTGTTTTTAATGATTACCATTAGTGGGAGAATACATGGTGTATACTATCCAACTACACATAGTATACCCCTATTTCCATGTATCTAGGTTATAAAACATGGTCTTTGGAATGGTGACTCGACCCGACTATACGACATTTACATTCTAGCTACACACTATGTATCCAATTATCATGTCAATGAGATAAACGCTTGGGCCTTTATCATGTATCATGGTGGATTACATGACATGTACATGCCATCTACAGATATAGTGTTTCAAGTGGCATGTGCCCGTTCAACAAAAAAAATGCTCAACATGTTCATTGGTGGGAGACTATATGATTCATGGACTCTAGAGATACCAATATCTCTCTAATGTCACGTGTTTGGATAATATGTCATGCATCTCAAATGTTTTTTTAAAAGGGTGTGGCCGAAGCATCATTTATTTTTTAAAGAAAAATAAATACCTCTCAAATATTTTAGTTAATGAAATTCATGTCGTGTTCACCTCATAAATTTTATGTCTGTCATAAATTCTCCTGGTTGATAGTCATACATGGTTTGACTATGTATAATGGCCACATGAATTGAGAAAATTACACCTCCAACCCTTGTAGACAAAAAGGCGTGTACATGGAATAGAAAACGTGTATTTTTAAAATCGTGTAATAGGTTAACCAATCAACACACGTCATACACTACTTGTAATGACTACATGACACACCATGCATCCCACTACATGTCAACGTGAAACATAATGGGGTACATAACATGTACTATCGAGTACACACCATGTAATCCCATCTTACTAGAATTTTTTTTGAGTTTTTAATGGAATCTTTGATCATTAACCAACATTCCATTGGCCTTTAGAAAAATTGAACTCTAATAAAAAATGATTAATATATCAAAAAATGTTAGTTCAAATCATATTAAATAAATAATAACATGAAATCAATATATAACCACAACTATGAACAGATAAAAATTCAATGGAATAATTGTAAATTTCAACGTGTCTCATATGATACCACTTGATAGTTTTAGGTGTAGTGTACATGCATAGTGGATGGTTATATATTATAATTTTTTCAATATTTCTATACTCAAACAACAATAAAATATTTTTTACATAAAATTAATAATTAATTTATTTAGATTTGGAAGAAATGCATACCTGGACTTACGATCTTACTACGATGTGAATTCCAATCATCTGAAACCCCCCTTTCAGGTTTAATTCATTTTTTTGGAGATCCAAGGATATAATCCCTCTTATAGTTATCCACATGTGGTCCTTGGATCTTCGAGTGGCACCAAAATATCTTCAGACACTAGCGTAGGGAAAAAACATTCATAATTCTTTTTTAATCACCCATTCTCCATTATTGGGGAAATAACACTAGCATTTATCATTCTTGAGTGCGAGTTATATGAAGTAGTCAAAAGAGAATTTATTATGCACAATAATTCCATATTTTTGTAATACATAAATAATAGCCATAATATGATATTTATAGAGGTAGGGTTTTGGTTGGAATATTTTTTTACTACATGATGACACATAAATAACATTAAAACACAAAATTAAACCCCCCCATAACACATAATAATAGTTCGATTACTTTAAGGGGTGTGTCAACATGCACTGATAAAAAATATTATTTACCAGCTTGTAAATAATTATTTATTTCTGGACATGATCTTGGACCATTCGTTATTCACAGTATCTATTGAAAACATGAACAAAAATTTTATTCACATAAATATATATTTTTCTTCATAATCATGTAAATAATTATTTATTAAATATTAAATAAAATGAATAAATATATTTTATTCACAATACAATGAATAAATATTTATTTAATTTGTGAGTTAAATAAAACATGAATAAAATTATACTTTGGTCTTGAGAATAATTTATAATCCACTAATTAAATAAAAATATTATTAAATTAAAATCAGTAGAAAAAATTATTTTAATAACATCTAGGACTATTTATTATGTTAATTGAGGCAATACCACTAATGTCCTAGTTTACTTTCTAGCAATGGGTCAAGAAACATAGGAGAAATAAATTAATGAACTGATGTCAAAAACCACACATGAATGCTCATTGTGTAATATAATATATTTATCTCATTCACACAACTACTAGGTTACACATATATGTCACCGAACTATATGATTGATATTTCATTATTAGACTATTTGAAATAAATATGTCATTACACTTTGTCCATGCAATTTATTAAATAGCCTTATTTTAATAAATGGTATGAGATATAAACTTCTACAAATATGGAACTAAAAAATCTAACCTAAACTTTTTATTAATAACAAGATATAAATGACACACCCAACATATCAAACCTCACCATGAAGTATTATCGTCATGGATTATGTAATATATCAATGTTTCTGAGTCATAACATGCATCAATAGTAATCCTAAGTTATAATGACCATTACACATGCTTGAAGATATGAATATCGGATGAAACCAAAATGTATAGAATTCCTACTAGTAGGTCAGTTCTCATAATATCCCATCTTTGATATTATTATGTGAAAACTTGATGAGAACAAGTCTCATCTACTTATGAGTACTCACATGATATTTTATATACAAATGATCATATTAGAGTATGGTATCCAACTACAGAACTATATTAAAGATATATCACCAAATAATCTCAATGTTCTCATCATAGTGAGGAACTACTATGGCATTATCAATGCTATTTATACTCTAGGAAATTATCAAAACACTATTTTATAGAAGGATAATCAATATGAGATAATATATTTACATTAATTTTAGTTGATTTAAATTTACAAGTAATATAACTAAAAAAGTTGTTGGTTCAAAAGAACCAACTACAACACCCTAGGCCCTTGCTGATAGTTTTTGGCCTCTAGCATATGTGGAGGCATAATTCAGGCCATGTGGAAAACAAGTTTAGGGAACTATTTAGTGTCTCATATTTTAGGACATCAAAAGTGGGTTTAGTGATTATTTTCATTTTTTATTAATGTTTTCGTTTGGCTCAAATGTGAGTAGGAAATTTTTATAATTTGGTAATCATAATTTTCATGGGAGTAGCAAACCCACACATTGGGGAAAATAAAAAATTTTGGGTTGTGATTTGGTGTTCTGGAATATGACTGTTACAGTTGAACTAATTTAACATTGGGGTGATGCACAAGATTTTTAAAGTTTGTTGAATTTGAGGATTTTACCTTAATCTTTGAACATGTATTGTTAGGGATCATTTCATATAAATTATAATAGGAAATTATAGATTCATATATCTTGAATATGTTTTTCCATATAGATAAATATTATTGTGTTCATTAACTATATTTACAATGGTTGACGTAGGTTCTATGATGTTTATAACTCAGATTATGCTAACACTCCTTGTACGGGAAAAATAATTGGATTATGTGTTGTGACTACATCCACCCAAATGATTTTTAGAAATATCTTGATTTTAGTACCTTAATTAGCTATTTATATTTAGTTTGATATGTGGACAGTTAGTCACAAGAGTAAAAAGATTATTCAATTAAAATTTCATGTATTATAATTAAAATTTATAGAGTGTTTGTTCCTCAATAAATTGAAAATGATGATACCTCTAATTGAACCATAATAAAATTATAATTGGAGTTACATTTAGTAAAATTTCCAACTTATAAAGAATAGAACACTAAAACATGGTAATCATAGATGCATCTAACTAGGCCTTGATATATATATATATATATATGAAAATTTAAAGAAATTGATTATGTAGTTTCCTATTAAATATTAATCTCGAATTGGTTTCAATTTAATGGGGATGGAAATGGAATCTTGAATGGTGTTTTTCTGTATAAATTGTAATTAAAAAATCATATACCAAAACCCAAATAATTAAAAAAACAAATCATACAAATTCTGTAACCTTAGACCATAGTTAGTTTTCTTAGTATGTGTCAGGTAGTGAACCCTTATGGATATCTTTTATTATGGGATATTCTTACCACGTTCTGAAGAATGTTCATGGAAATTATAGATATATACCTCCATGATGACAGTATATTAAATTATTAGAAGTTGGTGATAGCTATTCTATTGAAGTGGTGGGACCTAACCCTTCATTACTTCCACATGAAACACCACTTGTTATTTATGACTCCGGTGCTAAAACATAGATTTTGAAAGGGTTTCTAGTCTTAGTAAAATCTACCAAGGGAGATCCATGACCTGCACAGACAATGTCGATGTTGATATGGAAATTCTAGCAGTATCACCCACCTAATTTTTATAAAATGGAGGCCCTAGTATTAAGATTCATTTATAGATTAAAAATTATATATCCTTGAGAATATAGAGACACCTCTAGAATGGAGGGTTAATATTTACACTTATATGCTTCTAGGCTCTACCAAGCATTGGTGGGATGTGTTAAATCAGGATCATTATCATTATGGTATGGTTTAAGATGATTTGAATATTTTTTATATGAATTATTATTTCTTGAGATTCTGATATCCATCCATGTGATATAGTTCTGGAACATAGAGTAAGGAACAATGTACGTCATGGAATATTAAGCTCATTTCATAGAGATTCAACATTTTTGTGTAATTTGTTTAGTAAAGAGTTAACCTAAAAAAGATGTTTAGAGGATGGGATCATGTTTCCTATATGATTTGAAGTTAATATGATCCACATGACTATTGATTCAGAGAAAGATAAGTAAGACATTTTTATGGAGAACAACATCAGGTCATTTGAGGGTACATAAAAGGGAGGTTCTTTTCCAAGGTAGCGTAGTTCTTCCAGTATAAGGAAAGATCATTTGGATAATTATTTATAGAGTAACGGTAGTAAAGGTATTCACATTAGTTGTCTAGATATATTCCATTAGTTTGAGATATAGGGCCACATAAAGCCGCAATGATATCAAGACCTATTGGTGTGCAATGACTTTGGATGAATGGGTCACATACATTGATTCTATTGATCAATACCATATATTACTAGTGGTATAAGATACAAAATAGATCCACATTCTAGATAATGACTATTACCACCACATCAGGAATAGAGTTGGAGTACAACCCACCACACAGTCTGTGGAGGTAGACATGGTCAACGATCCCATATTAAGAAGATGAAATGAAATTTTAGTGGAAATTCTTTGGGTAGTTAGGTTACAATGTAGGGATTTTGGTCAGGACAGATGTATGTGGTAAGATCAACACCTAAGGAAAAGGGTTTTGGGATACCTATAGTACAATTTATAATCTTAGTTTCCTCCAAATTGGTATATTTTTTTATTAACATGGGATATTCACTTTCTTTTATCTAAATGTCTATCCATGAAATGTTGAGTCCTGATGGTATGTACTTATGTGAGGTAATTAATTCAGATACTCTGTTGTGAGTGTTATTAGAAAGTATGAAAAAATACAGAGAGAATATCCTTGAGATGGGTGGATATAATTTCTTATAAGACCTCTTTATTGACAAGATGACAGGATTCGATATCTTTCTCGTGATGAAATTATTTTTTATCTATAATGATCATGTTAGTTTTTTTTATGATATGGTGTCTTTTACATCATCCAAGGTTCATAACTATAATCTAAGGGGTTAATGGGATTTCCATGAAATTCGATCTTAACCAAGGAATTCTGAGTTGGGTAGATTAACAACACAATTTGTTACCCTTTATATAAATGATCGGGGGATACTTCAGGATGATTTTCCTTCTATATTATATTATTTTAGAGATGATGCCCCATTACTTTTTTATCCTTCCTCTTGAGAGAGAGGATGTGTTTACAATTGATATAGTTATAGGACATGGACTAGTATCCATTCCTCCCAAAAAGATGGCTCCAAATGAATTGTTGGATTTCAATAGGCAGTTATAAGATTTGGAAGCTATGGTTTTTTTAGGCCAGTACTTTCCCATGAGGGAAACCTTTTTTTTCACCATAAATGTGGATGGTATCATCATAAAATTCATGGATTACCATAAATTTAATAATGTTATTGTTAATAATCAATTTCTAATTCCTCTTATATAAAACCTATTCGGACATATCTAAGGAGATCATGTTTTCTATGAAAATGATTTGACGTCGGGCTATCATTAGGTTTGAGTTAGGCCTTCAGACATACGCCATAAAATGTTTTGAATAAGATATATCCTGTATGAATATTTGGCTATTTCATTTGGTTTAATGAACCTTACTACATTTTATGTGGCTCTGATGAAGTGGGTTTCCCCCTGAACCTACACTCGTTTGGGGTGGTATTCATTTTTGACCTAATCTTGTATTCTTGTACTCAACACGACAATGAAAAACTTTTTATGATTATACAAAATTCCTTGACTGAGAACCAGATATTTTCTATAATAATCAAATGATACTTTTGGATCAATAAGGTAAAATTATTAGGTCACATAATCTTAGAGACAACAATATTAGTTTACCCAGAGAAGGTGAAGGCCCTGGTTTTAGGGGAGCTTCTCAAGAACTGTTTTGACCGACATATATTTTTTGTGTATCTATATATTACCAGAACATCATGCAATATAATTTCACACATATAAATACAAATTATGGGTTTGAAAAAGAACATATTTAAATTCATATGATATGGATCTTATGAGATGGTCTTTCAGAAGTTGAAAGGGAGATTGACTTTAACACTGATCATGATTCCTCCAAATCTAGGAAGAAGCTATTTAGTTTGTTGTGATGTGTTAGTTATCAAGAAAAGTGAAGTCCTATTGTAGGTTTAGAGAGTCAAGGACTTGTCAATTGGGACCACATGAGAATAAATATCAAACACATGACATATAGTAACAACTATAATACAAGAAAGGCATTATTGGTGGCATAACTTGTTGGGAGAACTCTTTGTGGTGTATAATAATCCCAAAATACAAAAATATACATTTAACTAGAGTGAATTGTATATCAGACAATAAAGGAAGTTTCAATACCTCTAATCCTATGATCTTTTGTTTTTTTATACACCTAAAAAGGGACATGTGTTGGCATATTCTCTGAGACACATGACATAGATATAGGTCGTTCAGAAGTCCTGTAACAAGCTGATGTTTTTTAACTTATTATATAATATAAACATCTCCTTCCAAGAGTATCACTGGAATAATATACTTTCTTATTTATTGGTGAGTTATTTACTTTTGGATAATGTTATGATCATACATCTTTCACCACTACAGAATAAGCCATTAATAGTGTTTATTTTTTTCTTTTTCAGTAAAAAAATCAGTAACGACTAGAGCTCAATTAAACAACGAAGGATTTTATAAGTCCTAGAAAAGCAAAGATAAAGGATAAATCTATAGCGTGATTCTAGATTTATAGTAAAATATAGCATTATAAACAACACATGTACAATAAATATAACACCAAAAATAGAAAATAGGTAACATACTAATTATAAATGAAATAAAATTTATGAACCCAAATTTCTATAAAATCTATTTACACCAAGTTCAATTTTTTAAGTTCAAATTCAATACCCCTTAACAATACATTAAGATTTTAGAAATATTTCTTTGGAAATATGTAAACATGGAAATTTTAAAAACAATATAGGTTCACTTTGGAATCACTTCCTGAGTTTCAAAACATTGAATCCATTTTAGTTCATTTTTAGGGAAATCCTTTTTCATTTAAAAAACAACATTAACATTTAAAACATTGTTCAGTTTTTAAAAAAATGAAATTTAAAATAGGAAAGACTAGAAAACTTCTATGAAAAACACCACCCATTCTATGAAAAAAACGATTAATAAAAAATTCATAAACATTATGGAAAAATGAAATGAATAAAAAAAATATAAAAGAAAATAGTAAATTAACAATTTAATTCCTAACACGGTTTTCGTGGAATACCTGTATAAATTTTGATGTTCCCATGGGATTCTTTCAAAATTAAATCAAGGGAATACTCAATCATTATGAAACAAGTTAAATAAATGTTTGGACTTGTGTTCATTAATTATTTACATTCTTTCATTTATATAAGTTCGTTATTAGAAATTATCTAATATCCCAATCTTTTTAAGACTCATATAGTAATATAGCTATCATATGTTTGGGTTATGTAACCTCGCTTTTTTTTGCTAAAGTGACTTGAATATTACCTTGTATAAGACCTTTATTTATGAAAATTAAATTTCTATTTGGAACATATTTATGTTCTAATATCATAAGTAATTTTAGTAAAATAGAATTTAGTTTTAAATCATGAGTTTAAATGTTATGAATATACATAATTAAGTATTCTCTTCTATACCTTGATATAATTACTATAAAAAAATCATGAAAAAAATAAATGCTACATATACAAATATGGGTTTTTAAGTGGGGTGTGAGATTAATAGGAATCGAAAAATTCACCTAATAGTCAATTAAATTTCATTGAATTTTTTTTTTAAATTTTCTCCCCCCAATTTAAAAAATTGTTTCAAAAAATTAATGTATACATGAATAAAATATAAAAAATGTACCGCTTTTTAAAATCCTTTGAAAAAACCTTCTTGAAAAATTAAATTCAACAATGATTAAGATAAATACATTTATACATTTATGGATTAAATAATCATTTTAAATTTTTCAATAAAAATAAAATTTTTTCCAATTAGTGAATGAAATCGTACATTTAAAAGTGAAGATAGTTTAAAATAATAATAATTTAGACGTAATATCTTATGAAAATAATTCGAAATAAATTTTATTCATTCAAAAAAATTCTCAAAATACATTTTATAAGAAAAGAAGAAAGTAATTTTAAACATAAATTAAAGATGGAATACTGATCAAATATGATCCATTACAATAATGATGTATAATAATGATAAAAAAAGAAATTATTCCTACATTTCCATGAAATGTAAAAATGGGAGAAAACAATTTTTATAGAGGGGATATATAAGATAATATCATCAAATGAAATATCATAATGGGAATATCACTTTATCCTAAGGTGGGACCATATTATATATATACACTAGTAGAATCAACAACCCAAGAATTCCCAAATATAATGTAATGCCCCGACATCAATTGCCCAAAGTCGGTGAATTATTTTATAACATTAGCATGATATAAAGAATTATATCCCGAAAGACCGATCTGTTTAGTAGCCTTGGAATTACTGGATATATACATAACATTTACATTACATCAAGAAATAAAAAAACAAAATTGTGTCCCCATTGAACACTCTTACATCCCTTAGCATATTTCTACAGGTTAATCATAATATACTATTTCGAATCATGGGAAAACTAAAACATTGAAAGGGGTGAGTTCAGATGCCCAGTAAGGATAAAAATATAGTGTAAAAATTTATATAAAACAATAAACATTAAATGAATTTAATAATAATTGAACACAAGACTTTTAAACATATGCTTTTGCATAACATGGAAAAAATAAATCAAATAATTCCATTTACTTTAGTCGAATAATCAAATGCAACATCAATAATAAATTTTATAATGATGGAATGCATAATCCCGGACGTCATAACCACATATTCAAGGCCTCATGCCACGACTAAAAATATAATTTTTGTCAAGGCCTTATATCAAGACACTAGTTTGTCTCATGAGACTTTCCGATGTATTGAGGAGCTATAGTAGGATCCACTTGTCACTTAATATGTCCAATTCATTCCTCATATGAAAAGAATGAAACATAACACATTCTTTAATATTAAAACAAGCATATGAAATGTCAATAATTAAACCACTAACCATGAAAAGTATAAAAATAACACATCCACATTCACACATATCACAAAACCTTAAATACAATATATATGATTGTATCATAATAAATAAACATCAAACAAGCATAAAATCCAACAAAAGATGTTGATATAGATGAAATCAAAACTATATGAGATAAATATCTCTTTTTATATTGAAATAATTTAAAAATCATGTACTTTTAAAGAAAAAATTTATTTTTAAAATATTTTAAGAGCTTGTATGTGAATATTTGGAGGTGTTATAATGGTGTAAGAGAGCCACACATGCCGTATAAGTTATAAAAACATTCATTCCTTAATTTTGTCTAAAAGGTCGTAAATGACCTTGTTTGGAAAATGACAGAATTATTACATTATAACAATTATATATAAAAAATCAAATAAGGGTATAAATGACTTTAAATCATAGTCTAGGAAATAGTAAAAATGTTTTGAAATACATTGTTAATAAATATAGATATGGATTATAAATAGGTCCTAGAAGATTCTTAGGTATACACAATCTCAGATAATGAAGAGATTGTAGAATTAACCCGTACCTAGTACTTTTCCATTATTGAGAGTATGTTAACCTCTTTTATAATAGTTAAATCATTTTTATTAATTTTTCTTAAAAACCACATACATAAATGTGATATCATATATGATCATCTAATATTGGTTTGAAAGTTATATTTTAGTACTATCATTATTTCGGGTGTTAACTAATTCGTTTCCATTTATATGCTTGGTTACATAAGCAATTTTTGTTATGGATAGGATATATTTGATTCATATCAAAAATTTTATCAAGTTATTAAACATTATTTTTATTCATAAATTGAAAATTATTATTTATTGTTAATATGGGGAATGAATCTCATCGCGTTCGTGGAGACGGTAATCCGTATGTATGCACGAGCGAAAATATCATTTTATTGATGCTGAAATCATATGTAATTGGATGTTATATCATATATACAGAATCATTAACATGTCATATTTATTATTTACATAAGTTATACTCATTATTCTACCCATCGAAAAAATGAAGTGTTTGAATAACAAACTATACCACGACGTGGAGACAGTAAGCCGTACGTACGCACAATGTCATTCATTAGATGGATTGAATACTGTATATGATCGTACCATATTTATAATAAAAACACAATATTTTAATGGTAATTTATTTATTATTTAGGTATGGAAACAACAATGAAATAGAAATTGGAAGTAGAAAATAACTTTGAAAGAGGTGGGGAAATTATTACCTTTTCTTCAGGTGTTTCCTTTTGAGTTGATCAAAAGGGATCCATAAAAAGTCTTTCTGATCAATGTAAGGACTCTAGGTCTAAGTAAGGGTAATTGGGAGAATATTTTAGTAGGGTTTGGCCATTACAAATGGCTTTGGATGTGTTATTTTGAGAGAAGGGGAAGAACCCTTTTATAATAGAGGTGAGAATCACTTTTGGAAAATATTAAAATATTATTTTATTGTCAAATCTTATTCAGCTTATAATGGATCCAAAATGATTAATTTCGAGGAAAAGGTGGGGATGTGTAGAAATCCTCTGAGCCAATAGGTTTTAGATTGGTTTTGGTCACTATAATAACCTTATCGTTTAGATTTATCTCTTAGTTAAATAGTTTAACTTTTTCCATGTTTTCTTGTATTATTATAATAAATGGTTAATAAACTTACTATAAAAAGCCAAGAGAAACCCAAGTTGTCCATTATTGATATATATATCCTTATAAAATCTTTTTTAAGAACCTTATATTTTTAAGATTATTAAATAAATTAATAATATTGTATTATTTTTAAAAATCATTTATGTCAATTTTGACACTATTTGGTGTTTCATTTCTGAGAAAGTTATAAAAACTCTATCACTTCTAAAAAAATTTATCTAATTAACCCTTACATGTCATATTAACCTAAATAATTAGTGGAATTCATCAGAAGTCTCAATTTAGATTTATAAGGATATTTATAACATCAATTATTTTAATCATTCATTAATAACGTAATTACTGCATCATCATTGTGTCATAAATAAATTTAATAATTTAATGTCTAAAAAGAATAAATAACAAACCATTATGTAGGATATAATTTTATTTTTCTAATTAATATTTACAGTCAAATTTATCTTTTGTGGAACCTTTATATTAAAAGTGTTTTAGTTATGAAAATTTAAATTGAACACTTTTTACAATTAGTTAAATAAAATAGTAAATATTGTCTATGTGAACCAAAAGGATCATATTTTATTCCTAAGAATTAATTTAGTAAAAAAAACTTATCCAATAGAATTATGAAATCTGTTAGGTTAATTAAAATGTAATTTTTACCTTTTATTAGCTTATTTACTTTTAACCAAGGTAAAAAAAGTCAAATGTCACTAATCACCAAAAATTATTTTCATCTTATTGAACCACATTTTGCATAATAATTTTAACCATTTATCTCAGATTTTTGAAATTGAATTCACCGAAACGGTAAAATTATGTTTTATGCAAATTTGAAAATTCCCCTAGAAGGTGGGTAAAAGACGATAAAAAAATTAATTAAATTTTTATAAATCAAATTTTAATATAAAATGACTCCAAGGAATTGAATTGAAATAATATAGGTATTATGTATCTATTATTACTTAAAGAAAATTTAAATAGAATATTTAATTATTTAAATAAATATTTGGTTTTAATGAATAATGCAAGGATTTTAACTATTCATAAAAAATTTAATGTTTTATGAAAATTACAAAAAACTCATTCTAATGTAATTTTGATATTCTGAATCCAAAAAATGAAGTCCATTATGAAATATAAAAATTATAAAATTTCAAAAAGTTGGTATTACTCTTTATAACGGCTAGTTCGATTAGTCATGGTGTGCAAGAACTCAAAGTTACATACCACACAAAATATTGTATTAATCAATGAGAAATGTAATGTGGAAGCCTAGGGTGTTAAATTTCCCCATACCTCAAATAATTTCATCCTCAAAATTTCAGGAATATTACTGCATAAAAATATTTGGGTGTTTCTTCATAATAATTTTCTCAGTTTCCCACATTGCCTCTTCCATCTTATGATTTCTCTATTGAATTTCCACCCGACGGGTTATCCGGTTTCTCCACACATGTTCTACGGTAACAAGAACCCTGATTGGATCTTTGCAATATGATAGATCAGGTTCCAGTTCAATTTCCCCATAGGTCAGTACAAGCATTTGGTCTGGGATGTATTTTCTCAACAGTGATACATGGGACACATCATTAAGTTTGGAGAGACTTGGGGGCATTTCCCAACTATAAACTACAACTCCAATTCGTTCAAGAATTTCGAAATGTCTGATGTACGTAGGACATAACTTTCCCTTCTTACCGAATCATATAACACCCATCCATCCATTCAATAAAAGATGATCTCCTACTTCAAATTCCTAATATTTCCTTCAGTTATCACCATATCTCTTTTGCCTACTTTGATCTGCTTTGATGTGGGTTTGGATTACTTTCACCGTTTCCATTTGTTTCTCAACATGTTCTCGGCCTACATGTTTTCTTTCACCAACAACATCCCAATACGTTGTTGTGCGACATCTCTTTCCATATAATGCTTCATATGGTGCCATCAGAATACATGAATGGAAGCTATTGTTATTGGGAAATTCTAACAGAGGTAAATATTGTTCCCACATACCTTGAAAGTCATGTCAGAAAGATATCAACATATCTTCTATGGTTTGAATAGTCCATTCTGATTGTCCATCAGTTTGAGGGTGGTATGTTGTGCTCAAATGAAGTTTAGTATCCAAGGCCTTCTGAAGATTTTTCCTGAATCATGATTTAAAATGGGGATCGTTATCAGAAACAATCGATAGGGGTACTCCATGAAGTCTTAAAACTTCATTAATATATTATCTTGCTAAACTTTCAATAGGTAAATATTCTCATATAGCATGAAAATGTGCTGACATGGTAAGTAGATCAACAATGAACTAGTTTCAAGAATCAAAGAATTGGAAACAAATTTGGGAATATAAAAAGAATAAATACACCTTCCTAGTGATATCATAGATGATGCATAGCCTTCAATAATAGTGAGTCAAAGCCTTGAAGAAAAAGAGAATGCATCACGCACATTGATGTAGTAAATGGGAATTGAGATTTATTAAAATTGAACGACAATAGAAAAAAGGTACATAATAGAGAGAGGGAATATAAAAAGAATGGAAAAAATGAAAATAGAGAAACTCATAAATCATCTGGCTACTGAAAAATATATAGAAAAAATCACCATATGAAAAACCCAAACAAGAAATGAAAATGTGAGAAGGAAGAGAAAATGAAATAATTTGGACTCAAGAATTGATTCATCTGAGAGAATTTAGAGATAACAAAAATTAGGGATGCATTTGTGCCTTGGATTCATTTGATCCTTAGTATATTTGATCCTTAGATTTGAACATTGGATTCATTCGAGACATGATTGGATCCTTAATTTGAGAATTGGGTTTGAGGAAGAGGAGCATCAGTAAGAGGGGAGTTATATGAATTCTTGAGAGGTCAAAACTGAAATAGTTGCAGATGGGGTTCTTTAAATCGAATGGGGGGTCTTTTATCAGCACATCCCAAAAGTCTCTGATTAAGATAAATTTTATCGGTGTTAAATTAATAAGCACTGATAATATGAATTTTTATCAGCTCTAAAACTTTTGTACTAACAAAAGAAATCTGTTTCAGCCCTAAAACTTTAGCACTGATAATTGATTTGTAATTATAATTATACATTAATTTTTTTGAATATATTTACATAAATTTTATAGTTATATTAATATATAATGAATTATTTTAATTATATAAATAGTTTTTTAAAAAATTATGCATTTTTTATTTATAATTAGAAATATATAATTTTATAAATATAGTATATATATATTTTATCATATTCGTACATATATTTATAATTATTGATTTATACATATAAATATATTTACATAATAATTTATATTTATATAATTATTTAAAAATTTAGTAAATATATATTAATATTAATATAGTGAATATATAAGTTATTTATCTATAAATATAATAAAATTAAAATTATATTTATATTTATACATTGAAAATTTTTATATGAATATGTAAATATATATATATTTTTAAATATATAAAGAAAATAAATAAAAATATAATAAAAATATTCATTATTTTAATATATTTATTATAATTTTATATTTATTAAAATATATGATTATTTATTTATAATTATACGATTACATTAAAAATAATATTTATATATTTACATCATTATATATACTTATGAAATTATATATATTTAAAATATAAATGTAAATGTAAATATAAATATAAATGTAAATAAAAATATAATTACAAATGTAAATATAAATATAAATTTAGTAAAAAAATCAATATCTAATTTAATGTAATATTACGGTATAATAATTTAAAAATTTATAATTAATTATTTATAATTATATAAATACTTTTTTTGAAAATAAAATATTTATTTATGTTTTATTATAAATATATAAATTTATAAATATAGTAATTATACAATTATAAAAATATTTTATTTATGAATATTTATTTACTGATATTTCTAAACATTATTAATGAATATATATTTTGATGTACATCTATGTTAAAAAAGAGCGTAATTGAATAATTAAAATTAAATTGTCATTAAAAACATTAAAAATCAATAAGTATTTTTTTTAATTATAAATTATTAAAAAAATAAAGATATATATTGAAATATAGATGAATAAACATTGAAACTATAAAAATATTTTAAATAAATAAATATAAATAAAAAATAGAAAATGAATAAATTTTTGACAAATAAATAATATTAAGCAAAAAATATAAAAAATTTGAAAATAATACCAAAATCTAATAATAAAAAAAATAAATTAGTTAAATTTACCGATTAAAAACATATTATATTAAATATATCATATTATAATAAAATTCTAAAATGATTACTATAATTTGAATAAATTATATAAATATCAGGTTTATGTGCTTCAATAATAGATTTCACTAATTTATTAAATATTTGTGTGTTTGTATTGTAGATAAAAATATATTAATTACATATATGTACGCGAAATAAATTTAACAAATGTTTTATATAAGTTAAATTAAAAAATCAAAAGAAATTCACTTATTTCAATTACTCGATATATATCATCATCTTTTTTAAATAATATTAAAATTTAATTATAAACCATTCTCCACTAAATATAAAACTTATTTAATGTAAGTATAAACATGTTTTACTATATAAATCACATTTATGAAATATTAAATACATATATAGATATAAATATATGCATATATTTCTATATTAAATGTATTAATGAATAATTATCTATAAAAACCATTAAAAAAGAATAAGACATTAAATTGTTTTTAATTATTACATTTATTTCATTTCCAAAATTTATATTTGAAAGTTTTATTTATTATTAGTTAAAATAAATAAATATATATATAACTTATTATTTGTTATTAATAATTAATTCATTAATAATTTTTTTAATAATTTTTTAATTTACTCATATTTGATTTTTTTTTAATTATTACAATTTATTCATTTTTTTGATTAATTTTTAAAATTTATCCAATTTAATTATTTTTTATATTTATATTTTTCATATACCACTTATTAATATTTATAATCAATACATATGTATATTAATTATATTCATTTTTACCTATAATTCATTAATTAATAAAATGTTTAATATTATTCTAAATTTACCCAATTCTAATTTTTACTTGCTTAATTATTTCATTTTATTCTGTTTAAATATCTATATATTTGACACACACTACTAATTAATATATATAATATATATATATTTTTATTAAATTTATTAATATTTATCAATAATTATTTAATAAATATATATTTAATATTTTTTTAAATTTACACATTTTTAATTTCTATCTATGTAATTATTTCATTTTATTCATGAAATTTATTAGTGCTAAAAACAAACCGATATTAGATACCATTAATGACGGCAAAAAATAATGATCTGATCAAGGATACACTTTATCAGTGCTGAAAATAATTTATTGACGAGGGGTATCATTTACCAATGCTGTAGAAAAGAACTATTAAAGAGAAAATCAATAAGATTTTTTTTTTCACGTGATGATAATGGCCAGTGGGGTTAAAGGCTTGTTTTGTAGTAGGGTTTCAATCCTTGGTGGCTTAATCCTAATAGAGAGTGTTTCAAGTGAGGGAACACCATTGGGTTACATCATTTACGGGGATGAGGTATTGAATATTGATGGTCACATCTGGGTTCATAGAGACATTCAAGTGGAATTGATGAGAGAATATCATACATCAAGTAGGGAGGTACATCCCACACATAGAAATATGTACCTTTACATACACCTCTAATTTTGTTGGCCTGGGATGAAAAAAAAGATTGTGGGGTTTTCCACGCAGTGTTCGACTTATTATCATATGAAGGCAGAACATTAGTGACTAGTAGATATTTTATAGCCATTTCCCATCCCAACTTGTAAATGGGTTGACATCACCATGGATTTTGTGATTAGCTTACTGATATCCCTTATAGGTAGTGATACAATATGGGTGATCTTCGTTAGACTAAAAAAGGTATCCCACATACTACCAACTAGAGAGACTTTTTTAGTGGATGAACTATGAATACATTACCATCCCGAGATTTTTAGACATTGCAATGTTCAAAAGATGATAGTACGAGACAGAGATACTCAGTTCACATCGTTGTTCTAGAATAGGTTGTAGAGTGCTTTTGTTTCATTAGTACTTATGAGTAAAACCTATCACCCACATACCGATGGGTAGTCATTGAATACTATTTATGTGTTAAAGGACACAATCTTGGAATAAATTCTATATTTTGGAGGTTTTTCGGAGAATCACATAGCTCTGTAAATGTTCTCCTATACTAATAGCTTTCAAGAGACTATATTAATGGAACGTTAAAAGGACTTATATGATAGGTTGTTCCATTCGCCTCTGTGCAAGATAGAAAAAGGGGAGGTAGTACTATTAAGACCTCAGATAATCCAATAGACATTAGAGGAATTAAAACTTATTTTAATGCATATGAATTTAACTCAGTCGAGGAAACATTCATATTCCAACCATCATCAATGAATCATTGAGTTTGAGGTCGAGGGTTATGTATTTATCATGTTTCACCAAGGATGGGGCATTGTTTAATTAGGTTGTAATGAATGTTATCTACTAGAATCATTGGAATTTTCAATATTTTAGAGAGAGTCAAATAATCATATTATAGTATAATTATTCCTCAAAGATAAATAACTATTAATTATGTATTTATTGTTTCTTAGTTACATCACTATTTTTAGGAACCATCACATTTTCTACATCTAGATTATATTGAGTTAGATATCAATGATGATTTTGGGAAGTATCCTATTTGGAATGTTGATAGGGGGATGAAGTCTTTATGAGGGAGGATAATCCCTTTATTACAGATTCTATTGATTCAAAACTATTTATAGGACAAGATCTGGGTTAGAGAGGGCAACATATGTGCTTTGTGGCCGAGACGTTTCACATATTTTTGACCAATCACCCTCTGGGAATCTCGAGGATAATTTGTATTATGAAGGGGAGGTTCTAAAGTCCCTGAATTTTTACAAGGTGCAAATCCTTTAATTTTTTGTTTGAATCTTTGTTTCTGAACATATACTTTTGGTTAAATGATTAAATAATGGTTTAGTAGTGTTGAAGGAATGTTCTAATCCTAGAGCACTATTTTTTTGAGAATCTTTGAGGCTCATGGTTGGAACACAGTTAGTAGTAACTGTTTTAGTCTTCCTTGCATCCTATATTCAAAGGGGTATGGTTTGACAAACCATAAAAGGGGAGTTTTAATACCAAGAAAGAAACTACAGACCTATTTTAGAACAAAAACACATGGTTAGAGCATGATTTCTTAAAATGTGTGCCTAACCGTGTGAGGGGTGGATACCAAAGATAGTTTTTTCATGTGGATAGCATTTGGGTTGCACAACCAAATATTAAAAATGTGTGCTCCAATAAATAAGGGTAAAATTACCCTTTTTGTCATAAAGTTTTATAACCTTTCACCATCATTTTCCATTATCATTATACACAATCCTCTCTACCACAAGAGCTCTCATCTATGGCTTGAATCTAGGGTTTGAAGCCTCTCCCTCATTTGGAATCTGATCAGAATTCCATCTATTTCAATGGAAGTGTAGTAGTACTTGATTCAATTTATTACCTTCCTTCCATTGTTTATCTATCTATCTTAGGTTATATTTTTTTCAATATAATATGACTTATCAAATTCTCACCCTCTTTAAAATTTCTAATTGTGTTCGGCACTAATATATTTGTTCATATCCTTATAATTATCAGATATATTAAATTAATTTTGGGAACAAATACCAATACCCATTATGAAACTCTTTTAACATATTGGTGGTCGGAACCACATAAAGGATCCCCCATTTGGGTGATTCCTTATATACATGAGCCATTAAAAACCATTAAATTTAATAGACTGACCATTAAAAATTAATTTAAGCTAGTTATTATAAATTAAATATGATATAATATTGGATGTACCTTTCACTATTACCTTTTTATTTCATATTCAACTTGATTAAAATAGAATAATGCTTTATAAATCATTTTCATTAATATTTAAAAAATAATTTACTAAATGGAATATAATGAAAAATATGAAAGTGAAAATAAATGGAATTTGATTCATTATAATTGAGGGAAAATGTTTATAGACATTTTTTTACATTATATGAGTGTTAAGACATAACCTATAGTTGGATTCCTATTGTAATTCCCCAAACACCTATAGGATGGTACAAAAATTTGTTGACAAAATTTCCAATGGAGATAGACTATGTTGAATTTTGATTAAATTATTTTTACATGAATGCATTACTACAATATAGATGATTTACTCAATTTAGACATTGAATTTAGAAATTCCTGGATTATCTCTATAGATTCATCTTTATGTCATCATACAAATGACTCCTATGATAATAAGCTTGGGTTATACTAATTCTAGATATATATTTACTTTGGAAATACTCCATGATATCTGATACAGAAAGTTTCTCAATGAAATTCCAAGAATATACCCCTCAGATTACATGTTCACCCATTTTCATAAACTACATGGTTATTACTATGAATTTTCATGACATTATATGTTTAAGGATTCATTGGATTCATGTTGGGTCATATGCCATTATTATTATCACACTAATACTCTTATTATATACATGGTCCTTAAATTCTTATTGGTTACCTATTCAGTGATATCCATATTTTGTCAAAGTTGTTATGGTCAGAGGGGTATCCCATTAGGGAACCAATACTGACTTAGTTTTTATTAAATTTTCTTAAAAATATATTTATAATTTTACCTTCACTCTTCTAAATTTTTAATAACAATATATAATACTTATAGGGACCATTGGTGGTGGCCAACTGAGTTTGACTAACACCTTGTTCAGTAAAATAATTGAAACTCATAAAATCTTCATAGTAGAAAGTTAGTACCAAAGAAAAGTTCTAAATTGGGAATTTTAATCATGATATATGGAGGTGTATGAGATCATAAGACTGATCATGGAATTTTGGTGCCTTTTTGGTTTTTAATTTTGATCTTTTTTTGTAATTTTTCTTGTATGTCAAGATTTTTTCTTAATTAAAGTTTTTGTATAGTATTATAAAATATTCAACCTTTATATTTGACTTTGTTATTATGCCCTTTTATCAGTTTATTATTTGTAGATGATTTACTTTGTAGAAACCCTAAACTGAGTAAACAAAAGTAGGTGTCTGCTTTATTAGATTGGTATAAGATACAAGGAATTGTATCATAATGGGATGAATAGTTTTTCAGTCATAGAAAACTAGATACATACAAGGTTCACATATTACATTTGAGAAATAAAAATAAAAAAGACTTATTTTCTATATAGAATAACATTATTCCCACTACAACATCCTTTCGTATCAAAAAGATCACACTTCATGGATTCCTAATAATATAAAAAAAATAAGTGTGAGTAAATATGCTGAGTAAGGGTTAAGTATAGTAGAATATATCACATATAGATATGAATTCTCATAATGGAATGGTAAATAACCGAATACGCATACTATTTAAGTAGATTTTTAATCATTATTAGATAATAGTTAATCAATATAGTATGGTAAATAATTGAATGCAAATTTTATTTAATCTGTAAAATGATAATGAAATGCATCCAAAACAATATCTTTGTTAAAATATAATGGATAATAATAACTTAATTATTAATGATATAAAATTCTAAATTATTGGACATCATGTGTCCGAAACATGATACCTATACCATTAAGACATTTCACATTAATGTTTTAATCTAATAGGTAAAAAGTCATTAAGTTTGTCCAACTAATTTGAAACAGCATGGAAAACAATTATCTTACTTGACCAACTAATTTGTCTCATGATACATTCAGAAACATAAAGGGACTATCTATAATTGGGCCGCACCCATATATTCATTACCATTACTTTCCTCATTTATCAAATAATTAAATTATTCCTGAAAAATGTGCCTTAACCTTAAATATCTTAATTGACCAAAAAATACAGTTTAACAATATTTCCCAAGCTATTAATGTAACTATCAATGTAAACAAAAATATGTTCAAATAAGATATGGTTTAAAAAATAATCATATCCATGATAAATAATATAGATATTTTGGACAAAATTCACTATTCAATGATAAGATGAAACTGAATAATCTATGGGAATGTAGTGATAACAGAACTAAATCAAGGAAGTTAATTTCAAAAAAATTTCATGTTCGAAATGATCATAATTCATCCATAAGAATAAAAATTATAATATCAATACAATATATACCTAATGGATAAAAAATAATGGGTTATTATCATTGATGAATAGAACTACCATTAATATATAATTTAAATAACTCTTATGGAAAATATTATTTTTATATTGGAAATCACCTGTTAAAAGTAAATATTGAAGAAAAAAAATCAAATCATTTTTTGGTGAAAATTACCTTCAAAACATATAAATTATGTTTTAAAGCATTTTTTGGTCATGATGGTTGGTAATTCTATTTCTGTTGTACATGTTAAAACAGATATTCCTTTCAGTTTTTTTAAAATCCAAAAGTAAAATGTATGGATAAAGATATTAATATTACTTTAGGAAAATTAAAATGTAATAATGGATAAACGTTTCTTAAATAAATCATTTTCACAAGGTCTGAATCTTTTTGGAAACCATATTTTGAAAACATAGATTGGAAGAAAATAGATTTTCGACCAAATAGAGAAATGATGTCGGATATTCCAAACAACATTTTCTCAATTATTTTAAGTACCAAAGAGTAGAAAAATAAAATTATTAATTTAAAATATAATGAATAACCAGATGATAAAAAAATAAAATTATTTTATTCGATAATTATATGATAATTCCCTTTTACTTAAATTCAAGTATAAGAAATCTTAAATATAATGAGATTATGATTTAAAAACATACTAATAATAGTGTGTTGAAGTGAGAATTAATCATTTAATTTATTATGTGTATAAACCATATATACACACAAAACTAGTGTATTTAAAACCAAATATAATCAAATAACATTACACACATAATCATAGAATATTATAGATTATGGAGAAGTAAAATAACCCAAAGCTTTATTTTGGTTGAATGAGATTTAAAATCCTATATAGTGGGTTTAAACGTGATATTAAATCATTCCAAATGATATTAATATTTATAATGTCATATATGATTCTTTAAAAACATCTTATCAACTTTTCGTTAATAATATTCCATTATTATCATTGTTTGGATGTTAATAGATTTATTATCCATTTGTGCTTTGTTAGGAATATTTAGGTTCTTGTTAATATTTTATAGTTTTATAATCTAAAAAATAATAAAAATGAAATAATTATCATATTAATACATCAATTATAATATTATTAACAATAATCAATGATTATATTTTGAAATTAATTAAATTAAAATCATTTAGATGGTATTCTACCAGTACATATAAGTAACCTTTCTATTTTTCGATGATCATTATAGAAAGGTGGTAGGTAGTATTTTTATTTACATAATGATAATATTATAATAAATAGTATTATAAATCTTTAAATATAATTAAATATATATTCCATTTATTTTGGTGATGAAAATAGAGCCACATCGCTTCGTGAAGGTGGTAGTCTACATGTATAGGAATGAGGTTGTCATATTTTAGTAGGTGAAAAGTTGAAAAACATATTATCATATAATACCCTTTCATGATGATATATATATATATATTTAATATAATTATAAATTTTTTATGTCACATATAATCTTTATATTTATCCTCACAACCTTCCATGTTAAGCATTACTAAAAGAAAAATCGCATCGCTTCTTCAGGCGGTAGTCTATCGTACACACAAGCGACACTAATGTATCCCAAACAGAATAGAAATTAAAATAGTAATATATGATATAATGAATATTAAGATATAATAATATTATAAATATCATATATATACTTTATATAAATCATAATATCCAACCATGATAGGGGTTAATAGAAAAATAAATGACATCATTTCAAGAGGTGGTTGTATGATGTACACATGAATGATGATTTCATAACCTATTTGATTGAAGTAGAGATATTTTTTGGTAATGAACATAAAATAAAATAAATTAATTATGTTTTAGTGAATGAGGTTATTATATCATACAATTTTAATTTTAATTTATGGTGGTTGAGGGAGAAATAAAATAAAAACAACTACAAAAGAATGTTACATCATCTTCGGGTAACCACGTTAGGTTTGTACCAGAGCCATATAAGGATGGATTTATTCCAATAAAAAGTATTCTATGATGATGAAAGAAAATTTTTAATGTTTTATTTTTTTAAATGGAATAACCAAAATGGTTTTAAGGTGTGAAGAAGATAGAAGAGTGGGTAGTCCTATTTAAATGATGTGGGTGGCAAAGTTGTATGTTTTGAAGTTAAAAAGGTATATCCAAATTTATCACATTACAGAAGAAAAAAATGGAGTATTTTAAGGAATTATAAATTAAAATGTCATTTTATGTCCATAAAATATATATTAGGATAGTTATTATATCATTTAAATTATTATATTTTTAGTTTAACCCCTATAAATAAATGGCTGCCTTAACCGTGATAATTAATTTTTACTATTTTTAATATTCATTATGGTAAATAATTAGATTGACCACATTGTATAATATATGTTATCTTAATTCAATATATGTAATTAATTTTTCAAGATTAAATTCATTTTTTTAAATTATAAATTTAAAATCAATCATGCAGATGTGATGAGAAAGATAATTTTTAAAGAGAAAGTGGTCGAAAGTTTACTATGTTTTTATTTAAAAATTATATATGAAAATTATTAAAACTACATTAATTCGAATAATAGATATCTAATTGATCAAATTTTACCATAAAACCTGTTAAATATTCATTTTATCTTTATAAATAGTTTTCATGAAAAGACAGTATTCAATTAATATTCATTATTTTTATGTATTCATAAAAAAATGAAAATTTTTAGAAAACATGCAACCATTTACCCTATGATAATTTGTATATTAAATATGAAAAATTAATTTAATTTTATCAGATAAATTTTAAAATTTTTTAAAAATAAATTTTAAATTATTTGTTTAAAGTGCGACTGAATCGTCTTTTTGTGAAAATACATTTTTTTCAGAATGCATTTCTCTTTCGTTTTATTATTTTACATTATTTAAATTCAATAGATTAACCTAATATTCATAATTTATTTAATTCTATGCATGATCACCCATTTAACTAATAGATTACAATAGTATATCATAAAACAATTAATTCAATCTTGGGATTTCATGTTACACAATCTGGCGAGAAGATTAAATGTAATGAAATTAATTTCATGGATTGTTTGTTCATGGTTTTTCGTGTCACATACTATGTATAATAAAAAAATATTATTTTATAATTTAGGGATGTTACATTCTCCAAACCTTAAATAAATTTCAACCTCAAAATTTATACCTGATCTCAGTAATTAAGTGTTTCATATTAAAAAATTATTTTGTTCAAAACCCACAACATATAAAAAGTTTATAAAATTTACTCCTAATTAGAGAGATATAGATGTACAATGGTCATATGGAATAACATATAAATTGGATACTATGTTTGGGAAAATTGGTGTAAAGTAAAGATATTGACTTGTACTAAAATAATAAATAATTATAAAGAGATATACATGTCCTTGATCACTAGAGTATTAGAGGTCAATAGAACATTAAGGAACTAAAAACCAAAAACATATAACGATTTAAAAGACTATTTATTTCATCTAATTTATGTTAATATGATAACCTTTATTTTTAAGATCTTTTGTTAATATTTGTTAACAATTTTATTTTATAAGATTATTATGATATATAATTACTTGATATATTTAATTTTCACAAGCACAATTTCATCATTTGGTTTTGATTTTATAAAACTGTATTCATCAATTACTCCAATAAATGAATATCCCCGAATGAATTAAATACGCCTCATGCATTAAAATTAAATTTTAATAGATCATGACATCCATTTTATAATTATAGGTAATTCTATATATATCTAGTTATTATTATAGAAAAATGTCAAGAACAGGTTATCTAATGTGAGTAAATCTCTAAATAGTGTTGTAATACATTAATCTCTATATCTTAACACAAAGATCAACATAAACTATTTCATAAATGGTTAAAATTATAGGCCTTATAATATTTTATGATCCAAAACATTATAAAAGAGGTTACTAAATTTTCTAAATGAACTTATCATTAATCCCCCCTAACAACATGAAGTGACTCTTAATCATCACACACCAAACATGTTAATACCATCATCATGAATTTTCTAGGAACATCTTAATAACAAGAATTACAATAAAATGTTATTTTAAAATTTGTATGATTCCTTATTCATATTTTAAAACACATATTGTTATATATATTGGTTAAATCGAAAGATATTGTTGTTGAGAAAATAAGGTTTCCTTAATACTTTTCCATTCCATCAAGTTTTTAAAATCACAAACACTATATATTAAGGAAAATTTATTTTCCCCTATGTTTTATCCTAATAAGGAAAATTTTCCTTCCTTAAGGAAAATTTATCCATATCATGTTTTCATTTTTCATATCAAAATTTCTCTAAACCTAAATCATTTTATTTGTGTGTTTAAAATTCAGTTTCAAATCTAAAACCTCAGAATCTAAAAAATACATATATATAGACAATTCTATTTTCATGATCTGAATTCAGGTTTCGAATTCTCTAAATTCGTACTCCAAACATTCTGAGTTCAGACTCAAAATTCTCTGAATTTTGACACTGAACATTCTATGTTTAGACTTAAAACTCTATGAATTCAGACTTCAAACATTTTGAGTTCACACTCCGAATTCTTTGAATTTAGACTTTGAAATTTTTGAGTTCAGACTCTGAATTATCTAAATTCATACTCCACAATTTTTGTGTTCAGACTCCAAATTCAATGAATTCGGACACTGAAATTTCTGAGTTCATACTCCAAATTCTGTAAATTGTGAGTTCAAACATTTGGAGTCCAAACTCCGAATTCTCTGTATTCAGACTCCGATCTTTCTAAATTCAGACTCTGAAATTTTGGAGTTCAGACTCCGAATTCTATGAATTCAAACTCCGAATTCTATGAATGCAGAGTCCTAATTTTTATAAATTTAGTCACCAAATTTCCATGAAATTCAAACATTAATATTCAATAGAATTTAGGTTCTGAATTCTTTTGAAGACAGAATCCAAATATTCATGTATTATACACAACTAAGTGTTTTTTTATTTTTCTTTGAACTTTTCACCCCAAACTCTGAAGAAATGATTTTTATTAAGTAACCATATTTTACTTACTCTTATTTGAGTTATGAAATGATGTCGTACATTCTGTTTTTAACCAACCGTTGTTTGAGTGACACATGTACAGGTCCCTCCGAAATTCAAAGTAAAATTTGACTATTGGAGGAGAGAGTGGACCATTTAGGATGTGCCTATAAATATAATCTCATTTGAATGAGCTCAAAACCATTGATCAATCTAGAGATTACATGTTGTAGAAGTGATTTCTAGAAAGAGATACTTTATTTCTTTGTGCGTACTGAACATCTTGTTCAGAATTGCTTTATGCGACTCCGAATGTTGCTGAGTACATTTGTGGGCTTCTGAGGATCAGAAGAAAGAGGTGCTGACTACCTTGAAGTTCGAGGAGTTGTGGGGATAACAATACAGACACCGATATTTGTATCAAGGGCTTAACCTGGTATGAGAATGACAAATTTTTTTGAAAGTATAAATTAAGGGACCTTTATCCACGGTTATTGGAAACCTTACTATTTGGGATAAAATATTTACTACTTGTTACCTATATTGTTTCAGTTTTCCGTTTCCTTTTGATTTGTAATGAAAGTATAACAATATTATACTTTCTTATACTTGTACTCTGATTAGTAGGATTCTATATGCTTTAAGTTAGAATCTTATCTTTGCAAAATTTTCTTAAGAATCATTTCTGGAACCACATTTCTTGAATTAAGAAAGTTTGTATAACTAAGAGGTCTTCTGAATTTACCTTGTTTAACTTTGTTAAACATTTCCATATTTAAAATTACCAAAGGATTTTTTTAAATTATACAATTCACCCCCTCTTTTATATTGAGCATCTAAATTCATCATTTTGATCTTACAGTTCAGAACACTCTCAATGATATTATATAACACCCTTCTAATAAATCATCAATTAGACCCAACGTAGTCATTAGTAGACAATTTTTGTTAACCATAACAATCATCTATTTAACCCAACACCATTTTCTAAAAATTAAGAACATATTAAGGATTATTATTCCATCAATCATGTATTTTTCATATGAGTTAAACATTCAACCCAATCATTTTTCTTTGTCATCAATATTGTTCGACATATACTTTTAAATCCTTAATAAAAAAGTACTACAATACAATCTATATACATATAATAATTCTTATAACTATGATAACATTAATGAAATAATTAAATTTTACAATTCATGAATTGAATCATAATAATGTTTTTCATTCCACTTAATAATTATTAAATTAAAAATCGTGAAATTCAACCATTAGCTTATTTTGAGGTATATTTTTTCGACACTTAAGACCTTAATTTTCTAAGTGACCAAACTACTTAACGTCAAATCATTATACAACAGAATTTTTTTAATCCCATTTAAATCACTAGAATGGTGTACATTATCTCCAAACTTGTATAAGACTCCTATTCCTTTTATGAATGTGCTATGGTGTTTCTTTCTACAATTATGACATGATTTTAACACCTCCGAAATTAAAAAGATTAACATTTTATTCAGCACCGAATGTGAAAAGATACAACTCTCCTAGAAAAGAATATTACAACCAAAGAAATTAAAATATATTTATTTTCTGATAAATTTAATCCATTCAATTTCGCTTGATACTCCCAATAATTACATTATTCAATAGCTTATGTAACTTTAAAGGCATTTTTTACCTAACAAAAGAATACTGTAAATATTGTAATTTAATATGATAGAAAAATTATAGCCATGTGAATGGAGGGAATGAATAGGATTCAATAAAATTGAAAAATATATAGTTTAACATTTTTATTAACTTTCTAATTATTATCAATAAAATAATTGTCATTTTAAAGAAAAAGAAATGTTTTCTTAAAAAATATGTTTTTTTCTAAAAGACTGTTAAGTCTCACATCGTGCATATAATTTAAAATAATTTTCTAACACTTTTAAAAATATTATTTAAATCAATAATATACTTTTTTTATATTAGACTATCTAAATTATATTCGGTTGTGTTTTTATTATTTTTCTGATATGTTTCATTTTTTATGAATATTGATAAATACTAAATTTTAATTGAAAACTTCCTTTTTTAATTATATTATATATAATGTTTAAAATATAATTTCAATTATTTATAGTAAAATTAGTTCAGTTTTATAATTATTAATCAAATTTATATCATTGGGTTAATTTTTTATTGATTCCTGATATGAAAACTTTGTAAACTTTTAAAAACATTCCCTTTAATAACCTAATTTTTATAACATTTGCATGATTAAATTTAAAGTAACCTTTTCTAATTATGAGAAATGAATTTAAAAAAATGGATTAAATATTTTGAAATATAATATTTTTTAATTTATAAAGTGTTAAAATTAACATTTTACCAAAATTATGAGTGAACACACTAAATATTAATTACCCTAGTTAACATAAAATTTAGTTTACCAGGGGGTTATACTAAAAAGATAAGGGGATAAATTACATATAAACATTTCAAAAAACTGTTACATGGAAATTTTCATGACATTATAACTATAATGATTGATAATGGTTAATTTTTGTTTTACCTTTTTACATATAAATAACGTGGGATCACTCAATTAATTTAAAAAATACCAAGTTTTGCCTATCCCCCACCAATAAAAGGCCACCCCTTTACTCTCCTCTACATGCATTAAAACCACATTAATTATGCTTATTAACAAAAAAAATAATTTTCCAAATTCTCTCAATTCATCTTACAATATTTATTTGTTTCATCAATTCTCACTAGGATTTATTTATTGCAAACATAAGAAGGATACCTAAAGAAGTGTTAATGATCTTCAACAAGCATCCCTATTTTAATTAATTTTCCACCTCGTTAAATGTTCTAAACCAAAATTTTATAATAAAATATGTATATCATAGATAATTGGATATTTTTATAATAATTTCATGACCTAAAACATTCTCAATGGGTTACCAAATTATCATTCATATTTATGATAGACTGCCACCTTGTGAACCCATTTCTCTTGTTTTTCCATTTCCAACTATCAAGGATGTGTATGATGATGGATATAAACTATATGAATTATATTTATAGAATATTTATATATCTTTAGTCACCATATAATATATATCTTTTTACCAAAAATTCCGTAGGTGATAGGATAAGATCACTTATGTGTACGACTGACTACCGCCTTATGAAGTGATGTGATTCATCTTTCACTAATGCTTCACATGGAAGATAATAAAGAGAAATTAAATGATTATGTAACACCCCAGGTAAATAAAGAATATGAAATTTTCATATTTATCCATATTTTTGAATAAAATATTAATAAGACTATAAAGGGGACGCTATGCTCGATGGCGTACCAAACACGCAACAACGTGTTTCTTGGGAATCTTACGTTGCACTCTAATAATAAAATAATATTATTTTAAATGGTAGTTGACATGTAGCCGTTGTATTGGCGGGAATGGATAGAAATAAATAAAATATTATTATATATGTTTTTAAATGTTTTTACATTTATCCAATAAAAGATAAAGGATTAAAATACGGAATGAATTCAATTTTTGGCGTATATGCCCTAGTTTTCACTAAAGGTTCGCTTATCACCTTTTGATGGTGAACCATAATTAAATATAGTTTTGTTCACTATTATACATCCTTTTGGAACAAATAAAACTCTTCTTAAGAATTGGGACATCAAAATTTACTTTGTGTAAATTTTTGGTATCTTTCTGATAAAGTTCATTTTTTAATGAATAGTGTAAAATGTTGTATTTTAATTTAAAACCTATTTTTAATATAATTTATTTATATGATTAGATTATCTTTTGAATTGGTTTTAAAGTGAAATTAGAATATATTTTTACCATTAAATCCAATAGTGGTCGTTATAATAAATTTTACTTTGAAATCAGACTTAAACTAGTGTCAATCTTTTGATACATATTATTTTATAAAAACACGCTATTTGCTCTGACAGCGGGAATTAATTATTAAATTAATTAATGTTACTTATATGATTTGAATTTTGTAAAATAGACTTCATTTTTGAATTCGTAATATCAAATATAGCTTAGGGTGAATTTTTGGGATTTTTCTGAAAAACTTCAATTTTTGATGAATAGTGAAACCACTAAGTGGTACTTATAAAAACTGATTTTCCGTTTAAATGAAATTTTGCCACCTTTGTGTTTGTAATTTCAAAAATCCTTCATACATGGTTGTCATTAATAAGTAAAATGTGGTTCAATGGGATAAAAATAATTTCTTGGTGAATAGTAACTTATTAAGTTTTAATTGCGATTAGAGGTAATTAATGTAGTTTAAGGTAAAAAATAATGTTTTAATAATATGAAATGAACTTGAAACATGTCATAACATCGTTGGATGTGTCATGGCCGACCATGAAAACCCATAGGTCAACTTGGGGACCCCATGAAGCAACATTGGTTGGAAAATGACATTAATATCTTTTTATTTAAAGTTAAAGTAAAAATGAGACAAACATGAAATGTTTTACTAAAAAAATTTTTACATGGGGTTATACAAATCATATTTTTGACTATAAATATTCATTGTAAAGATAAAAATATTTCCTATATCATAGTATTTTTTATAATTTTGATACATTAAATAAATTAAATTATTTGTGACATCATGATGATGCAGCGATGACCTCATTATTTAATGATTTAAATAAAATGGAAAGATAATGTAATATATAAGACCTACACATGTCCAAAACCTATTGTATGAGTGGATTTAGAACCCTTATCACCTTATCCTAGAAACACATTAATGTGGGACCTCTTAAATCTTAATACCATTTTAAAATAAAGTGACATTTCTTTACCTTCCAAGAGTGCCCCTCCTCTCCTCTTATAAAAGGCCCCCAACTCTACCTCCTTACCCACACTCCCAAGCCTTTGGCTCGGCCCAACTCTTCCCATTTTGTCTCTCCACTTCCCTCTCTTACTCCTTGAAGCCTCACTTTTGGTATAAGTCTTCCCAAGGAATCCTTTGATCTCAATCCAAAGAGAGTTACCCGATTTTAAGGTAATGTCTTCACTTGAGTCCTTTTGTTTTATTTTGCTTCTCAACCCCCTAAACTCTTTTTATTCATTTATTTTGTAACAAATACAGTATCATCAATATCTTAGGATGTTTTTATAAAAAGTATTCGAGCTACACTTTCACACACCTACATCTAATGGTTAAAGAACATACTGTTTCCGTGGATGGTGAATTTCGGCCTCCCGAAACGATGATTGTTCAACATTCTTTTAACACCTTCAAATCTGGCCATTAAGATGACACTATATTTATATATGATATATAATATTTTTATGTTTTCCTTATGATTCTGTATTTTTCATTTTTGGCATACCTTTATGGTTTCTATTATGGGTAAACACGATATCTTCATTTAAGGAAGTGCGGACTACCGCCCCCTCAAAGTGATGTGATTCGTTAATGCCATATGTGGGATGTATAAAGGATGGATTTAAATTTATTATATATGATACCATACTGGAATTAAAATAATATTATGTATCATTATGTTTTAATTCCATTAAATATGAAATAGAAATGGAAGTAGCGTTCATGCGTACGTACGGCTTACCGTCTCCATGAACGGTACATTTCATTTCTTATCTCAAAATGTTATATAATATTATAAGTACATATATATCATGGATATATATGTAATATATTACATATAAATTATGGATATCATTATTGAATTATAACATATAAATATCTCTCTCATTTTGTTTTAATTCCATTAATATGACAAAAAATGAATATAGCGTTCATGCGTACGTACGACCTACCGTATCAATGAACGGTGCTGTTCGTTTTTTATATCCAAATGATATGGAATAGTATAAAATGAATATTTACTGGATATATATGATATTTTAATCATTAATACTATTTTGGAAATTATTTACTTATAACTACATGGGAAATCTTTTTTCAAACAAGATCATTTTTGACTCATGTACCAAACATCGGCAAAAACGTCTGATATGAACTAACATTATTAAACAATTATTATAACATTATAATATGTGATATGAAATGAATAATAATCTCTAAAGGTGGTACTTAGGAAATTATTAATTGACCAAAGTTTATTATTCAGGAATATAATGAAACGAACAAGTCAAGTTGGACTTGAGGTAAGGGATCCTACTTCTCTCTTTATTTTTAAGTACACTCTTTTATGTCATTCCTTATAAGCTCATCTTTCTTGTTATTGGGATGTTATTTTATATTAATCTTACTCTAATTTTTATGTTCATATTATGAGAGACCCTATTCTCTCTCATCAATCCATTTTGGATGTTTTGAGTGGCGCCGTTAGGCTGCCGAATTTTCGTAAGAGATCTAACCTCTCTCTTTCTCTTTAAGTACTCTCCTTTATGTCACTTCTTTTAAGATCCTCATTGTTATGATAGGGGATGTTCTTTTATATTCCTATTTTTGTACATTTTATTTTAATGTGATGAGATACCCTATTTGATCTCATCAATCCATTTTTGGAAGTTTTAAGTGGCGCCGTTAGGCTGCCAAGTTTTCATAAGGGATTTTTCATCTCAATTTTATTCCTGTGAGATTTATGCTACATTTGCCACAATTTCCTTTTTTTGGTCTATCTAATAACCATTATTTTACTCATTGTGTAATATTATTTCATTTATGAATATTTACATCAATGTTGTATTGTCCTTCTTTCACGGGGCGTATGTTTCGAAAGATACCCATGTCGGTAAGGGAACCTTTCACCCTCCTCTTTTTAAAATAATTATTTTGTTAGGTCTTTTAATTCACATAATATTATTTTGGGATATGTTCTTCTGTATCCTTATTGATGTAAATTTTATGTCCAAGTGATGAGATACCCTTTTTATCTCTCATCAACTCATTTTCTGAATTTTGAAGTGACGTCGTTAGGCTGTCTAATTATTTCAAGGGAACTTCTTAACCCAATTTCAATTCTTTGGGGTAAACTTATACACCTTGAATATGTCATTATACGATTATGTGTGAATATCCTCTGATTGTTTTACACTTAATACCCACTTATATTTCGTGTATTCATTTTTCACACATAGTTATGTAACTGATTTATCCTTAATCCAAGGATACCATCTTTGTATGGGACTTCGTCTCAATATCCTTTCATTGAGGCATATTTTGTTTTATACACAACTTTCTTTTATATGGTGTATAAACCCCTTTTACGTTTACCTTTATCCAAAAGCAATCTTTTTATACGAAGCGTTTTACTAAACGACAAAAGGGAATGTTTTTGTCGTATGTATGCGGCGACAATGACTTCTCCGCCGCTGTGGCCATTATTTGAGTTTCGGATTCCTCTACAAGCCATACCTTCTTTTTAAAAGAAAAATAAATACCATGTTTTACTTTTCTTTTATTTTGTTATTGAAAATGGTTTTCATAATGTATTTATATCAATGTGTTGTATTGATATCTTTTTATTGAAAGGTGGAAATGTTATGTTTCCTTTATGCATGTTTTATGTGATAATATTATGTTATGGTTCTTGGGAATTGGTATGAATACGGGTGGTTCCGTGATAAACTAAGGGCGGGTGATCCCGATATAGCTCTCCAATTCATTGGGTAACGCGAAGGTGTGAAACGTTAAGGTTTCTCTGAATAGATTTAGGGAATATACTGTGATGGGTATTCCAAACGTAACCAAGAGGGTTACTCCCTACGTAAGAGTGTTATGAATGCCTCAAGTTACTTTATGTCTTACGATTTCTATGATTTATTCATTGTTTGATGAGGTATGTTAAAGTGCCTATCTTTTATGGGTAAAGTATGATTTCATTCTTATGTATATATGAACTCATGTTTCCTTTCCATATTTTTATAACCCTTACTGAGCTTTTTATGCTCATCCCAAGTATTTGAAATGTTTTTCACAGGTCAAGGGAAAGGTACATGATGTTATGATAGTGTCAAGGATGTGTCAAGTAAGAATCCGGGTTTTATTTTAAATAGGTTTCCGTTGATGGGAAGAATGAATATTTTCTTTTATGTAACCACTTTGTTTAAATGTGGAATGTAATGCAAGTTTCATGATCTAATTCTCTAAAACTCCAAACCTAAAAAGATCCTCAATGTGTGATCTTGTAATAACTAAAGATTAAGTAAGGATTAAGGCTGGGGCCTTATAGTTGGTATCAGAGGTCGGTTTAGATAACTTTATAGGTTAGGGTATTCTTTAAGCATAAGTGACATTACCATAATGGTTAGGATTTCAGAAAGAGTCATTGTTTTAGATAAAGTGAATGAGTTAGTATATCTTAGTGTTTACCTTCCTCATTAGTACCTGATGGTTTTGTTGATATACTCACACTGACATTTCTGTTTTTAGTGAATGGATGGATCTAGCAGGCACCAAAGAGACAACAAGTTTGAAGGAAACTTTGGTGGTTCTCTGATTAAGATACTAGATAAAATGGAGGATTCAATGAGGGAACTTGTGGTTGTTCTAAACCAAATATCAAGGAGTCATGATCAACCACTTGAACCTTGGTATGTTCTGTAATGCATCATGTACGAGATGACCAATCGATGTGGAAGTTCAGGTAATAATTATAAAGGTAACCATTAGAGTTTATATGATCCTTACTTTTGGGGTAATTATGGGTTAATATATGATATGCTGGAAAATGAAAGGAATGAGATAAACTTGAGGTTAAAATATGTTATGATCATTTTTTATGATTTTATCTCTTTTTGGGGAATTATTTAAGAATTATATAGTTTTGGAAAAAGGACAAACGACAGACTGTGTGACAACCCGTCGCGTCGGAAAAAGTTGCGGGAATCGAACCCACAACCAAAGTGCGACTGGTATTTCTCGCCTACCACTGGACTACGTGATGTCCCTAGTTATTTTGACTGATTCTTTTTAGTTATATTATTTTATGAATTAATAGTAAGTTGATTTTGGGTTATTTATGAAAATGATTAACCTATCATGGAGGATATGTGATTAGGTTAATTACTTTTCAATACGAGACTTTAGGAGAAACTGATGTTGTTTGGAGATAAATGTTACGATTTAACTTGGAAGACTATGTGACTAAATCCTTCAAATATTTGGATTTAAATCATAGATTGGTTTACTTTGAAGAATTTTATGGAAAAATAGTTTATCGGATGGTCCTCGTTGAACTTTGGGTTTTGTTGGACAAATTTTGGAGATTAAGCATATATTTTCTTTTTAAAGGGTTATCCTTTTCTGGATTATCTGACCTTGTACTAACCTTTTTGGTTTTGTTTTTGGATAAAGCCTAAAGACATGGGAAGTATATAGTTCACTTTGGTGGATTAGGTGATTCTCTAGAAGTTGATTATAGTACTCTTAATGCAAACAAGTATCCCTAAATACTCGTCTTTTGTAAAAAAATATGAGTTTGATTAAGGTATCTAGTAAAAGTTGAAAGTCAACATGATATGTGATTATGTTTCCTTATAAATAAATTTCTCAATAAAAATTTACTTAAAACAAAAATTTTGTCTATTAACTTTTCCTACTGGGGAATCCAATACCGTTTAACCCATCACAAGTTTGTGATTTTCTTATGTTTAACTTTCTCCTAGAAATATTTACTATCACTCTCTCTCAAGAACATGACCCTTTTCTTTTTCTTCCATGTATATGTTTTTATACATGGAATCCTAGTATGGGTTAACTTAGGTGACCTTTGTACTTATCTTCATTTATTTTAAAGTTATTGTTTTACCGACTCTTGTTCCGATGTGAGACTTTCAAGGATGTTTCCAAGCTCAATTTTAAAAACTGTGAGGAGGCAATTCCCAAAAAGGGTGGAAGGATGTAACACCCCAGGTAAATAAAGAATATGAAATTTTCATATTTATCCATATTTTTGAATAAAATATTAATATGACTATAAAGGGGACGCTATGCTCGATGGCGTACCCAACACGCAACAACGAGTTTTTGGGAATCTTACGTTGCACTCTAATAATAAAATAATATTATTTTAAATGGAAGTTAACATGTAGCCGTTCTATTGGCGGGAATGGATAGAAATAACTAAAATATGATGATATATCTTTTTAAACGTTTTTACATTTATCCAATAAAAGATAAAAGCTTAAAATACGGAAAGAATTCATTTTTAGGCGTATATGCCCTAGTTTTCACTAAAGGTTCGTTTATCGCCTTTTGATGAAGAGCCGTCATTAAATATAGTTTTGCTCACACTTATACATCCTTTTGGACCAAATAAAACTTTTCTTAAGAATTGGGACATCAAAATTTAATTTGTCTAAATTTTTGGTATCTTTCTGATAAAGATCATTTTTTAATGAATAGTGTAAAATGTTGTATTTTAATTCAAAACCTCTTTTTAATCTAATTTATTTATATGATTAGATTATCTTTTGAATTTGTTTTAAAGTGAAATTAGAATATATTTTTACCATTAAATCCAATAGTGGTCGTTGGAATTATGTTCACTTTGAAATCAGACTTAAACTAGTGTCAATCTTTTGATACATATTCTTTCATAAAAACACGCTATTTGCTCTGACAGCGGGAATTAATTATTAAATTAATTAATGTGACTTATATGATTTGAATTTTTTAAAATATACTTCATTTTTGAATTCAGAATATCAAATATATCTTAGGGTGAATTTTTGGGATTTTTCTGAAAAACTTCAATTTTTGATGAATAGTGAAACCACTAAGTGGTAATTATAAAAACTGATTTTTCCGTTTAAATGAAAATTTACCTTCTTTGTGTCTTGAATTTCAAAAATCTTCCATACATGGTTGTCATTAAGAAGTAAAATGTGGTTCAATGGGATAAAAATAATTTTTTGGTGAATAGTAACTTATTAAGTTTTTAATCGCGATTAGAGGTAATTAGTGTAGTTTAAGGTAAAAAATAATGTTTTAATAATATGAAATGAACATGAAACATGTACTAAACTCATTGGATGTTTCATGGCCGACCAATAAAACCCATGGGTCAACTTGGGGACCCCATGAAGCCACTTTTCTTGGAAAATGACATTAATATCTTTTTATTTAAAGTTAAAGTAAAAATGAGACAAACATGAAATGTTTTACTAAATTTTTTTATATGGTGTTATACAAATCCTATTTTTTACTATAAATATTCATTGGAAAGCTAAACATATTTCCTACATCATAGTATTTTTTTTATAATTTTTATACATTAAATAAATTAAATTATTTGTGACATCACGATGATGCAGCGATGACCTCATTATTTAACAATTTAAATAAAATGGAAAGATAATGTAATATATAAGACCTACACTAGTAAAAAACCTATTAGATGAGTGGATTTAGAACCCTTATCTCCTTATCCTTGAAAAACATCAATGTGGGACCTCTTAAATCTGAATACCATTTTAAAATAAAGTGACTTTTCTTTACCTTCCAAGAGTGCCCCTCCTCTCCTCTTATAAAAGGTCCCCACCTCTACCACCTTACCCACACTCCCAAAGCCTTTGGCTCGGCCAACCTCTGCCCATTTTGTCTCTCCACTTCACTCTATTACTCCTTGAAGCCTCACATTGGGTATAAGTCTTCCCAAGGAAGCCTTTGAGCTCAAATCAACGGGAGTTACCCGATTTTAAGGTAATGTTTTCACTTGAGTCATTTTGTTTTATTTTGCTTCTCCAACCCCCTAAACTCTTTTTATTCATTTTATTGTAAAAACTCCAGTATCATACATATACTAGGATGTTGTTATAAGAAGGATTAGAGCTACACTTTCACACACCTACATCTAATGGTTAAAGGACATACTGTTTCCGTGGATGGCGAATTTCGGCCTCCCGAAACGATGATTGTTCAACATTATTTTAACACCTTCAAAGCTGGACATTACAATGAAACAATATTTATATATGATATATAATATGTTTATTTTTTACTTAAGCTTCTGTATTTTTCATTTTGGGCATACCTTTATAGTTTCCATTTTGGGTAAACGCGATATCTTCATTTAAGGAAGTGCGGACTACCGCCCCCTCAAAGTGATGTGATTCGTTAATGCCATATGTGGGACGTATAAAGGATGGATTTAAAGTTATTATATATGATACCATACTGGAATTAAAATACTATTATGTATCATTATGTTTTAATTCCATTAAATATGAAATAGAAATGGAAGTAGCGTTCATGTGTATGTACGGCTTACCGTCTCCATGAACTGTACATTTCATTTCTGGTCTCAAAATATTATGTAATATTATAAGTACATATATATAATGGATATATATCTAATATATTACATATAAATTATGGATATCATTCTGGAATTATAACATATATATATATATCTCATTTTGTTTTAATTCCATTAATCTGACAAAAAATGAAAGTAGCGTTCATGTGTACGTACGGCCTACCGTCTCCGTGAACGGTGCTTTTCGTTTTTTATCTCCAAATGATATGGAATAGTATAAAATGAATATTTACTGGATATATATGATATTTTAATCATTAATACTATTTTTGTAAATTATTTACTTATAACTACATGGGTAATCTTTTTTCAAACAAGTTCATTTTTGACTCATGTACCAAACATCGGCAAAAACGTCTGATATGAACTAACATTATTAAAAAATTATTATAACATTATAATATGTGATATTAACTGAATAACAATCTCTAAAGGAGGTACATAGGAAATTATTAATTGAAAAATTTATATTATTCAGGAATATAAAGAAATGAAAAAGACAAGTTGGACTTGAGGTTAGGGATCCTACTCCTCTCTTTCTTTTGAAGTACACTCTTTTATATCATTCCTTATTAGCTCATATTTCTTGTTATTGGGATGTTATTTTATATTACACTTACTGTAATTTTTATGTTCATATGATGAGAGAACCTATTTTCTCTCATCAATCCATTTTGGATGTTTTGAGTGGCGCCGTTAGGCTGCCGAATTTTCGTAAGAGATCTAACCTCTCTCTTTCTCTTTAAGTACTCTCCTTTATGTCACTTCTTTTAAGCTCCTCATTGTTATGATGGGGGATGTTCTTTTATATTCCTCTTTCTGTACATTTTATTGTAATGTGATGAGATACCCTATTTGATCTCATCAATCCATTTTTGGAAGTTTTAAGTGGCGCTGTTAGGCTGCCGAGTTTTCGTAAGGGATTTTTCATCTCACTTTTATTCCCGTGAGATTTATGCTACATTTGCCACAATTTCCATTGAGTGGTGAATGTACTAACCATTATTTTACTCATTGTGTAATATTATTTCATTTATGAGTATTTACATCAATTTAGTATAATCCTTCTTTCACGGGGCATATGTTTCGAAAGATACCCATGTCGGTAAGGGAACCTTTCAACCTCCTCTTTTTAAAAGTCTTATTTTGTTATTTCTTTTAATTCACAGAATATTATTTTGGGATATGTTCTTCTATATCCTTATTGATATAAATTTTATGTCCATGTGATGAGATACCCTTTTTATCTCTCATCAACTCTTTTTCTGAATTTTGAAGTGACGCCGTTAGGGTGTCTAATTATTGCAAGGGAACTTCTTAACCCAATTTCGATTCTTTGGGATAAACTTGTACACCTTGAATATGTCGTTCTATGATTATGTGTGAATGTCCTCTGATTGTTTTACACTTAATACCCACTTATATTTCATGTATTCATTTTTCACACATGGTTATGTAATTGATTTATCCTTAATCGAAGGATACCGTCTTTGTATTGGACTTCGTCTCAATCTTTTTTCATTGAGGAATATTTTGTTTTATACACAACATTCTTTGATACGGTGTATAAACCCCTTTGAATTTTACATTTATCCAAAAGGAATCTTTTTATACGAAGCACTTTACTAAACGAAAAAAGGGAATGTTTTTGTCGTACATATGCGGCGACAACGAATTCTCCACCGCCGTGACCATTATTTGAGTTTTGGCTTCCTCTACAAGCCATACCTTCTTTTTAAAAGAAAAATAAATACCATGTTTTAATTTTCTTTTATTTTGGTATTGAAAATTGTTTTCATAATGTATTTATATCAATGTGTTGTATTGATATCTTGTTATTGAACGGTGGAAATGTTATGTTTCCTTTATGAATGTTTTATGTGATAAGATTATGTTATGGTTCTTGGGCATTGTTATGAAGACGGGTGGTTATGTTATAAACTAAGGGCGGGTGAGCCTGATATATCTCTTCAATGCATTGGGTAACGTGAAGGATTGAAACATTAAGGTTTCTCCGAAGAGATTTAGGGAATATACTGTGACGGGTATTCCAAACGTAACCAAGAGGGTTACTCCCTATGTAATATTGTTATGAATGCCTAAAGTTACCTTTATGTCTTATGATTTCTGTGATTTATTCATTATTTGATGAGGTATTTTAAAGTGCCTATGTTTTATGGGTAATATATGATTTCATTCTTATGTATATATGAACTCATGTTTCCTTTCCATATTTTTATAACCCTTACTGAGCTTTTTATGCTCATCCCAAGTTTTTGAAAAGTTTTTCACAGGTCAAGGGAAAGGTACATGATGTGATGATAGTGTCAAGGATGTGTCAAGAAAGAATCCTTGTTTTATTTTAAATATGTTTCCGTTGATGGGAAGAATGAATATTGTCTTTTATGTAACCACTTTGTTTAAATGTGGAATGTTATGCAAGTTTCATGATCTAATTTTCTAAAACTCTAAACCTAAAAAGATCCTCAATGTGTAATCTTGTAATAACTCAATATTAAGTAAGGTTTAAGGATGGGGCCTTATAGATTATATGGAATATACATGACATTATTATGATATTAATTAAATAATTCTCATTCTATAAATATAATATATAATATTTCATGTCTTTCCTTTTCACTCATGTAAAAATGGTAAAATCGTTCATGTACATGTGGAATACATCTTTTATTGACTAATGTGTCTCTCATATCGTTAGCATATAAAATAGATGATATATATAGGTATATAATACGTTATATATAATAATTTTATAATCCTATAATGGTGGAATATTAATTAACTCATTTCTTTAGTGATCATTTAAAAATGAAAATGTTTTTTCCAGCATAGGTATGATCTACTTTCTCCATGATCGCAACGTAGTTTATTTTTCCTAAAAATCATTCTTGATTCATATTAAAAGTAAAATTGATGTATATATATGATAATTATGTCCTGATTATTATTATTTATATGAAATATCTATATTCTATTTGAAATAGATAGATCTTTAATGAAAAAGAGGCATGAGAAAACAAGACAATTAATACCCGTAATAACAAAAACAATGAATGATTTTTTAGAGAGTAGTTAAAATGATTTCATAAAATGATCATGTATAAAATTATTCATTATAATATGGTATTTAATAAGTTAATAAATTTTTTAATAAAACTATATATTAGTTTCAATTATAATTATCTAAAATGAAGTATACGATAATGGATTTCATCTCAGTTTCTTTACATTGATTCATATTTTAATGTTAGGAAGCTAATTTCTTTTATATGATGTATATACTGGCCCTTTGGCATGTAATATCTTGAAAAAGTAATTATTAATTGTATTTGAATTTTAAATTCTAATTATTTCATCAAATTCGATTGGAATTAATATTTAACAATTGGTAAATAATTTCATAACTCATTTTCTATTCATTATGGTAATTTACTTCTTCATTATCATTGAAATTATATGATTTTTTGTATGAGTAATTTGGAATATATTATTTTTTATTTACACTTTTTTATGAGGATTTACAATTTATACAAATAGTTTACTCATTGATTAATTCTCACTTCAATTTTATAATCATTTTAGGGTTTATTTCATAGTCTCATTCTAATCACGATTGTAAATTCTTGAATTTAAATTATATGAAATTAATTGATCATTTTTTATAAACTATTTTATTTTATCCTAATCTTGTTATTAATGAACTTTTTTCATGCAATAATACCATTTTAAAACTCTTTGGTACTTAAAAATATTTGAAAATTAGTTTTTAATAAAATCCGAATTCATTTCTCCCTTTGGATTGAAATTTGATTTCATACAAATCCATGTTTTCTAATTATGTTTCCAAAAATTTAGTTATGCTTAAAAAATATTTTTTTGAATAAAATTTTACTAAATTTTACTTTTTACAATTTTTTTGAAGGAATATCTATTTCTTTTTCAAAAGAATGCTTATTTGGATTTTATTGAAAATGTGAATAAAAAGGTTTTTTTCACTTGTACGACAAGTATGGGTTTACCAGCTAGAATTTCATTGAATCACCCATTGTAATAATAAAATGGTATTTTTAATGAAATTTTCTTTCTGAATATTCTTAGAATTATTAGATATTAAATTTTATTTTCAATTGAAATTATTTTCAAAATGTTTTATGTTTTAAAAAGTGATTTTGAAAACAAAAAGGATATTTTACAGGAGAATGTTTTGAATATTTTTTTATAAAATTTGTATTAATAAATGAAAAAAACACTCTATTTCTACACCAATCGGTATATTTTGTTTTGATACCATCCTTATTCTTCCCATGCATTAATTAAATCACCTAGATTAAAGTAATAATTGGTATTCACTTTGTGATTCATTATTGTTGTCAATAAATGTGACATGAATTATTCAAAATTTATTGAAAATGTAAATTCCCCTTAAATATCAATATTATTTATCATGGATCTGGGCATTAAAAAAAATTTATATTATTTCTATTTATGGTGTTGTACATTGAAATTTATTTTTTCATTTTTGAAAAAATGGATAAACCTATTTGGTTTACTCAATATGGAAACATTATGACAATGAACATTGATTAAAAATTAAATCAATTATTAGATATTTGTAATGATTTGTAAAATCATTACATGGGTTGGGGACCATTTATAGAACGACCATCAATGCATTAGTATTCTCTAAATATGAATCAATTGTTTATACTTAGTTATATGATTTTTCTCCCAGTATGTTCTTATTTTTCCTATGAAAGGAATTTATGGTAAATGTATTACTTTTATTTAACACTTGTGGTCTGATATTTAAGAATTTCCAAAATCCAAAGTTTAGATATTATTATTTATGATGTTTTAAAAATGATATTATCTATGGATTCATTTCATTGTCAATAATTTATTAATGGAATGAGTATTCAGTTAAATACATATCTAAATTGATTATTCATGATCTTTTTATTGTTGTTGGTTTATAGATTCAATGGAATTCATTTTAAATTAATTATCATTCCATTAATTATTCTATCGAGTAATTTAAATTGATTAAGTGTCTATATATTTACCCTAAAATATTATTTATTCCTTATTGATGATTTGTTAGTTATATATGACTCCTTCTATTGTACTTAACCCGTACTGACCATTTGAGATCGGCCATCTTTTGATTCCGTTACCCATTATTCAATTATTTTTATAATGAATAAAATGTGGGCATATGACATATAGAATAATAATGTTCTAAAAAATATTTTGTCATTTGTGTATTCTAATATAATATGTGTATCATGTCTGTTTGTTGTTTACCTAGACTACATGAGTATTAGATCATTCAGGATGAGATTCCTTGTATGATATTCCAATTTAATGATGTATACATCAGCTCTAGGATACTAGGGTCTGAGTCGATATATCTGGTAATAGTTTAATTTTCGCAGAAAACCTGAGACCTAGATTTTGGAAACCATAGATTAAGGATCATAACCCTATGATATTCTTTGAGGATAAGTATAGAAGATCATATTAATGTTGTCGTATTATATATATTATGTTAATTTTCCATGAAATACACCCCATTAAGGACATTACAAGTGGATGTGACTCTAGAATAGATGTTCTTTTGGGTAAAAAATGTAAACTCGGTGAATTAGGCCGGACCTGATCATCATCTGGTACACGGAAACATACCTTAAAATGCGCATGGTTTGACACTCCAAGGTGATATTCTTAAGATATTTCCCACTTTCATTATGAATAATTTTGAAGGATTTGAATTGACAATGAAATTTAATGACCTAGGTGAAATCATTGACCAATGAAAGACCTATGTGTAAATAAAAAAGATGAAGGTTTTTTGTATTGGGATTCAAGTATTAAATTGTAGAATAAGTTTTATCAATTATATTTTGGTATATTAATAATTAATATTATGGGGATTATATTAAATTATATAATAAAACATGTCTTAAATATCTTAAGAGTTATGGATACCATCATTGGTTAATGAGTTTAAAATTTATCACAATTTTAATTTATTAAAAGCAGTTTTTTAAAATGTGTCTTGTTGGAATATGATATGATTAAGGATATTTGTTTGAAAATATTTATGGTAATACTACACATTTGTTTAATAAATGTTTTATTAGAGAATTTATATGATTAATAATGAATTTAAATTTTATAATTTTTTTTAAAAGGTATGTAAAACAATTAGGGTTAATATGATCATTAATGAAATTGTAATAATAGTTAAATAAGATTACTAGATGTTGATGAAAAAATAAGATGTACTAAAAACCATATTATACGGTTATTTAATGTTTAATTTTATTTCGTGGATATCCATTATATTGTTTTAGAAATTTGTAGGAATTATAATAATATATTTTAAAAAAAGGATATCCCATACACTGGGTGATAACCCTTGGAATCTGATAAGGCCATGAGGCTAGAACTCATGAACAAATGGCGATAAGAGTTTAGTGCTTAGTACTAGCCTATGCAATGTCCTGGTTAATGTGTTATTATTTTCATAGAAATGATTTGAGAAAAATAAATATTAATCATCAGGTAGTAGTTTTGAATATGTGGCTTAGAGATTAATGTGTGGGATGTCTTGTTCTAACCATATTGGTTTTGGAAAATAGTTATAAAATTATGTTATGATTATTCAATGAGACTTATGATCCATTTAATATGAATTTTATTCCTTAAGGCATAATAGATTTCTCTTTGGATATTCATTTCTTGAAGTAAGGTATGAATTAGAAATTTATAGAAGTAAAACCAAAGGATGAAATTGTAATTATAAATTTGAAGCTATCATGTAAGTATATTTCCTTATATTATTATACTGTAAAATAATTTTTCAACATTAGGAAAAAGGATCTTGAAATAAAAATTATATCTTAGTACCATTATACCCGATAAAGCATATAGTATTTTAGATCATCAATGATTTAATCCCCTAAAATTACCGTGATTATTAAATTTTTTTTGATCAATTACATCATTAAATCTTTATAATTATGTATTCCTTTCTTCCATGTCCATGTTTTCATTTCACACCATTATTCTCCAACAAGGAAACCTAGAAATGTTTTATTCTAGATGGAATTGAAACATCATTTTTCTAGGTTAATAAGAGGTTGTTTTGTAAACCCTTTTATGATATGTGGTTTTTAATAAAGTAATTTTTAAAAATAATCCTTGGATTATATTGATCTTGTTTAAATTTTGAGGGCACAATTTATTTATGGTGGGGAGAATTTAGCAACCCAAAAATAATAAAGAACAACATTTTATTCAATAGAATATGTGACATGAAAAACCTATCTTAGGAAATAATATTTCAACATAATACATTAAAATATATTTATTTTTTTAATAAATAATGGTTTTTGATAGATTATGATACATTAAATAACGAGTTTCTTCGATATCATCTATTAAATGCTTGATTGAGTTTTACCTAATAGTAATATAATTTTAATATTATTATTTATATTATAATTATCTATTAGACCTTGGAATTTTTGTGTTTGAATAATATTAACTAAATTATGAAAATACATATTTTACACATGATTATTAATTTTCCAATGATTAGTAATTAATAATTATAATTTAAAATAAAAATAAATGCTTTTTGAAAATTTATAATCATTCTAAAATATATTGTAGTCAGGTTTGCATCGCTAATTTAAAATTAATTTTTTTAAAAATCTATAAAGGTTATTTGAAAATAAATAAAATTATGTACTAAAATAATATTTTTTAAGTTATCATAAGGTGAATTATATAGAATTTTTAGAAAAGTTTCATTTATTGATGAATAGGGAAAAATACTGATTTTTAATTGAAAATTACATTTTAATTTTAATTAATTATAATGATAAAATATATTTTGAATTGGTTTAGAAGAAATATTTGAAAATTTTAATATCAATTAATCCAATTTAGTTCATTGGATTCACTTTCATTTTTCATTTTTATATGAAATCATTGTAAACTTTTGAACATTTTTCCATTAAAAACCCATTTTCTTATCCCATTTGATGGATTAATTTTAAATAAAAAATTTCAACTTATTTGAATTAAATTTATAAAGAATTATTAAACATTTAAAAAAATTATAATTTCAAATTTTAGATATGGTCTACATAATGTTTGACGAAAATGAATAGTGAATGTATTAAAAACAGTTACTATTATTAAATTAATAATGGTTTTATCAGGAGTTAAAATAAAAATATAAGTTTAAAAATGACCTATACACTTATTTAAAGAATATTTTAGTGATATATTTATTCTATCCCATCAATAAGTTTCTTTAATCTCATTTTAGACCCTTGTGACCTGTGAAAAACGCAGAATCACACAATTATATTAAAAAATACGAAGTGTGACATGTCCCCTACTAAGAAAACACTACCACTCTCGTATATTCTTCCCACATTAAAAGAAAATAGGATAAAGAAATTTAGGAATGAATGAATTCACAACATCTCTCCAATAAATTTATAATCTTTTGTTCCGGAATGAATCCTACCTGTGAAGGATTTAGTGTAAACCAAAGTAGGATACCCAAAGAAGAGGTAATGTTTTTCAACAACTATATTAATTTTAATTATTCTATACCACATTAAATTATTATTAAATCATGATTATGTAATAAAATTTTATATAATTTATAATAGTACATTTTTATAATATATTAATTCCTAAAAACATATTCACTTCTATCAAATGTGTTATAAAATCATCAGTTTTGTGTATGGAGAGCTACCACATCGCGAACCGATGGCATTCATTTTTTCATTTTATTCTGTCAAGGATATGTATGATGATGGATATAAAAATATATATATAAATTTTATTTATAAAATTTTTATGCATACATAGTAACTATACCATATATATTATTTTACATTATATTCTATTGGTGATATGATAATATCACTCATATGTACAGCAGCCTACAACGTCGTGAAGTGATGTGATTGGACTTTCCATAATACATCACATAGAACATGATAAAGATAAATTTAATGAATAAATGTGATATAAATTAAATAATTAATAAATTTATGAGATATTTATAATTTTTATAGATTATACATATCATTTTCTTTCTATTCTTTTCGTTCACGTAAAAATGGTAACAGTTTTACTATACGTGTGGACTACCCTTCACGAAATGATGTGACTCTATATTCACCACCAAACCACATAGATTATATATAGGTATATAATATGATATATAAAATATTATTATCATTATTTAAAGGTAAAATATTACTTTAATTATTTCTATAAATATCATTGAAAAATTGAAATGTTACTCATATGTTTATACAACCTACCATCTCCCTGACTGTGGCATAATTTTGTTTTCATAAGAAAAAATCATGATTAGTTATAAAAGTAAAATTGATGTAAAAATGAGATATTTATTTAAATATTATTACTGATTATATTATAAAACTATATAATATGCACAATAATCAGATATTTTAGGATCAAACATGGATGAGAAAAGAAGGCAATTAACACAAGAAAAAAAGACAATAATGAGATATTATTAATAAATAAGAAATAAGATACTATAAAAGGATCATATATTAATGTATGATCATTAATATAATTTTTTAATAGGTAACAAAAAGTTTAAAACCACTATACTAGATGTTAATGAATTTATAACCAAAATTAAATGTAAGGTAATTGATTTTATCTCAATTTTATTTTATTGGGGCATAGTGAAATGGTATGCACCTAATTTATTTTGTATGGTGTATATACATCCCCCTTAACCTATAATATATTGAATAATTAACTATTAATGGTCTTTATGTTTCAATTTATACTAATTTTATTGGACTTAAATGAAAAGTTACCAAGAGGTAAAGATTTTCATTACTCTATTAGTAGTCATTGGGTTGTATTAATTATTTGTTAAGATTATGTGTCAATAGAATTTTGATTATATTTTTTTCCAAGTTGTTTGTTGTTTATTTATATTTGATACACATAATTTATTCCCTGAATAATTATCACGTCAAATTTATGAGAATTTTAAGGGTTTATTTCATAGTCTCATTCTAATCAAGATTTTTTATTCTTCAATTTCCATTAAATAAATTTATTTGATAATTGTTTAATAAAACGTTTAATTATGTTATCCTTTGATTATTATTTATCTTATACAAGTAATTTTATCATTTTCATACTCTTTTGTGATTAAAATAATTTTGAAAATAATTTTAAGAAAATATGATATCATTTCTATCTTCGTTAGCTTACAAGTTTTTCCCCAAACCAATGCTTTCTAAATAAAATAAAAAATGTTTTTAACCATGTATAATTTAATTTTTAAATAAATTATAACTAATTTTTCATTTTTATTTTTTTTAAATGATTTTTTTCATTTATGTTGAATTGCATGTTTGTCTTAAATGTAAAATACGAACTGAATCTTTATTTGAACTTGTATAGAATATAAATATTTACCCTCTGATATTTATATGAAGAATCGACTATAATTTTACAAGGATATCTATAAATAAGTTTTTTTTCCTAATATTATTAAAATTACATGTTATTAAAAGTGATTTTAAAATAAAAGTATTTAATAAAAATAAAAAGTTATTATTAAAAAGAAAATGATAATTTCCTTAAGAAAGCATTTTAAAGATATTTTTATGGTATTTATATATTTTAATGTAAATCCTCTATATTCATACTCTAATATGTATATGTTGTACTGATAATATTTTTATTCTTCCTATTTATTGTTTAAGATCATTTCGATCATGTAAAATATTGACATTTAGTTCCATGGTTCATTATTTTAGTCATTAACATTACCACGAGTTATTCACCTACCATTAGACATTACATTTCTCCTAAATATCTTTATTATTGTTCAAGGGATACATTTATTTCTTAAACTATATCTCATTTATATATATAGTGTTCTCTATTGAATTTTATATGTCCATTTTTTTAAATATTTATAAATCTACATTCATTACTCAATACTGATAAATTATGATAGGGAAAATTATTTATGATTTAAATAGACCATTCAGTATATGAGGAATGCTTTGTACATTCCTGACATGGGTAGAGTTCCATTTTTAGAAATCCATTCAATGCATTGATAGTCTCGTGTGGTGTTTTATTTGGCTAGAAATAGTTAAATGGGGTTTAACCAAGTATGTTCAAAACCTTCTTTTTAGTGGGATTTATGGTAAATATATCATGTTCATGGGAAACATAATGTCCTATAATTTTTAATTTTCTTCATTAAATGTTAAATTATTATTATCCATGATATTTTTACAATTATATTATCTCTGGATGCATTTCATTGTCAATTATTTATTAATGGAATTCGTTATTAGTTATTTACACAATCCAATTAATTATGCCTTATCTTGTTATGATAGTTAGATTATATATTAAATTAAATGTGTTTTCAATTATTTACTTTTTCATTGATTATTCTAGTCAATTATTTAATTATAATTTATATTCCTAGATTTAACTTTCAACATTGTACATTCCTTATTGATAATGATTCATTTATTCATGATTTCTTCCATTATACTGAATAGATTCCTAGAATTTCAGCTCACTAATATTTTTTCCTTTACTTATGATTCTAGGAAGGTTATTGAGACTGATTTGTAGCGATACAACATATGGAGTAATGATATTCAAAAAAATTATTTGTAATATTTTTCATATTCTAATGTAAAATTGCTATCCTGTTTTTATATAGTTTACAAAAAAAGAACTGTTTGGTCTATCAGGATTTGGTTTGAAGTATATTATTCTAATGTAATAATACTAACACTGGATCTAGGATGTTAGGGTTAGGGTGGATATAATGTTAGAAAATTCTTTTTCCCTTATTCCCTTGATATGTCATTTCTCAAACCATCCTATTCTTCTCATACATCCTTTCAAAACCATAATAACTATAGGGTTATTTCTTTATATTATTATCTCATGATTCTGTAAATTCATAAAATGAAAATTCATTAGGGACTAGTCCATTTGGAATATTGTCTCATGTCCTTCAAAGAAATGAACATTTTTACTCTTTGGATTATGTGCATTGATGCAGTTCCCATTCCTTCTAATAAGAGGAATTTCATTCGGGGATATATCTATTTTAAATCGTTCATAATGATTTTTAAATAAAATATAAACTATCTTAAGTATACCCCTTGTGATTTAAAACCCGTTGTGTAGTAAGGTCTTCTATCATGAAACAAGTGCTAATTATGTCAAGTATAATGCACCCTTTTTAGAGTTATTACTTCCAGACAAATTTATTTAAGAAACACTCCCCCTTATAGAATAAAGTCAAGGATACATTTCTAAAAAAACACATAATCTCTAAATTCTGAAAAGATTAGTATATTCTAATATACATAACCAAAAATTCTATCACAGAGTTTTGATCCTTAATATATGTTTTCTTAAATATAGTTCCCAATGATTCTACTAAACCTCATATGATACAAATTATAGCCACCCAAAACCTTGTAACTAGGATCTAGAGTCTGATTTATTACATTAGCATAATATACATGTAATCACATCCCAATGGGTTGAATGGTTTATTAGTTTTGGGAAAGTAGAAACATACATGATTCACATAATACATTTGAAGACACAAATTACAATAATTTTTTAATAATAATATTATTACCACTATAATAACCTAACTTATCCGACACATTATAATTCATGGACGACTGAGAAAAGAATCAAAACAAAGGGGAGATCAAATGCTGAATAACGGTTATGTAAAATAGAAGACCTCATGAATCAATATGCATAATCAAAACATAAAGGAAAATAACTAAAGAAACATTCCATTTGAGTAACTTGAATATCATGATAAGATAAGGAATAATCTATATGGAATGGAAGATAACTAAAATCAAGTGCCATTTAATCAATAAAAAGATAATGATATTGATATAGAGATAATATTATTGTGAAAATATCATTAATAATAAATATTGAATTGTTAATGAATTTTGTTTTTTAATTATTGGATGTAATGTCTTAGTAACGAGATATCTATATCATTAAGACCTTTCACAAGTTTCTATAAAAATACCAGGTAAAAACTCACCATGTTTGGTCAAATGGATTAAAAACTACTAGGTACAAACACATCTTATTTAGACAACTGATTTTTTAATGAGTCCTACTGATGAATTTTGGTGATGTTAACAACCAAGATCCACCCAGATCTAAATTTCCAAATCATTCCTTGTATATTTATTAATTGATTTAATTGATGAACATTGTGAATCATCATCATATATCTGTATTGAAGATAAAAATAATTTTAAATGTTTACCCTGTAAATGAAGTAACATTCACAGTAAAAAATTGTGTGAATAGATTATATATGGTTTATGAAATAAGTAATCCATTATAAATAGTATAGAGATTTGAGAGAAAAATTAATGTTCAACAATTACATGGATGTGAATGATTCAGGGGAATGTTAATAATCTCAAAATTAGATCAAGGAAGTGAATTTCAATACATTCCTTGGTAAAAATGATCTTAAAACAACCATCAAATGAATAATTATAGTATCAATAAAACATATACCCATTAGAGTAAGGATAAAGGGTTATTATAATTGAGGACTAAAAAAATAAAATGAAAATTAAAAAATTTCTTAAGGTAAATATCCTTTTCATTTTGGAAATTTCATTTTAAAACTAAATGTTCACAAAAAAATTTGAAAACACATTTCAATTAAAATATCATTTGAATATTATAAATTATGGTTTAAGAAATTTTATTTTTCATTAGGACTTGAAATTTCATTGATGGAATACATATTAAAGAAATATTCATTTCTACTTTTTGGTAAAAGCCAAATGAGCATTGTTCTGAAAAAACATGATGATTACTTTCATTTTTTACAAGTAAAAATGGGTACAAATGAATTTAATAAATAATTTATAAATATGTAATTTTTTTAAAAACATTTATATAAAACATATTTTTGGATGAAATCATTTTTTCTGAAGAAAACGTATTTCCAATCTAAGAGGGAAATGATCATGGATTTTACAAAAAAATTACTATTACATTTAGTACAAAAGGGTGGAAAATGATTTATTACTTGAACATATCACGAATAACCAAATTTTATGAAAATTGAATGGTTTTATAGTAAAATTACAATATAATTTTCTTCAAAATTAATTCAATAATAATTAATCTAAATTAGAATAAGATTGTAATAAAAAACCATATAATAATGATTAAATTTAATTAATAACTAATCCTTTAGTAGATTATGTGTTTCAAATTTAAATCCTCATAAAACAACTTTAAATAAAATAAAATATAATTATAATTAATCATATACATAATATGTTTATATCAATGAAAATTAATAACAATATAGCCTCATAAAATAAAATTGAGTTATGACATTATTTTCCACTTGGTAAATATTACATCAAATCCACATAGATGAAATAATTAAAATTGAATGTTAAAATAAAATTATTGATTAATTAATCATGATATTAAATTTCATATGAGAATTTTTTCACAAAAAATGTAAATGGGGTGCATAATAAAAAAATATTACTTAAGGATGTGAAATTTAGACGGAGTCCCTTACCTCAAATTTCCTCTATGATGAAGTAGATTTAAACTCCTTTTTAGTAAATTGAAACTCTTTATTAACCAATTATATATCCGGATTAATATTTATAATATCATAAATTATATTTTAAAAAAATCTGAAAACATTTTCATTTATTCTATTTTATTATTCACATTTTCTGAAGTGTTAATTACTTTGTTTTCTCATTTTTTCCTTATTATGAAAATTCTTCTTATTATGAATACTATAAAGTTAAATCATCTACATAAATATAATCAATAAATAATTACCATTTTATACATCAAAATTAAATTTAATACAAAAAATTAATTATTAATTTTAGATATGAAGTATGTTGCGATCTTGGAGATAATAAGCCATATATACGCATGAGTAACTTTTCATTTTTAAATAATCATTATGTAAATGTTTTAAGTGATATTATGTATTTATAAAATTATAAAAATATAATAAATACCATATTATTTATAAAAATATTCTTATATTTAAATATATCGTCAAATTTTTGTGGTGAAAAAATAGAGCAAGAACACTTTGTTAATGTAGTAGTCCACAAGTACACGAACAACATTTTCATCTTTTAAAGAGTGGAAAGGGAAAAAAATAAATTGATGTATTATCTTTGTAGAAATATAAATTATTAATTAATATAATAATTATTTAATTTATATCACATATAATAATTTATATTTTTCTTATCACCATCCATGTTCAATATTAGTGAAAGACGAATCATATCGCTCTGTGACGTGGTAGTCCACCATACACATCACAAATGTCATAGAATCCCATATAGAATATAAAGTAAAAATGTTATATAAGATCTAATGAATTTAGGGGTATAATAATGTTATAAATATCATATATATATATTCTTTATATTTATCATCATCCCCAATTGTGAGATATGGTAATGAAAAAATGAACGAAATCGTTTCATGTTGTTGTAGTCCACCATGCCAACAAATGATGATTTCGTAAAAAAAATTAGTAGTGGATTTGGTTGATGTTAATTAAAATTACAAAATATAATATCATTATATTTATTATATCTTATAATAATGGTTAAATAATAATTTAAGGATGCGGAGGAAGAAATAAAATAAAAACACTCATTAAAGAACACATCCTCTTCATTATGTTACCTCCTTCGGTTTGCACCAAATCCTTTGAAGGATAGATTTATAACAAAAGTAGGGATTATAGGATTAAGGGAGAGATATTAGGAAGTCATTTATTTAGGATTTTATAGAAAAATGGTTTTATCGTGTGACTAAGAGAGTATATTGGATGCCATTATATATGTGAGGTGAGTGGGACAATTATATGTTTTCAAAATAAAAATGGGTAACAACAATTTTTAGATGGAAAGAGGGTATAAAATGGTGTATTATAGGTCCTTATACATTTCATGTTCTATATATATTCAACCAATATATTTTAGACTTGTTTTAGGTTATTTTAAACCTTATTTTTTAGTTCAAACACTAATAAATAAATTTCTTATAGTTACAATGATAATTAATTTTTAATGTTTCACAATTAATTTTCGTAAACAAAACACATGATGTTATTTCATAATATAAATTATTATTATTTAAAATATTAAATCCATTATTTTAATTTCCATTCATATAAGTTGAAAATTAAAATTAATTTTTTTTTCAAAATATGTGGTTTGAAAACTGATTTTCGAAGTGAAAATGTTCAAAATATTACACATTTTTATATGAAAATTAAATATAATAATTATTAAAATGACATAAATTTGATTAATAGATATATAAGTTTAGTAACTTTACTTTAAAAAAAATTAAAATTCAATTTAACTGTATAAATAATGTTAACGGAAAATGGGTTTTAAATTTAAATTTAGTATTTTTCATTATTCATCAAAAAATAAACTTTTTCTGACAAATTACCTAAAGATAATTTCAAAATTATGAATTAAAAAATTTAGATAATGTTATCAAATAAAATTTATAAATGTGGTAAAATTTAATTTTAAATTACGTGAGAAATGAAGGACTAAACCATCTTTTATTAAAAAAATACTACTTTTTCAGAAAACATATCTTTTTAGTTTAATTGAAACTTATTTTATTTCTAATTAATACATAAACATAATATTCATAAATTATTTAGTACTTACCATACCGAATATTTGAATAAAAATTTTATATTTATATTACATATTATGGTTTATTTAGACTTGGGGTTTCATGTTCCACAAGCTATTAATGTATTTAGTATATGGAAATATATTTTATTGGTTGGTTAAGATCAGTGTCTTTTGTAAAATACAATATCAAATAAAATGTTATTATTTTATTATTTATAGTTTTTATATATTTATTCTTATACGTTTTTTATTATACTTCCACTATTTTGAAACTATTATTACCACTTCCGCTATTTGGTTATCTTTCAATTATTCCATTGTGCTCTATTTTGAAATGGGGGAATAATCTCTACATAGGCACACCCTACGGACTCATTGCTAGATTGTAGACACTTGTGCATGTGTAGTTGTTATTGGGGCCACGTGGGAAACTAGTTTAGGGAAATATTAGGTGGCTCTAGTGATGGAACATCACATATTAATTATTCACTAATAAATAAATTAATACAATATTCACTAAAATACTGAATAAATATTTAATGAATATAAATGTCATATATATTTATATATATTCACTTGAATAACTAGTTAGTTAATATTTTTTTTACTAACGTGACATGAATAATTATTCAACCATGTATGTGAATAATATTTCATTTACATGTTAAATTTATATAAAAATTAATTGAGGTTATGAATGCAGTCCGTTTGTAACCCTTTATGCCCCCTTTCTAAGTGGAATCAGGAAGTATCACCTAATTTCCATTCTAATCATATACTAAAATTTCAAGGAACCCATTGAAAATTAATTTGAATTCTTTTAAAATTATATTCACCTACAAACACATACTATGTAGTGTAATTCCTTTATCCACGTATCTCCAATCAAGAAGGTCGAATACTTGTGTTGTAAACCGAGGTACTCGATGTATCATTTTTTTATATTATTGGAATGAAATTTTAATAAAATTATAAAGAAAATTAAATTAATCAAACATTTCATTATTATTAATGTTTATGTGATATAAAATTTCACTAATGAATATAAGGTACAAATATTTTATCGTATTATTCATTAATGCAATATCTTTCATTACACATATGATATATCCAAAATCATCCAAACTATACATCATCATAGTTTTTCACAATAAAACAAGGAATATATCTCATTTTATGTTTTTATATAAATATTCATGTGTATCAGTCATTACACACAAATGAATATAGGAACATCCAATGAAACATGTAAATGCTGATTTCCTCATAACCCCCTTTAGTGATATTACAAAGGCTGAACTTGATGAGAAATAGTCTCACTGTCGTTCGAGCCTCATACCCTTGATATCTCGTATAATATATGTCAGGTTAGACTATACAATCATTCCATTGAACATGTATTTAGGAATAAAATAAAAATACTTCTGGGTTCTAACTTTAGATTAGAATTTCAACGACCTTTAAACATGAAAAGTACATTAAGGACATTATTCTTTTCATTATTACATAGAAGAATGATGATTATGTGATAAGATATTATTAACATTAATCTACATGAATATAATTTCATTCATATGTACATGGTATTTTGTAATATGAAATATAATCAAATAAACTCTCACATTTACAAGAGTGAACCATGGAAAACTCAAATGGTTAACCTGACAAGATAAACATACATTTTTCAGATATGGATATAGCTGCTAATCCCACCAAACTACTTGTCTCTGAACTACATACGATGTACTCATCACTATAAGAAAACTTATATGGGGATGATATGATTGAGTACATACTTTTTTTCTCCATCATCATTGACATATTGGATAATACTATAGGAAAACATTCATCGTAATATAATTGAACTTTATTATCAAGGTATAACTCAGAAATATAAAAAAACATTACTATAAGAACCCCATAAGATGTATTATAATATAAAATGAAATTGATCTAGTGTATATAACAAAACTAGTATAAGTAATATGCTTAATCATTTCATATTAAATAATCCTTAATATGACAACTAAAAAATACGAGTTTGTTGCTCCCTTTTTTGTTTTTGACACCATGTGTGCTATGAATATTGAATTGGATTAAGTAACACCTAGGAACATAGTCATTTTAGATGAATGGACTATGATCATTATTCTTGTTTTGATCTATATTTGGGTCCTTGAAAACTTATATATAATATTGTAATTTATTGATTTCACCATTCTTTAAGGTTGTGTCATATTGAGATTTTCACAAAGGATTCCTTGAAGAATCGTGGACTTAACATCCAATTCAAAATAAAATGACCATTTAAATGATATAAAAATTAATATTTGATAGAAATTTCACATGATTATCAATAAAAAATAATTATCAAAAAATATTTCAAGATATTTTAAACCTTTCACAAAACACCTATGTTTTATTGTCATGAATAGGTATAGGATTTATTATAGTAGTCATGGGTTGGATTCCCTCTCTATCGACGAGGACCTAATCATTCTGGTAAATGTGAAAACCCCTAAAATATCTTTGGGGATGATAAATATATTTCTTATTGACACCTTTTTCTTATTTTTGTTATTTTTGATAACCATAATTAAATGAAAGGTCCATGAGATCATAGAAGGGATTCTAATAATAGATATATCATCATTGGATTATTATAATGATTTGACACTTATTATTTTTGATATAATACCTATATTTAGTCAAAGGGTCCCATCATCTTTGGATTTTTCTAATTATGAATGTTTTCAATGGGGTTTTGAGGCTCATGTTTCAATATTTAATCTCTAATTGTATAACATTGTTCTACTTTTTGAAGGGATGGATGATTTTCCGCAGAATTGGTTTGAGAAAATATCAATTTTTTGGTATATTTTAGTTTTTTATTATATTTATTGTCATTAGAATTTTAATATGAGGATTCATCCTTCAATGCCTATGACTTGGGTGGGACTTCCTATTTTTCGATTACCAATCTTCAATCCTTCGATGAACAATATTTTTGTTGATTCCTATAAGATATTACTTTATTCAAATATTAGTATATACTTATTACTTCATATGTTTTATGATTTGATTTTATGAAAAAATATTCATATAAACCATTTCATGGATTTATTTAGAACAATATATTTGAAGAATAAATATTAAAGAAGTTGGTTATATATTAATTGTGTATCCTCTTATATCCCAACTGATCTTTCCAAGACCCTATGAAATGTAATTTCTTCAGGTATTCCTTATTTATCGTGGATTTGAGTTTCACAAAGATAGTAGATACCCTTATAGGATTGATGGTTTTAAATAAAAATATTAGTGATTTACACCAATGGAAATGGAAGAATGATGGTGAACATTCTAATTAAGAATTTAGAATAGTTTAAACTCTTGCAGTGTTGGGGTAATCAAAAGAAGTATCAAATTAAATATCTAATTTAGGGGAAATTTATTTTGGGTTTTGGAAAGGTCCAATATACGACTAAAACACTATTTAGGTCTGTGATCCAACATATTGGGATACAAAAAGTCCAAAAGGCCGAGGTCCCAATTGTTAAGGCGTAGGATAAAATTAAAGGAGATAATTATGTTGATAATAATATTTATTATGGTCAGATAATTGTACTGAGGATGGATGAAGGTATATTGGTTTGAAATCTTAGAGTAAATACATATTTTATATTATTCATTTCGATATAGAATTTAATTTTTTCCAACATAGGTATTGACCAGCAATGAGAAATATGAATCTCCACATAAGGTGTTGAGTGATATAATGATAGGGTTACCAGTCTTCTAAATATTATGATATGTTTTGTGTTAACATAAACATAAAGACATTGGTTAAAAAAACATTTTTCTAAATGTATATTATGAATTTGAAGTGGTTCAAACCTAAAATTGTTTTGGGATATTTGGAGAGGTCTCATTGACTACTAATAAAAATGATTGTTGGAACTGAACAAGATAAAGGTAGAAAAAGAAGTAGTTATGGATGGATAATTTATGTCAGATGATGTAAAACTGAAATTGGGATTTTGGTAACTGAATATTGGAGTGGATTATATAGTAGATGATTAAGAACCCTAAAAATTGGAATAATTTTAATAGGATGTGAAGGTTTATGAATTGTAGTAGTTATGTAGAAAGGGAGGGACCAAATAATCCAAGAAATCTAATTAATAATTAGACTCATAAAAAATAGATACCATAAGATATAAATATTTTCATTATTTTCCTTTTCCCATTATGACTATATCTATAGGAAAAATTGGAACTCTCAATGAAGTAGTGGATCAAAAAATTAGATGGATTATTAGAATCTGGTAATCCAAGAAACATGAGAGAATCCTTGGAAGTATGAACCATTGAGGTACTACCACACCTTCAATCCTGAATGTTGGTTTGTATGGATCTTATAAAATATTATAAAATGATACATAGGAGAATATAATATGGATAAATAATCGTAAATTCAAATTTTATTAAGAGGTGTGGGTTAGAGTTTGGAAAATATGGTATTTAGAAAATCTCAATGGAGTGGAAATGAAATAGTATATTATAAAACGTGTTTTCAATTTCATTGAGTTTTGTACACCACCATAAAAATTCACAAAATTTATATAATTATTTGATTTTATAGCCTCTAACATTGAGGAATTTAGTTAGTCCAATCCTATATATGACAATAGGTATTAACCATGGAAGTATTGTCAGGACTCTTCAAGGTTTTCCATTTGGTGCTTCTTTTGAGGGGTAATGTCACACCCCAACCATGAATATTGATTTTTTTTATTTTTATTATTTATTTTGAGTTTAGTTAGTTTTTGTTTTGAATTATTAATTATTATAATCCTTTTTTGTTTCATGGTTAGCACACACGATTAGTAGTAATAGTGCTACGCTAATATTGGAGCCCAGGTGAGGTAGTGGTGTAAAACATGTCTTAATCACAATATATTAACAATGTGAAAATTATTTGAAATTGATTTTTAAAATAAAATAGATGATTTTCATTATTGGTGGATGACTTCTTGAACTATGATGCCAACCTGTGCGTTTTCCCTTTCTCTCTAGTAGGGTGCGCACAATTAGTGTACAGTCTAGAAGACTGTGTAGCCTACTGAGTGCTCAAACATAATATAATTAATTGAATATAAAATAATAAAACATAAAAATAATTTAAATAATGTTTTAATAAAAATAATAATAATGATACTGTTATGATAATAAATATAAATATAAAAATAATTATTAATAGGATTATTATTATTATTATGAAGATATTATTATTTTTATTATTATAAATAGGATTTTAATGAAAACCATTTGGGGTAACCCTCCATCTCAGGGAATCACACCCCTCTCCCCTTCCCCACCTCCATCCACACCTAACCCCTCCCCTTCTCATCTCTTACGAATATCATCTACCCCCTTCCCCTCTTACTCGCATGACTCGGCGGATCAGGTGACCTCCAGTGTGCCACCTCCATTCCCAACACCTCTATCATGAGGATAAACTCCTTCCTTCATACTCATGTGACCATATCAATCAAGAGAGATCGAGTGCACTGCTCTCACCCTCTAGCGATCATGGGTCCTCTCTATTTTTGGAAATAATTACTTAGGTTAGTATCCTATTCCATATTATTATTATTATACTTCTAATTCTATTTGGTGGTTTAACACAAATATTTTTTGTGTAAAAAACTTGTCTAAACCCCAAATGATTTTTTGATGTGTTGTTTAATGATTTTGGATGGTATGGGTTTGTTGTCAGCCATCGAGAATAGTTCTATCCACTACTAGTAAGGGAAGTCATATTCCACATCATTTTAGGGAAATTGTTTTTGATTTCATCAATTTGGATCATTTTTAATTTAAGGTTTTTGTACTTTTTGTGTTGCATGTAATTTTTCTAGAGTTCATTGGACTTTACTTTGGTGGTCTCATACTGAGGCAGTCGAGAGTTCTTATATGCGCATACATAGACAAGACTTATATTTATTCAATTTTTATACAAATCCACTCAAAGAGAAGGGAATATTTTCAATGAAGGTAGGAATATATATATATATATATATATATATATTAATGCATGTGTGTTTAAGTGAAAAGGGTTTGTTCGAGTGGTCATCGAAAAATAGTGACCTGTTTTAGTTTTGTCTTATATGCCGTTAATTTAAATTCCAGATTTGTTTTGCTATTTTTAAAATGAATTTACATTTTTAAATGAAATTAATATGATATATATATATATTTATATAATTTTTTGTGTTCCTAAGAAGAAAATTTCATCGCACATGGTGGCTAGACCCTCTCTTATGCTTTTAAAATGGATTTATTGAATTATGACGGGTTTCTTGCTTTATTTTAAATATTCAGTGCTTTGGTTGTTTAATTATCCGTTTTAAATGATTTTTTTAAATGATTTATATGATTTATAAAGGTTGTTCTGTACTTTTTCTATGTGGAATGTATCTTCAAATTTTTTTGAAATGTATAGGGCATAAACGTTGGGTTTCAAAGGGAAATTAGCTATTTTCAAGTGCATTCTTTTAATATGATTCTTGAAAGTGTTTTATAAACTCTTCAAGTGGTTTAATAAATTATTCAAGTGGTTTTAAGTATGTAAAAATGTTGATTTGATGTTCACATAAATTTGAAAGTGTTTTATTTGATGAGAAATGGCGATTTTATTTGTGTGTACATGTGAAGGTGCTGATACATATGCCGCGTAACAAATTGGAATAGAGCACATGGGAAACTCGAGGTATATAGGTGGGAAGAATGGGACTAGTATACAAGATGATGAGGAAGTGGTTCATCTTTGATTCATCTTGCCAGATTGACAACAAGATAGAAAAAATGATATTGATGAATGGAGACCACAAGGCCCATTGGGTATCCCCTCCTAGTAGATCATGCATGAGAACACTGTCAGTTGTGGATTCTATATCATGTTTCATTGAGGTAAAATGTTCTTAGGGTCCCATTTGTGCTAGTTACCTATAGGTATTTCCAATTTTTATCACTTATGACATGGTTCTTGGGAAGGGATTTCCCATTTATTTCTTTCAAGAATGTTTCATTCTTTATTAAAACCGTTTTTTTAATCTAAAATATTTTCCTTTAATTTTAAAATGTATGTGAATTATTGTAAATTGTTTTGGTAATGTGATAGAAAGAAAATGATTTTTATTGTAAATGGAATATTGTTACTTGAATTTATATGGAAAGGATAATATTATTTTTATATGATTTTATTTTCAAACAATAATGACTTGGCTTCCTTTTTTAAGGGTAAGACATAATGAATAATTCTTAAGGGTATGCCTGCTATGTTTTAATACTCACACATAAAGATTCAATTTTTATCATCTCGTGATGTTTCCCTCTTCGGTTCTCTCATGTAGTGAGTGTGATATTATGGTTGCAGGTGACCCATGACGTCAAATGGAGGTAAGTTTAAATTTTATTTTCTTTATGCTACTAGAGTTTACTTTCATTATTCTTATTATATTTGGTTATTTATTTGTCATTTTTTTGGAATAAATCATTCATAATTACTTTATGTTGATGTAAAACAGTAGTTTCCAGCCCATGGGGATCTTGATTTCCCATTAGGCCTTGTCACGGTCCAGCTTGGGTGCTTGGTTCAGGGCCATCCTTGGTTGGTTAATGAAAAAATGACATCAGAGAAGGCCCAAATGTTTTGGGGTTTTAGTTAGCATGATGATTAGGACATTCAGGAATCTTGAGGTAGGTTCAAGAAGGATGTATTTATAACTTTCCCACCCCGAGTCTTGATTTTCTAGGGGTAGTCCAAGATTAAGGATTTTTCTTTTGTTTTGTATGAAAATATATTTGATGAAAATGGGAGTTAGATGGTTTTAAGTGAAAATCATTCATGGGGTAGTGAACCATGTACAACCTATGTGCATGTTTCAAAATAATTTTTGATGTTTATTCTCACCCGGAACGTGGTCAGCTATGTTATGTTGATGTGATAGGCATAGCCACTAGATCCTTATACTTTGTAAGTTTTGATTTGAGTTATTTTTTTTCATATTTTTGTTTGGCATGAGTGGATTTCAAAAATGAAAATGGTTTTTGGGAAAATGTTTTTTAAAAATTGGAAGGTGGTTTTTTGGAGTGGAAAAACTGGTTCTAGAAAATTAAAATAAATCATTGAAGTAGTTTTATTTTAATGAAATGTGTTGCTTTAAAGGTAAAAATGGATAGTGTTTTCAAAATTGTTTTGGGATTTTGGTAATACTTTTTTGAATGTGAAATTAAACTTCCTGGTAATTTGGAAATATTTTTTGCTAAAAAAGAGGGGTATCATAAAATTGTTTGATATGTTGTGTATTATGTTGAATGACATATTTTTGAAATGTGAAATGTTTGGAATTATCCCATGGTATTTTAATGAATGGTCATATATATAAATTTAATCTTATGGAACATGGAAAATTTGTGGAATTTTTGGATGGGTTCTTGAGAAGGAACAAGGGTATATATATACATGAGACTTAAAGGAATACCAATGGTTGGTATTTAAGTTGTTTTTCTAGTTATTTTTTAAAAAAAATGGTGATTTTAATATTTTGAAAAGTGAGCGAGAAGTTATTTACTTTTTTTTCATGTCATAATCCTTTATCCTATGATATTTGTTTTCTATGTTTAAAATTATTTATGGTAGGATCATGGTTTTGAAATGATGAAAATGATGTCAGAATGGTTATTTGATTTTTGTATTTTGGGTTGTGATTGATATATGGAAATTTAGTTTATGATAAATTCCGATTCATATTCATGCTTTTTGTTTTTGAGTATTCCCAAGAATATTCTTTGTAAGGATTGGATGGTTGGACTCAAAGATTCATTCCTCCATTTTTAGGTGAGGGTCAATTTTTTGAATCTATTTTTTGTAATTATTTAGTGGTTTGATCTTATCAAAATAGAGTTTTTGTGGTTTTTTAATAAAAAATGAATAAGTATTTCTCTATGTATCTTCCCTGACCACTCTACACATACTCTAAATTGGTTGGTGGGGAAAAAGATTTTATTAACATTGGACCACACATGAGTCTCCTTTGATTGTCACCCACCATCATTAGCTAAAAAAGGATAACTTCTTGTTCGTAGTGACTTATGAATAGATATTTTGTTCAGTGTTGTCTCCTAGGACATTTTAAGTGGTTCAATAAGTTGGAGTACTGAATGAGGAAGTTCCAATTGTTAATCTCCATCTCCTAACTATGGTGAAATAGATGCTTCCAAACCTAACATCTCTGGCCATAGGTCACTAAGTGAAACTTTTCACACCTTCTATAATTATTTTTTGTGGAGGACCATGGATGTGTTTTTGTCTCCAATGATGGTTTATAGAATGTTAAAGTTTTTATGTTGTGGGTTCCTAGTGTTGAAGGTTCTGTTTTTTGGTTAAAGGAACAAATGACAATTTTTCTATTTGTGTTATTGGTTTATTGAAGTCCCTATTTTGTTCTATGAAGTTTTGAAGGTCTCATTTTCTCGTAATTCTAGTGGTTTTTCCATCATAAATTCAAGTCTCTGAACAATTTTCATTAAGTGGATGGCCTATGTAGACCTTTTTTAGTTTTGGTTTGCACTAATTTGGAGATGCATGTGTCTTGGGAAATAATTAATAGTGGTTTGGTAGGCCTCTTGGTTTGAGGTTTTTTGTTAGGGGAACATTGTAGTGGAGGTTTGGTGTCTATGGAGAGTTCCTGGGTCAGTCTGTGTTGGGTTTCCCATATCAGTCTGTACTGGGTGGTCTTTGATGGTCAATTATTAAATTGTTTGGAGACCCACAATAGATCCGACTATAGTTCCATCTATAATAGATGGTGGTAGTGGGTTTCTTATGGTGCAGAAGTCATTTATTTTCCTCATCCTTATTCTAGTTGTGATTTCTATTAGATCTATTTGTGTGTGACTCGTAGAGTGAATGGTCACACAATGTTCGTGATCTCATTGGCCTCGTTCAGTTTCAAAATATAATTTGATTCCTCATTCGGGTAGGTGAATTTATGGGGGAATAACATTTTTGTGGTAGGGATAATTGTTACACACCGAACACCGAACATTGAATATTTATTATTTCTATTAATTTTATAATTTCTTTGAGTTTGGATAGTCAGCGTGTCAAATTTTATATTTTCGAATTCCATTTTTCTATTTCACGGTTGGCCCACACGGTTAGTAGTAACTATGCGGTGCCCATGGGGGTGACCAAGTGGGGATGTGGTGTGGCGCAAGACTTGTTAATGGTTTGTTTACCGTGTTTCAACCATGTAAAATGAAACCATTTTATGACAGATATTACTTGAGTGGTTTCTGTATGACTTTTCCATCCATGTGACAAGCCTGTGTGTGTGCCCCTTATCCCCAATAGTGTGACCACAATTGGCTCATGGTAAGGTAGATTGTGTGGAAAAACAGTTTCGCCTTCATTGTGTAACAAATTAATCAAATTACATGAATATTAAAAAATATATATGAAATAGAATTAAAATAATGTTTTAATATTAATAATGATGATATTATTATTATAAATATTATTAGTAGTATTAACAATATTATTTTTATGATTAAGTTGTTATAATTATGATTACTAGTGTTTTAATGAATCCATTTTGGGTTTCCCCTCACTATCAAGGTGGCACACCCCACACCCCTTCCCCTCCTGTATGTGTACTCAACCTCCTACCCTTATCCTCTCTCACAAGGTTGAACTCCCCCTTACCCTCATTATCATGTGACCTAGTCGATCATGAGTCCTTTGAAATGCCATGTCCCTTACCGCCTCCTATATAGTTTGTCTGACCCCCCTTACATTCCTTCTCATGTGACCCGACCATCTGAGATATCTCCAACGCACCGTCCCCACCTGCCGGTGAGAACTACTCTCAATTCTGGTTGAAAATATCTCTGACGAGTCTATCTAACATATTATTTCTCTATTTAGTGGTTTAACTATCCTTAGTGTAGTTCTCACACATTTTCAAAAACCTAAATCTATATTTGGTTGTTTTATTTGTCAATTATTGGTGTTTAGGGTTCTTTGGGTACATTCAACACTAGTTCAGCCACAACTATAAACAGAAGAAAATTCCACTTCATTTTCACGTAATGGTTTTTGATATAATCACCTTGGAATAGAATTTTATATAATGGTTTTGTAGTTTTTGAGTTACTAGTAACTTTTCTAGAGTGCATTGGACAACGTTGTGGGGGTCTTGGGCTGTGGGTGTCGAGAGCACTTATATGCGCACACATCAGTATTCCAAATACATATATTCTATTTTTGGATATATTCTATGAGGGATAGAAGAATATGTGAAATGTATCCCTGTGTATTTATATATATTTGTGTATAAATTCTTATGTCTATAACTCAAGGGTTCGTTTGTATTGATCATTGAAAAATAAGGGCATGTTAGAGGTAGTTCCCCTAGGACATGGCGTTTAATTTAAATTTCCAAATTGCATGAATGTTTTTAAAATGCCTTTTTCATTTTTATATGAAATGAATATGATATATATATATATATATACTTAGTAGTGGTACATAGAAAAACATAGCGCTGTACTTGGTGTCCAGAATGTATATTATACTTTTAAAATGGATTGTTTGAATTAATCACGGTTTCCAGATTTATTTTAAATGTTTGGTGATTTGGTTGTTCAATTAGCCTTTTTGATTTTTTTTTTTAAAAAATAATTTCTATGAATTTTAAAGATGGTTTTGTGATTTGGGTATGCAAGAGGTTTTTTTTGAATGGTTTTGAGATGCATAATTTTTAAAATGGGTTTGTAATGGAAAATGGTTTTTTAGCACATTCCTTTGTTGTGCTTCTTAATGGTCTTTTATAAATGGTATAGGTGGTTTAATAAATTACGAAAGTGGTGAAAAGTATGAATTAAAGTAGATTTTCTATGCATGTGAATTTGAATGGGGTTTTTATTTTAAGAAATGGTGTTTTTATTTGTGTGTATATGTGAAGGTGGTGATATATACATGGAATGTATAATGGGAATTGAGAAATGGGATACCCAGAGTATCTTTTTGGGATAAATAGGACTAGTATGATAGATGACTTAGATATTGTTCATCACAGATTCATCTAGAATGATTGACATTGCAATACTAACTAAATTATATTGATGATAGGAGAACACTAAACCCATGGGGTGTCCCCTCAGAGTGGTTCATGAATGAGATCAATGTTGTTTGTGTTTTATATACCACATTTCACTGAGGTATGGGTTTCCAAGGGTCCCAATTGTGCTAGTTACCTATAGGGATTTCCCATGGTTCTCACTTATGAAAATGTGTTTGTGATGTGATATATTTTTAGTTACATCACTTTTATTTCCTCCTCTATAAAAACCATGTTTTTAATCAAAACTATTTTCTATTCAGGTCAAATGTTTTATGTATTATTGTAAATTATTTTGTAAAGGTGATGGAAATAAAATGGGTTTTCTTAGAAATTCAATATTTTTTCGTGAATTTGAAAATAATGGAGAATAATATTTTTATATGGTTGTATTTGCAAACTAGAATGTATTTGTTTTCCTTTTTAAAGGCAAGTGATAGGGAATTGTTTCTTCATGAACACATACTGATTTTTAATTCTCACACCTAAAGATTCAGTTTTTTTAGATTTTGGGAATTATTCTCACATTGGTTAGCTCCAGGAGTAAGTGTGATCTTACTGTGGGGGGTTACATGTGTGGTCACATTTAGGTACACGTGCAATTTTACTTTCTTTCCACTACTAGAGGTTAATTTTATTATTTTTTTTATATTTTTTTATTTATTTGTATTTTTTTGGGGGAAATAATTCCCAACTGTTTTTTATGCTCTATAATAATTTATCACTTGTGGGGTTTGAGAAGTCCCTTAGGTCCTTGTTACAGACCATTTTGGGTGAACAGTTCCATGTTTACCCCTGTTGGTACATAAATTTTAGGATCTTTGGTGAGGGATTGGTTTTTATTGTTTCTTTATAGATCTCATTACTTTTAGGGTTTTCCTTTTCCAAATTTGTTTCTTTTCAAAAAATGAATAGAGTTACTAATCAATAATTGACTGTATATTTATGGTTTCTCTTGAATACCTACCGTCATCATTACCAAAAATATGAAAACAACTCAAATGTTGAAATAGATTTTTGTATATTGAATCCATCCTTAATTTCAAATGGACATGTCAATAAGAAATGGTATTCTATATAATACTTCATATAGTATTTACTATTTATACCTACAAATTAATATCAACCACTACAGTGAATATAAAATCACAACCATGGATTTTAACTTGTAGTATTTGTCTCTAGAAAAGTTCTTACCACTAAAAATTTTGTAGTTAGCTGTACTTCTTCCAAATGATATATCATATTCTAAGATTCAACTAAATTTATTTACCCCCACTATATTAAATGATATTTCATTTCTACATAAAAATGTAGGTGGTATGACTAATACCTCTCTATGTTATGGATGTTAACATACATAGTAGTTATAAGATAACTATCTGAGAATCATATTAATTTTTCTTTGATGTATAGTGAATGTTAGAACCAAACCAAAATATTATCCTCATTAGATCAACTTAGATAATGACATTATACAATTCAATAAAATCACAAATTTAATGAAATCAATTAGTCATTTTTTTGGAATAGGGTTTTTTTAGACTACAATATTGAGATACATTTAAATAAAGGTACCATTAATTACTTACAGTACGTATGAATCAACATTGATCCACCTTAGATTAGAGATTTTTTATCATATACTTGTTTCATTCATTAGTTTCATCCATCATTTCTAAAACTTATTAAATGAATTAAATTATTTTTATTCATTTATATGTAGGTTCACAATGGAATAGTTCATGTTATATATCTGAACTATATTTCCAATATTTTTTACATAAAATTATTTTTAAAGGTTTGTTTTTTGGGACTCAATACAAATATAAGTCGATAATAACTATATTTTATTTATTTGTATAGTGAGTAAATTATAATTTGGGTATATATTTTAAAACAATATTTGGTTATCCATAATGAAGAATTATATTTCCAAAACTAGGTATGGGTTTTATACTTCATATTTCATTGTTTATTTGTAATATTGTAAATCAATGATTGAAGTCTTAATTAAAAATTAAATTAGTATATAGAGCCATAATTACAATAATTTAAAAATAAATAACAAGTCATTATGTACAATAGTGTTATCTGAAAATTCTATAGGTTACACATAATATAAATTATTATTTTATTATGAATAAATAATCTTTGAAATTAGATGTTTTGAAATTCCCACAACTCACATAGACACAACCATTCTACACCAATGTGAGAATTAAACATTACTTTGTGAATTTATATTCTTCCCTTGACTGCTAAAGGACTAAACATTTCACAACTCCTCCGATAACACTCCTAGATAATTATATTTGTTCCCTCATCGTTTTATTATTTGAATACAAGTTAGTGTTTGATACCAAATACGTGAACTATAAACACTATAATCCATTATGAAAATATTTAAATTTTATTAAATTGTCTACATTTTCACCCATTGTAATTATTTATAAAATGAAGTCTATATTCACATAATAAAAAAATATCCCCATGTTTATTTAAAATTCTTTAAAACCATTGTGTCATTAAGATATGTTTACAGTAATCTATTTCCTATAAAATTATCTTGTAATTTTCACTAATTCCATTCAAGTTGTTAACCATAAGGTTTCGGGAACTGAGTTCCCCACAACCCTCATATCCCAATTGAAGCATAGTGAAGGTATTCCCAATCCATTTATCTTTACTATTCTTCACCGTACACTAGATAAATAAGAATAACCTAGAAGGTAAGGATTATTGTATTAGGTTAATGGATATTAGCTTATCCATATAGATGTTTTTTACCTATTGATCAATATAATTTATTATATCGATGTCAATATATTTTGGTAACTCAATTATTCTATTTTATACTAAAACAATGTATTGAAAATATTATCTTTATAATTAATCTCCCACTCGTTCTTAAGAGATAATAGATGGGACATTGTGGTCTTAGAATCCATGTTCATATGTTGAATTATCAGTTCATTATACATTACTAGTATTCGATGAAACCAAAAATAGAATCATAACCATATGCCTCCTTTAGTAATCCTCACCACCCTTAATTTCCCATTGAGGTGCCAAATCATGTATAGGGTATTAAATCGGATAATAAAAACATTCCAACAGTGATGAAACATATAAATGATTGTACAACTCACCAATTTCTGTACTAGATAGATAATTGTATTTTTTTATAAATATTAATAGTGTCATGATGAATTCTCATTTTATATTCTACATTAATTAGAAGGTTTTTTTATCAAGATTACCAAGAAAAATGACATAATAAATTTTATTCATTTTCCTTCCATAATTCTTTTAAAAACCTTATAATTATGCCCATCATTTTAAGAATACTCTTTTGTGTGGATATTCTAGTAGAAAGTATCAAAATTTCACTTGCAAAACAAAAACTAGGTATTGAAAATATATTTAAATTTATTTAGGTAGGTTGGTATTTCTAACTGCGTTTACACAATACTCCTCGAACAACATAGTAGGATCCAAAATGCTAAAATATTAGAGTTTTATTTCCTCAAAATTGTTGTACTTATATCACAAATTATCTCTGAGGCAATAAAAAAATGATGACAAATAGGTTAATTCAAACCATAAATCATGTTAAAACTCATTGTCAATTGAATGAACCATGGCCGAGGTCAGTCAGGCACTTTAAAATGGGGTTTAATCGTACCATGAATAATAGAATTATTTCATGACATAATATATTGATTTGATGGATCTTTATCATTGAGAATAAATTTCCATTTTATCCTGTTACATGCCTATTAATGTTAGGTATATTTTTTTACTGTGACTAACAATGTCCAAACAAAATTTTATCTTAGTTCAATTTATTTTAATTCAATCTTGTGCACTTTTTTATTTATTTATAATGAGACCCAAATAAAGCATATCTAAATAATTAAAAATTAAACTAACATAAATAATATAATTAATATGATATAGTCATTAGATTATCTAATTTTTAGTTTGGCTAGAAGATGATAAACATGCCACTAAAAAAGGGAAAACTCATTTAATTGTAAAATAGTTTGATTTGAATCATTACACATGTACTCTAATATTATTCTTGATTTGGATTCACCTTGACTCCCAATGAAAAATTACCCACACAATCTAGGTAGATCCATCAATTATATAATATATTACTCAAGCACATGTGAGATGATAAAATACATTTATAGGGATAAAATAAAAGATACTACATGCCTATATTCCTTCTACATAATAGAGTAGGGGATGAAAAATTAAAAATCACTTTAATTTAATTATATATTTATTTAAAAACTCATCTAATAATACTTAAATTGAAATAAAATAAGCACACACATTGGTTAGTGTATGTTCCTAATTATTCAACCATTCAACCAATATATATTTGTAATCTAAAAGGAATTCTCTTTAATAATTTTTTTATTAAGATAATTACACCTCAAATTAATATAATTAATTATTTGTATTAATAAGTTTATTTTATCACATCCAATGATCCCATGGAATTCCATCTTCCATAATATTAAATAAATTAGTTTTTTTAAATTAAATAAGTATACAATGTGTACTTGGAGGCATCATAGATAGGGGTTTTGAATTTTAAACAAAATTAATAGGGAATTTAATAATTTTTCCACCTTTTATATATGGTTTATATCCCAATTTAATACCACAAGGAATATTATTTCCATGTAAATTTATTTATGCATGTAGACCCTAAAATTAAATGAACACCACTTAATGAAATGAGTTAAACTGCCTATATTTAGATTCCCTTGTGTGAATTAGTTATGCACAACAAGTGAATTAATTACACCATGTGAAAATTAATTAATTAAAACACATATGAATTAGTAACATCACATATAGATTAATAAATTACATCAATTATGAATTTATTACATACAATGTATGAATTAATTATACACAAGCAAAAAATTTAATACACATTACATGTGAATTAGTTACACACCATGTTTATTACACTTCTTAAGGACTAATAAAAATTCCCACCAAGTTATTTGAATTAAATATGATTCATGAATATTAATTAAATGAACCCCATGCTATTTCTGTCATATCCTGAGAGAGAAATACATGACATGGTTTGTATATTAGATAAATGTCATGTAATTTGGAAATACTTATTCCAATCTAGCTGATAAACACCAAACTTGTTATAAATTCACGATGTGTTGACTATATGTGGAGATTAGTGTACCTCACCACCCATCCAAATTCATTTAACATAGATCCATAGTGTGTGCCATTCAGATAGACTCTACATATCCATGTCTTCTGACCAAAATCTCTCTATACTCCTAATTGCTTATATTGAATCATTTTTTTATCAAATTCAATCCTTTTCTTTCCTAGATCAAGTTTAATTTTCACCTAAAATTGACCTTAGGATTAAAATAAGGAATTAATGGAAAGAAAATACAAATAACCAATGTGCATAAAAATTTATGATTAGTAAGTTATTATACAGTGATATGTGACTTCTTTGATATAACTTTAAGGTTCCACGATGTTTTAGTAGTCGTCGTTCCTATGAACAATAATGGTATTTCATGAATTTTATTGGATTTATCCAAAGAATTGGGTGAAATTGACCTCCCATAATCCAGGAGATCGGATCATCCAATGTAATTTATAATTATTTTATATATATTAATAACTATGTTGTGTTGGTATTATTTTACTTTCTGATGAATACATTAATCACTTCATTGTATACCATTATTTACCTGATGGAATTTAACGGTATAATTCCCAAGATATGATCCTTACAAACACCAAAAACATCTAATTATCATCGTAGAAATCTTTGAGTGATAACAAATAATACACTATGCATTATTTCATTCATCCTTGATCATGAAAAGTATCACTTCAATGTGGGAGGATTATTTTTTCACATTATAATAGAGTGGGTAGAGGAGAAGGATATCACTTTAGTATTGAGAGTGTTATAGGAAAATATATTTCTTTGGATTCAGGGGTGTTCTCTTGAAATATTTGGGCACAAAAAGCATGTAGTTGAAAATTATATAACTAGGTTTATAAAGAGATAGTATTAAGGAATAAATAATTTCACATGATGACCTATAATTATCATAATCCCCATTATACCCTAACTGGCTACTCTAGCCTCCGGGATTACGTGTCCCAAGAAGTGAACCTCTTGAATCCATAACTGGAACTTCGAGATCTTACCATAAAGCTAGTTCTCTCGGAGTGTATGCAGTACTACCGAGAAATGGTAGGTGTTCTCATCCTCAGTAGTCGAGTAAATCAGTATGTTATCGATAAAGACTATGAAAAATTGATCGAGGTAATGCTGGAAGATCCTATTCAAGAGACTCATGAACATTTCTAGAGCGTTGGTTATGATGGAAGTCATAACCAAGAACTCGTAGTGGCCATACCGACACCTGGAGGTCGTCTTCTGCACATACTCATCTTGAACTCTAAGCTGGTGATAGCCTGATCTAATCATATCTTCGAGAACCATTGTTCTCCCTTTAAATGATCAATGAGGTCATCAATACTCGGGAGTGGGTACTTGTTCTTCACATTCTCTTGATTGAGGCGAAGGTAGTTGACACCCAGTCGCAAGATCCCATCCGCCTTCTTGGTGAACAAAATCGGAGATGCCTAGGGTGATACACTGGGCCAGATAAATCCCTTCCCCTACAAGTCCTCTTGCGATACCCTCATATCACATAGCTCAGTGGGAGCCATCCGACATGTTGGAGTAGATATCGGTGTTGTCCCAGGTTATTGGTCAATGTAGAATTATACCTTTATGCGAGGAGGTAGTCCTGGAACGTCGTCAGGAAAAAAATCCGCATACTGATCCACCACAATATGAAAACTTGGACTCCGCACATCAACCGCTCCGAGGATGAGTCTAGCCAACTGATGTGTGATTGGATTCCCCCTCCACTGAGTAAGTCCATCATGCGCTGCAAAGGATCCCTTCTCGTTAGGGAAGGTGAACATGGTACCATCCATGCAGATACACCACACTTTTCACCTAAAACAGTCATTCTTAGAATGAACTGTGAATAACCAGTCCATATCCAAAATGACGTCGTAAGGGCACGATGCTACTACAAGAATATCCCTGCAAAAGATATCTCTTCCTAGAGTAAGCTCACACTGTCGGCACCATTGTGTAATCGTCGAGTCATCTCCTGTAGAAGTCTCTATCTATAAGGATCGAGCCAATGGCTCCGTCGGAATCTCCGAGCTCCGAATGAGGGCAGTGGAAATAAAGGAATGACTTGCACCTGTATCTATAATTACTACAAAATGGGTGGAGTAGACACAGATAATACCTCTAATCATATGAGGTGAACTGTGGTCATAGGCCTCGACTGGCTGAAGCTAATCCCGCCACTATCCGCCAGCTCTCTAGGGTCGGGGTGGACCTCCAGGTGATGGTGGTGGTAGAGCCTCGAAACATCATCCACCATCCGCTGGTTGGCCAGCTCCTCGGGAATGTCTACCTTCTCCTGGTGGACCACCAGGGTCAATCATATTCCTCTGCCTGAGAGGTCCCACTACTGTTTGTTTCTTATCTGCATGGTAGGTTGGGTAGTCATGAGCCATGTGGCCCTAGCCGCCGCATGCATAGCACTGCCTGCTCCTCGTATAGCTGTCATTGTCTCGTGTGTCCTTCAAAACCAAACTTGTATCCTGGGGTCACCCACCAGATGTCTTGGACCACTTGGACCTCTGCGTCATCTGTCTACTACCGGCTATAGAAGACTCTGCTTTGTGTCGCCCTGTGGTGGGTCTCGTCGCTGGTGACTACTCATCCAGAAAACTCTCCCCTAGAAGGGCTCACTCCAGCACCCCCTCCAGCATCAGAATGCTGAGGGGAATCGTCAAAGACCTGATCTCATGCCTGAGTCCCTGCTCGAAGGTCCAGGCCCTGAAGAATGGGTCCCTCACCATATCCGTGGAGTAGCACGAGATGTTGGTGAGCCTCACTGAGTACTGAGCTACTGTCATGTTGCCTTGCTGCAGATGAAGTAACTCCTGAATCTGCACCACACGAAGGGTGGATGGAATAAACTCTGAGAAAAAGAGACTCTCGAAGTTTGTCCAGAGTAATGATGGCTCATCGTGCACCTGGAGCATTAGGATCCACCATCTACCTGTTCCTGTATGCAGGAGACTCATGGAAAGGATCACCATGAGGTTGGCTGGTGTCCCTTCCAATCTGAAAACACTCAAGACAGCCTCAAGCCAATCCTCACCTGCCTATGGGTTCGTATCTCCCCGGAACTCGGGCGGCCTCTGGCGTAGGAACTCGTGACACACACTCAAGAAGTGTGCACTCTCTACTACTGGAGCTGGTAGTTTCGGTGTCCCAGCAGGTAGTGGTACTGTTGTTACCTCCGGTGTGATGGGGCCCTGCACCGAGGCCGCGTCGCTCAGTGGGATACCATCTCATACGAAACTCGGAACCCAAACTGGTAGAATTTGTGGGGCCATACTGAAAAGAAACTTGTGTGCCACAGCTAATACAGTATACCGGGTGAGCTGACACAAAGTAATCATAAAGACAACTTTTTCAAAGGAAACGCACAAGAAGTCAGTTTTTTTGTGCACTGATTCGGATAATAGACGTCAGAGTCCTAGTGTATGGATATGTCAGCCACCGTACCAACACCGGTTTCCCTAGACTGATAACCACACCCAAAACACTTAATTATATTTCCATTAAAAGAATCAAATTCCATGTTCTACAATAGTTCTGATGCCTCTGATACCAATTTTTCACGACCCATCCTTAGGGCCCGTGTCGTGACTACCCCAAGCCCGCCTTCCATAGGCCAGGGGCTAGTGACTAGCACCAAAGGCATAATCCCGATAAAAAGGGATGGCATTGCCTTTAATAATTAAACAAAATCAATAGAGTATGCAACTAGAAGTAAACACTAAGTAAAACATTATATAAAAGAAAGTGCTGAAAGGAAAGGGGATGGAAATACATACCCTACAGTAATGTACAAACAACTGAAAAGATAGTACAACTACTGAAAGATAAAACAACATTTTCTGAGTCATCCTCCTAAATTAACACCAGAAGGGTGGGTACAGATGGCCTCCTCAGCACCCCATGTCCGTCCGTCCGCTCCCTGTACGTCTCACCAAGTGGTTTACCTTTAGGTACCATCCAACTCTATAACTCACTACCTCGATCAGTGTTTTCCGTCGTCTACAACCAACAAAACGAAGTGCGAGCATACCCTGTGAAGGGGTGAGTAAAACGATACCTAGTAGGGACCACGAGACCCCCGAAGGTCTCCCATAATCCACGAAGGATAAACCATAGAAGAAAGATTCAACCACACTATATCAAACAACCCTACTTAGGTATATTCCCATACATATAACTAAGTTACCAATCACAGTTTGGCTCCAACTCTTAAGCCCAAGCACAACCCAGTCCACACAGGAAGTAAAGGAAAACACCATGAAAATAATGGTTGAAAGGCATGACTCATCTCACAGAGGTACACATCTTTCGTATAGAGATAGAGATGATCAGATGTTGTCAATTATTCATCGAATCTATCACACACACACACAGGATACAAACCAACTATGCTGTCGTCCCCACATAGGATACATGACCAGTTACTCTTTTGAACCCACATAAGATAAAGAATAGAAGTCAGAACTGTCAGACCCAAGGAGGATCGCGGTACAATAGTCATTGTTGTCAAACCCACAGAGGATTCTGGTTCAGTAATCATCGTTTTCGAACCCACAGAGGATTCCATTTTAGTAATCATCATTGTTGAACCCACATAGAATTCTGGTACCATATTCGTCGCATCCATCTCTAGGGCTCCCTCACACAACACACTTCGATTCTAGGAGGGTCTAATCCTCTAATTAAGTTTCAATACTAAAACTATCAATAATTCCTGATTTGATATATTCTGTAGTTCCATCTCATCATAAAGAACAAAACGCAACAGACAGTGCATCAATCGGACGCCCGTTCTGAGAGTTATTGGCATTTCCGTGCCAGGGGCCCGTTTGGATTTATGCTCGATCCAAACCTGTACATTTTACAAAATTGTCCAAAAATCATATAGAGTATCGCAAAATGACCACTTCTTCACGACTTTCCGAGTGCCACAGACGGCGTGTCAATCGAACACACAGTCTAGAAGTTATTCGCATTTAAGCGAAGTTGAGCCCGGCCGACCCTCCTCGGCCATTCCGACCCAGCTGTGGGTCAACACTACCTGGCTTGGCCGGTCCGACCCAGTGGGAGGTCCGTCCGGCCTGGTGGGTCACATCCCACCCTCGGACCCAGCCCGCGCTGCGGGCCTGTCCGGTTCGCCCGGGAGCGCCAAGCGGCGCCGCCTTGCCCCTACCCGGCCAGTTCTGCCAGGCGCAATCAGCCCGCACAGCGGGCCATTGTTCTTCCCACGCGGCACCGAGAAGCGCTAAGTTTTTTCTGCCAGGCCGGAAGGCGGCCGACTAGTTCACCCTATCAAGCATCCTGCAGATGTAGGCCACTGTCTCCTCCGTGCGCCGCCTACGAGCGTCGTGGATGTCCAGCACGGCCGGCAGGCAGCTGGCCGGTTCGGTTAGGCCAAGCATCCCGCGAATTCGGGCCACATCCTCCACCTCCACGCGGTGCCTGCAGGCGTCGCAGTTCCTCCAGCAGGCCCGCCTGTCGGTTGGCCCATCGTCCTGTGGTCTGGGCGGCCCGACTAGCCGGAAGACCCTCCACGAGGCTGGCACGCGGCCTCCGCCACCTCCGGTGGCTGGCGCCTCTTCCGTACGCCGCGGCCCGCATGGCCGCGGCCCCCCATCCTTTGGTGAGACGCAACGAAACTACGCTTTAGCGGCTCCGCCTCCGTCATCACCACAAACAATGTTCAACGGAGGGACGTCAGGTTGTTTTTTTTGGCACGCACCCTCCGTGTTAGGTGAAAACAATTGGCCAATGAAAAACCAAAGCATTCATCAAAGAACGAGGGTATAATTAATTCATTTAAAAAAATAAACAAATCCCACTACCTATTATTTTTTCATTAAATGATGACAATTCATTGAAGATGGACGTCTTGGAAGACGAGCATCATTCCTTCAACGTTGGAGGGGATGACGTTGTTGTTGGCGTCGTATTTCGCAGCGACGTCTTCCCTTTCATGCCCTGGTTGGAAAGGAAGCAGACATGTCGTCGTTCTTCTATGGAAATGTCATTCTTCATTGAGAGAATAGTGTTCATCCAAGCCAACTGTCAAACAATTTTGCAAACCCCAAAATAAAATAATCTTATCCCTTATTTTAATTGTTGGCATGAGTTCAAAATAAATCAAATTAATTAAGTTGGTTCACTTAATTAAATGCATGGAGTTGGAAATAATTTTATAGGGAAAAATTAAATAAATACAAGGGTGTGTTGGCACATTAATGGGAAGTCTAAGATTTCAAAGGGTGTTCAAGGGGAGGTTAGGGGTTTGAGCTAGTGTGGGCCCACCACTTAATATCCTCCCATTGGAGGTTATGTAGGGGTGGGCGCCACCTCAAACATCCCCTTGGTGGATAAAACTACCACTTAAATAAAATTATATCACACATAATTTTTATTTAATTTATTTAGAATACCTACAAAATTAACTTCCACTCCCGATAAAATGCAACTGCAGTAAAGGCCTCCTTAAGAAATTACCGGCGCTTCGAGTTCATCGGTTTCAATAGATTTCAATTTCCAACACCAGCTAAAAGATATAAAAACCCGCACATACGTTAACTGAACCTATCCAAATAGGACTTTAGAAATTGATTCTGGGCGCACCGGGCTTCGGAATCAGGCTCCGTCAAAAACAGCGGACTCATAAAATTCCTATGTATTTTAGAAAAATATTTCCATAGGATTTCCAGGTATTTATATATTTTTAGTTTATTTTATTATTTAATTCGGGTTTTTCTTTAACTACTATGGAGAAACATTATATTTGGTTTGTATAGTGTGGATTAGGCTTATAATCTTTTTTTGGAATGGTAACATACCTTGGTGTAAGTGGTTGTGAACTTCTTTGAGATTAAAAATCACTACCCTAGTGTATTTCAGTGAATCTAAAAATTGAATTCAGTTGTTTTCTGACTGGTTGATATGAAATTATTTAACAATTCAAAGAGGGATTTAATTATCATGATTTGTTATAGAATAATAATTATAAGACATGTGAAATTATGTTATGTTTATCTTACAATATTTTAGGGAATTTTATTTCTATGGAATAAAATGAGTAGTTTGATTTAATAGAGACCTTAAGTGGAATACTTTTTTTATGTTTTATATTTTTGAATTTATTATGTAAAAAGATTATTATTTGGAATTGAATAATCATTCGATGTTACTCTAAGGGTTAAATCAATGGAATAATGTTTAAATGTTATAAAGGTACCATTTATTGGAATAATATCATTAAATCATATTTAGTTTTTGGGATTTTTTGTATTAATAGTGTTTTTTATGGTGAGGGGTCATTAATGGTAAATAATGATTTTTTAAATCATCATGTGCCATGATGACATGTACGTGGTTTTTTAAATGATATAAATTGTTTATTGGGTTAAATAAATCGTGTGAACTGCCAATATTTAATTATAACAAGATATTAAGAGTGGTATAGTTGACTATAACAAGTGTGAGATTTAGTTGAGATCATGAGTTTTAAGATTGTAATAATAATTGGTTTAAATAATTATTTAAAATAGAATTTTATGAAATGTTCACTGCTATAATATAAGGAATTTCATCTTATAAACTTACAAAAATTCCTTATGTCCAACTTTGAGTTAAAATGATTTTTTATTAACTCTTATGGGAGATTATAGACATAATTAAAAGGTCAATATATGACATTGACTGATAGTTTTTTTATTTTTTGAAGAGGATATTATTTTTATGAAATAAAAAAATGGATTTAAAAACTTCCTTCTTTAATAATAGTATATCCAAGGATGTTATTATGATATATCATAAAGGTTTTGATTATCTAAATAGTGAGTTAATGACATATAAGCTATAACAATTCATTTATGGTTTGATGAAATCAAACCAAATTTGGTATATACATTTTGATGATTAATACAAAGGGATTAGTTTCATAATAAACGAGTTAAATATTCGATATACATGTTATTTATAGGGAGCACTATGAAAAACAATAATTAGATGAATATTTCAAACTACTCATAAAAATGACCCCCTACTAAGTTGTTTATAGAGGATTAGTTGGGTCAATAGTTCTTTATTAAAGACATGGGAGAGACATCATAGATATTGGGTATATGGATTGTTATAGATTGATTAATGTGATTTTTAGCCTATAATTGAACATATATATTGATAATATTTTAAATAGTTTTAACATATATAACTATAGTAGAGGGTTTTTACTAGTTTCACATCAGGTATTTTTTCAAAAAAATAAGTATAAATTACTAACATAGATATGTAGTATATACAAAAGATTACATATGATTGGATAATATGATCAATCATATAAACAATGTTTCATAATAATGTTAATGTTTTATATTATAATGTTATACATATTTGAAACTAATAATATTTTGGTAAATGACTCATGATCATTGTACAAAAAATCCATAAATAATTATGACTAAATAAATATTCATCCTTAGTTATTTGAGTTGAGTATGAAAAAAGATTAAATGGTTACATTGATACTATAATCTAAATTTACATGGATAATTTAGTATCTAAATCTATATTATTTTCATCAATAATTGGTATGTTAACTAAAATTTTTCTATGTATCCAATGATGGATGATTATTTAATAATAATTTTGCTCATTATTGAATCAAACAATTCAAAGTAGTCTATTTATATCATTTTATTTTATATGTATTTTTGGGAGTAATCTATTGAATATTTAGATATTTCAAGTACTACATTTGTGAGATGTTAATTTTTTAGAGAATAATTAATTAATAAAATAAGTATATTAAAAAGAACCATCCTTAAAAAATTACATAATCTTGAGTTTTATACATGAATGTAAATTATTAAAAATTTAGGATCTTTTTAGGATTGATGTTTTAGAGAAATCAGGAAACAAAATTTGCATAACATCTGATAATCATACATCGAGATACTACTAAAATAGGATACACATTCCCAAAATATAAATCCTAAATTCAAAAATATTTCTATTTAAAAATATTTACAATATTTAAATTTACTTTCTTATTTAACGTACACATCCTTATAACTTGTGAAAATCATTTAAAAAGAAGGGATGAGCACAAAATATTCAGTAAGGGATATGAGGAAAGAAATTGATAGCCAAGTGATAACATAAAAACCTATTAAACCCATTTTATAAAGACTCATTAAAATGAATGGAAACATTGTGTAGTTTCAATGGGAAATATTTACCATACCACTCTTACAATAATACTGACACATTGAATAACCATTGGTTCAAATTCCATCTCTAGATTACCCAACACATTGGAGAGATATAATGGGGTTGACTCATCATATCTTGAGCTATAATGGGATCAACCCAACTTATATTGTGAAATAATGGGATAAAAACAACATAAATATGATCAAGGAACATATCATTGTAATAAAATATTGTGCAATTAAGAGAAACCACTCATTCCAAATATATAAAAAACAATCTTTTTTAATTTTATTAAAGAGACTTTTAAAAGGTTTTTAAAAGGAAGGTTCCATTCAAATATAATAGTACTGGGAATTAATGTAATGGAATTAATATGTGTATGAAAAGTAAATAAACACAATATATTATAATATAAATAAAAATTAAACACACAAATAATCTTAGTACCGCATAATAAATAATGTATATGGTTAACCCAAAGATTAGAAATTGGAATAAGAATTCAATTACCATAGGGTTTTTGTACTTAAAACTTGTTTAAACCTTTTTTATAATGGTTAAAATAGTTTCAATAATATAATATTGAAACATATTCATGTTTATAACATATTATATTACAATTTCATAACATCATTTTACCCTTTAATTATTAGTATTTTCTTCCTTCCTTTGTTTTGGATGAGTTCATTACATGATTCCATGGCTGGTTTGTATCTAAATTTATTATTGTATGGAAATAAAATTATATAAGTGGAATGAAATGGTATTAATATGTTTCCATAAAATTAAAAGATTAGATATGTAATTTGTGTTATATTTTTAGAGGATGAATCCATAGATAAATCTTTAGTGATATCTGTTTAGATCAATTTTGTGCTTCTTTGATCATCATGTAGTAGTTTCATTATATAACATAATATTATATATATATATATATATATATATGTTTACTGCAGAACACGAAAGAGGATATATAGATCAATTTGAATTCTTTTTCAACCCTCAAATTCAATATCATACTGGAGACTTCTTGACACTAGGATAAGATATGATGAAGAGAGTATAATTAATGAAAATAATTGAAAAGAAAACACAAGAAAACTAAATAGGATCCTTACCTCATGATATATTCTAATTGAGATTCTCTTTATGGCCCTTTATTTTGTACTTTTGGGAGACTAGATGTTCATAGACATGGAGGAGGGGTATGTGAAGATTATTTCATAGAAAATATATAAGTCTCATGGCTTGAGTAGTGTGAGAGAAATATATGATGATGGTATTATTTATAGTGAAGGAGGGGAGGGGTTTTACATTATTTAATCTTTAGTTTAATTTTTTTTCTAAAGACTGTCAACATTCTTTATTCATGTGACCCAAAATATAAATAAGTACATGTGAGTTAAAACCAAGTGTTCTTACATCATCCACGATTCTCAGAAATATTGAATTTTTCTAATAATTTTTATATAAGGTATATTACCGTATTTTACTATTCAAAAAATTCATTTATTTTAGAAAAATACCAAAAATTCACCCTAACAATTTTTGAATGTGCCGAATTCAAAAATGAAGTCCATTTTCAAAAAATAATTTTCTAAATATGATTAATTAAATTTTTAAATAAAATTTTAATATTTTCAAAAATAACAATTTTAAAACTATAACTCATTTTATATCACCTTGGAAAATTAATCTATATCTCATTATATTACAATAAAAATAAAATAGAATAAAAATGAAATTTACTATACATAAGGTTTATATTAAAATTTATAATACCATTCATAAGGGTATGTTACTATTCAACAAAAAACAAGTTGGTTCTATCAGACTACAAATTACTTAATGATCACAACAGAAGATGTCCCTTTTTTGAAAATCAAGTCATGGAATAAGAAATATTTATGTTTAGCTGATAGTTTTTAACTATATATTTTAAATATTGTTTTATTACTTTTAATTAATTTTCAAAACCTTGGGGTGTTATATTCTCCCCACCTTCATGAAATTGTTTCCTCATATTTTTATTTAATTTTTTAAAAAATGGGGGTACTTATCACTCCTAGAATTTTCAAATTCTTATGTTTCTACTTCTACCATGTGGTTTCTCAAAAAACATTTACCTAATAGATTAACATATTCCACAATAAATTCTCTCTACAATCAAGATTTTGAACTAAATTCTATTAGTAAGTAAGTGTCTATTCTTGCTGAACTACCTCTGGGCTCAAAACATTAGATGAATCTGGAAAATACTTTCTCAACATCAAAACATGAAAAAAATTGTGTAAAAGTGATAATCTCAGAGGAAATGCTACTCACTAAGAAATCTGTCCAACATTCTCTAGGATTTCATAAGGTCTAATGAACCATGGACCCATGTTCACATTTTTAACAAAATGAATAACAATTTTTCATGTTGAGATTCAAAGAAAATAATGATCACCTAACTCGAAAGAAAAGTCATTCATCCTCTTATCTGCATAAATTTTCAATCTATTATGATATATCCTCATATGTTGCTGGATAATCTTTACTTTCTTAGCCACATTCTATACAAATTATGGTCTCATCAACATTATTTCCCTGACTTTATCCCCAAAATATTGATTTTGACACTGCTTACCATTAAATTCCTCAATAGGTTCCATCTATATAGTAGAATGATAACTGTTATTATAAGAAAACTAATCTAATGATAGTTGTTAATCCCAACTTCCTTGGTAGTCCATTGAACAAGATCGAATCATATTCTCCAATCTATGAATCACCCATTCTAACTACACATCTGATTGAGGATAAAATCTTGTAATGAAATTTAATTTTATTCCCAACATCTATTGAAGTTCTCATTGGATTACCATCGCAAAACATTGGAAATCATTGGATTTAAAAAATTTCATATCGGGCTTTTGAATTATTTACACGTTCTGTTTCGGTTTTCCCAAGATAATGACTACTATAGATTTTGGACCCGAGGTTCGTGGTCTTTGGGTGGTTCCTTCATGAACGTATTCAAATGGTCACTTGATTTTGATTTTGATGTTGAACCCCCCATTGTCCCTATTTGTATTGGATTACCGGGTCTGCCGTTGCACCTAATCAAACAAAATGATTTATTTTCAATTTCTCATCGATTTGGTCAGCCTCTCAAAAATGATCATGCTACACTAAACGTGACACACCCCTCGGTTGTGAGGATATGCACAGAAATTTATATTTCTCACGGAATTCCTTTGTAATTTTGGATAAAAAATGGGGAGTATAGATTTATGCAGAATGTAGTTTTTAAGAATTCTCTAGATTTTTATAAGAAATGCTTTAAAATTGGCCATTCTACTAAAAGATGTGGGATTGAACTACATCCACCTCACCCATGACCACATTTCAAATCAATGCGGGTTGGAAATACTTCTCCACAAATGTTAACTACTGACCCGATGGGCATCCCCACGAATAAATTGATCTCCAAGAATAACCCAAACCCTCAACCAGATCATACCTTTGAAAATGTCAGCCCTCATACTATGGGGTAGGTCTCCATACCTGAGGGTCCTGAGATTAACGAAGTTGGTCATGAGACTAATGAGGTCTTAGAGCTGGAAGTTGATGATTATTTTCAGGAGAATATTGTTAAGTTCTCTCAAGTAAAGAATGATTTTCGTCTAAAGGATCAGAAAGGGAAAAAATCCATCATTGACTCTGATGGTTTCATCACTCCAATTCCCAGGAAAACTAGGAAACATATATATAAAGTCAATTATGGAATAACTAATATCTCAAGATCATTAGCTGCCAAAAGTACTGATTTTGAGGTTCCTCCACAGCCTGTCCCCGTTTAACCACTGCTTGAATCCTCTCAATCTTCTGATTGTTCCGATTCAGACACTTCCTCAAGTAAAGATGATGAAAATGATCCTGCATATCGGGATGCCTATCAGTATTAAGAGAAACTGAATTTCTCAAAGGAACATGACTTCTGGTTTGCAGAAAATGATTCATCTACCTTTCAAAAATACAAAAATGGTGAAATTACTCCTAATGCTTATCTTGATATTAGAACGATGATGTTTATTAGAGTAGCTGATGAATTTAAGAAATATCCAATCATTGATTTTAAGGACATACCATGGCAATGAATTTTGGTTCCTGATTTCTTTGAGCTGTTTGGATGAAGATCAGTGGGGCTGGCTACTGCTGATGCATTTGTTCTATTTTATTCTACTGGCTTCTGGGTCTTTCTGATATGTTGCTATGGCAGGCAATGTGTTCTGCTCTTCATGACTTCTACCTCCTGCTGTTTCCTTTTTTTGTTTGGCTTTTTTTAAAACTGAACTATCTGTTTATTTCACTGTTATGTTGTCTTGTGTTTTCTTTGAAACAGGTTCAGAAATTTGATGCGGACGAATGGAAATGATCTTTACTCTGTATTATCTTGATAAGAAGACTGAATTTTGTACATCTATGCTTCTTTTCTTGAGGATCTCGTTCCAAAAGGAGGCTTTTCTCTTATCTGAGCTTTTTCTTTTTTGAGCATTATTGTTGTTTCTTGTTCTTTTCTCAAACATTATGCTGGTGTAAATGCATTAAACCTGGATCATTTCTTGTAACCCCTTCTTTATTTTAATAAATTCATTTGTTCATGAATTGGGTTACCAATTCATGTCTCCACTTGTCCAAAAAAAATAGAACTGGAAAATGGATCACAATCAGATTCAATAGAAATAAGAATTCCATGTAACCTAACAATACTTTTATGGTACAACCAAGAAAGTTGATCCAATGAAACCGTTTCTTTAATAGGAATTAAATGTAATGATTTAGTCAATTAATAGGCAATAACCTATATTTTTTTATTACATCATGGTGTTTTTGGTAGTACCAATACAATGTCCAATGATATATTTTTCCCATTTCCACTGTGGTACTGGTAAAGGCTGAAGTAGCCCCTTTGGTAACTTCCACATTACCTTAAACTTTTTACATGTAAATCATTTCACGGTAAAATTTTAAATATCTATTTTCTTTCAGTTCCACTTTTAATACACTCATGGATCCTTGTACATATTTTATCGTCAGCAACGAACTGAAAATATGGAACTGTGAGCCTCACATTACAATTATTTCTTCAACTAAGAATCTCTAGGAACACATAATATCTTCCCAATCCTTAAAACCCACTCTTTTTTAGGGTTAAATTCTAGTAACATACCGATTATAAACAATTCTACCTTTCTTAGTAACTCGATGTCTTATTTCTTCACTTGATTAATTCTTTTGGACATAGATGACTGCACTGAATCTTGAAAAAATTGAAATTTCATGCACCAACAACATCTATAAAAACTTTTCTCATATTGTTTACCATCGGGTAACATTCTATGTGTATCATGGTTAATGTAGCATTACTTTTCCAACTCAACTCATCAACTACACTATTTTCATTTCTATGATGGTAATGAATCATACAATCATAATCCATGATTAGTTACATCAATTTTATCTTTCTCTTGTTTAATTTCATTTGTTTAAATATCATATTCACACTTTTATGGTCAGTATATATTTCACTGTGTACTTAATATATATTATTCATCCATATTTTCAATGAAAAAACAACATCAACTAATTACAAATCATGTATAGGGAAATTTAACTCATTAGGTTTAAACTAACTTTATACATAAAAATTTACTTGATCATTCTTCCTTATAAAAAAACATGTACCATCAAATAATGATAAATGTATTTGAAAATTTACTACTTATGGAGTCAAGGGTCTGAACTATAGAATTCACCAATCTTCTTTTCCATTCTTGATAACAATCATCACATTCTCTTGTGTATAGGAATTTTACTCATTCTCGAGTTAACATAGTAAATGTACTAGAAAACCAAGCAATGTTTTCAACAAATCTGCTACAATAGCCTGAAAATCGAAGAATACTATGAATCTCAGTTATATTTGTGGGTCTTGGACATTCAACAACAAAAATCAGTTTAGTAGGATCCATAGTTATTCCTTCATTTGAAATAACATGGCCAAGGAAAGATTTTTTTTGCAAACAAAATTTACACTTTTTGTATTTTTGATGTACTAAAATTTATATTATGGTTTTAAAAAATAACCCTTAGCTGTTTTTCTGGATCCTCTTTAGTCCTAGAATATACGAGAATTCCATCAATAATCACCACCACAAAAATATCCAATAACACATGAAATATTATATTCATAAGATCCATGAATTCAATATGTGCCTTAGTTAACCAAAAATTCATAACTACAAATTAATAATGACCAAATATATTATGGAACATAGTCTTTGGGATTTCTATATCCTTTACATTCAAATGACAGTACCCTGAACACAGTTCAACCTTCAAAAAAAATAGTGATCCCTGGAGCTGATAAAAAAATTATCGATATGAGGAAAAGAATACCTTCATTTAACAATAATGTTATTAATGGATCTATAATCAATGAAAAGTATCAATCAACATTATTTATTTTTTAAATAACAAGACAGGAGAACCCAATGGTGAAGTGCTAGGTCGGATTAAACCTTTATCTAACAATTTCTGAAACTTCTATTTTTTATTGTCAAAAGTTTGATTTGAACCGTTCGATAAGGGGGTGAAAATATTGGCCTAACATCAAGAAAAAATTCAATAGTAAACTCAACCAAAGGATAAGGAATATTAAAAAGAAAATATTTATAAAAAACAATGAAGTATTAATATAGAAATGTTATATCATTTAAGTGCATAGTTTCCATTATCTTCAATAATATGAGTAAGATAACTTTAATTTCATTCTTTTATCAGTTTCTTATCTTCCTGATATGTTATCAATAATACGTGTTAACTCTTGTACACAATCCGAAACTCAATCTAAAAAACTTCTTAATTTTCTCTTTCATCTATCTTAGCATGAAAAAAATCAGTCCATACCCAAAATAACATCAAACTCCACTAGAGGACATTCAAGGGGGTTTGTTGCTAAAATCCTTACACATACAAGTATACATAGATTCTTATAATTTCACCTTGCAATAATATTTTCACCAGGTGTTTTTACCATGAGTTATAGTCTCATTTCATGAGGATGAAATCCCATTTTTTCTAAAAATTTCTCAAAAATATAGGAATGCGTAGATCCTAAATCCAACAATACATTTTTGAAATCTATCAAAACAAGAAATATACCTAATACCACCTCATTTAAAGACTCAAAATATATTTATGTGGTTTCAATGGATTTTACCACGCCCTTCTACTTCTAATATTTTTAATTTCTACTCGAGTGACTGGCTTCAGACAACATTTAGACAAATGACGCAATTCTTTAATGTTAAAGAATCTCACAATCGTCTTCTCATTAATTTTCAGATCATTTTCCATTCATTCAAGAGACTTGTGTCTAAACATTCCACATCAGTATCATTTACAATAATTTACCACACATTACCTAGGATTCTTTTTACCACACTTTTCAGAAGAAGCGAAATTGATTTTCGTACCTTTAGATTTCATTGAAGAATTCTTCCCCAATACCTTCCAACATGGTCAGTTTCGATTAATTTCATCACAAGGCAAATACATGTAATAAAAATCTATATCTACTTTTCTAGAACAATGAAAAAGTAACTCATATCTTTTAAACTCATTTGAAGTAAAATATCTTCAAAAAATGGTTTCAAACCAGAGTAAAATATATTAATTTTAATGTCAATATCCCGATTAATATCTGGTACATACCTGGATAGTCCTGTAAACTTGGATTCATATAATGATATAGAATCATCATATTTCTGCTTCATTTACACGAATTATTTCTCCATTCTGAGTTGAATAGTTTTAAGAAAATATTTTTCTAGAATAATAATCTTAATATCATCCCAATACAGACTACCAAGATCATATCCTTCTGTCATATTTATAACTACAGACCACCATTGATCTGATTCACCATCCAAATGATAAATGACTAGAATTACATTTTTATTTTTTGAACATACCATGACATAAATTATCTTTTATAGAGCATTGATCCATCCTTTCACTATCATTGGATTTGTTGTTCCACTGAATGATGGAAGATTCTGCCGCATAAAATGCTCCAAAAAATAATTTTTTCTTCATGTTAGATCATTATCCTCTCTAGAATGTATAACAAAAATGTTTATTTCTTGATTAAACCAATCTATTTCTATAAAAAATAGATTGGTTCTGATTCCAGCCGTTCTGGGCTGCAAATTCGGACAAACATCAACCTCCTGGTGCCTTCCTACTTTAGCTTCCCTATTGTTTCTATAGAAATAAAATCTTAATGGACATTTATTAGATGAATAAAAATGTTAATATATAAATTCTATAAAATTTTAAACTAACCATTGTGTAAAAATCATTTATGGTGTTATTTTGACATCATTTTAACCCCTAATTTTATCTAAACCAACCATTGAAACAAACTATAAGGACCTAAGGCTTAAATAATTTCATAATCTTGAGTTTTATACAATAACAAATATTCTAACACTTTTTGGATATTTTCAGTTTTAGAGTTTTTTAGAAACAAGAGCATAAAACATATATAACATCCAACAATCATAAATTAGAATACTACTAAAACAGTATCCACTATTCAAAAAGTATAAAACATAAATAAAAACATTTTTTTTGAAAAATAATCATAAAATTTAAATTATATTCATTTAATCTCTTAAAAACCTTATAACACTTGAAAAAAAATTAAAATCATGGGATGAGAACAAAATGCTCTGTAAGGGATATACAGAAAGAAATTGTCAGTAAAGTGATGACATAAAAACAAATAAAACCCATTTAATTAAAACTTTTTAACATAAATGAAAACATAATGTTTTTTTATTGGGACATATTTACAAAATGACTCTTAAAATCACACTTACACATAAATTAACCTTTCGATAAAATTTTATATCCGGAGTACCCAATGTATTGGAGAACTATAATGGGGCTCACCCGTCATATCTTGAGTTATAATGGGATAAAGCAAACAAATCATGATATATAATGGGATCAACAAAACATAACTATGTCCATGTAAAATATCATAGTAATAAATTACCATGAAATTTGGTGAAACCAATCATGCCACACATATATATATATATAACAATATTTTTGAATTTTATTAAGGGGACTTTTAAAAATATTTTGAAAAAATGCCTCTTAGAAAAATAATTGGAGTTAGAATTAATGGAATGGAATGGATATATGTACGAACTATAAATACTTATAATTCATAATAATATTAAAAAAAAATTTCACACAAATAATCTTAATACAACATAAATAATAATGTAGATAGTTAACCCAATAATGGGAAATTAGATTAAGAATTCCCTTACCTTAGGTTCATCTAACATCAAACATGATTAAAAATGATGTATAATGGTTAAAATATTGTTATTAATATCTTATATAAATATATTAATGTATATAACACCTTATACGATCATTTCATAACATCATTTGACCCTTTAATTATTAGTATTTTCTTACATCTATTGTTCCGGGTATGTTCTTTACATGAATTTCATGACCGATTTGTATTTGATTTTCTGGTTGTATGGAAATGAAATTCTAGGAGATTAATGAAATTTTTAACATATATTTATATATAAATTATTTATTTCATAACTCATTTTGGTTATATTGTATGAGGATGAATCATTAATCAAATCTTTAGTGATAACCATTTGGATCATTTTTTTCAGTTCTTTGATAATAAAAAATTAGTTTCATTATATATCATAATTTTATGTTTATATGTTTACAGAATGAACCAAATGAGGATATATCATAAAAATTAAATTCAGTTACAAAAATTAAAATGGTTTTATAACCAATATTATGGATGTAATGGAAATTTTCGACAAATCATTAGCAATTTTGGTAAATCGACACATCGTGGATGGTGTTTTTATTTTATAAATAAGGGGAAGATGAGAAAAAAAATATGATGTATCATTAAACAATAACTATAAAAATAAATAATATATATCACACTAGATCTTTAATTACTCTTAGATAAGGGGAGATGAGGTGAGTATATGAAAAGAAAAGTATTGAAAAGAAAACACAAGAAATTGAGAGAGTGTCTTTACCTCTTGATATATTCTCCTTGAGATTATTATTAATGCCCTTGGTAATGGGATTTTTGTGAGAATAGATGGTCTTGGATGTTGGGGAGGGTCTTGGTAGTAGTTATAGGGAGAACATATATAAATATCAAAGCATGAATTGTGTGATAGGAAGAGGGGGTTGAGGGTGGTATTTATAGTGGAGGGGAGGAGAGGTTTTAAATTATTTTAATCTTTAGTTTACTATTTTTTCTAAATACATTGAGTTGTTTTGATTCATGTGATATAAAATAGTAACAAGTATTTATGAGTTTGTACCAAGGGTGTTTAAATCATCCATTATGGTTGGAAATAGTTTATTTTACTCATAATGTATATATTCGTTATATTATGGTATTTTATACTTTACTAAAAATTATATTATTTAAGAAAAATAAAATAAATTCACCCTGACCTTTTTTTGATGTACAGAATTCAAAAATTAACTCCATTTTCTAAAAATAGTTTTCTATATATTATTACATTAATTTCTAAATAAAATCTAAATATATTAAAAAAAAAATAATTTTAAAAGAAAACTAATTTTATATCACCAGGAAAAATTAATCAAGATCCCATTATCTTATAACCATAAAAAATAAAATAATAAGGAAATTTAATATTCATAAGGGTAATATTACTATTCATAATACTATTCATAAGGGGATGTTACTATTCACAAAAAAAATATAGTTCTATCAAACACTAAATTACTTACTCATCACAAGTACATATGTCTGTTTTTTAAAATTCAAATCCTAAAGTGAAAAGCATTATGTATAAAGGCTAGTTTTTAACAATCTACATGAAAGAAAGATTCGGAAATTTTAGTATATTTTTAAAACATTAGGGTTTTTTATTCTACCCACCTTTTGGAAATTTCATCGTTTTATGTTTATTTACTTATTAAACAAGTGATGTACTTTTTCATCATTGCATTTTCATATTCTAATGTTGCTTCTTCTACCATGTGGTTTCTCCACAAAACCATTTCTTGATGGATTGACTTATTCGAATATAATTTCTCTCTATGATAAATAATTTGAACTATTCTTTCTACATTAGTGAGGTTTTCATCCAACTGAACTACCTATGGGCTCAGAACATGAGGAGAATATGGAACATACTTTCTCAACATCGAAACATGAAAAACATTGTGTACCAATGATAAACTTAGAGGTAATGCAACTCGGTTGGAAACCAATCCAACATTCTATAGGATTTTATATGGTCCAATGAACCATGGACTCAGCTTCCCATTCATTCTAGAAGGCATAATTTTTTTTGCAAGATGAGATTCTAAGAAAAAGATAATCACCTACCCTAAAATAAAAGTCTTTACCCTAGTCATCTGCAATTTTTTTTAGTCTTCCCTGAGTGGTCCTCATGTGTTGCTGGATTATCTTCACTTTCTCATCCACTTCCTCTAAATATTATTGTCCCATCATCTTTTTTCATCAACATCATCTTAAAATGATGGATTTTGACACTGATACCCATTTGATGCCTCAAAATGTGCCATTTGTATACTGAAATGAAAATTATTATTATAAGAAAACTAAACTAATGATGGATATTGATCCCAACACCCCTAGTAGTCCATTGATCAAGCTCAAAGTATATCCCTTAAATTATGAATCATCCATTCTGAATTCTCATCAGATTGAGGTTGAAATGCTGTAGAGAAATTTAATTCTATTCCCAACAACATCTGATGACCTTTCCAAATGTTTGAAGTGATCCTAGGATCCTGGTCAGATACAATGGAAAGGGGAACACTATGAAACCTGACAATATTTTTGATGTACAATTGAGAAAGGTTATACAAAGACATGGTATATCAAATGAGAATGAAATGATAAGATTTAGTCAATAGATCACTAATAACACATACTGCATTGTTACCTTGAGAAGTATTTGGAAGTCCCACAAGAATATACATGGATATATTTTCCCACTTCCACTCTGGTACTAGTAAGGGCTGAAGCACACCCTTTGGGAACTATCCCTCTACTTTAACCTAGTAACTTGTAAAAAATTTCATGATAAAATCTAAAATATCACTTTTCATTCCCCCCCTTTAGTAATACTCTCGATGATCTATGTACATCTTTGGGAATCCAGGATGAACTGAAAATGGTGAACTGTGAGTTTTACATAATTATTCTTTTTTCAACTGAGAATCACCATGAACACATAAAATATTTCTTACCTCAAACAAAATCCTTATCAAGGTTAAATTCTTGTAACTTACCCATTTTATCAAATTTGATGTTTTTCTATAACTCTCCATAATTTTTATGAACTTTTTAAATTCTGTTTGAAAGAGAAGACTAAACGGAAAATGGAAACAAAATAGAGATTTTTTTTCATGAATAACATATAAGAAAATGTTTATCAAATCATTTACTATATGGTCATGTTCTAATAATACCATGGTTAATATTTCACTACTTTTCTAACTCAATGCATCAGCCACACTATTTTCCTTTTCCAAGATGGTAAAGAATCGTGTAATCATAATATTTGATTAGTTCCAGCCGACATCTCATTAACATGTTTAATTTATTTTGAGTAATTATATAACTCAAGATTTTATGGTTAGTATATACTTCCAATTTTACTCCATATAGATGATGCATAAAAACGTTTAATAAAAAAAATAACAACAGGTAATTCCAAATCGTGTGTAATGTAATTTAACTAATGAGGTTTCAACTGACATGAAGCGTAAGCAATTACCTAATTATTATGCATCATAACACAACCATGTCCCTTCAAAGAATCATCACTACAAATGAAAAATTATTAACTTATGTAAGGTAGGGTTAGGAAAGGACCACTCAGTAATATTCTTTTCAATTCTATAAAACAATCATCACATTAATTTTTCTAGTTGAATTTAACTCCTCTTTGAGTTTACTTTGTCACTAGACTAGATAATAATGAAATTTTATCAATAAACATTCAGAAATTTATATCCAAACCAAGAAAAATTTGAATCACCATTATATTTGTGGGTCTTGGACATTCCCCAAAAATAATAATTTTTGGGAGGACCAACAATTATTCCATCTTTAGAAACAATGTGACCAAGGGAAGAAACATTTTCAAACAAAATACACACATGAGGAATTCTCCATACTATTTATTTTATTTTATTTTTTGATAAAAACCCTTATATATTTTTCATGCTCCTCTTTACTCCTAGTATATACCGAAATGTAATCAATAAACACCACCGCAAATTTATCCATGAAGTCAGGATATATTCCATTCATAAGACCCATGAATACAGTAGGTGAAATAGTTACCACAAAATTTATAACCTCAAATTACCAATGAATTTATCTGGTGTAGAACGTAGTCTTTAGTGTCTCTGTATCCTTTAATTTCAACTGATGTTACCCCGAATTCAGGTAATCATTTTAAAAAAATTGTGCTCTCTAGAGCTGATAAAAAAATCGATATGGGTAAAATGAAACTTTTTTAATAGAAATGTTGTTAAAGGATCTGTAATCAATGAAAACTCTCATTTAACCATCTTTCTTTTTGACAAACATGATATGATCCCACCATGGTGAAGTGGTAGGTAGGATGAAGCCTTCATCTAATAAATCTTGTATCTGCGTTTTTAATTATTGAAGTTCAAATTGATCCTTTTGATAAGGGTGTTTAGAAATTGGCTTATCATAAAGAAATACGTCAACAGTAAACTCGACCTCTCAATCACGAATAACACTAGGAAAATCATCAAGAAAAACATCCAGGTATTTATTTACCAATAGTACATCATTAATCTAGAGAGTTCCATTATTCTAAAAAATATGAGCAAGATAAAGTTAATTTACTTCATTCATTAGTTTCTTTGCCATCTAGTATGTTATCTAAGGTATGGGTTCATTATCTTACAAAAAATAAAACTCTTAAAAAATTTCTTTTTTCTCTATATTATATCTTAGCATGATTAAAAGAAAGCTAGCCCATACCCAGAATAACATCAATCTTCACTAGAGAAAATAAAATGGTTTTTTTTAGACAAACTGCATACACAAATATAGATAAGTACATTCCTATAATTTTTTCTTGCCACAATATTTCCTCCTAGTGTTTTTATAATGAGTTCTAGTTTCGTTTCATGAGGTGGAATACCTAAATTTCCAAAAATATCTCCATAATTAATGAATGTATAGACCCTGAATCAAAAACACATATAAAAATTCTGAAAATAGAATAAATGTACCAGATACCAACACATTTGATATATCAACATCTTCTGATGTGGTTTCAAAGGATTTTACCACAGCCTTCTGCTTTAAATATTGCCGATTTCCTGGCCGAGTGACTAGATTAGGACAAAGATTAGAAAAATGACCCAATTCCATGCAGTTAAAGCATATCGCCATCATATTCCCATTAATTTTTAGATAATTTTCCTTGAACTCACTAGAAATGTTTTCAAACTTTGTAAATTGGGTGCATTCCCATAATTTACAATACATTCACCAAGATGATTTTAACCACACTTTTCATTTGAACAGAAATTCATTTTCATACCTTTATAGTAAATTGATGAATTGTTACCCAATTCCTTCCAGCCAAACCACTTCTTATTCTTGTCATCATGAGGTTCATTAATTTTAAAAAAATCCCTCTCAACTTCTTTAGCAATAGGACCACGTTTTTCGTAGATTTTGAAATATTGTGAATCCAAAGAACTTCATAAAAATTATTTCAACCTAGAGTAAAATATATTAATTTTAATTTCAATATTCCATGTAAAACAATGTAGGTACCTATCCTATCTTGAAAAAATGTATTCATATGCTTCCATAGAATCATCATCTTTTATCTTCAATTCCATGAATTTTTTCTCCATTCTGAGTTGTATAGTTAGGATTTTTTTCCTAGAAAAATACTTTTAAAATAAACCCATTCTAGACATTCAATATAATCTCTTTATCTTGTATTACAAACCAGAGACCACCATTGATCTGATTCACCTTCCAAATTATAAATAAATAGTATTACATTTTGAAATTCTGAATATCCCATGACATCAAAAATCTTTTATAGAGCATTGATCCATAATTCGTCTATTATTGGAAATGTTGTTCCACTGAATACTGGAGGACATTTCCTATTAAAATTCCCGAAAAAAAGAAATATTTCTTCTTGGTAGATCATGTTCTTCTCTAGCATGGATACCACCACCATATTTTTCTTGACTCAACTTAGCCATTGCGGTCACAAAATGCTCAGTTCTAATTCCCACCACTCCAAGATGCAGATTCGGATAGACATCAGTTTCTTTGTGCCTTCCCACTTTAGTTTCCCTATTTCTTATTCGGGAATCCATTCTAAATAGATATATCATAGATGAAGGAACATGGGGATATCTTAATGCAATAACATTTCAAATTAACTATAGAGTAAAAATAATTTATGGTATTTCTTTAACAGCATCCTACCCCATAATGTTATATAAACCATCCCCTCATTCCAACTATAAGGACCCAACCATAAAAAATTACATAATCTTGAGTTTTATTCAAGAAAAAAACTCTTACACATTGAGGGTATTTTTTAGTTTAGATTTTTAGAGAAATAAGAACATAAAACATACATAACATCCAATTATGAGACATGAGGACAATACTAAAATTGTATACACCTTCCAAAATAATAAACATAAATAAAAACCTAATTTAATTGAAAAATATTCTTAATATTTAAATTTTCTATCTTTATTATCTTACACATCATTATAACCTAAGAAAGACATTTAGAAACATTAGATTATCACAAAAAGATCGGTAAGGGATATAAGGAAATAAATCATTTTTCAAGTGATAACATAAAAACTAATAAAACCCATTTCATAAAAACACATTAACATGAATGGAAACATCATGAATTTTATTTGGGAAATATTTACCATATCACTTATACAATTACTATTACACATGTAATAACCATTTGGTCAAATTCCAACTCCGGAGTACCCAATGAATTGGAGAGAAATGATGGGACCACTCATCATATCTTGAGCTATAATGGGATAAACCCAACATATATTGAGCTATAATGGGATCCAAACAAAATAAAGATGTTTAAGTGACATACCGTGGTAATAATGTAACATGAAATTTGGATAAACCACTCCTAACATATATATAAAAATTTATCTTTCTGAATGTTATTAAAAAAACTTTTCAAAGGATTAAAAAAGAAATCCATTACAAATATAATTGAAGTGATAATTAATAGAATGGAATTTATATGGGTATTAATTGTAATTAAAAATAATACATCATAATGTAAAAAAATTCATCACACAAATAATTTTGATTCCATATAAAGAATAAAGTAGAAGGTTAGCCCAAAAAATGGAAATTGGGTTAAGAATTACCTTACCTCGGGTTCATCTTACTTCAAACATGTTTCAACCCTATATATTATGGTTTAAAACGTTTTAATAATATTTTTAGAAACATAAAATTTTTTATAATAGCTTATATTATCATTTCATACTATCATTTTACCCTTTAATTATTAGTATTTTGTTTCTTCTATTGTTTCAGGTGCATTCTTTACATGATTTCCTTGTTCAGTTTGTATTTGATTTCCATATTATATGGAAATAAGATTTCATAAGTGAAATGAAATGAAATTAATATGTTTCCATAAAATTAAATCATTTCATAACTCATTTTGGTTATATCTTATGAGGATGAAACCTTGAAAAAATTCATAGTGATATCTGTTTAGATCATTTTTATGGTTCGTTGATACTAACGATCTAGTTTCATTATATAACATAATAATATGTATATATGATAATTCCAGAACATGAAAGGGAATATATAATAAAATTTATATTCTATTTCAACCAATTTTTTTTATAATGAGTCTTTAATGAAGACATAGAAATTTTAAATTTATCATCCATGATTTTAGTAAATTGACACATAATGGGTGGTGTTTTTTGTTCAGAATAAGGGAAAGAGTAGATGAAGAATGTTGATGAATAATCCCATTAACATGAGAAAAATAAATAATATATATCATACTAGATATTTAATACATCTTGGATATAGGGAAGGTGAAGAGATTATATGCAAAATAAATTAATTAAAAATAAAACACAAGAAAATGAAAGTGGATCATAACCTCTGGATTTCCTCTCCATGATATCCTCTTTAAGGCCTAGGATTTTGGACTTTTGTAAATTATATAAGGACTTGGACATGGGTGAGGGGCTTGGGATGATTATTTGGTAGAACATAGACATGGATCACGTCTTGAGGGGTGTGAGAGGATGTGGGGAGTGTGGGTGGTATTTATAGAGGAGGAGAGGCGGGGTTTTACACTATTTTAATCAATAGTTTATGATTTTTGATAAATATTTTGAATATTCTTGATTCATGTGACCAAAAAAAGAAATAAGTGCACGTGAGTTCTAACCAATGGTTCTAACATCTTCCATAATGTTAGGAATTATATTATTTTACTAATATTCTATAGATATGGTATTTTACCGCATTTAACTATTCACCTAAAATTCAAGTATTTAAGAAAAAACATAAAAATTCACCCTATCAATTTTGGAAAATGTTGATTGAAAAATGAAATCCTTTCTTTAAATAGTTTTCTAAATATGAGTAATTTAATTTTAAAATAAAATGATAATATATTCAAAAAGTAGCTATTTTAAAACTATAACTCATTTTATACCACCTTTAAAAATTAATCAATATATCATTATCTTATAAAAATAATGAAATAAAATAATAATGAAAATTACTATATAGAAGGGTTATATTACTATTCATAGAGGTATGTTACTATTTACCAAAAAATTAATTTCTTATATTTGACTCCAAATTACTTACTAATAACTACAACATATATACGTTTTTTGAAATTGAAATCATAAAATCAGAAAAATTTATGATTAACTACTAGTTTGTAATTATCTAAATAAAGCAAAAGTTTGTGAATTTCAATTTATTTATTTATCCTTGGGGTTTTACACATATAGTAGGGAAGTACTAGAGTAGTATCAATATATACAAACAAATATTGAGTTATAATTATTGAATCCCTATGAAGCTTATACTTCCCATAATGCATAGGTGGTACAAGAGTACAATATGATATAAATAAGTTCCTTTTAAAATTATTTCAATATTCCAACATTGCATGACTACTTTAAGATTCACAAACATATTGGTATATTTTTAATGATCATCATCAATCATATATATTAATGTTTAATGGATAGAATGTGTTTTTTATTTATGTCCGTCATGTTTATTTTATATTCTTCTAAAAAAAGTGTCCTTCTAAGAGGTTTTAAGTTTCTAAATTATTTAGAAATATTTGATATATTTGAAAAATATCACAAAACTTCCCCTCCTATAACTTTCCAATTACCTTATAAGAGGCACCCCACTATCTTTTTATATATTATCCTCACTAACACATATAATATTCACACATGTTTCCAACATTCCACAATACTTGATAAAAATATACCTAATTTCTCTATTGGGATGTTAATACATATATTTCACAAATATAGAGTAAATTATTTCTCTAATATTATATTTAATATTATATTAATTCAATAACTAAATTTACAGTTATTAGTATATAAATGACTCCCCTTATCCGTGGACAACCAATATATCCTGTATTGGAATTTGTAATATGTTATATATGTTTCCATAAAAAATTATTATAAGTTAAACCCCATTTAAACATTACTATAATGAATATATAAATTCATATATATTTTTTTTAAAAAATGTAATGAATCAATATAATTTAAATTTGAATAAATTGTATTTCTATAATTTATTTAAATTGATAAATTTTAAAAGAGTATTGTAAATTATTCCTCTCATATTCTAGGATCATTGTATTACCAAAAGTGTTGAATTATTTTATATTACCATTCTTTTTTATTACATTATAAAACTTCTTAAAAAATAATTTTCAAAAATAAAAAATGTATTAAGGAAAACCAATGTAATTTTCATTAAAAATTACAAATTTGATTAAAATATTAAACTTATAAATATTACAATGAGATACAATTTCCTAATAATATGCTAGTTAACACTCATTCATGATAGTTGTGGACTTTAAATCCTTACCAACACTAAGACACTACCCCTTATACAACTCATTCTTATATTCTATCAATGGATCAACTAATTCTAGGCATCATGATTTACTCTAAACTTCACCTTCAAGAAAATTATAATGAAAATCACTAAAATATTAATTCATATATATAAATTAACAATATAGCCCTTAATTTAATGATTTATCATACCAATTTTTCACCCAAGCATTTTCCTTTACTTCATTTTGAAGGTTTATATAGGAGTGTGGCCTAATGGGAAATATGTTAGTGTATTTGGAAAGCATCGACATTAAAATCCTACATTCAGATCATGTTTTTCCAATCACATAATTATCTTCATTGTACACAACCGTCAATTGTGAGAAGTGGTTCCACACATCACACATGGGTGTATTCCAACACCACCTTGTGGGAGATGTAACTATAAAATAAAAAACAATTATTATATTAGTATATCTTATAATAAAAATAAATTATGATTGAAAAATTTTTGGGGTTCAAAAAATTCCCTTGGGTTTGTATGATCTGTGACAACCAACAGATCTTTTTTATATAATGGATCATCATCCTCTATAGTATGTTTGGGACCCAATGCCCGCATTAGTGTCTCAGAATGTGTTGGAGTATAAGTTTATGGAGCATGAATGTAGATCTTTAAGGAGAATGAAGTTTATGGAAATGAAGATGGCGTAGATGTATGTAGAAATGTTTAATAGGGTTGGGAAGTATGATCCATCATCCGATAAGGGAAAAATAGATGTGGGGGATCTTATGTAAATGGTGGTGAAATTTTCAGCAGCATAAATATCCTAGTTTCCTCTAATAACATTGTGGGATAACACAGTATGCCAGCTGGTATAATAGAGGATGGGATTGTGGGTGATCAGGTTCACTGAGTGGTGCACCATGCTCTAGTACATCCACCATCGCAATATCTGGTGGATCAAAACTACAAATATGATCATTAGAGAATAACTCTCTCTTTGATGGTGGATCCTAATTAAATGTAAAAAATATTAATCACATCACATTTTATGTTATTGATATATATATTTGAAATAAAATATTCACATTAGGTAGTAGAGTAGGAGTTCCCAACTATGTAATGTAGTGATTATTATTTTTCATCATCTTCCTTTGTATCATGTCAAAGTATTTTAATTAGTATATTTGTATAAAAATAAGAAATCAATTAAAATTCTTAACTAATGTGTAAGAAAAACAAGAAAGAAAATGTGATATTAGTTAATTAAGGAATAATAATTGTAAATCCAAATATAAGTTATGTAGTGATATAGTAAAATAATTTTTTATTTTGTGTTAATGTATAAAAAATATAAAATATTTCTCATAGAAAATTAAATACCTTCAGATTAGAACGTTTTTCATGGGAATTATATTGTTTTATTCAATTTTATATTCAATATTTTTCAAAACAATTTAGGACATTTCAGTCATTTTTGTTAGTTGATTAATTCATTTGTACATTTATTTAGGTTAGGTCATTTGGTTCAATTTTTTGGGTAAGGTCAGTTATTCATTTTTTCATTAGGACATTCTATTCATTGGTTTTGATTTCCATTCGAATTATTTTAATATGTTTCAATTAAATTCATATTTATTTTTATTCCAATTTAATTATTTTAATTTTTTTGGGTTTTGTAGGTTCTAATATAGTTTATTTCAATATTATAAAATAAAATTGAAAGAAATAAACAACTAGTATATATTGAAAATTAACTTGAAGGTAAATTTGGACTCAAAATATTTGTAATCAATATTAATGAAATTTGAATCATATTAACCCGAACTCCCAAAGTTTATCTATACCAAAATAACTGATAATATATATTGATGATTCTTTATATTTACAACCACAACTGAATGTTCATATTCAACTCTGAAAATTTAATTATTGGAGTAATCATATATAATAAATTAATCAGCTACAATGGGATAACTGTTGGTTTCAATTTTTTCATCACCATCATCAAAAATATGTCCTATGGTTATTTTAATAATGACACCAAGTTTAGGTTCTAAATGGCATTTCACATAAAAAACATATTTTTCTATTGATTCCACTATATACATATCATTAGTAGAAAGAGTTCAAGGTTGTGTCAATGACTCAAAAATTCATAATCATCAATAAATGTCACATGAATCATTGGTTAATTAAATCAAATCATTTGATCATAGTGACTCAAACATGAGAGTAACAATCCAATATTAGTATTTTCTCAACAACTGCATAATAGGATACCTTTTCAAATCAAGGTATACTATCTGAAGCACCAACAAAACAGTCTACTATGGAAGTTAATATAACACCATCAGGTTGTGTTCTCATGTTCAAATCTCATTCAGTGATATTGAATTTGTACACATTGATAAAATTGATTTTCTTCGATGAACCAAAAAAATCAGTACCACATTCCAAAGATATTATTTTCTTAGAGACATTGTCAATATGAAAATTCAATACTTGATATATTAAATAATTTCAAAAATAATTAAATATTAATTTCACTTATTTATTATAGTAATAATTAAATGTTTAATTTCAATAATGTGGATCTCACTTTTCTAGGAAGACAATATCTTCTTCTCAAAGATAAAGAGTGATTATTTATATTTATAACTTCTTATATATCCTATTGATAAAAATAGAAATAATTTTTCAGATATTCAATATACTATGAGGTGATATAACATATAAATTTTTAATTTCATTACTTCATGTAGTCATCGAAAATATCATTGTAAATAAAAAATGTGTGATGGGCCATATCCAGCTCTTCCATGATTAATGTGGTCAATGTTTATGACATTGGAATTCCCATTGTATTAGGATTTGATGTAAGACTAGGTTCAATTTTCTCATACCTCCCATTATAATTTCTCATTAGTCTATTATATCTCATAATCACATATTTGAACACATTGAACCTTAATCCATACATTCTTTATCCACGTAACATTTCATGGTAGAACTATCGGGCTGATTCTAATTGTAGACATAATTATTCAATTTGTACATATTTTTTAAGTTATGTACATCAATTTAAAAGAAACAAGTCCTCAATTACGGATTTTTCTTTTATTATGGATAGTTGGACGCACCATTCATTTAAAAAATTGAGGAAATATTTTCTTTAACTCATATAAAATTAATGGGGCCTATTAGAACATATAATGCAACAAAATATTTTGAAAACGTCTTATTTTAATTATTTATATAAAATATTTACCACTAAATATCATCCAACCTTACATTATTGGACAATAAAGGAAAAATTTCTATTGGAAACAAATCATGTAGGTGGATTTTATAATCATTATACTTCAAATATTTCCACACCAACTTTCTTTTTTTGACCTATTTTGATATATTTCTTGAATAGCTTTGAGGAACATTAATATTCTCTAGTAATTCTACAAAATTTTCTTCTTATGCATGTTACATAACATAATAATCACACAAAATTTTTCACTTATTATCAATAAAACACAAAGGATGCAATAATAATCTGATTCTCTAATCCATCAAGTCATGAGTAGACTTAAAATAATTTTTTTATTTAACAAAACATTTAGAATAATTGAAGGAAACATTTAACATATTTTTTTCAATGTGAAATATGTCTAATAAATAAAATGACAAATTTTTTAGCCATAAATGAAATTTAAATAATATACTTTTATTCTTCTAATAGTACTTGGATTACTGGAAACATTCTTCCTATATCTATATTTCATCTAACCGTTGTAGAATGAAAATAATAACATCCTGAAATTTATAAAACATGTCAGTTGTAAATGTACACTAACGTTGATTGTTTGTATCCATGGTATTTTCAAACCATTGATGATTATTCTTCTATGGATGATTCATTGGAATGAATCATAAATTTCCCATGAAACTAAAACTGAAATGACATTTAGATCTTTTGGATCATGTATTATTCATAAAAAAGGGAATGCTATTTTCCCTGCATGCTCCGACTAGAAATCATTTTATAAGTAGGGAAATAATTTATAATCCACATAAGTGAGAATGTATCTGAAATAATTCATTCAAACATTCATCATATGGGAAAACACCCACATTAAAATGTTGTTTCAAATCATTTATTAATGTTAACATGTATATATATATATCATTTCTAGGATTAGGAGGTTCGTAATGAGTATACTTGTAAAGAATATTTTCTATTACACATCCATTTAGGAAGGCTATAAATGTGTTTGAAAACAAGCCATGTGATCTATGATGTAAGGATCTACCCAATAGATAAGAACCATCACATTATAGATCCATCCTAAAATTACACATGTTATCAAAATGAATTAATCGAGATTTAATGTCTGCCATGAAAATCCTTATATGAAGAAAACAAACTCATCATCACCCTTCTTTCTATCAGTATAATTCCATAACATATTTATTGGTATCTAATCAAACATTAAGAAATTTTGGAGTCTAAGAACCAATAAAAAGTGCAACATTAAATTTTTTGACCCAATGGATGGTGTTACAATAGTATTTGGATTCGATCATAATGTTCCACTAATCATAAAATCATTTTTCATCTTTTACCTTCTTGAATAAGATGAATTATTTCTAGAAAAAAGATTTCTTTTTTGAAAATAAATACTCATTAGATATCTTTCATGCCATATAAAGATTTCAAAGAATATATAAATTATATAGAAGTAAGTCCATAAAAATAAAAGTAAATGAATGTATTAGAAATCCCATACTTGGTTTTCACATGAAATAGTGAAATTAAAAATTTTGGATTTTTTATTTTACCACATTACCGATATGTAGTAGTTGTGCAATCATCATTGAATTTTTGGAACTCTTTAATAACATCATTTTTAATACACACATCATGTGTTCTCTTATAGAAGTCTTACTAGGTAGGTATTCTTTATTTATCAAGATGAATAATAAATTGAAACTGTTCATCAAACAAATTCTATAATATATTCCTCTTATTCAGATCAGGAAAATATTGAGATTTCAGTTGTTCCCCATATATGATACAAGATGTTAGATTTTTTTGAAAACAAATATTTGGTTATATCATATCTAAATTCTTTATTTAATAACCAAGGTCTTATAACAAAATTATAGCATGGGAAGTGTATATGAAATATATATAAAGCATTGTTAAATTAAAATTCTAAATGTCTCTCCAAATTGTTTTCAAAATCGCTTAAGATTCGATCAATATCAGGCATCCAACTGTATCCATACCATAAAAAATCATATCTGTCACATTATTAATGTAATTAAATATGAATGATGTTAAATAAAAAATATATTATCAGAAATTTTAATTATTATCTTTATAGAAAACCATAACTGAGACACTATTCCATATGAGAATCAAAATACAAAAGATAGATGAATTCTATATTTATAAAAATATCATATAAATAGAAAAATATGATATTAGAATATATTATATAAATGAATAATTACTACACATAATAATATAAGAAATTTTATTATAGATGATGTTATTATTTTATCTCTTAATCTATTTACATTTATCATATTTTATTCTTATTCAATAAATTCTTGAATAATGGATTAGTATTTCTTGTTAATTACTTTTTTATCACAAATAAATTATATGGTAGTTTGGATAAATATATTATTAGTGGTTTCACATTTTTAGTGAGGGTAAATCGAATCCTTCCTCGCCTTGAGATTGATGTAAAAATGGTGCTTCTCTATATTTTTTATGCATGATTATGGCTTTTATTTCTATAAAGAATGATCCTTTAGTGAATGTACCTTATTATCAAAGAGGATTTTGAGAGAAGGATAACATGGATTCCAAAACCAATAGACTTTTTAAATTTTAAGTGGGATGGTTGATGAAGACTCTAAATAGGTAGATCTTAAGGGGATAAAGTGTTGGTTTATGCTATATATTGTGGAAAATTTCTAAGGTGGTGTCTATACACATAGTGGGATTTGGATTGAGTTAGAGATTAAATTTTGAAGAGGTTATATGATGATTTTTTCATTTATATGGATCTACAATGAATAGTGGTCATGATTATCAGTTTAATAGAGTGGTCTGAGGTTCAATTTCATTAGACTGTTAGTGCGTGGGACTATATTATCTATCTAGATAATTAGAAGTGAGAAACAATAGGGTTTTGATGTAATATTCATGCAAATCACACCCATGAAATGAAATGTTCCATATAGAATAATGTTTTGGTAGTATAATTGTGTAAACTAATAATTCATAAAAGATATTGAGGATGCATGCGTTTTGTACAATATTAATCTCTTGTGTTATCTATTTTTGTTATATGGAATGATGTTTTGAAATATGATTCCTATATACATATAGTCCAACAATTCAATTTTATGTTTTTGTATTGTAATCATGGTTATAGATGCAATAATTTATGGGACAATTGTGTCATAAAAATAAATAAAGTAGTAATTTTATCTAGTTTTTGATAGGGCATTGGTATTTGCTTATTATAAGTGACAAATGTGCGATGACAAGACCGTTTGAGTTCCAAATCAAAGAGCCGTTTTAGGATCAAAATATGATATTGAACCAATAATTTTCCTTTTGAGGGTAAAAACGTCATTTTAAATTTAATTTTATATGTTTCTAAGGATTTTCTCCCATGATTCAATGATGGTTAAAGGATTTTTGTTTCTTGGTGGCACTCGATTATGACTGGAATAACCATGTGTTCAATCAGAGGAGAGTCATTTATTATAGTGAGAGCATGAATGTTATTGTTGATGGAAATGTTCATAACATAGATATTATACAAAAATATGGGTCAAGATATAAATGTGTTTATTATAAAATCTGAGGATTCCTTTAAGTATTATGGAATAATCATTGAGTTGTTTACTTGTAAATCAGTGGAAGACACCGAATGTTTTGATAACTATATGATCTAGGAGTACTAATGTGTTATTTTAATTATAATCATATGAGTAGATATGAAAAATAATATGGGAACAAAGTATTAAATGTTACAGTTTTGTTAATAATGTGATATGGAATTTAGAGTAATAGTGGGTGTGTGGGGGCAAAATTCATGGTAAGTGGACACTATTTTAATTATTTCATCAATTGATATGAGGTATGATACTAAATTTGTACCATTTTTATTTTATTGAGTTAAATGTGGTGAGATGGAAACTCTACAGAGAAATTCATTTGACCACTAGAAATTATATTCAATAGGAAATTCCAATGGTAAGGAGTTTTGTAGATTTGAATTATATCTTGCATAAAGATGAATATTTTTGTGAGTTCCATGGGATATAGAAATATATGATCTATTAATGACACCAATTTATAGTGGATTTTTTACTTTTACATTAGGATTTCATGTGTTATTTGTATAATATTTCATTGGGTGACATTTGTATGCCATCACAAGCTATTTTTTGAAGGTATGTAGCATTTTGTTTTTATTCTATGGGTTTTAAACTAAATTGAATTAAATTGAATTTTCATTTATTTATTAGTGATTGATATTTTCCTTGGATAGTTTAGAGGGTATGTTAGAGAGTATTCATAGATTGTTGGTTTGAAGTTTCTTGGAGTATGGTCATACTGTGACTTAATCGGTATTTATGGAAATTTAATATTAATTTATTAGTTATTATAAATATAATAATTAGTTTTTTTAGTTCATGGAATGATATATGTAACATCCCAGGTAAATAATGAATAATTAATTTTCATATTTATTAATATTTACGAATTAAATATTAATTTTACTTTAAAGGGGTTTCTATGATCGATAGCGTACCCGATACGCAACGATGAGTTCCTTTGAAAACATACGTTGTACACTAGTAATAAAATAATATTATTTTAAATGTTAGTTAACAGATAGCCGTTTTATTGGAGGGAATGGATATAAATAACTAAAATATGATTATATATGTTTTTTAAATGTTTCACATTTATCCAATAAAAGATAAAGGCTTAAAATACAGAAAGAATTCAATTTTAGGCATTTATACCCTAATTTTCACTAAAGGTTCACTTATCACCTTTTTGATGGTGACCGTTTGATCACTCTTATACATTCTATTTGACCAAATATAACTCTTTTTTAGAATCGGGACATCAAAATTTACTTTGTGTAAATTTTTGGTATTTTTCCGATAAAGTTCATTTTTAATGAATAGTGTAAAATGTTGTATTTTAATTCCAAACCTCTTTTTAATCTAATTTATTTATATGATTAGATTATCTTTTCAATAGGTTTTAAAGTTAAATTAGAATATATGTTTCCCATTTAATCCAATGGTGGTCATTTGAATCAATTTCACTTTGAAATTGGACTTAAACTAGTGTCAATCTTTTGATACTTATTGTTTCATAAAAACACGCTATTTGCTCTGACAGCGGGAATTAATTTTTAAATTAATTAATGAAACGTATATGTTTTTTGAATTTTTTAAAAAGGACTTCATTTTTGAATTCAGAATATCAAATATAACTTAGGGTGAAGTTTTGGTATTTTTTTGAAAAACTTCAATTTTTGATGAATAGTGAAACCACTAGGTGGTACTTAAAAAACTGATTTTTCATTTCAATTAAATTTTACCACCTCTGTGTTTTGAATTTCAAAAATCCGACATACATGGTTGTCATTAAGAAGTAATATGTGGTTCAATGAGATTAAAATAATTTTTTGGTGAATAGTAACTTACTAAGTTTTTAATCGCAATTAGAGGTAATTAGTTCAATTTAAGGAAAAAATGATATTATAAAAAAATGAAAATACCTTGACACATGTCCTACATTTATTAAATGTGTCATGTCCGACCAAGAAAATCCATGGGTCAACTTCGGGACCCCATGGAGCCACTTTGGTTGGGAAATGACATAAATAACTTTTTATTTAATGTTAAAGTAAAAATTACACACACATGAGATGTTTTACTAAAACAATTTTTACATGGGGTTATACAAGTCAGATTTTTGACTATAAATATTCATTAGAAATATAAAAATATTTCCTACATCATAGTATTTTTTTTTTATTTTTTGACATTAAATAAATTAAATTATTTATGACATCATGATGATGCAGCGATGATCTCATTATTTAACGCTTTAAATAAAATGGAATGATAATGTAAAATATAAGACCTACACATGGAAAAAACCTATTGGATGGGTGTATTTCGAAACCTTATCACCTTATATTCGAAACACATCAATGTGGGACCTCTTAAATATGAATACCAGTTTAAAATAAAGTGACTTTTCTTTACCTTCCAAGAGTGTCCCTCCTCTCCTCTTATAAAAGGCCCCCACCTATACCTCCTTACCCACACTCCCAAAGCCTTTGGCTCGGCCAAACCCGGCCCATTTTGTCTCTCCACATCCCTCTATTACTCCTTGAAGCCTCACTTTGGGTAGAAGTCTTCCCAAGGAGGCCTTTGATCTCAAATATAAGAGAGTTACCCGATTTTAAGGTAATGTCTTCACTTGAGTCATTTTGTTTTATTTTGCTTCTCCAACCCCATAAAATCTTTTTATTATTTTCATTTGTAACAAATAAAGTATCATAAATATACCAGGATGTTGTTATAAGAAGTATTGGAGCGACACTTACACACACCTACATCTAATGGTTAAAGAACATACTGTTTCTGTGGATGTCGAATTTCTGCCTCCCGAAATGATGATTGTTCAACATTATTTTAACACCTTCAAAGGTGGCCATTAAGATGTCACTATATTTATATATGATATATCATATGTTTATGTTTTCCTTAAGCTTCTGTATTTTTCATTTTGGGAATACCTTTATGGTTTCCATTATGGGTAAACGCGATATCTTCATTTAAGGAAGTGCGGACTACCACCCCCTCAAAGTGATGTGATTCGTTAATGCCATATGTGGGACGTATAAAGGATGGCTTTAATGTTATTATATATGATGTTATACTGGAATTATAATATACCTCTATATCATTATTATTTCTTTCCATTAAAGTATGAGATAGAAATGAAAGTAGCGTTCATGCATACGTACGGCTTACCGTCTCCATGAACGGTGCATTTCATTTCTTATCCCCAAATGTAATGTACTATTAAAAGTACATGCATATAATGGATATATATAATGAATGATACATCTAAATGATGAATATAATTCTGGAATCAAAATATACATACCTCTCATTTAGTTTTAATTCCATTAATATGACAAAGAAATGAAAGTAGCGTTCATGCGTACGTACGGCTTACCGTCTCCATGAACGGTGCATTTCATTTCTTACCTCTAAATGATTATGTGATAATATAAATAAATTTATATGCTGGATATATGTGATATATATGATATCCAAATCATGAATATCATTCTGGATATAATGAACCTTTGACCACAAGAACAATATGTAATGGTAAGAAGTCCACTTTCGACTTAAGAACCCAATATTGACAAAACAAACATTATTAACTTAAATGGTCACATAATGTTTATAACATGGCAATTAGTGATATAAAAGGAATAATTAACATTAAAAAGGTTCTTAATCAAGTATAAATTAACTGAAGTTTATTATTCAGGACGTTAAAGAATGATCGAGTCAAGTCGGACCCGAGGTAAGGGACTTCGTCTCAATCTCCTTTCATTGAGGCATATTTTGTTTTATACACAACTTTCTTTTATACGGTGTATAAACCCCTTTTAATTTTTCTTTTATACAAAAGGAATATTTTTCTTTGAAGCGTTTTACAAAACGAAAAAAGGAATGTTTCTTTTAATGTACGCGGTGACAACGACCTTTTCCGCCGCCGCGGGTATTATTTGGTCTTTGGCTTCCTCAAAAAGCCGTAATGTTTTTTAAAATGAAATAAATAACATATAATCTTTTATGTATTTTGGTATTGAAAATGGTTTTTATAATGGATTTTTTATGTCAATATATTTGAGTGATATATTGTGATCAAAGTGTGGAAATGTTTTGTTTCCTTTATGTTTGCTTTATGTCTTATGATTTTATAATGGTACTTGGACATTTGACGGGTGGTTACGTGATGAACCATATGACGGGTGGTGCCGTGAATACCAGGACGGGTGGTTACGTTATAACCTCCACTGCATTTGGTATGGAAGTCGGCCGTATGGCTATTCCATTAAGTATGTATGGAAGTTGGTCGTATGGCTATTCCATTAAGAGATATGTGTGGACGTCGACTGTATGGGTATTCCACTTAAGTATGTTTATGTCCCAAGTTACCTTTATATATGTTATGTGTTCTTCATATGGGTTTTATGGTAATCCTTTGGTTACAAAAAGGTATGTAATGATATTTTATTCAGTGAAGAGGTTTTACTACTTTATGAAGGTGAAGGTATTACTTTGATAATGTACACATGTTTTACTTGATGTTTGAAAAACTAACAGTTTTCATTCTTTGTGTCTCCCATACTGAGCTTTTTATGCTCACCCCATGTTTTTTTTTGAAATGTTTTTCACAGGACTTAATGTGGAATAGGGTCAAGGATGGGATCAATGGAAAGTCATTCTATATAAATCATAGAACTAGACATGTTTCTTTTTAAGAGTTTTTATTTTATGGAATCTTAGTAGAAGTGTCTACTTTGTAATCTTTTGAGATGTAATAGGTATGTTCTAATTCTCTAAAACTCTAAACCTGAAAAGATCCTCAATGTGAATTATTCATTTAATTCAATATTATGTAAGGTTTAAGGCTGGTGCCTTATAGTTGGTATCAGAGGTCAGTTTAGAAAACTTTAGGAGTTAGAAAATTGTTAAATTATAAGTAAATTTATGGTACGATTGAAATAATATAGCATTTGAAGATTACCGTGTTGCTTCGCATAAGATATTTCTTGGTTAAGAATGGTTTTCCATAGAGGAAACAGAACAACTTTTCTAGGAAGGCATACAAAGTATAATGACCTTTCGAATCAGTATCCTGAGATGGTCCGAATCGGAACTAAACAGTTTTTTGCAGTGATGGCTCAGTTGACTCAGGTGAAAAATGTTGGTTGTTTTTATTGATGATATTTTGGTGTTTTCTAAAAGTAAAGAGGAGAATGAATGAAATTTAAGGGTTATCTTGAAAACCTTAAAAGAAAAAAAAACTATATGGAAAATTCAGCAAGTTTGAGTTTTTTTTATAACAAATTTCTTTCATGGATCACATTGGTTCAAAAGATGGCATAACTGTTGATCCTGCTATAACAAAAGTTGTTGAAGAATGGCCAAGACCCACAAATGTAACCGAGATTCGTAGTTTTCTTGGTTTGGCAGGTTACTAACGAAGGTATGTTGAAATTTTTTCACAGTTATCTAGTCTAATGACTAAGCTAACTCGTAAGGGTGTTAAGTTCATCTCGACAAAAGAATGTGATGATTGTTTTCAGGAGTTGAAATGAAGATTGGTGAATGCTCCAGTTTTGGCACTTCCTTCGAGGAATGGTGGGGTTGTTATCTACAATGATGCTGCATTGGAAGAAGTTGGTTGCATCATAATGCAGAATGATCACGTAACTGCTTATGCTTCACGACAGTTGAATACTCATGAGGTAAATTACCCTAAACATGATTTGGAATTAGCTGCTGTTGTTTTTGCTCTAAAAATTTGGAGGCATCATTTGTATGGAGTAAAGTGTGAAATATATACTGATCAAAATAGTTTAAAGTATATATTCACTCAGAAAGAATTTAACATGAGACAGAGGAGAGGGCTGGAATTAATCAAGGATTATGATTGTACAATTCACTACCATCCGGGAAAAGCCAATAAAGTTGCTGATGCTTTGAGTCAAAAAATTAATGCTTCATTAACGATGTTGCGTTTATAACATGACCATTTGGTTGAGGATTTGATGAACTTTGGCATAGAAGTTGTTGGTGCAGGATGTTCTTCTGTTTTGTTTCAGGTATCAGTGAGATCATCCCTATCAGACAGAATTAAGAAAGCACAGAAGCAAGACAATGAGTTGCAGAAAAAGGTAGAGCTGGTTCAAAAGGGTAAGCTGCCTGAATTCAAAATTGATAATGATTGTGTTTTGAGGTTTGGGAAGAGATTATGTGTACCTTGTGTTTCACATTTGAAGAATGAGCTGTTATGTGAGGCTCATAGTTCCCTGTTTTCAGTTCATCCTCGAAGTACTAAGATGTACAGAGATCTACAGGAGTATTACTGGTGGGATGGAATGAAAAGAGATATTGCTGATTTTACTGTGATGTTTTTGACTTTTCAGCAGGTTAAAGCAGAGCGACAGTTACCGAAATGGATGCTTCAGCCTTTACTAGTGCCAGAGTGGAAATGGGAAGATATATCCCTGGATTTTGTCATGGGATTAGAGAAGACATCTAGAGGTAATAATGCAATCTGGGTTATTGTTGATCTCTTGACTAAATCTGCTCATTTCCTTGCTATACGAGATAATTTTTCCCTAGATCAACTTTCCCGTTTTTTTCTTAAAGAGATAGTAAGGTTACATGGAGTTCCTCTCTCCATTGTGTCTGATTGTGATCCCAGGTTCACTTCTAACATTTGGAAAGGCCTTCAGAAGTCGTTGGGTACTGAATTAAATTTTAGTACAGCTTTTCGTCCGCAATCAGATGGGCAGTCCGAACGAACAATTCAGACCTTGGAGGATATGCTGCGGGCTTGTTCGATGGATTATCAGGGAAGTTAGGACCAACATCTTTCATTGGTTGAGTTTTCTTATAATAACAGTTTTCATTCTAGTATACAGATGGCACCATTTGAGGCATTATATGGGAAGAGGTGTCAAACGCCATCATTTTGGGATGAAGTGGGTGAAAGTAAGCTGATGGGACCATAATTGGTAGAAGAGATGGTAGAAAAAGTTCAGTTGATTTAGAAACACATGAGAACATCTCAAAGCAGGTAGAAGAGTTATGCGGATAACCAGAGGAAGGATCTATCTTTCGAGGTAGGTGATCATGTTTTTCTAAAGGTTTTTCCATGGAAAAGTGTGATGGTATTTGGTAAGAAAGGAAAGCTGAGTCCAAGGTTTATTGGACCATATGAAATTCTGGAGAAAGTTGGATCAGTTGCTTACCGAGTGGCTTTACCTCCGAGTTTATCTCAGGTACACAATGTTTTTCATGTTTCGATGTTGAAGAAGTATATGCCAGATCCATCTCATGTTTTTATTCCAAAGGTAGTTCAGCTGGAGGAGAACTTATCTTATGAAGAACAACCAGTCCAAATTCTTGACCGAAGAGAGCAAGTGTTACGAAATAAGGTAATTCACCAGGTAAAAGTTTTGTGGAAAACCCATATTGTTGAAGAGGCAACATGGGAATCTGAAAATTCTATGAGGGATAAATACCCCCACTTATTTTGATAAGTGAATAAAATTGCGGGGACACAATTCCCAAAAGGGGGGAAGGATGTAACATCCCAGGTAAATAAAGAATAAATAATTTTCATATTTATTAATATTTACGAATTAAATATTAATTTTACTTTAAAGGGGTTGTTATGATCGATAGCGTACCCGATACGCAACGATGAGTTCTTTTGAAAACTTACGTTGCACACTCGTAATAAAATAATATTATTTTAAATGTTAGTTAACACGTAGCCGTTGTATTGGCAGGAATGGATAGAAATAACTATAATATAATTATATATGTTTTTAAAATGTTTTTACATTTATCCAATAAAAGATAAATGCTTAAAATACTGAAAGAATTCAATTTTAGGCATTTATACCCTAATTTTCACTAAAGGTTCACTTATCACCTTTTGATGGCGAACCATCATTAAATATAGTTTTGATCACTCTTGTACATTCTATTTTACCAAATATAACTCTTCTTTATAATCGGGACATCAAAATTTACTTTGTGCAAATTTTTGGTATTTTTTTCGATAAAGTTCACTTTTTAATGAATAGTGTAAAATGTTGTATTTTAATTCAAAACCACTTTTTAATATAATTTATTTATATGATTAGATTATCTTTTGACTTTGTTTTAATGTTAAATTAGAATATATTTTTACCATTTAATCCAATGGTGGTCATTGGAATCAATTTCACTTTGAAATTGGACTTAAACTAGTTTCAATCTTTTGATACTTATTGTTTCAAAAAAACATGCTATTTGCTCTAACAGCGGGAATTAATTATTAAATTAATTAATGCAACTTATATGTTTTGAATTTTGTAAAATAGACTTCATTTTTTAATTCGGAATATCAAATATATCTTAGGGTGAAGTTTTGGTATTTTTCTGAAAAACTTCAATTTTTGATGAATAGTGAAACCACTAGGTGGTACTTAAAAAACCAATTTTTTGTTTAAATGATATTTTACCACCTCTGTTTTTTGAATTTCAAAAATACGACATACATGGTTGTCATTAAGAAGTAAAATGTGGTTCAATGAGATTAAAATAATTTTTTGGTGAATAGTAACTTATTATGGTTTTAATCGCAATTAGAGGTAATTAGTGCAATTTAATGAAAAAATGATATTATAATAAAATGAAAATACCTTGACACATTTCCTACCCTTATTGGATGTGTCATGGCCGACCATGAAAAGCCATGGGTCAACCTGGGTACCCCATGGAGCCACTTTGGTTGGGAAATGACATAAATAACTTTTTATTTAATGTTAAAGTAAAAATTACACACACATGAGATGTTTTACTAAAAAAAATTTTACACGGGGTTATACAAGTCAGAATTTTTACTATAAGTATTCATTAGAAAGATAAAACGATTTCCTACATTATAGTATTTTATTTTTAATTTTTAGAAATTAAATAAAGTAAATTATTTATGACATCATGTTGATGCAGCGATGATCTCATTATTTAACGATTTAAATAAAATGGAAAGATAATTTAAAATATAAGACCTACACATGGAAAAAACCTATTGGATGGGTGTATTTCTAACCATTATCACCTTATCCTAGAAACACATCAATGTGGGACCTCTTAAATCCGAATACCATTTTAAAATAAAGTGACTTTTCTTTACCTTCCAAGAGTGCCTCTCCTCTCCTCTTATAAAAGGCCCGCACCTCTACCTGCTTACCCACACTCCCAAAGCCTTTGGCTCAGCCAAAACCTGCCCATTTTGTCTCTCCACATCCCTATATTTCTCCTTGAAGCCTCAATTTGGGCAGAAGTCTTCCCAAGTAAGCCTTTGATCGCAAATCTAAGAGAGTTACCCGATTTTAAGGTAATGTCTTCACTTGAGTCCTTTTGTTTTATTTTGCTTCTCCAACCCCATAAACTCTTTTTATTATTTTATTTTTTAATAAATCCATTATCATAAATATTATAGGATGTTTTTATAAGAAGGATTCGATCTACACTTACACACACATACATCTAATGGTTAAAGTACATACTGTTTCTGTGGATGGCGAATTTCTGCCTCCCGAAACAATGATTGTTCAACATTCTTTTAACACCTTCAATGGTGGCCATTAAGATGTAAATATATTTATATATGATATATGATATTTTTATGTTTTCCTTAATCTTCTATATTTTTCATTTTGGGCGTACATTTATGGTTTCCATTATGGGTAAACGCGATATCTTCATTTAAGGAAGTGCGGACTACCACCCCCTCAAATTGATGTGATTCGTTAATGCCATATGTGGGACGTATAGAGGATGGATTTAAAGTTATTATATATGATGTTATACTAGAATTATAATATACCTCTATATTATTATTATTTATTTCCATTTAAGTATTAGATAGAAATGAAAGTAGCGTTCATGCGTACATATTGCTTACCGTCTCCATGAACGGTGCATTTCATTTATTATCCCCAAATGTAATGTACTATTAAAAGTACATGTATATAATGGATATATATAATTAATGATACATATAAATGATGAATATAATTCTGGAATAAAAATATACATACCTATCGTTTAGTTTTAATTCCATTAATATGACAAAGAAATGAAAGTAGCGTTCATGCGTACGTACGGATTACCGTCTCCATGAACGGTGCATTTCATTTCTTACCTCTAAATGATTATGTGATATTATAAATAATTGTATATTCTGGATATATATGATATATATGATATCCAAACCATGATTATCATTCTGGATATAGTAAACCATTGACCACAAGAACAACATGTAATGGTAAGAAGTCCACTTTCGACTTAAGAACCAAATATTGACAAAACAAACATTATGAACTTAAATGGTTACATAATGTTTATAACATGGAAATAAGTGATATAAAAGGAATAATTAACTTTAAAAATGTTCTTAATCAGGTAGAAATTAACTCAAGTATATTATTCAGGACGTTAAAGAATGATCGAGTCAAGTTGGACCCGAGGTAAGGGACTTCGTCTCAATCTCCTTTCATTGAGGCATATTTTGTTTTATACAGAACTTTCTTTTATACGGTGTATAAACCCCTTTGACTTTTAATTTTATACAAAAGGAATCTTTTTCTACGAAGCGTTTTACAAAATGACAAAAAGGAATGTTTTTTTTAACGTACGCGGTAACAACCACCTTTTCCGCCGCCACGAGTATTATTTGCTCTTTGGTTTCCTCAACAATCCATAATGTTTTTTAAAATGAAATAAATACCATATACTCTTTTATGTATTTTGGTATTGAAAATGATTTTTATAATGGATTTGTTATGTCAATATATTTGAGTGATATATTGTGATCAAAGTGTGGAAATGTTTTCTTTCCTTTATGTTTGCTTTATGTCTTATGATTTTATAATGGTACTTGGACATTTGATTGGTGGTTACATGATGAACCATATGACGGGTGGTGCCGTGAATACCAGGATGGGTGGTTACGTTATAACCTTCAATGCATTGGGTATGGAAGTCATCCGTATGGCTATTCCATTAAGTATGTATGGAAGTTGGCCGTATGGAAATTCCATTAAGAGATATGCGTGGAAGTCTACCGTATGGTTATTCCACTTAAGTATGTTTATGTCCCAAGTTACCTTTATATATGTTATGTGTTCTTCATATGGGTTTTATGGTAATACTTTGGTTACAAAAAGGTATGTAATGATATTTTATTCAGTGAAGATTTTTTACTACTTCATGAAGGTGAAGGTATTACTTTGATAATGTATACACGGTTTACTTGATGTTTGGATAACTAACTATTTTCATTGTTTGTGTATCCCTTACTTAGCTTTTTATGCTCACCCCAAGTTTTTTTTGAAATGTTTTTCACAGGAATTAATGTGAAATAGGTTCAAGGATGGGACCAAGGGAAAGTAATTCTATATAAAACATGGAACTAGTCATGTTTCTTTTTAAGTGTTTTTATTTTATGGAATCTTAGTAGAAGTGTCTACTTTGTAATATTTTGAGATGTAATAGTTATGTTCTAATTCTCTAAAACTCTAAACCTGAAAATATCCTCAATGTGAATTATTAATTTAATTCAATATTAAGTAAGGTTTAAGGCTGGGGCATTATAATATAGATCCCCATTTTTTGGTAAATTACCAGTAAACTTGAACATCTCTAAAAGGGACGAATAAGTGGTGATTGAAGGGGAAGTTACATTGATTATAAGTATGGTGGTCCTTTAAAACTTCCACATAAGTTATATACATGTTTTTTTATTGAGTATGATATGTGTGGTCTCCAAATTTCCCAATTGATCAGTTTTAAAATTAAATAATCATATATTTTATGATAATAGATATAGAGTTAAATTAAATAATGAGGAATATCCATGGTGGAATGTGAACACTATATGGATTCCTCTTCAATTGAGGGTAAAGGATTTAATTATGATAATGTTACTTATGAAATATAAATACCTTGAGGAGTTTTTAAAATGTGGTGTTATTGATTGAATAAATTAACAAGCCATAATAAACTAATAAATATGTGCCTTTGAGGCTGTTTCCTTCAATAAAGAATAATGACAGAATTGAGATATGGGAAAAACTATAGTTATGGGGAATAATTTTTATAAGATACCTAAACACATATAGAAGGAAGTTTAATTTATTCATTTTGAACATGAAAATGGAAAACAAAAAATAAAAAATGATAAATGAAGGAGGTACAAAAAAGTGTCAAATTAGGCTCCACATATTAAAAAACCCAGGGCTGATAACTACAATGAGAAACCCACCAATAAATAAGTCCCAGTTGGGGATTGATCATAGAAAATAATATATCGAAAAAATAAACTTATATAGACAATGTTATTACACGTATAAAAACTGATATATTAATTATTATACACTATAAAATTACCAAATCTTCATTTATTATACGTTTTCACAACCCTTGTTTAAACAATGACATGTATATTTAGATGTATCAAATGTAATTAAATAATTACAAAAATAGAATACACCGTTGTGTTTTAGACATAAAATAAAAATGAAATTGATTTTGGATAAATACCAGAATGATTTGGAAGTCACTTATAAAATATTGAAGAATAATAGAATTAAAAGAGGATCAAAGGAGAGATCTCATTAGAGGGGGATAAAATGAAATGTTCAATGTGCTTCTAGGGTATTCTGGATGAGAATGGGATGTGAGGAGGGGAGTTTATGTTTCTATATAGATAATTTAAAGATATAATATAAGGCCCCAGCCTTAAAAACTTACTTAATCTTGAGTTATTACAATATTACACATTGCAGATCTTTTCAGGTTTAGAGTTTTAGAGAATTAGATCATGAAACTTGCATTACATTCCACATTTAAACAAAGTGGTTACATAAGAGACAACATTCATTCTTCCCATCAACGGAATCATATTTAAATCATAACACAGATTCATTCTTGACACATCCTTGACACTATCATCACATCATGTACCTTTCCCTTGACCTGTGAAAAACATTTCAAAAACTTGGGATGAGCATAAAAAGCTCAGTAAGAGTTATAAAAAATATGGAAAGGAAACATGAGTTCATATATACATTACAATGAAATCACACTTTACCCATAAAACATAGGCATATCAAATCATGAATAAATAATAGAAAACATAAGACATACAGGTAACTTGAAGCATTCATAACATTCTTACGTAGGGAGTAACCCTCTTGGTTACGTTTGGAATACCCATCACAGTATATTCCCTAAATCTCTTCGGAGAAACCTTAACGTTTCACTCCTTCGCCTTACCCAATGCATTTGAGAGCAATAACGGGCTCACCCGCCCTTAGTTTATCACAGAACCACCCGGTCTTCATAACAATGCCCAAGGACCATAACATAATCGTATCACATAAAACATGCATAAAGGAAACATAGCATTTCCACATTTCAATCACAATATAACATTTTAGTATATTGAAATAATGAATCCATTCAAAAAGAAACCATTTCCAAAACCATTTAAAACATTTAATAAAGATATTTTTGAATCAAAGTGTCCCATACCACCTTGAAGCTTTTAACATTTTAAACCATTAATATCCATATAAATAAATCCTTATAACCATTTTGAAAACATGGATATTAATAAGAAAAAATAATTAAAACATTTAAAACGATATTTTGGTTAAAGGGGTTTTACCAAAATTAGAGACACTTGAATACAATAATCGAGGAATAACATTTAGTCAGAACTTTATAATATCATGAGAATAAAAGGATTCATGATATAATACTCCAAAGGACAGTATATACACCATATAAGAGTGAATTGGTTCATAACAACAATGAACCCTCAATAGAAATGTCAAATGTGATGAAATCCCTTATAAAGAAGGTATCCTTAAATTAAGGACAAATCAATCTCAAAAATATGTGTGACAAATATAAATACACCCAATATAAGTGGATATTAAGTGTAAAACAATAAAAGGCCATTCACACATATTCAATGGATGAAAAATTCAATGACTACATGTTCAACCCAAAGAAATCAAAATTGGGTTAAAAAGTTCCCTTGACAGCCTAACGGAATCACATCAAAATGAGTTGATGAGAGATAAAAAGTGTATCTCATAACTTGGACATAAAATTTACATCAATAAAGATATATGAGAACATATCCCAACATAACAATATGTAAATTAAAAGACCCAACAAAGTAAGTCTTTTAAAAAAGAGGAGGGTCAAAGGTTCCCTTACCGACTTAGGTATCTTTCAAAACATACACCCCATGAAAGAAGGACAATAGATCATTGATGTAAATACTCATAAACGAAAGTATATTACAAAAAGAGTATAATAATGGGCAGTACATACACCACTCAATGGAATTTGTGGAAAATGTAGCATAAATCTCACGGGAATAAAAGTGAGATGAAAAATCCCTTACGAAAACTCGGCAGCCTAACAGCGCCACATAAAACTTCCGAATATGGATTGATGAGATCAAATAGGGTATCTCATCACATTACAATAAAATGTACAGAAAGAGGAATATAAGATAACATCCCCCAACATTACAAAGAGGAGCTTAAAAGAAGTGACACATAGGAGAGTACTTAAAAAGAAAGAGAGAGGTTAGATCTCTTACGAAAATTCGGCAGCCTAACGGCGCCACTCAAAACTTCCAAAATGGATTGATGAGAGATAATAGGGTCTCTTATCACATGAACATAAAAATTACAGTAGGAGTAATATAAAAGAACATCCCAATCATAAGAAATATGAGCTTAAAAGAAATGACATAAAATAGTGTACTTATAAAGAAAGAGAGTTGTAGGATCCCTTACCTCGAGTCCGACTTGACTCGATCGTTATTTAATCTCCTGAATAATAAACATGAGTTAATTTCTACTTCATTAAGAATCCTTTTCAAGTTCATTATTCCTTTTATATCAATTATTACCATGTCATAATCATTATGTAATCATTTAAGTTAATAATATTTGTTTTGTCGATATTTGGTTCTTAAGTCGAAAGTGGACTTCTTACAATTACATGTTGTTCATGTGGAAAAATGTTTATTATATACAGAATTGTATTAATGATGTAGATATAATATATTTCATTTATATATCCATTACATTCATGCATTTATAACATTACATAATCATTTAGAGGTAAGAAATGAAATGCACCGTTCAGGGAGACGGTAAGCCGTACGTACGCATGAACGCTACTTTCATTTCTATTTCGTATTTTATAGAATGGAATAATAATTATATAAATGTATATTATAATTCCAGTATAATATCATATATAATATCATAGTTCCATCCTTTATACGTCCCACATATGGTATTTAACGAATCAAATCACTTTGAGGGGGCGGTAGTCCGCACTTCCTTAAATGAAGATATCACGTTTACCCATAATGGAAACTATAAAGGTATGCCCAAAATGAAAAAAAACAGAATCTTAAGGAAAAAATAAACATATTATATATCATATATAAAAATAGTGGCATCATAATGGCCACATTTGAAGGTGTTAAATGAGTATTGAACAATCATCGTTTCGGGAGGCAGAATTTCGCCATCCACGGAAACCGTATGTTCTTTAACCATTTGATATAGTTGTGTGAGAGTGTAGCTCGAATAAATCTTATAACAACATCCTAGTATATTGAAGATACTGGTGTTGTTACATAAGAAATAAATAAAAAGAGTTTAGGGGGTTGGAGAAGCAAAATAAAACAAATGAACATGAGAGAATAAATTACCTTTAAAAGTGTACCTCTTTTTGATTTGAGCCTAAAGGCTTACTTTGAAAAGATTCTGCCCAAAGGGAATATTCTAGGATGAGGATAGGGATGTGGAGAGAGTAAATGGGCAGGGTTTTGACGAGCTAAAGGCTTGAGGAGTGTGTGAAATGAGGTAGAGGTGGGGGCCTTTTATAAGAGGAGAGGAGGGGCACTTTTGGAATGTAAGAAATATTACTTTATTTGAAAATGTGTTTCGGTTTTAAAAGGTCCCAAATAGATAGAATTCGTGGATAAGGTGATAAGGGTTCGAAATACACTCATCCAATTGGTTTTTGACATGTTTAGTCCATAGATTTTACATTATCTTTCAATTTTATTTAAAACGTCAAATAATGATGTCATTACTGCATCATTATTATGTCATAAATAATTTAATTTATTTAATGTCTAAAAATTATAAAAAAAATACCATGATGTAGGAAATCTTTTTATCTTTCCAATGACTATTTATAATCAAAATTAGGTCCTGTGTAACCCTACTTAAAAATTGTTTTAGTAAAAAAACTCATGTTTGTGTCAATTTAATTTTAACATTAAATAAAAAGTTATTTATGTCATTTCCCAACCAAAGTGTCTCCATAGGGTCCCCAAGTTGGCAAATGGCTTGTATTGGTCGGCCATGACTCACCCAATAGGTGTAGGACAAGTGTCATGGTGTTTTCACATTTTTATAATATCATTTTTACCTTAAATTACACTAATTACCTCTAATCGCGATTAAGAACTTAATAAGTTACTATTCGCCAAAAAATTATTATAATCTCATTGAACCAAATTTTACTTCTTAATGACAACCATGTATGTCGGATTTTTTAAATTCAAAATAAAATGATGGCAAAATTTCATTTAAATGGAAAATCAGCTTTTATAAGTACCACTTAGTGGTTTCACTATTCATCAAAAATTGAAGTTTTTCAGAAAAATCCCAAAAATTCACCCTGCGCTATATTTGATATTCCGAATTCAAAAATGAAGTCCGTTTTACAAAATTCAAAACATATTAGCCACATTAATTAATTTAATAATTAATTCCCGCTGTCAGAGCAAATAGCGTGTTTTTTATAAAACAATAAGTATCAAAAGATTGACACTAGTTTAAGTCTGATTTCAAAGTGAAATTAATTCCAACGACCACTATTGGATTTAATGGTAAAAATATTTTCAAATTTCACTTTAAAACCAATTCAAAATATAATCTAATCATATAAATAAATTAGATTAAAAAGAGGTTTTGAATTAAAATTCAACATTTTACACTATTCATTAAAAAATGAACTTTATCGGAAAAATACCAAAAAATTACACAAAGTAAAATTTGATGTCCCGATTCTTAATAAGAGTTTTATTTGGTCCAAAAGAATTTTTAAGAGTGAACAAAACTATATTTAATGACAGCTCTCCATTAAAAGGCGATAAGTGAACCTTTAGTGAAAACTATGGCATATACGCCTAAAATTGAATTCTTTCCGTATTTTAAGCCTTTAGCTTTTATTGGATAAATGTAAAAACATTTAAAAAACATATATAATCATATTTTAGTTATTTATATCCATTACCGCCAATAAAATGGCTACGTGTTAACTACCATTTGAATTAATATTATTTTATTATTAGAGTGCAACGTAAGATTCCCAAGAAACTCGTTGTTGCGTGTTGGGTACGCCATCGAGCATAGCGTCCCCTTTAAAGCCATATTAATATTTTATTCACAAATATGGATAAATATGAAAATTTCATATTCATTATTTACCTGGGGTGTTACATCCTTCCACCCTTTTGGGAATTGCGTCCTCGCAATTTTAAAATTGCGCTTGGAAACATTCTTGAAAGTCTCTCATCGGAACAAAAGTCGGTAAAACAAACACTTTAAAATAAAGAAAGATAAGTACAAAGGTCACCCGAGTTAACCCATACTAGGATTCCAAATATGAAAATATGGACATGGAGGAAAAAACAAAGGGTCATGTTCTGATGGAGAGTGATAGAAAACATGTTTAGGAGAAAGTTAACCACGAGAAAATCACAAACTTGTGATGGGTTAAACGGTATTCGATTCCCCAGTAGGAAAAGTTAATAGACAACATTTTTTTAAGTTACTTTTTATTGAGGAATTTATTCATAAGGAAACATAATCACATATCATATTGACTTTCAGCTTTTATTAGATTCCTTACACAAACTCATATTTTCTCCAAAAGACGAGTATTTAGGAAGACTTGTTCACATTAAGAGTACTATAATCAACTTCTAGAGAATCACCTAATCCACAAAATAGAAATATATACTGCCCATGTATTTAGACTTTAAGCAAAACCAAAACCAAAAAGGCTAGTACAAGATCAGATAATCCAGAAAAGGAGAACCCTTTATAAAAGAAAATCTATTCTTAACCTCAAAGATTTGTCAAACAAAACCCAAAGTTCAACGAGGACCATTCTATAAACAAATTTGTCCATAAAAATTCCTCAAAGTAAACCAATATAAGATTGAAACCCAAATATTTGAAGGATTTAGTCGCATATTCTTCCAAGATAAATCATAACATTTATCTCCAAACAATATCAGTTGCTCCTAAAGTCTCGTTTTGAAAAGTAATTAACCTAATCACATATCCTCCATGATAGGTTAATCATTTTCATAAATAACCCAAAATCAACTTACTCTTAATTCATAAAATCATATAACTAGAATGAATCAGTAAAACTAACCCGGGACTTCACGTAGTCCAGTGGTAGGCGATAAATACCAGTCGCACTTTGGTTGTGGGTTCGATTCCCGCAGCTTTGTCCGACACGACGGGTTGTCACACGGTCTGCGTGTTGTCCTTTTTTCAAAACTATATAATTCTTAAAACATTCCCCAAAATGAGATAAAATCTTATAGAATAATCATAACATATTTTAACCTCAAGTTTATCTCATTCCTTTCATTTTCCATCATATCATAGAGTAACCCATAATTACCTAAAAAATTAAGTATCATATAAACCCTAATGGTTACCTTAATAATTTTTACCTGAATTTCCACATCGAGTTGGCCATCTCGTACATGATGCATTAGAGAACTCACCAAGGTTGAAGTGGTTGATCATGACTCCTTGATATTTGGTTTAGAACAACCACGAGTTTCCTCATTGAATCCTCCATTTTATCTAGTATCTTAATCAGAGAACCACCACAGTTTCCTTCAAACCTGTTGTCTCTTTGGTGCCTGCTAGATCCATCCATTCACTAAAAATAGAAATGTCAGTGTGAGTATATCAAAAAAACCATCATGTACTAATGAGGAATGTAAACACTAAGATACACTTACTCATTCACTTTATCTAAAACTAGGACTCTGTCTGAAATCCTAACCATTATGGTAATGTCACTTATGCTTAAAGAATACCCTAACCTCTAAAGTTATCTAAACCGACCTTTGATACCAACTATAAGGCCCCAGCCTTAAAAACTTACTTAATCTTGAGTTATTACAAGATTACACATTGAGGATATTTTCAGGTTTAGAGTTTTAGAGAATTAGATCATGAAACTTGCATTACATTCCACATTTAAACAAAGTGGTTACATAAAAGACAGCATTCATTATTCCCATCAACGGAATCATATTTAAATTATAACACAGATTCATTCTTGACACATCCTTGACACTATCATGACATCATGTACCTTTCCCTTGACCTGTGAAAAAAATTTCAAAAACATGGGATGAGCATAAAAAGCTCAGTAAGAGTTATAAAAAATATGGAAAGGAAACATGAGTTCATATATACATTAGAATGAAATCACACATTACCCATAAAACATAGGCATATCAAATCATGAATAAATCATAGAAAACATAAGACATACAGGTAACTTGAGGCATTCATAACATTCTTACGTAGGGAGTAACCCACTTGGTTACGTTTGGAATACCCATCACAGTATATTCCCTAAATCTCTTCGGAGAAACCTTAACGTTTCACTCCTTCGCCTTACCCAATGCATTGGAGAGCTATAACGGGCTCACCCGCCCTTAGTTTATCACGGAACCACCCGTTCTTCATAACAATTCCCAAGGACCATAACATAATCGTATCACATAAAACATGCATAAAGTAAATATAGCATTTCCACATTTCAATCACAATATAACATTTTAGTATATTGAAATAATGAATCCATTCAAAAAGAAACCATTTCCAAAACCATTTAAAACATTTAATAAAGAGATTTTTCAATCAAAGTGTCCCATACCACCTTGAAGCTTTTAACATTTTAAACCATTAATATCTATATAAATAAATCCTTAAAACCATTTTGAAAACATGGATATTAATAAGAACAAATAATTAAAACATTTAAAACGATATTTTGGTTAAAGGGGTTTTACCAAAATTAGAGACACTTGAATACAATAATCGAGGAATAACATTTAGTCAGAACTTTATAATATCATGAGAATAAAAGGATTCATGATATAATACTCCAAAGGACAGTATATACACCATATAAGAGTGAATTGGTGCATAACAACAATGAACCCTCAATAGAAATGTCAAATGTGATGAAATCCCTTATAAAGAAGGTATCCTTAAATTAAGGACAAATCAATCTCAAAAATATGTGTGAAAAATATAAATACACCCAATATAAGTGGATATTAAGTGTAAAACAATAAAATGCCATTCACACATATTCAATGGATGACAAATTCAATGACTACATGTTCAACCCAAAGAAATCGAAATTGGGTTAAAAAGTTCCCTTGACAGCCTAACGGCATCACATCAAAATGAGTTGATGAGAGATAAAAAGTGTATCTCATCACTTGGACATAAAATTTACATCAATAAGGATATATGAGAACATATCCCAACATAATAATATGTAAATTAAAAGACCCAACAAAATAAGTCTTTTAAAAAAGAGGAGGGTGAAAGGTTCCTTTACCGACTTGGGTATCTTTCAAAACATACACCCCATGAAAGAAGGACAATAGATAATTGATGTAAATACTCATAAACGAAAGTACATTACACAAATATTAGAATAATGGGAAGTACATATACCACTCAATGGAATTTGTGGCAAATGTAGCATAAATCTCACGGGAATAAAAGTGAGATGAAAAACCCCTTACGAAAACTCGGCAGCCTAACGACGCCACATAAAACTTACGAATATGGATTGATGAGATCAAATAGGGTATTTCATCACATTACAATAAAATGTAAATCAAGAGGAATATAAAAGAACATCCCCTAACATTACAAAGAGGAGATTAAAAGAAGTGACACAAAGGAGAGTACTTAAAAAGAGAGAGAGAGGTTAGATCTCTTACGAAAATTCGGCAGCCTAACGGCGCCACTCAAAACTTCCAAAATGGACTGATGAGAGATAATAGGGTCTCTCATCACATGAACATAAAAATTACAGTATGAGTAATATAAAAGAACATCCCAATCATAAGAAATATGAGCTTAAAAGAAATGACATAAAAGAGTGTACTTATAAAGAAAGAGAGTTGTAGGATCCCTTACCTCGGGTCCGACTTGACTCGATCGTTCTTTAATCTCCTGAATAATAAACTTGAGTTAATTTATACTTCATTAAGAACCCTTTTCAAGTTCATTATTCCTTTTATATCAGTTATTACCATGTCATAAACATTATGTAATCATTTAAGTTAATAATATTTGTTTTGCCGATATTTGGTTCTTAAGTCGAAAGTGGACTTCTTACAATTACATGTTGTTCATGTGGAAAAATGTTTATTATATCCAGATTTGTATTAATGATGTAGATATAATATATTTCATATATATATCCATTACATGCATGCATTTATAACATTACATAATCATTTAGAGGTAAGAAATGAAATGCACCGTTCATGGAGACGGTAAGCCGTACGTACGCATGAACGCTACTTTCATTTCTATTTCGTATTTTATTGAATAGAATAATAATTATATAAAGGTATATTATAATTCCAGTATAATATCATATATAATATCATCGTTCCATCCTTTATACGTCCCACATATGGTATTTAATGAATCAAATCACTTTGAGGGGGCGGTAGTCCGCACTTCCTTAAATGAAGATATCGCGTTTACCCATAATGGAAACCATAAAGGTATGCCCAAAATGAAAAAAAACAGAAGCTTAAGGAAAAAATAAACATATTATATATCATATATAAAAAAAAGTGGCATCATAATGGCCACCTTTGAAGGTGTTAAATGAGTATTGAACAATCATCGTTTCGGGAGGCAGAATTTCGCCATCCACGGAAACCGTATGTTATTTAACCATTTGATGTAGTTGTGTGAGAGTGTAGCTCGAATAAATATTATACCAACATCCTAGAATATTGAAGATACTGGTGTTGTTACAAAAGAAATAAATAAAAAGAGTTTAGGGGGTTGGAGAAGAAAAATAAAACAAATGAACATGAGAGAATGAATTACCTTTAAAAGTGTAACTCCTTTTGATTTGAGCCTAAAGGCTTACTTTGAAAGGATTCTGCCCAAAGGGAATACTCTAGGATGAGGAGAGGGATGTGGAGAGAGTAAATGGTCAGGGTTTGGCCGAGCTAAAGGCTTGAAGAGTGTGTGAAATGAGGTAGAGGTGGGGGCCTTTTATAAGAGGAGAGGAGGGGCACTTTTGGAAAGTAAGAAATATTACTTTATTTGAAAATGTGTTTCGGTTTTAAAAGGTCCCTCATTGATATAATTCGTGGATAAGGTGATAAGGGTTCTAAAGCCACTCATCCAATTGGTTTTGGACATGTGTAGTTCATAGATTTTACATTATCTTTCCATTTTATTTAAATCGTCAAATAATGATGTCATTACTGCATCATTATTATGTCATAAATAATTTACTTTATTTAATGTCTATAAATTATAAAAAAAATACTATGATGTAGGAAATCTTTTTATCTTTCCAATGACTATTTATAATCAAAATTTGGACCTGTTTAACCATACTTAAAAATTGTTTTTAGTAAAACAACTCATGTTTGTGTCAATTTAATTTTAACATTAAATAAAAAGTTATTTATGTGATTTCCCAACCAAAGTGTCTCCATGGGGTCCCCAAGTTGGCCCATGGCTTTTCTTGGTCGGCCATGACTCACCCAATAGGTTTAGGACAAGTTTCATGGTGTTTTAACATTCTTATAATATCATTTTTACCTTAAATTATACTAATTACCTCTAATCGCGATTAAGAACTTAATAAGTTACTATTCACCAAAAAATTATTATAATCTCATTGAACCACATTTTACTTCTTAATGACAACCATGTATGTCGGATTTTTGAAATTCAAAACACAATGATGGCAAAATTTCATTTAAACGGAAAATCAGCTTTTATAAGTACCACTTAGTGGTTTCACTATTCATCAAAAATTGAAGTTTTTCAGAAAAATCCCTAAAATTCACCCTGGGCTATATTTGATATTCCGAATTCAAAAATGAAGTCCGTTTTACAAAATTCAAAACATATTAGTCACATTAATTAATTTAATAATTAATTCCCGATGTCAGAGCAAATAGCGTGTTTTTATAAAACAATAAGTATCAAAAGATTGACACTAGTTTAAGTCTGATTTCAAAGTGAAATTAATTTCAACGACCACTATTGGATTTAATGGTAAAAATATTTTCTAATTTCACTTTAAAACCAATTCAAAATATAATCTAATCATAGAAATAAATTAGATTAAAAAGAGGTTTTGAATTAAAATACAACATTTTACACTATTCATTAAAAAACGAACTTTATCGAAAAAATACCAAAAAATTACACAAAGTAAAATTTGATGTCCCGATTCTTAATAAGAGTTTTATTTGGTCCAAAATAATGTTTAAGAGTGAACAAAACTATATTTAATGACAGTTCTCCATTAAAAGGTGATAAGTGAACCTTTAGTGAAAACTATGGCATATACGCCTAAAATTGAATTCTTCCCATATTTTAAGCCTTTAGCTTTTATTGGATAAATGTAAAAACATTTAAAAAAACATATATAATCATATTTTACTTATTTATATCCATTCCCGCCAATACAACGGCTACGTGTTAACTACCATTTGAATTAATATTATTTTATTATTAGAGTGCAACGTAAGATTCCCAAGAAACTCGTTGTTGCGTGTTGGGTACGCCATCGAGCATAGCGTCCCCTTTAAAGTCATATTAATATTTTATACACAAATATGGATAAATATGAAAATTTCATATTCATTATTTACCTGGGGTGTTACATATAACAATAGTTTTTTAAAACTGTTGGTATTGACACATCTATCCCAATGGTTTTCCCAAACAGATTGGGCATCCTTGTTATAAAAGCCTATAAAAATGTTTAAGCTAAATAGTTTGGATAGGACCACCTATAACAACAGTTTTTAGAAAACATTGGTATAGGTCCAAGGTTATATCACACCTTTCTAGTATTGATATTTCTTATCCTATAAACATAAAATATAGAAATTTTATAAAATGATATAAATAAATAATTTTTTTAAATTAGAAAACCAGTGTTTGTAATTTTATAAAATTAATATATATTATTTTCATTTTTATGATTAACATAAACATTTAACTAAAGGCATAATTACATAATTTTCTTAAACTAATAGTATTACGAATTATAATGATAATAAAATCATATGATATTATATGGAAATTTTCAAAGTGTTAGAAAAATGATCTTAATATTAAAATTTGTATTTGTTTTAATAAATAATAATATAATTAAAAATTAATTTTCTTATATTTATAATTTTTTACATGAAATGTATTTGATTTTTTGAATCTACTTGTCAATAAATGGTTTGGGTGAATTTTTTGTATATTTTTAAAATAGTTAAATTTTTGGTGAATAGTAAAATAAGACCAAATGAATTATTTTTCATTATATTGTTAATAAAATATTAATTTAATTTGGTGTGATCTATTAAAACTTATATCAATATCACAAACTTCAATAAAATTATATTTTTATATGGTTTAACACTCATGATTGTCCTGAGAAAAAATAACAAACTAATGTTTTTATATTAAAATACCCACTATCATCCAATTATAAATATCATTTCTCACCTCCCCTTCTATATACACCAAATATTACTTGAATCCCTCCATATATCTAGCCAATTGTATTCCCTATCCTGCAACCCATTTCCTTAATGTTCATGTCTCACTAAAATGCAAAACCATAGTGCCTTATGGTGTATTTCTAAAGATAACACTGAAAATGTAATATTCTCAATCTACATATTTTAAATATAGTTATTATTATACATCATCTTCAATTATTACATCCATATTGAAAAAACTAATATCATACAATAAATATACTTAATATTTGTATTTTTAACAGAATATACATTATCCATCTTTTTTTCACTCTAAAAATTTAAAAGCTATTCACAGCATGAACGGTTTACCACCTCTATAAACAACAATGTTCAGTTTTATCCAACACCTTAAAGAATGGTAATTAAAATAATATTATTATAAGTAAAATGATAATATATATTATTAATTAATTCATTTTCTATAATAAATTAATTATCTTATAGTTACAAAAAATTAATCTTGTTTATATTGGTTAGTAAAACTGTCTAAATAAACATACCGTATATCAATATCACTAATAATAAATGAATAATTCCTATATAGAGACACATAAAGATATTTTTTACCATTTAAATATATATAATTAAATGAATATAAATTTCCTTCACTTTTTTAATTTTAGTACCAATCTAAAAGAACTTCATTAATTGTACAGAAACTAAAGCGACCATGAAACCTTAAAATAAACGATATCAAAAAAGTAATTATATACATGGTATCTCAATTAAATGAAACTAGTGTAACATAAAATGTTTATAAGAAACAAAATATGGTTATAAATTATGTATTTAGAAAATAAAATTTTATCTTTCAACAATTTAACTTAAATATACTAAAAAAATAAGACATTAGGTAAGGGAACTTCCATACCTCCTCCTTTATTTTGGGCCTTGCATAAAACACACTTCATCCCATAATTATTATCATTTATTTATTTAATATTATATATATATAGGTTACCCATACATGTATACCTATTTATTAGTACTTTTATTTATTGGTTATATACTTGTTTTTATTGTTTCATCCTTAATTTCATTTGTTACGAAAACCTATTTAAATTGAAATTCGCTATTTCTTACCATCTATCAAGCACTATAGCATAACTTTTTTTAAAACTTTCCTGTTTTCTTAATTTTTTCTCATTATTATCTAGAAACATTTTTTTTTTAATTTTTGTTTTTTGAAATTTATTATTCTTTTCCCTCTCTCTAATGAATCTTTATCGTTTTCATAAAACCCCACTTAAGAGGAACACATAGAGAGTAACTTTGCTACCCTATTTAATCTCTTCCTAAAACTCATATTCATCTCTTCACCTGAACATAATTTATCATTGAAAAATATTTTTATTCATCTATTAATATATAATAATGTTATAATCCATACATTCATAGAAACCATTATGATATTCCATCATGATATGCTATAAGACCTGATTATATAAACACTATATGTCGATGGGTAATTATTATGTTAATTCTATATATTTGATATCCTTTTGTGTCACACATATGCAAGTAAATTTCACAATGGATGTTCATTACAATCTCTCTAATACATTGGGTAATTTTTATCACTCATTATATGATATATAAAGTATTGGGGGAGTAATTCATATTTATAATTGGACTTTTTCCACAATGATAGGATGTCTTAGTAGCGAGAATTTGATTATACTTATCATGTCACCACATTATAGTGTTTCCATGATTTTATGATTCTATATTACTTATGGCATGATTCCATATGATTATTCATGAGACATTCCCTTTTAGGTTTTCATGTTGTTCCATTTTGAATCATATGGTTTAATTTATTATCTTTCTCGTAAACTTTATGAGATTTTTGGATCACCCATTTTGCTTATGTATTTTCGAGGTTATCTTATGAAGTATTATATACTCAAGGGGGACTTGGAGATCATTATGGAGATTAAAATAAAAAATTATAATTTTATATTCCTTTTGTTGTTTTCTGTATCTAGTATCCTAAAAGAATAAGGCATATGGATATTTGGTTTGTTTTAAATGGGTATTTTAATTAAAATACATTTAATATTATGTTTATGAGGCTTGGGTTACTATAATTGAACTGTACGAAACAAGTGATTGGAATGGGTACCTTATTTTTGGGTACATAACCTAATAAAATCTTGTTAGGGTACCTCACAAATAGGTTTAGGTAGGGTTGTTGTTTTATATATACCACTGATTATTTATTAATTTGATTAAATGAATTATTATGTAATGATGTTATAGAAATTATTGGCACAAAAAATGTTATTTTCTTCCTTTATAAGTTATGTCTTGTCAGATTAAATAGACCATTAGAAATCCTAACAACATATAATATAATCATTTTACTGTTACCACAATGTTTTTTATATATTATGAATGGTGATAGAATCTTGTTGATATAGACAGAATAAGTGATTACCTAATCCAGATGGATTGTACACAATGAAACCAATTTATCAATATTTATACGTGACATATAATCTTTGGGATTTTCCCTTGACCACCCCTAATCCAAAATTAATCAACTAAATAATATGAAAAATTGTTTATGATGGAAGTGTAATTTTATCGAGATCATTAACCAAACAATGTACACTAAACCATCCTATTAAAGTGCTCCCATAACACACCATAGACCTAAGGAAAAACATGTGAAATAAGGGGTTACATATCTACATCCTAAATACATGAATTTTTCCATTTTATTTTTTTAATAAAATAGCGATTAAATTTATATTTTTTATTTTTAATTAAAAAATAATTAATTTTTTTTGATAAAAAGTTGATTTTGATAAGTTTATTTTTTTAAATATATATTATTAATCTAGACACACATTTTGGTGAATTAAATTTTATTAAATAAATTTTATATTAATAATTTACTCTTATTAAAATATATATATTTAAATATAAATGAATATAAAATTATATATTATGAAAAAAATTTATATAAGGGGAGGACAACTATTATCATCCTAAAAAACTGATATTTTTCAAAAAATGTATTTTTTTAAAATGTTTACATTTTCATATATAGATAAATTTCTTGTTAAAGAAGTTATTTTTAAAATCAACCCATAGATATTATCCAATGGTGAATTTTTAATAAATTTTGGAGGCAATTGAATTTTTTGGTAAAAATTAAAAACGATATTAATATATGTTATTTATTATGACATCATAAATGTCTAAAAACAATGTAATAAATATTCCAAATATTATACACGACCAAAATTCTGTTTACCCTTTAAATTAATTTCTTTAGAATCTATGTGATTATTTTTTATAAACCATTATAAATCCTCTAAAAAATACACTTTATTTTATGTTTCTAAATTTATTTATTTAGGAAAATGACTCAATTATAAAATAAAAAATTGTATTATTTTAATTAATTATATTAATATTCTTATAAAATTTTTAAATCTTCAACTCTTTGTAACAATATAGGGTAATACCATTGGATGGTTTGTGGGTTGGATTATTTTTTCACAGAGACTTCAAATATTATATTTAGAAATTAGCATAGAATTACTCCCTATTACATATAAGAATCCATCCATACTCACAGTTATTGTCACTCAAAAACCTTGGATCAGGAAGTTACTCTGCCTTTCCCTCTATAGATACCTTCCAACTTAACACCAATTACTTAATAAAATCTAACCATGATTTTTGAAGCTTTCCCTCGTGGTTAGGGGTTCTATCCTCCTCCTCTTTAGTAATGAACATTATTTTTATTATTCCTTTTTATTTACAATTTTTTTATATTATAATATGTTTATAAACATCCACATTAATTTCAATATTATTCACTTGTAATGAGAGACTCCATTTCGCTCCCATTAAAACCTTCCATGAATATCTATGAAATGATTTTAGGTGGTAAAAAATATCATGCCGTTTCTTATCCATACTTTTATTTTGTGAACTCCCATTCCAATTTACACTCAAAATAAATTAAAATATATATAATTATCACTCATTTTTTTGGAAGTCAATCTATATTACTCCAAATCTTTAATAATGGGATTAAAAATGATTCAATGTATTCATATGGTTTAAGATCTATGTGACACTATTATTCATGTAAATGACATGAATGTGGAGGGTGTGAGTGAAATTATATATCCATCCAATGAATTGGGTAATTTTTTATCTCATTATGTACCTTATATATTTCAATATATATTATCATATGCACACTATGTTAGGAATTATTTGCAGATCCTTTATGTTATCATCTAATATTATAAATTGATGTTCAATTTTACGATTCTATCAAATGTTATGTTACCTTTATAAATCTATTGAATCACATGTACTAATTCAACTTATTCGATTCTTTGATTATTCCATTAATGGTATTTATATATCTCCTAGTTTTTATGTACACCCTAGGTTTCCCCATCTGGTTTTGGAAGAGAAATGGGATTTTAAGAGAATGTTATGGATATTTAAATAATTATTATATAGCTATTTTCCATGGTATTCTGTTATGTGGCTAATTTCTGGAAGACACTCGGCCTAAAAAGCATATGGGGCTATATTATATTTATATTTTTGTAACAAATAATTATTAGATATGTATTAAAATATGGGTTATTTTAGTTTTTATTAAGGTAAATTATTTTTATTTTTTGTGATTTGGACCAGAAATTCTTAGTGAATTCCTTGTGGAGATGAATAAATATAGGAAAGAAACATTAAAATTTTCTATTGTATAGTGTATCTGTTTCCAAGAAAATAAATATCCATCTGGATACAAAAAGTGGAGGTTAATCTAGAATTTTTTTACTGAGGGGTAATAACCATGAAAAGGTAACATTGGACTATAAGTGATCATCACCTAGGGAATGAAATATAAGACTTAGTGAACATCTCGATTGGCACTCCCAAGGGATATGATATGGTAAACTCAAAATCTTTTTATGAACCACTATTAATGTAAATAAAATCAATAAGATTCTGTGTTTGTAAATTTATCATGGATAACTTAGATGGAAACTAGGGAACTCATATATTAAAGAATATATAAAATTTATGAAAAATCATGAAAACGTTAATTGTCTCCATTTAACAAGATAAATAGTTTGAAAATTCACATCCCTTGGTTTGTTTTATATGAATAAAATTATAGAAACTTGAAACAAATACTGAAATATAGGCTTATAACACACGATTCTATGTATTCTATCATATTTTTAATGTTTTTAGAACTATTAAATAACCACCTCAAAACATTGAATTTGAGTTCTTAATGAAGACACCAAATGGAGAAATAATTAAATCTGAATCATATAACTCATCCGTAGTCAAATTCTGTGGGTTGAATTTTCTAGAAATGTTTGTGGTACTTGGTTTTTTTGGAATTCAAAACTATTTTAGGCATGAATTAGATATACATATATAGAGCCAACCTAACTTTTTGAGAAATGTAAATCAACCTCCACATCTCATATATCCCTCTAATTCAATAAAATTATAAAGACATGGATGAAACCCATTTAGTATCATCACCTCAAATAGAGATACTATTTCTTCCGTCATGGATTCTATTTCCTTATGAGAAAGGTTATCTGGATCATCTGATTGAGGCAATTAAAAGGATTATCCTCAATGAAATTCCCATTGTAATTTTATTACACAGATATGATTTCTAATGAATTTCCCACTCTTCCCCATTTGAGATGTTGAGTTATTGATCACACTTATACTGATAACTTTTCCAACATCTATGAGTTAATATTTAATGAATATAGATTAGAATGATGAGCTGAGAAAGCTGAAACATGAGAATATGGAAAAATTGTTTATTTTTCCAACAACTTAACCAAGGGGTGTACCAATAATTTTTTGTCATGAAGAAGTATTTGTCAAGGAACCTCTGAATTAGAATGATGTTTTAAATACTTTTTAGAAATAAAATTTGTATGATATGTACATTGAAGCTATGTTTTTGATAGATAATGTAGCATTCCAGGATAATGTTATCACTAAAAAAGGTATACATATAGATCCTTCATAAATAAGAGAAATTGAATGATAGAATATTTTAATTTTATTGGTTGGTTTCAATCAGATATTGTTTATAAAATTTATATGATTTTAAATCCCACTAACAATGTCAAGTCAGAAGGGTTTCATTTTTTATATGATGACTAATATATATAGAGTTATCAAGATCTAAATAATAGTCCAATAACTACACCTAAACTCACCTTTACCATAAATGATTTTTGATCTAAAATGAAGCATCCAAAAATGTATATCAGTTTGAACACATGAATGATTAAAAAGTGATCTGCCATGCCTCCCAAAAATTAAATATCCATGAGAAAAAACACACAATTTATTATCTAGAATTGGATGGAGAGATATTCATGTTCAATATTTGATGAAATTATCCCTCTAAGAGAATTGTGACATATATACGAATCATAAAGCCCCAAATATATATTCACATTAATGATATTCAATATGAAAAAATGGATCTAATTTTAGAGGATCAAGAATTATGATTTCTCAGTCCATTACCATCATGGTAAGGCTATCAATGTGTAAAATTATCTATGTATAAATAATCATAGTACACTATCCCTGGTGAGGATTGAAACAAATTTAATATTATTGGATGCTGAAAGAATGGATGTTAGAATAATAAATCAATATTCAAAATAATTTTGACAAGTAATTATTCCACCATCCATTACTGAGAGGATAAATGAATACAAACAGGATGATAAGGTGATATATAAAATGGTAGAAAAAATTTAACTAATCATTTTTGATAAATTGGAGTTATATGTTTTAGAACACAGTTATTTGTTCTATCAGAACCTTTATGAAAATGGATATTCTTGATTATTCTTATAGATCTTCATTATCTATTAATCTAGGATTCTCTATGATGTAATGATATACAAATGAAAACGTCAAGTTGGATATCTTGAAGTGGTATATTTTGGATTTTTTAATTTTAATGTTTTGAATTTTAACAAGTTAATGTTGAATGATAGAAATATAAGGGTTTGATGAAACAATTCCCCATAACGATATGGTAATGGGAAAATATAAAAATGGATTTTTTGTAGGTATTTTCAGTATATATAATTTAAATAATTACATCAATTTGTAAATTAATCTCCTTACCTAGACAGAACATATCATTTCTATTAATGAAGATTTATCTCCTGACCAACTCCACATGATATAAAAAGGGAAGTGGTAAGGATACATGGATTTACACTCTCTAATTTATCCCATTAAATATGATGTTCACCATAAGGCTAAAAACACTTCAACTATCATTGAATATATAGATGAGTACATAACTACTTATCACCCTTATACCGATGATCAGTTTGAGAGTAACGTTCAAAATCTAGTGGACACTCTGATTTCAGGTTAAATGGATTTCCAAGGATGATGGGATGAATACCATTTCCTAGTGTATTTCTAATATAATGACGGTTTTCATTCTTGCATTCAAATGAAATGTTATGAAGATCTGCATGGGAAGGGCTTTTAGACTTTGACATGATGGGATGAATTTGGAGAGTTGAATTTGATGAGGCCTTATCGTATATAGGATATGTCATATATGATTTAAAATATTTAATATCATATTAAATCCTTGCAATGTAAAAATAAAATCTAGGAACAAAATCATCGAAGCAAACAATTTTTAGATTGACAATTATTAATTGGATAGTATATTTCTATTATATAAATCCATGAAGTTTTGGATGAAGATAAATATTAGTCTCGGATATATTGGCCCCTTTTAGATAGTGGATGACATAATATTTGTTCCCTATCAACTAGCCATGCCAGCTAACCCATATTATCTACATGATTTATATCATGTATACATTTTGAGGATGATTATACTAGAACCCAAAAATTTAATAAATCTAAAGGTGGTACTATTAGAGAATTATATTTTGTGGGAGGAGTTTCTGGTGAAGATATTTTATTATAGAGAAAACTTTATATGAATTATCAAAACTCATATTGTCAAAGATACACGGTAAAACCCAATTATTGATGGAGAAACATGGGAACTATATGAGGTGATGAAATATAAGCACCCTCATCAATTTTAATTTATGAAATGATGTTTTGAGTGTGAAATTTCCGGTGGGGAAGAATGTAACAACCCATTGGTTTATAAATGAATATACATTTTCAAATGAATAAGTACATTATTATGTAATGATTTTGTAGATAGTATATGAAATTTTTTGTTTATTTTGGATGATTATAAGAAATATCCTATTGAATTTAATTGACCATTAAAAATCATATCCAGTGATAATAAATTAATTATATAGTGACCATTTTTAATAATATATATTCAGGGTGATGATAAAACATAGTTGACACTAATGGATGAAGTGATTTCCTTTACCAATAGGATCATACATTATGAAGAAATTTTTTTAGAGCTTCTAAGGGAGGCGAATTCATTGATTTTTTATTTAACAATTCCCAAGACTAGATTTAACAACTAATGAATGATGGAATCCATTTACTAGAGAAGTTAAACCTTATCGAGTTCATAACTCAAACCATCATTGTCAATATACCACAAGAATGTGTCACCACAAGACACCATACCCTTAGAGAATACAATAGTATAAAATTGGGTCACATATAATGGTCCTAAATATATGCATTTTTATTTTAGTTATTTTTAATAAAAAATTTGTTATATTTTTAATTTTTTATTATTAGTTTACAGTTGATTAAATATTCTGTTTCATAAAAATTTATTTCAATACATTGACACTCGAATTACATTTTAGCGAGATATATAATTTCAATGAAGGATTTATTTTTAATGAATTAAAAAATTATTGAAATTTTTTTACTTTAATAAGATATTCATATTAATTACTATTTAATTAAATATAAATTTAAATATAATTATATAATTTGAAATGTATATTTTATAAAGGCCAGAAAACAGATTTTATAGTAAAAAAATATTTTTAAATAAGTATATTTTTGTCTTAAAAATTGTAAATTTTTATATTTTGAAAATTATTTTAATAAAATAAGAATTTTTTTAAATTTGAATTTGGAAATTTTCCAACAGTTATTCTTTCAACATTTTATGACATAGTCAAATTTTTTATTAGAAATTAAATATGGTATAAATAAATATTATTTTTATTCCATTATAAATGAAAAAAAATGATGTAATAAAATCTCTAGAGAGTATCCCTCTAAAAAATTATGGTCAATATAAAACCAATATTATATTTCAAGTGTTTAAAATTAATTCCTGAGGAACATGACTCACTTCCACATCACAAAGATTATTATTCTAATGATTTTGGTTCTTAAACATATTAAATATTTAAAACTACTATGATTTGGAAGATTTCATGGTCAAGGGCCATGTCAAGGTTTGTGATTTTGAGTATTTTATCATATAGAGACAAAATATTATGTTTATTAGTTAATAATAAATTTCCCACACTTTTTATACAAAAACTCACCCATATTCCCATTTATCTTCACTAAAAACAGTTGGACAATAAATTTTCCGAGATATTGTATCTATGTATCCTTTACAAGGTTCCCCCAAACTATTAGGAATCTCTTAACAAGCTTTTAGAATTCCCCTACAGTGGTGTGGGATCCCCTCCTCCTCCTATTTATTCAAGAACCTTTTTTATATTATGCCTTTTGATTTCCAATTTTTTTTTTTGGATATATATTTTCACATACCTCATAAATTATTTATAATTTCTATTTAATTAGAGACCCCTTTATTTCTCATTATTGACTTCCCTGATTCTTTAAAAAGACCCATTATGTTGCTAAAATTATCCTATAATTTTCCAGGCCAAACATTTATGTCGTGAATACCGACACCCATTTACACTCATGGGTATTCCCCTAGATATACATGTCCTTAATTGATTTTGTACATTTATGTATGTTACCCACATTCATTAATCATGTTATTAAATGTGATCAAATTAATTCTTGTTTTATAGGATCTAAGGGGAAAAACTTAGGAATGAACACGAGATGAATGCGACGGGTGAGCCTAAAATTACATATCCCTATAATGAATTGGGAAATGTTTTTATCTCATGAGACACCATGTTGGTACACATGAGGTTATCCCAATAACACTATGTTATGATGTCTTGAGGGCCATCCTTGTCTAATGTTTATGATTTCATGTTTTATATTGTTTCCATATTCTCATGTTTCCCTCATGTTATCATCTCATTTCATGTATCGATTTACATGTTTATGAATCTGAAAAATCTTATATTACTATTTTATAACCATTTTTCCACATATAATAGATTAAAATGTTCAATGCTTTAACTATAACCTTACTGGGTTTTATATTCCATCAATTTCATATATACATGCCCATGTTATCCCATGCAGTTCTAGAAGAGAAATGGGAGTTTAAAGTATATTATGGAGATTTCAATAATGTTTCTATACCTATGTTCCATGTTATTATGTTATGTACTTAATTTCTAAAAGGCATAAGGACTCAGAATCTTAAGGTATTGTATTATGGGTACCACTATGTAATAAATTATGAATTTAAGTGTATTAGAATATGGGTTTCCTTATGTATTATCCATTTATAATATTATTTTTTTATATTTACTAATAATATTTTTATAAAATATATTACAAATATATTTGTAACCATACAATTCATAAAATGTGAAAAAAACACCATGATAGAGCACAATTGAGGGGGCTAGTTAGAATCAGAGCTGGTTGAAGCCGCATCAACTTATAGGGAATTATCATGAACTATATACAACATGGAGGGATCTATAATCCCCCACATAGTGATATTACATCATTCCCCTCCAATATAGTAGAAAAACCTTGTGTTTAATTATCTATGTAATACAATCTCTTAGTAATAGAATACAAAAAAAAGTTATTTTTTGAAATATAATATAGTGTAATAATAAAAGGATTATGGTCATTAAATAGGTATATATTAATTAATCAGTGAAGGTTTATGGAAATTCTGAATAGGCATTATTGGGTTCATTATATAGTTTAGGTTACCTATAACCTAACCTTGTTTTTGGTAAGGGATCCTGAAATGGGCAGTTACTATCCCAATTTCCTTCCCTATATGAAATTCCTGGATACATAATTATCATTCACTAAATAAATAAATACATATTATTCAAATAATACATAATATACAATTTTCACCACACTATTGACCCAACCTATCGTACCTCATTCGTATTCATAAAACGTTGAATAATGAATATTTATTTAAATAAATAAATATCTCTTATTTATTAGATAATAAATAAATAAATATTATATTCACTAAAATAATAAATAAATATTTATTAAAATTCATATCACACATATATATTGAAAAATAACAAGTGACTAAATATTTTCATTCAAATAAACATGAATAATTATTAAACCACGTACCAGAATAATATTTATTCTATATAGTAAATTTATATATAATGTTTCCAAGGAATTGAATACACTTGATGTGTGACACTATAAGATCCTTTATCAATAGAAGGAGGTATTATAATTTAAATTCCAATTCTTTAATTTTGTAACATGACATGGAACCTATTGAGAAATAAGATTAATAATTAAATTATAATAACCACATACGAAATCATATCGCTTAATTTAATCCCTTTTTCCCGATATCATAAATCACAAAGCATGGATACTAATATCATCAACCTCTATTCTTGATGTTTCTTTAATTTACATTGTATAAATGAACTTTCCAAAAAAATCACCATGTCTATGGACTTAATTAAGAATTTTAATCGCATAAATGAGCCAAGGATATAGAATTTCATCAATGAAAATAACGGACAAACCCTTTCTATCCTTATTCACTATTATAATTTCAATTATGAGGAAGTGAACATATCCAACTTCAATGTAATCATATTTCTTCATATTTTTCATTAGTACATCAATGTGTGTGACTCATGATATGGAATAATAATAATATCAATGTCTATGGATTATTATATATGTCCATGGATAGTAAAATCCAATTATTTATATTAATGTGGATTTTATAATAGTTGTTTGTGTTCTCATAACCTCATTTGTTGCGATTACTATGGATAATCAATACAAGAAGATGTCCTAATGTATTATTAACATGATACCTCTAATGGCCTATATCATCTATCAAATATCAAAAAATATCACATGACCATAGAGTATGTAATGAAGAATACCTTCCTAACACTTCTTAGTTCCTTTCATAATGGAGAAATTCTATGAACGTTCATTGTGAAAAGGGTACACAATATTTTATCACATTCATTGTGACATAGAATAATGATAAATATGTTAAATGTTATGAACTAATATTTTTATAGAAAACTTTTTTAATAAAATTTAATCTTATTTAAAATAAAATAAAAATCGTGACTTCCTGGTATAACATTCATTTTTTCATATGAAAATACATGTCTTAAAATTCCATTCCTCACTATTAAATTATTTTAGTAGAGTTTAAGAAGTATACTATGAATGAATAAAGTTCATTATGAATAAAAAATAATTTTATTTCATTAAATAATTTTAAAAATGAAGTACCAATACATTTCGTAAGATCCAAAAAGTATTATGGGATAATAAAAATAATATGAAAATAATTAATATAATTTTTAAATCCAAAATGTTGTAGATTCTAGGAAATACCATTGTTTTGAACAATTGGAAGAAAAAGGATAAAATTTAAAAATAATATACTTTTATAACATTTTCATAAAACATAATGAATTCATTATTAGACAATTCAATTGAATATATTATAATTAGAAGTACTTTTAGTATATTTTAAAGAGGTAAAGTTTTCATTGGTAAATATGACCATCAGTACAATAACCTAATAGTTTTAATAATAGAAAAAATTATAGAAACTAATTAACCACATAAAAAGTGTCCAACATGAATAAATACAGTAAATATAACTATAAAACTATTATAAAATAATTACTTAATACATTTAATATTATACTAGTATAAATATGTATTTTTAGTAAAATATAGTTTATAATATTCAATAAAAAATCTAATGTTTATGCTACAATTAAATGCTGGAATTTCCTAATATAAAATTTTATTTTTGAAAAAATGGATATTATTTTTGTCATCATCTCAAAAAAATTAGTTAAGGGTTTTGGTTTTTTAATTTTCATAAACAGTTAATTTTGATGGTGAAAAGATAAATATGGTAAAATATGATATTCTGTGATATATTATAAATACATGATCAATTATATCATGGTTTTTTTAAAAAACTATGATACTACCACATAAAACATCTATAATTAAAATTATTCCAAAGAATCAATATTATTCTTTATCTGGGGAAAAAATAATAGTTTATCAACATTATAATCATAACCCCCTACTACTCCCCAATAAATACAACACCCTTTATCCATTTATCCTTAACCCATAAACATCTGAATTTAAATTTTTTATTAAATTATATCCTTAAAACATTGTAGCCATGTTTGTATATCCCCAGTCTGAAAAAAATGATATCCTTAAATAACATAAGGGGTATTATAAAGGATTAACATTATAGAGAAGGTAACAACATCTCATTATTATGGATTTATCTTAATCCGCTCTTTACAAAAATATTTATGTCAATTATATTTCAAATTATATTATTGTAGTAACATAATTTTATTACTGTATATTTCTTCAAAGAAAATAATGATTAATTTTTATTTATTTTAATAATTTTCAAATACATCATCTATATTGGGTTTTGATGAGGATTGTTTTTGGTTTTAATATTAGAATATTTTTATATTATGTATTTATAAGTTTCATTTGGGAAGGCTATACAGATATAGATACTTTTCAACAAAGATTTACTAGTGTTTTTATCAAATGTTAGTGAAATGGAGTTAGTTGAAAGGAAGGTGTTAAATGGGTTTGATGAGAAGAACATACAAAGTTGATATAACATAAATGGTGTAGTTTTAGAGAAGAAAGATATAAAAACCATCAATTTTCATACATATAAATTACATAAATATTATAAAAATTGTATAACATTATACAAATAGAGGCCCAAACACCATAATTCTATAGTGCTTTAGTAAATAATGAAAACATAAAATCTAGTATATAAATGAGCTATATTATCTCCCACTGGCTTCTTCATATCGATAAAAATTCATAGAAACATCAGACAGAATACACATCTTCATATCTCAGGGAAGGAAACATGAAATGTGGTGAGAAAGAATTCTTAGTAAGGGTTAACAAGGGAGTTATGTAAGCATAATCATGAGCATTAAGGTTTGAAAACATGATCATGAAAATATAAAATCATACCCTTAATATGAAAGATCATATAAATGAATCAAGGAATAAAGCTTGGTAGTTTATAAGACATGAATCATATATAATTAATGAAAATAAGACATAAAAGTATAACACAGGTATAAATCATAAAATATTGTAAAACACATAACTGTATAACCAGGATTTCTATAGTTGTCAATGTATTTCTACCAAGTCCATCTTGTTGGAAAAATTCCATTGCCGAACCAGGTTCACAAACCATTCATTCCCTTAATTACTGAACTACGTTCACTCCTCGTTCCAACCATGTATTACTTAAGTGAGTTGAATCCTAATTCTAGTCCTATATTACCGAACTAGAATAATTTCTTATTCTAGACCTATAATAATATACTAAGTCCATTTATTATTCCATCCATGTCTATCTCATGATATATAAATCATTACCACAACCATTTGAAAGAGATATATGTCCCACTCATCTCATTATTAAATCATACACATGTGTTCCACAAAATTATTAAACATCATCTCATAACCTTGAGAAAAAGATATATGTTTCATAATCATTTCATCAAAAAGATAACCAATGAAAGAGGAACATATTTTATAAACATATAAACCATTAAAGGGAAACATATTTCATGAACATAGAAAAATTGAATGGGAAACATGTTTCATATGTAAAATGAAATTAATTATAACACTTTCATAAAAAGAAAATGAATGTGAAATACAGATCATTTAAATTTAGGTCATGAGTAAAGTAAAGATGATCCATCATAGATGAAAAATTATTTAGAAATATCATTAAAAACGTTTATTGAGTAAAATGTACTTTCTTTATTGGAAAATGTATTTGAATTGATAAAACCATTTGAAAATAATTTTCATAGAAAAAAAATTCAAAAAAAAAATGATAAATAAGTATTGAAATAATTTGAAAACCTTTTTCATTTAGAACACTTTGAAATTTTATAATGAAATCATGAAAATGTTTTGAGACCCATTTCTTTGAAAATTCATTGAAATCATACAAATATGTATTGGGAACCTTTTGAAAAATCCTTTCATTTAAAAATACCTTTGAAATATTTTTCATAAAAATTTCTATTTAAAAATGAAATGGAAGATTCAATGAAATGATGGTGGGTAAATCTATAAATGTCGTATAGGGTAAAAATAACACTGATTTTACAAAGAAAAGGGTTAGAAAAATGGGTTGATTAGAAATTGAAAATAATATTTTGTTAAAGGTGTTGGTAAAACAAAAAAGTGTAAAAAAATTTTGTTTTATTGATTTTATGGTAATGGTATAATATTATTGGGAACCCATTTTAAAAAACATTGTTTTGAAGAACATATATTTCCAACAGAATGGAGGGGAATGTTGGGTTTCTGAAAACAATTTATTTACTATATTATTTACAAAAGAGTATAAAAATGGTACCCAATACATGAATAAAACATTAATAATCAGAGGATAAAAAATTCCATGAATTTTCCATAGATATGGACAATAATTTAATATAAAGGACGAAAAAAACATAAACCATATCGAAAAGTGATGAGACTGTTTTAATAAACTATCACCACTTGGTATCATTGAATTTTTATCCCCATATTAGAAAATAAAATTAAATGAAAAATTATATATAATAAAAATATTCAGATTCATGTATTATTCATGTAATATACACCTCAAAAAAGAATGTAGGCACATAACCAAACAAATGTCTCAATGAAATTTATTTGAGACAAAACTATCTTACCGATTCTGTAACTTTTCTAACGTAATCCCCATGGGATAAAGATAATAAAATCCATATGTAAATACCAATAAAGATAAGTATAATATTCAAATAATACATTATTTGATAGTATACACACCACACAAAATGAATGGACAGTCAATAAATCATGTATCTCACAGAAATAATATGTGAGATAAAGTCCCCTTACCATATGTCTTGACTATCATCATAATCATTAAAATATCATGTATAATAAATATAAATTTATTATACATCTATAAATTAACCATATTCATACTTATGATACCATATAGGGTTTTATTATGGCTTTATATTATCCTCTTGTATACAGTTCTATGTTAATGTTTCACTTGGGGTAATATCCGCTTGGTTTTTTCGCATGTGTCTTAATTTGTTATATATTTTTTCCTTATAATTATATATCTCTTTACAAAATTTAAACCATGATATAAATATAATTTATATTCAGTATATTTATAATAATCCATAAAACATATAATTATGAAAAATAATACACCGTTCACGGAGATGATAAGTTGTACGTTCACATGAACACTATTTTTGTTTTATTGTCGTGTTGAAATAAATAAATTAAAAGACCTATATGTGTGTATATATATCATTAGTATAGTATACTTAATTTATCATATATATTAACTAAACCCATTCTTATTGCATTTTATGTTGTACATGAAGGAATCGAATCGCATTGAGGGGGTGGTTGTCCACACTTCCTCAAATGAAATTACCATATTTAAATCAAATTGAAATTAAAAAAAGTGTGTGTAGTACAAGTAACATATATGATTTTAAAAATAATAAATATAACTAAAAAAGTTATTTTACATTATAATGTCTTCCATGATAGAAGGTAAAGGAAAAAGGAGAAATCACCATTTACTTAGGTGGTAGTTTTTCGTACACATAAACCATATGTTCATTACCCATTTTATGGACACGTGTGTAAGTGTGGGGATAAACCATAACATAAAAACATTATATTATCTTTATGATAATATTTTTTTTATAAAATCATAGTATAATGATATTGTAGGTGGTGGGGAAATAAAATAAAAGAAAAGATCTTGAGAGAAGACATTACCTCTTAATTGGATAACACATTTTGGGTGGTGTCAAAAGTCTTTCTTAGATTGCTTAATGACCTTGGGTTGGATTATAGGGGAAATAGAATGATTTTTGGGAATTTTATTGGTGATATATTTTCTAAACGTATGTGGATTGAGAGGTTTGATGAAGAGGTAGATCCAGTTTCCCCTTATAGAGATGGTAAACGATACACATGGCATTGTTGAAGACAAGATAGGTATACCCATGTTTTTACCAAACAAAAGTCATACCAAACCATCAAAACTCATGAATGGATATTTAATTGATAAAATATTCCAAAAATGGGTTTTGTAAAATTTTATTGTTTTTTGTCTTAAAGATATGGTTTAGTACTTTATTATACAAATTTTTCTCTTAACCATTGTAATTAATTTTAATCACTTTCACTGATATTTTTTGTCAAAAACATTTTTAACATTTTATAAATTATAAATAATTCTTACTAAAAATATGGAATCCATTTTCACAAATTCTAAACGCATAAGTGGAATAAATTAATTTAAATTTAGTCTCACTGATGGGATGTCAATACGGTGTTTTGAAGTAAAAACATCCAAACATTTGCTATGTTTTTATACCAAATTTCAATGTAAAATTGATTCTAATGACATAGATTTTATGAATTAATTAAAATATTATAAGATTAAATGTTGAAATGAATTTAAAATATATATTTCCCTAATAAATAAATTATTTGAAAATGTAGTTTTCAATTAAGATCAAGTATTTTCCATTATTTATCAAAAAATTATGTTTCTTAGAAAAATACCAACAATTCACCTTAAGATAATTTTAACATTATAAATTAATAAAACAAGTTTACTTTATTAAATTTAATTTTAATTTTTACTATAATTAATTTTATGTTTTTTCCTAAATGGAAATTAAAAGTAGTTAATTTTATAATATACAATTTTAAAACATTTTAGGAATTTACAATAAATTATATCATTCATAATAAATAGGTTTAATTTATATAAAAACTTTATAAAAAATATTCAAAATTAATTATCATGATTTATATTAATAATTTTAATGTCTGTATTATAATTATATAATTTAAATAATTATAATAAAAAAAAGTTTTATTGAAACTAAGTGTTGTTTGTGACATACAACATGTCTAGGTTGCAAGTTGCATATGCCCTGTAGGTTTTTAATGTTTCATACACAGTGTAATAAGATAATCTCAGTGTTTTTTGCATTGAAGAGAAAATTTATGTTGTGTGTAGAGCATTATTTTGTTGTTGTTGGGTATAACTCAAGACAAACATAGTGTTGTAATATAAAATAAACATTTTTAGGGGTATGTGAGATAGAAGAAATTATAATAGTTAAATAAATTCGAAAGAAAATAATTCAAAATTTCTTATGGTGTTACATTCTACCATCCGTAAAATTATTTTCTCCCTCAAAATTCATATGGGTTATCAATGTTTTAATATTTGAATGTTTAATTCAAGAATCCAACATTGTAAAAATGTATACTAAAATATCTATTAAAAATAATTTTTTTAACAATAACAGTTACCCAAAGTAACTTATAAATAGGTTTCCAAATAAGAGAACATAGGTTAAGAGTGATGATTGGGCATGGAGGAAACATGTAAATATTTATAAGGAGTGATTTCGGTCACCAATCACAAAAAAAAAGTGAATGATCAAAGAAAAGCTGAGGGCCTCAATGTCACAAATCTATGATGATATATAATTCCATATCTTCAAAAACATTATAGTATTAAGAAAACATTTTTCCAGTCATTATCCAACCTTTAAGTAATTCTTCAGTTGATTAATAATATAATGAAATATATATTCTTTATATATTCTGATAAAAATATCATTCTTTGGACATGCGTTTAACTATTCCTAATTTATCCATTACATTATCATATTGATTTCCATAAATTCAGTTTGATCCCTAAATCCCAAAAATACTATTTTTAGAAGATATTAAGGCCCATCAAAGAATGAAAATTATAACTATTTCCCTACAACTATTCTTTACAAATTGACATGGTTAATACATTAATATATAATCATAAAAAGTAATAGTAATGTTTCATTATAATCAATAATTCATCATGAAAAATTATACATTAACGAGGACATTTCATAAGACAGTGGTAGGCTTGAATCCCTTATCATCATTAGGTCTTGGGTTCAAGACCGACGTTCTTTATAGACATGATTGGTTGTCATGCGAAAAGCATGATGTTTTTTTCTTTCTGAAACCACACTAATATAGTTTCCAAAAAATAAATAAACATCTTTGAGATACAATCACCCATTAAATATCCTTTTAACCAAGGATTTTAATATAATATCAATACATAAAAACATCCTTGGATGTTTAAATTGACCTTTTCATAAAATTTTAACATTCTAACCCCTTTGAATGATGAAATTAATAAACATTAGAAATAAATTCCAGAAATCCGCTTAACATTGATACCCTATATATCAAATAGTTTCTCTTATTTATCACATTCCAAAAATATGAATATCGTCTTGGAAAATTCTATTGCAACATGGTAACATCCTGAATTACCATAAAACATTTTGGAAAACCTGAATTATTCCTTAGTCAATGGATTACTAGATATATTCCATAAATCCATGATGTTGTAAACATCATCCACGATAACATAAACTACATGAAAAAAGGTCCTTAGTTAGTTCCAAGATAATCTGTACAGTTTCATTTAATTATTCATATCCCATATATCATTATCCATATAACATTATCACAATATATGGAAAATATTATGGTTTATTTCCCTTAATCATGTGTTTTCCATGGTCGTCACCTTTCCTTTATATATCTTTTAAATTTCATTGGAACCATTAATTATGTTCTTGTAAATATGTAGTGAAAAAACTGAATTAGTGACACTTATATATTTCTCAATTCATATAACGTAATTCTCTAATCCAAATACATAAAAAAATTATTTCTCCATTTCATCGTCATTCCATTTAACAGGGCTACCTCATCATATTTTACAATATCTCTTTACTTTAACATTCAATCTATAGTGTCTTCATCCTAATAAATAAAACCACTAATCATACCGCTTTATCTATCCTCTTTAGTAGAATTCCTCTTGAGACATTGTGTTTCATAATGACCATTTATTCTAGACATAAAACACATAATATTTTAGGATGTCTTGTAGTGGAAAATATTCTCATCCCTTTCATTAACTGGACTCAAATTTTCTCACTTACATTCACTTTCTTTGTTTCCTTTTTTACACTCAAAACATCTTCATGTTCCCCTATGACATTAACTTAGGATATTATTTCAACATTATTGATATAAATGAAACCAAATCTTTTTTCCTCAATTGTGTACATTACCTAAACTATCATTTATATTCTTCTATATCATCCTTGGTGAGTCCGAGACTTGGTTTAGGTACACATTGTTAATCCTAATCCATGAAAACTGAATAGGCATGATCTAAACAAAATTCACTCTAATGATCATCCCACTTGACATCTCATAAGAAAATCACACATCTAATTCAATGTTAATGCAGTTCCTTCTAATTTCCGCCATTGACTAATTCCAAAACCATAATGTGGGTTTTATATATCAAATCCAAAAACCATATATTCAAGAAAATAAATACTTATATGTTGTCTAAATCATGACACCTTCCATAATATATGAAATCCTAGGTTTATCATATTTTATTAATATCCAACTTTTATTTAAAACCATTATAATGGTTTGTGAAGAGTTTCTGAATTACTAAAGCATATAACCAGTGAGTGTCAAACAAAGTGTGCATTAAGGCCCATTCACAAGTACCATATTACCACGAGTCAGGATTGAAACATCTTGATAGATCTGTTACCCATATGTGCATCTGTTATATATCCACATCCACTTGTAGTATATGGATAGGTATTAATTGGTAGTAAACCACTGATTTTATCCTTTACCAAAAATACATGACATTTTTTTATAATTTTTGTTATCATTAGACAATTCCCAATACTTATACTTAGGGTTTTCACTATGATTTTCTCACCCACAGTTCAAATGTTGAACTAATAGTTTTATCCATTAACTACAAAAATGACCCTCACATTTCCTATATAGGCATTTCATTACATTTATATAATACATATATCATTATAAAAATAGAATCTTAAAGATCGTAATAGTCTAGTGCCTTTGAATATATTGAAAACAGAACCTCTAGTACATAAATATGCTTAAATATCTCCCACAAGGATCATCATTACTATCACCCTTCTTAGACACGTCAAATATAATATATCTCTTCATAAAAAGGGGAAGGCAACATAAAAATGAGTGAGTTCAAATTATCAATATGGGTAAACAAGGGAGCTATGTTAGTATAATAATGAGAACAAATGTATGATAATAAGGCCATGAAATAAAATATCATACTCGGAATATCGAATATCGTATACATGATCCATGGAATAGATCTTCTTAGTTAATAATACATGAATTATACATAAATAACAAACATAAACCATGAAATCATAACATAGGAATAAAACTGGTAATTATGTAAAAAACCTAATCATATAATAATGACATCCATAGTAGTCAAGGAATTGATTCCAAGCCCATCATTGTGTACAATTTCCTTTACTAAACCAGGTTCATACCTCGTTATATATAAGGAACCGGCCTTAAAACATTACATAATATTGAATTAAATGAATAATTCACATTGATGGTTGTTTCAGGTTTAGAGTTTTAGAGAATTAGGACATATCTATTACATGTCAAAATATTACAAAGTAGACACTTCTACTCAGTTTCCATTTTTTCATAAAATAAAAACTCTTAAAAAGAAACATGTCTGGTTCCATGTTTTAGATATCATGTCTTTCCATGATCCCATCCTTTACCCTATTCATCTTTAAGTCCTGTGGAAAACATTTCAAAAATTTGGGATGAGCATAAAAAACTCATTAAGTGATATAAAAATAAGGAAAGAGAAAATTAGTCTATGTATACATAAGAATCAATGAAATCATACATTAATCCTATAACATAATAACATTAACATACCTCATGAAATCATATGTTTTATGAATAACTCATGGAAATCGTAAGACATAAAGGTAACTTGAGGCATTCATAACATTCTTACTTAGGGAGAAAACCTCATGGTTACATTTGGAATACCCCTCACAGTGTATTTCCTAAATATCTTCGAAGAAACCTTAGAATTTAACTCCTTCGCGTTACCCAATGAATTGGAGAGCTATCTTGGGCTCACCTGCCCTTAGTTTATCAAAGAACCCCCCTTCTTCATATATAATGCCCATGAACCATATCTTAATCATATCACATAAAACATGCATAAAGAAAACATACCATTTCTACATGTTAATCACAAGATATAAATACAAAACATTGATATAATAAAAGAATTATCCATAACATTTTCAATACTAAAATACATAAAATATTATATAGTATATATTTTCACTTTAAAAACATTATGGATTTTTAAGGGAGAAAAAATCAAATAATACTCGCGGCGGCGGAAAGGTCGTTGTCACCGCGTACGTTAAAAAGAAATATACTTTTTGTTGTTTAGTAAAACAGTTCGTAGAGAAAATATTCCTTTTGAATAAAATTCAAAGTCAAAGGTGTTTATACACTACATGAAAGAAAGTTCTGTATAAAACAAAATATACCTCAATTAAAAGAGATTGAGATGAAGTCCCGTACAAAGACAGTATCCTTAGATTAAGGATAAATCAATTACATAATTATGTGTGAAAAATATAAATACACCCAATATAAGTAGATATTAAGTGTATAATAATCAGATTCATTCACACATATTCATAGAATGACATATTCCAGGAGTACAAGTTTAACCCAAATAATTTAAATTGAGTTAAGAAGTTCCTTTGCAAAAATTTGACAACCTAATGACGTCACTTTAAAATTCTGAAAATGAGTTGATGAGAGAGAAAATGGTTTCTCATCACATGGACATAAAATCTACACCAATAAGGATATAGAAGAACATATCCCAACATATTAATATGTAAATTAAAATTATAACAAAATTTGTCTTTTTAAAAGAAGAGGGCGAAAGGTTTCCTTACCGATTTGGGTAACTTTGGAAACGTACACCCCATGAAAGAAGGGTAATTAAATAAAGATTTAAATACCCATAAATTAATGTATATTTCACAAAGAATACAATCATGGGATGTACATACAACACACAACAGTAAGTAGTGGAAAATGTAGCATGAATCTCATGGGAACATAAAGTGAGATAAAAGCCCCTTACCTCATTGTGATCAATCGAGTCTATGACCAAAAGATAATAAACACCAAATGAATCACACAATACCATGAATATCACGATAATTTATATTAATGGGTAGTACAAAATACACCACATGCAATAAATAAGTGGCAACTAATAGAAATATCACAGAATTAAAAGTGAGATAAGAAATCCCTTATGAAATTTCGGCAGCCTAACAGCGCCACTTAAAACGTCTAAGAAAAAATGGATTGATGAGATAAAATAGGGTCTCTAATCGTATGAACATAACAAGTAAAGTAATAGGAATATAAAATAACATCCCCCGACATAATAAAGAGGATATTAAAATAAATGACATCAAAAAAGAGTAGTTAAAAAGAAAGAGTGAAGTAGGATCCCTTACCACGTGTCTGACTTGACTCGATCATATGTTCCTTGTTAATTTTGAATGATAAACATAATTTAATTTCTACTATCTTAAGAAAATTTATCAAGTTAGTTATTCATTTTATATCACTTATTAACATGTTATAAACTTTATGTAATCATTTAAGTTAATAATGGTCGTTTTGTCGAAATTTGGTACTTGAGTCAAAAAATAGACATCTTATAATTACAAGTTGTTCTTGTGGTAAAGTATCCATTATATCCAGAATTTTATTCATGATGTAAGTATCATATATATCATATATATCCAGTATATTTATGTAATTATAACAGTACATAACATTTGGAGATAAGAAATGAAAGGCACCGTTCATGGAGATGGTAAGTCGCACGTACGCATTAATGATACTTCCATTTGTATTTCAAACTTTAATGGAATGGAAAAATTATGATATAAAGGTATATTATAATTCCATTATAATAACATATATTTAATATTTAACTCCGTCTTTTATACATCCCACATATGAAATTAACAATTCAAATCACTTTGAGGGGGTGGTAGTCCGCACTTACTAAAAATGAAATTATCACGTTTACCCATTATGGAAACCATAAAGGTATGGAATAAATGAAAAATACAGAAGAATAAGGAAACCATAAACATAATATATATCATATATAAATTCAGTGAAATCTTAATGGACACCATGAGAGGAGTTAGTAGATAATTGAACAATCATCGTTTTGTGAGGCAGTAGTTTGCCGTCCACAGAAACAATATGTTCTTCACCCATTAGATAGAGGTGTGTGTATGTGTTGCTAGAAATATTCTCATAAAAACATCCTAGTATATTTAAGATACTGGTGTTGTTACAAAATAAAGGAATAAAAGGAGTTTTGGTGGTTGTAGAAGAAAAATAAAACAAAATAACATAAGAGAATACATTACCTTTAATTCGAGTAACTCCCCTTGGTTTGAACCAAAAGGGTTTCTTGAAGAGCTTTCTGCCTAAGGTAAGGCTTATAGGATGAATATAGGTATATTGGGATATTATTTGAGTAGAGTGTGGATGATATAAAGGGCTTGAGAAGTGTGAGAGATGGGTAGGAAGTTCAGTCTTTTTATAAGGGAGAGGAGGGGCTCTTTTGGAAAGCATGAAACTATTATTTTAATATATAATGCTTTTTGGTTTCTAAAGGTCCCAAAATAATTAAAGTTGAAGAAAATCTGGCCCATTTTCGAAATAAAATCATCCAATAAAAATTGGACAAGTGTTGGATATTGTTTTAAACATTATATTCTTATTTATTTAATTTATTCATTAATGACTTAAACAATGCATCATCATTGTGTCGTAAATAATTTTATTTATTTGATGTCTAAAAATTATAAAAATATTACCATGCTATAGAAAATATTTTTATCTTTCTAATGAATATTTATTGTTGAAGATATAACTTTTATAACCCAATGTAAAAAATGTTTTAGTAAAACAATACATGTTTGTGACATTTTTATTTTTACATTAAATAAAAGATATTAATGTCATTATCTTACCCAAGTGGCTCCATGGGGTCCCCAAAAATTGACCCATAGATTTTCTTGGTCGGCCATGACTCAACCAATAAGGGTAGGACAAGTGTAAAAATTATTTAATATTATTTTAACATTATATTTACCTTAAATTACACTAATTACATTTAATCGCGAATAATAAAACATAAATGTTACTATTCACCAAAAAAATATTTTCATCCCATTTAACCATATTATACTTAATAATGAAAACCATGTATGTTGGATTTTTTAAATTCAAATCATAGAAGTGGTAAAATCTCATTTAAAAGAAAAAACTAGTTTTTTAACTACCACTTAGTGGTTTTACTATTCATAAAAAATGATGTTTTTTAGAAATATACCAAACTTTTACCCTAAGATATATTTGATACTCTGAATTCAAAAATGATGTCGAATTTAAAAAATTGAAAACATATAATTTGAATTAATTAATTTTATAATTAATTCAAGTTTTCAAAACAATTAGCGTGTTTTTAAGAAACAATATATATCAAAATATTGACAATTATTTATGTCCAATTTCAAAGTGAAATTAATTCAAATGACAACCATTGGATTAAATGGTAAAAATATATTATAATTAAACTTTAAAAACTATTTAAAAAATAATCTAACCATATAAATAAATTAGAATAAATAGAGGTTTTGAATTAAAATACCACATTTTTCACTATTCATTAAAAATTGAACTTTATCGGAAAAATAAAAAAAACATACACAAAGTAAATTTTGATGTTCCTATTCTAAAGAAGGATTTTATTTGGTCCAAAATAATGTATAAGAGTGACCAAAACTATTTTTAAAGAGGGTTCTCCATTAAAAGGCGATAAATTGACCATTTAGTCAATATTAGAGAATTTATTCCTAAAATTGGATTCATTCGCATTTTAAGCCTCTATTATTTATTAGGTAATTGTTAAAATATTTATGAAACATATATAATCATTTTATAGTTAGTTCTATTCATTCTTGCCCTTAAAATGGCTATGCAGTAACTACCATTTAAAATAATATTATTATATTATTAGTGTACACCGTAAGATTTCAATGAAACTCGTTGTTGTGTATTGGGTATGCCATTGAACATAACATTATCTTTAAAGTAATATTAAAATTTTATCCAAAAATATTAATAAATATGAAAATTCCATATTCTATATTTACCTAGGATGTTACATCCTTCCCCCCTTTTGGGAATTGCATCCTCGCAATTTTAAAATCGGGCTCAAAAATTTCATTGAAAGCCCCACATCGGAAAAGAAGTCAATAAAAATATCACTTTAAAAGAATGAAAGAGAAGTAAAAAGGTTACCAAAGACAAAAGATTCTAGAATTAAATGAAAAAATGGATATTGATGAGAAAAAAAAACCATCAAGATCTGATGGAGAGTGATAGAAAACATGATTAGGAGAATGTTAACCACCAGAAAATCACGTACTTGTGATGGGTTAAATAGTATTTGATTCCCTAGTAGGAAAAGTTAAAAAAAAATGATTTTTTTTAAAGTTACATGTCATTGAGAAATTTTTTAAGATCTTTTTAAAACATAAGGATACATACTTACCTGTCATGTACACTTTCAACTTTTACTATATTTCTAACACAAACTCATATTTTCTCCAAAAGATGAGTATTTAGGATGACTTGTTCACATTAAGAGTGCTATAACTAACTTCTTTAGAATACCCTAATCCACCATAGAGCACTATATATTTCCCTTGTCTTTAGACATTAACCAAAACCAAAAAGGTTAGTACAAGATCAGATAATCCCCAAAAATGATAATCTTTTATAAAAAGAAAAAATACTCTTAATCTGCAAAATTTGTTAAAAAAACCCAAAGTTCATCAAAGACCATTAAAAAAAATATCTATCCATAAAATTCATCAAAGTAGTCCAAACTAATATTGAATCTTAAATCTCCGAAGGATTTAATCACATATACTTCCAAGGTTAATCTTAACATTTATCTCCAAATAACATCAGTTACTCTTAAAGTCTCATATTGAAAAGTAATTAGCCTAATCACATATCTTCTATGATAGGCAAATCCATTCCATAGATAACACAAAATTAACTAATTCTTTATTCGTAAGATCATCTAACTAAAAATAATTAGTCAAACTAACCTTGTACTTCACATAGCCCAGTGGTAGGTGATAAATACCAGTCACACTTTGGTTGTGGGTTTGATCCCTGCAGCTTCATCTGACGTGAAAAATTGTCACACAGTCTGTGTGTTGTCCTTTTTACAAACATTATAATTATTAAAACATTCCCCAAAAAGAGATAAAATCTTCAAAAATAACTATAACCTAATTTAACCTCAACATTATCTCATGCCTTTAAATTTCCATCATAACATATAGTAACCTATAATTACCTCAAAAGTAAGGATCATATAAACTCTAATGGTTACATTTATAATTATTAACCTTACTTGCAAATCGAGTTGGTTATCTTGTACATGATTAACTAGAGAAAACACTAATGTTCAAGTGGTTAAACATGAATCCTACTAGTTTGTTTAGAATAACCATGCGATTTCTCATTGAATCCCGCATTTCATCCAGTCTCTTAATCAGAGAAACACCACAGTTTCCTTCAAACCCATTTTCACACTGGTGCCTACCAGATCCATCCATTTACTAAAACCAAAAATTTGAGTGTGAGTATATCCACAAAATATGAATGTACTAATGAGGAAGATAGACACTAAGATATACTTAGCCAAGTTATCTCAAACTCATTCCAACATTCAAAAATAACAATGACTCCATCTAATATACTAACCATTGTGGTTATACATAACTTTTCACTTATTCTTAATGAATACCCTAACCTCAAAAATTATCTAAACCGATCATTGATACCAAATATAAGGACCGATACTTAAAACATTACATAATCTTGAATTAAATAAATAATTCACATTGAGTATATTTTTAGGTTTAGAGTTATAGAGAATTAGGACATATCTATTACATCTCAAAAGATTAAAAAGTAGACACTTATACTCAGTTTCCATTTTCTTTCATAAAATAAAAAATATTAAAAAGAAACATATCTAGTTACATGTTTTAAATATCATGTGTTTCCTTGATCCCATCCTTGACCCTAATCATATTTAAGTCATGTGGAAAACATTTCAAAAACTTGGGATGAGCATAAAAATCTCAGTAAGGGATATAAAAATACAGAATGAAAACATTATTCCATGTATACATAAGAATAAATGAAATCATACTTTACTCCTAAAACATAAGCACTTTAACATACCTCATGAAATCGTAATATTTATGAATAACTCATAGAAATCATAAGACATAAAGGTTACTTAAGGCATTCATAACATTCTTACGTAGGGAGTAACCCTCATGGTTACGTTTGGAATACCCATCGTAGAATATTCCCTAAATCTCTTCAGAAAAACCTTAGAGTTTAACTCCTTCACGTTACCCAATGCTTTGGAGAGCTATCTCAGGCTCACCCACCCTCAGTTTATCACGGAACCACCCATCTTCATAAAAAATGCCCAAGAACCATAACATAATGATATCACATAAAACATGCATAAATGATACATAAAATTTCCATATTTTAATCACAAGATATCAATACAACACATTGATATAATCAAAAAATTATCAAAAAAAATTTCAACACCAAAATAAATAAAATATTATATGGTATTTATTTTCCCATTAAAAACATTATGTCTTGTTAAGGAAGCCAAAAATCAAATAATACTCGCAGCGGTGGAAAGGTCGTTGTCACTACATATGTTAAAAAGAAATATACTTTTTGTCATTTTGTTAAACAAATAATAGGGAAAAGATTCATTTTGAATAAAAGTAAAAATAAAAGGGGTTTATACACTGTATAAAATAATGTTGGGTATGAAACAAAATATACCTCAATGAAAAGATATTGAGATGAAGTCCCATACAAATTCGGTATCCTTAGATTAAGGATAAATCAATTACATAAATATGTGTGAAAAATATAAATACACCCAATATAAGTGGATATTAAGTGTAAAACAATCAGAATAACTCACACATATTCATATAATGACATATTAAATGAGTACAAGCTTAACCCAAAGAATTGAAATTGAGTTAAGAAGTTCCCTAGGAAATATTCGACAGCCTAACGACGTCAAATTAAAATTTAGAAAATTATTTGATAAGAGAGAAAATGGTATCTCATCACATGAACATAAAATTCACATCAATAAGGATATATAAGAAAATATCACAACATAATAAAATTTAAATTAAAATACATAACAAAAGAAGTCTTTTAAAAAGAGGAGGGTGAAAGGTTCCCTTTCCGATTTGGGTAACGTTCGAAACGTACACCCCATGAAAGAAGGGTCGTTAAATGAATATTTAAATACCCATAAATTAAAGTAAATTACCAAAATAAAACAATAATTTTTAGCACATAAACCACACAAAAGGAAATAGTGGCAAATGTAGCATGAATCTCACGGGAACACAAAGTGAGATAAAAACCCCTTACGTTATTGTGATCAATTGAGTTGTATGAATAAAAGATAATAAACACCAAATGAATCACATAATACAATGAATTTCATGATAATGTATATGAAAGGGAAGTACACAATAAACCCCATGCAATAAATAAGTGGCAAAAAATTGAAATCTCACAGAATTAAAAGTGAGATAAGAAATCCTTTATGAAATTTCGGCATCCTAACGATGCCACTTAAAACTTCCAAGAAAAAAGGGATTGATGAGGTAAAATAGGGTATCTAATCATATGAACATAACAATTACATTAAGTGTAATATAAAATAACATACTTGCAACATAAGAAATAGGATCTTAAAAGAAATGACATGAAAAGAGTACTTAAAAAGAAAGAGAGAGGTATGATCCCTTACCACGTGTCCGACATGACTCGCTCATATGTTCCTTGATCTTCCTGAATGATAAACATAAGTTAATTTATACTTGATTAAGAACATTTATCAAGTTCATTATTCCTTTTATATCACTTATTACTATGATATATACTTTATGTAATCATTTATTTTAATAATGGTCGTTTTGTCAATATTTGGTACTTGAGTCAAAAACTGGAATTTTTATAATTAGAAGTTGTTACTGTGGTAAGATATCCACAATCTTTATAATGATATTAAAGATTTAGATATAATATATATCATATATAGCCAGTATATATATGTAATTATAATATTACATAACATTTGGAAATAAGAAATGAAATGCACCATTCATGGAGACGACAAGCTGTACGTACGCATGAACGCTACTTCAATTTTTATTTCATACTTTAATGGAATTAGAAAATTATGATATAAAGGTATATTATAATTCCAGTATTATATCATATATAATATATTTAACTCCATCCTTTATACATCCCCCATATGGCATTAACAATTCAAATCACTTTGAGGGGGTGGTAGTCTGCACTTCCTAAAAATGAAATTATCGCGTTCACCCATTATGTAAACCATATAGGTATAGAATAAATTAAAAATACATAAGAATAATGAAAACATAAACATAATATATATTATATATAAATGCAGTGGCATCTTAATGGCCACCATGAGAGGTGGTAGGAGATAATTGAACTATCATTGTTTAATGAGGCAGTAGTTATCCGTCCACATAAACAATATGTTCTTCAAACATTAAATGAAGGTGTGTGTAAGTAGAGCTCCAATAATTCTCATAAAAACACCCTAGTCTATTTAATATAATTTTTTTTGTTAAAAAATAAATTAAAAAAAAAGATTTTAGGGGGTTGGAGAAGCAAAATAAAATAAAACAACATAAGGGAAGACATTACCTTTAAATCGGGTAAATCCCCTTGGTTAGAACCAAAAGGGTTTCTTGAAGAGCTTTCTGCCTAAGGTAAGGCTTCTAGGATGAAGATATGGATATTGGTATATTATTTGAGTAGAGTTTATACGATCCAATGGGCTTGAGAAGTGTGAGATATGGGAAGGAATTTGGGTCCTTTTATAAGGGAGATGAGGGGCTCTTTTGGAATACATGAAACTATTATTTTATTATATAACTATTTTCAGTTTATAAAGGTCCCAAAATCATTAAAGTAGAATAAAAGGTGGCACAGGTTAGAAATAAAATCATTCAATAAGAATTGGGCATGTCTTGGATATTTTTTTAAACTTTATCTTCTTATTTATTTAATTTATTCATTAATGACTTAAACACTGCATCATCATTTTTTCATAAATAATTTTATTTATTTGATGTCTAAAAATTATAAAAAAATTACCATGTTGTAGGAAATCTTATTATATTCCTAATTAATATGTATAGTCAAAATAATAACTTGTATAACATCATGTAAAAATTGTTTTAGTAAAAAAATACGTGTTTGTGACATTTTTATTTTTACTTTAAATAAAAGGTATTTATGTCATTATCTTACCCAAGTTGCTCCATGGGGTCCCAAAAATTGAACCATGTATTTTCTTGGTCGTCCATGACTCAAAGAATAAGTTTAGGACAAGTGTGAAGGTAATTAAATATTATTTTCAAATTATATTTACCTTAAATTACACTAATTACTTTTAATCGCAATTAATAATACTTAAAATTTACTATTCACAAAAAATTATTTTCATCATATTTAACCCCATTTTACATACTATTGACAACCATGTATGTATGAATTTTTAATTTCAAATCACAGATGTGGTAAATTTTCATTTAAATGAAAAAAATCAATTTTTTAACTACCACTTTGTGGTTTCACTATTCATCAAAAAATGATGTTTATCAGAAAAATACCAAAAATTTACCCTAAGATATATCTGATAATCCGAATTCAAAAATGATGTCTATTTTACAAAATTTATAAGATATAAGTTTCATTAATTAATATTATAATTAATTCTTGTTGTCAAAACAATTAGAGTGTTTTTACGAAACAATATCTACCAAATGATTGACAATTGTTTATGTCCAATTTCAAAGTAAAATTAATTAAAATGACCACCATTGGATTAACTAGTAAAAATATATTCTAATAACACTTTAAAACCAATTAAAAATATATTATATCCATAAAAATTAATCAGATTAAAAGGAGGTTTTTAATTAAAATACAACATTTTCACTATTCATTAAAAATTGAACTTTATCGGAAAAATAACAAAAACATACACAATGTAAATTTTTATATCCCTATTCTAAAGAAAGATTTTATTTGGTCCAAAATTGTAACGCCCCAACCCATGTTACCCAGAGTCGGTGTATTATTGCGTAACATTGGCATGATCATAAAAGATCAAGTCTCGAAAGACCGATTAGTTTAGTAGCCTTGGAAACACTAGATATATTCATAAATGATACATTACATCATAAAGTGAAAAACTACAATAAAATAGTATCCATAGTCCACACTTCTATCCTCTTCGGACTATCCCTGCAGGTCATTCATAAAAAACTTCTTCACATTCTGGAAAATATTAAAACATTGAAAGGGGTGAGCTCAGATTCTCAGTAAGGATAACAATATAGCGGAAGCTTTCATTGTAACACCCCAGGTAAATAAATAATATGACATTTTCATATTTATCCATATTTTTGAATAAAATATTAATATGACTTTAAAGGGGATGCTATGCTCGATGGCGTACCCAACACGCAACAACGAGTTTGTTGGGAATCTTACGTTGCACTCTAATAATAAAATAATATTATTTTAAATGGCAGTTAACATGTAGCCGTTGTATTGGCGGGAATGGATAGAAATAACTAAAATATGAAAATATATGTTTTTTTAAATGTTTTTACATCTATCCAAAGGCTTAAAATACGGAAAGAATTCAATTTTAGGCTTTTATAACCTAATTTTCACTAAAGGTTCACTTATCGCCTTCTAATGGAGAACTATCATTAAATATAGTTTTGATCGCTCTTATACATTATTTTGGACCAAATAAAACTCTTCTTTAGAATCGGGACATCAAATTTTACTTTGTGTAAATTTTTGGTATTTTTCCGATAAAGTTCATTTTTTAATGAATAGTGTAAAATGTTGTATTTTAATACAAAACCTCTTTTTAATCTAATTTATTTATATGATTAGATTATCATTTTAATTGTTTTTAAAGTGAAATTAGAAAATATTTTTACCATTAAATCCAATAGAGGTTGTTGGAATTTATTTCACTTTGAAATCGGACTTAAACTAGTGTCAATCTTTTGATACTTATTGTTTCATAAAAACACACTATTTGCTCTGACAGCGGGAATTAATTATTAAATTAATTAATGTGACTTATATGTTTTGAATTTTTTAAAATAGACTACATTTTCGAATTCGGAATATCAAATATAGCTCAGGGTGAATTTTTGGGATTTTTCTGAAAAATTCAATTTTTGATGAATAGTGAAACCACTAAGTGGTACTTATAAAAACTGATTTTTCCGTTTAAATGATATTTTTCCATATTTGTGTTTTGAATTTCAAAAATCCGACATACATGGTTGTCATTAAGAAGTAAAATGTGGTTCAATGGGATAAAAATAATTTTTTGGTGAATAGTAACTTATTAAGTTTTTTATCGCGATTAGTGGTAATTAGTGTAGTTTAAGGTAAAAATAATGCTTTAATAAAATAAGATGAGCTTGACACATGTTCTACCCTCATTGGTTGTGTCATGGCCGACCAAGACAAGCCATGGGTCAACTTGGGGACCCCATGGAGACACTTTTGTTGGGAAATGACATAAATAACTTTTTATTTAATGTAAAAGTCAAAATGACACAAACATCATATGTTTTACGAAAACAATTTTTACATGGGGTTATAATGATCATATTTTTGATTATAAATAGTCATTGGAAAGATAAAAGTATTTCCTACATCATAGTAATTATTTTATAATTTTTAGACATTATATAAATTAAATTATTTATGACATAATAATGATGCAGCGATGACATCATTATTTGAAGATTTAAATAAAATTGAAAGATAATGTAAAATCTATGAACTACACACGTCCAAAACTTAATGGATGGGTGTATTTCGAACCCTTATCTCCTTATCCACGAATTATATCAATATGGGACCTTTTAAGACCGAAACACATTTTCAAATAAAGTAATATTTCTTTACATTCCAAAAGTGCCCCTCCTCTCCTAGTATAAAATGCCCCCACCTCTACCTCATTTCACACACTCCTCAAGCCTTTGTCTCGGCCAACCCATGCCCATTTACTCTCTCCACATCCCTATCCTCATCCTAGAGGATTCCCTTTGGGCATAATCCTTTCAAAGGAATCCTTTAGGCTCAAATCAAAAGGAGATACACTTTGAAAGGTAATTCATTCTCTCATTTTCATTTGTTTTATTTTGCTTCTCCAACCCCCTAAACACTTTTTGTTTACTTCTTTTGTAACAAAACCAGCATATTAAATATACTATGATGTTGTTATAAGATTTATTCGAGAAACACTCTCACAAAACTACATCAAATGGTTAAAGAACATACGGTTACCGTGGATGGCGAAATTCTGCCTCCCGAAACGATGATTGTTCAATACTCATTTAACACCTTCAAAGGTGGCCATTATGATGTCACTATTTTTATATATGATATATAATATGTTTATGTTTTCCTTAAGCTTCAGTTTTTTTTCATTTTGGGCATACCTTTATGGTTTCCATTATGGGTAAACGTGATATCTTCATTTAAGGAAGTGTGGACTACCGCCCCCTCAAAGTGATTTGATTCGTTAAATACCATATGTGGGACGTATAAAAAATGAAACTATGATATTATATATGATATTATACTGTAATTATAATATACCTTTATATCATTATTATTCCATTCTATAAAATATGAAATAGAAATGAAAGTAGCGTTCATGCGTACGTACGGCTTACCGTCTCCATGAACGGTGCATTTCATTTCTTACCTCTAAATTATTATCTAATGTTATAAATGCATGAATGTACTGGATATATATGACATATATGATATCCAAATCATGAATATAATTCTTGATATAATAATCATTTGACCACACGAACAACATGTAATTGTAAGAAGTCCACTTTCGACTTAAGAACCAAATATCGACAAAACAAACATTATTAACTTAAATGTTTACAAAATGATTATAACATGGAAATAAGTGATATAATAGGAATAATTACCTAGAAAAAAGGTTCTTAATAAAGTTGAAATTAACTCAAGTTTATTATTCAGGACGTTAAAGAACGATCGAGTCACGTCGGACCCGAGGTAAGGGATCCTACTCCTCTCTTTCTTTTTAAGTACACACTTTTATGTCATTCCTTTTAAAGCTCATATTTCTTGTTATTGGGTTGATCTTTTATATTAAACTTACTGTAATTTTTATGTTCATGTGATGAGAGACCCTATTCTCTCTCATCAATCCATTTTGGAAGTTTTGAGTGGCGCCGTTAGGCTGCCGAACTTTCGTAAGAGATCTAACCTCTCTCTTTCTTTTTAAGAACTCTCCATTATGTCACTTCTTTTAAGATACTCTTTGTAATGTTGGGGGATGTTCTTTTATATTCCTCTTGATTTACATTTAATTGTAATGTGATGAGATACCCTATTTGATCTTATCAATCCATATTCGGAAGTTTTATGTGGCGCCGTTAGGCTACCGAGTTTTTGTAAGGGATTTTTCATCTCACTTTTATTATCGTGAGATATATGCTACATTTGCCACAAATTCCATTGAGTGGTGTATGTACTTCCCATTATTCAACTCTTTGTGTAATATACTTTCGTTTATGAGTATTTACAACAATGATCTATTGTCCTTCTTTCATGGGGTGTATGTCTTGAAAGATACCCAAGTCGGTAAGGGAACCATTCACTCTCCTCTTTTTTAAAAGACCTCTTTTGTTGGGTCTTTTAATTTGTTGGGATGTGTTCTCATATATCCTTATTGATGTAAATTTTATGTCCAAGTGATGAGATACACTTTTTATCTCTCACCAACTCATTTTGATGTGATGTCGTTAGGCTGTCAAGGGAACTTTTTAACCCAATTTTGATTTCTTTGGGTTCAACATGTAGTCATTGAATATGTCATCCATTGAATATGTGTGAATGAACTTTTATTGTTTTACACTTAATATCCACTTATATTAGGTGTATTTATATTTTTCACACATATTTTTGAGATTGATTAGTCCTTAATTTAAGGATACCTTCTTTATAAGGGATTTCATCACATTTGACATTTCTATTTAGGGTTCATTGTTGTTATGCACCAATCAACTATTATATGGTGTATATACTGTCCTTTGGAGTATTATATCATGAATCCATTTATTCTCATGGTATTATAAAGTTCTGACTAAATGTTATTCCTCAATTATTGTATTCAAGTGTCACTAATTTTGGTAAAACCCCTTTAACCAAAATATCATTTTAAATGTTTTAATTATTTGTTCATATTAATATCCATGTTTTCAAAATGGTTTTAAGGATTTTTTTATATGGATATTAATGGTTTAAAATTTTTAGCTTCAAGGTGGTATGGGACACTTTGATTCAAAAATCCCTTTTAAATGTTTCAAATGGTTTTGAAAATGGGTTTTTTATGGATTCATTATTTCAATATCCTAAAATGTTATATTGTGATTGAAATGTGGAAATGTTATATTTCCTTTATGCATGTTTTATGTGATACATTTATGTTATGGTTCTTGGTCATTGTTATGATAACGGGTGGTTCCGTGATAAACTAAGGGTGGGTGAGCCCGATATAGCTCTCCAATGCATTGGGTAACTTGAAAGAGTGAAACGATAAGGTTTCTCTGAAGAGATTTAGGGAATATACTGTGATGGGTATTCCAAACGTAACCAAGAGGGTTAATCCCTACGTAAGAATGTTATGAATGCCTCAAGTTACCTTTATGTCTTATGATTTCTATGATTTATTCATGATTTGATGAGGTATGTTAAAGTTCCTATGTTTTATGGGTAAAGTATGATTTCATTCTTATGTATATATGAACTCATGTTTCCTTTCCATATTTTTATAACCCTTACTGAGCTTTTTATGCTCATCCCAAGTTGTTGAAATGTTTTTCACAGGTCAAGGGAAAGGTACATGATGTGATGATAGTGTCAAGGATGTGTCAAGAAAGAATCCGTGTTTTATTTTAAATAGGTTTCCATTGATGGGAAGAATTAATATTGACTTTTATGTAACCACTTTGTTTAAATGTGGAATGTAATGCAAGTTTCATGATCTAATTCTCTAAAACTCTAAACCTGAAAAGATCCTCAATGTGTAATCTTGTAATAACTCAAGATTAAGTAAGGTTTAAGGCTGGGGCCTTATAGTTGGTATCATAGGCCGGTTTAGATAACTTTAGAGGTTAGGGTATTCTTTAAGCATAACTGACATTACCATAATGGTTAGGATTTTAGAAAGAGTCCCAGTTTTAGATAAATTGAATGAGTAAGTATATCTTAGTGTTTATCTTACTCATTAGTACATGATGGTTTTGTTGATATACTCACACTGACCTTTTTGGTTTTAGTAAATGTATGGATCTAGCAGGCACCAAAGTAACAGTGGATGTGAAGGAAACTGTGACAGTTTTTTGAGCAAGAAACTGAATGATATGGGAGCTGCAATGAGAACTCTTTTGATTATCCTCAACCAACTATCTGGAGTCATGATTGACCACTTAAACCTTAGAGATTTCTCTAAGTCATCATATATGCAAGAAACAAATCCCTACGGAAGTACAGGTAATAATCATAAAGGTAAGTGTGTTCAAAAACCTATGTGTCAAAGATGTGGAAAGAAACACCTAGGAAAATGTTTCAAAGGGACAGAAATATGCTATAGATGTGGAAATGAAGGTCATAAAGCAAGAACCTGCCATGGAAAAAGGAAGCATCCAGTTGACTCGAGGAAAGGGAAAGAAGTTCTTTCTGAGGGATCAATTGAATGTTTTAAATGTGGTGTGCATGGTCATTATGAAAACACATGTCCTATGAAGAAGTTTCGTGAATGGGGTCACCAAGAGCGTACCAATATTCGTTTACCAATACCTAATGCCATTTCGATTGAGGATGGAGAAACTGACAATGACCAATCAAAGGTATGTACTATTTCATGACTATTGTTTTCTTATTTTGGAATCTTAGGATATGATTCATGATTTTGTTTGTAGGAAAGAGGTATTTCGGAATAAGTTGGAAAGGAATGGATAATGGATCATGAAGAATGTTGAATGAGTAAGATGTCAACATATAATGGCTTCAAGAGTTAGGGTGAAATTCTTAAGAGTATTAAGTATCTTTTGATGATGGGGTTACATTAGAAGACTTTTTATATTATGTGTAACCCTGATGTTTAATATAGGCAAATTTTATTCAAGTAATAGTTATCTTTTCTTTTGTGGACATAGTTATAAAGAACCATTTGGGTTTATATGATCCTTACTTTTGAGGTAATTATGGGTTACTATATGTTATGATTGAAGTTAAAGGCATGAGATAAAATTGAGGTTAAATTATGTTATGGTTATTTTTGATGATTTTATCCCTTTTTGGGTAATGATTTGATAATTATATAGTTTTGGAAAAAGGACAACACGCAGACCGTGTGACAAGCCGTCGCGTCGGACAATGCTGCGGGAATCGAGCCCACAACAAAAGTGTGACTGGTATTTATCACCTACCACTGGACTACGTGATGTCCCTGGTTAGTTTGACTGATTCTTTTTAGTTATATGATTTTATGAATTACGAGTAAGTTTATTTGGGGTTATCAATGAAAATGATTAACCTATCATGGAGGATATGTGATTAGGTTAATAACTTTTCAATGCGAGACTTTAAGAGCAACTGACTTTGTTTGGAGATAAATGTTACGATTTAACTTGGAAGACTATGTGACTAAATCCTTCAAATATTTGGGTTTCAATATTAGATTGTTTTACTTTGAATAATTTTATGGAGAAATTGTTTATCTAATGGTCCTCGTTGATCTTTGGGTTTTGTTGGACAAATTTTGGAGATTAATCACAGATTTTCTTTTTATAAATGGTTATCCTTTTCTGGATTATATGATCTTGTACTAGCCTTTTTAGTTTTGGTTTTGGTTAAAGTCTAGAGACATGGGAAGTATATAGTTCTCTTTTGTGGATTAGGTGATTCTCTAGAATTTGACTATAGTACTCTTAATGGGAACAAGTCTTCCTAAATACTCGTCTTTTGGAGAAAATATGATTTTGTGTAAGGAATCTAATAAAAGTTGAAATTCAACATGATAAGTGATTATGCTTCCTTATGAATAAATTCCTCAATAAAAAGTAACTTAAAACAAAAATGTTTTCTATTAACTTTTCCTACTGGGGAATCGAATACCGTTTAACCCATCACAAGTTTGTGATTTTCTCATGGTTAACTTTCTCCTAAACATGTTTTCTATCACTCTCCATCAGAACATGACCCTTTGTTTTTTCCTCCATGTCCATATTTTCATACTTGTAATCCTAGTATGGGTTAACTCGGGTGACCTTTGTACTTATCTTTCTTTATTTTAAAGTGATTGTTTTACCGACTCTTCTCTGATGTGGGACTTTCAAGGAAGTTTCCAAGAAAAATTTTAAAAATTGCAAGGACGCAATTCCCAAAAGGGGGGAAGGATGTAACACCCCAGGTAAATAAAGAATATGACATTTTCATATTTATCCATATTTGTGAATAAAATATTAATATGACTTTAAAGGGGATGTTATGCTCGATGGCGTACCCAACACGCAACAACGAGTTTCTTGGGAATCTTACGTTGCACTCTAATAATAAAATAATATTATTTTAAATGGTAGTTAACATGTAGCCGTTGTATTGGCGGGAATGGATAGAAATAACTAAAATATGAAAATATATGTTTTTTTAAATGTTTTTACATCTATCCAAAGGCTTAAAATACGGAAAGAATTCAATTTTAGGCTTTTATAACCTAATTTTCACTAAAGGTTCACTTATCGCCTTCTGATGGCGAACTATCATTAAATATAGTTTTGATCACTCTTATACATTATTTTTGACCAAATAAAACTCTTCTTTAGAATCGGGACATCAAATTTTACTTTGTGTAAATTTTTGGTATTTTTCCGATAAAGTTCATTTTTTAATGAATAGTGTAAAATGTTGTATTTTAATTCAAAACCTATTTTTAATCTAATTTATTTATATGATTATATTATCATTTTTTATTGTTTTTAAAGTGAAATTAGAAAATATTTTTACCGTTAAATCCAATAGTGGTTGTTGGAATTTATTTCACTTTGAAATCGGACTTAAACTAGTGTCAATCTTTTGATACTTATTGTTTCATAAAAACACACTATTTTCTCTGACAGCGGGAATTAATTATTAAATTAATTAATGTGACTTATATGTTTTGAATTTTGTAAAATAGACTACATTTTCGAATTCGGAATATCAAATATAGCTCAGGGTGAATTTTTGGGATTTTTCTGAAAAATTCAATTTTTGATGAATAGTGAAACCACTAAGTGGTACTTATAAAAACTGATTTTTCCGTTTAAATGAAATTTTTCCATCTTTGTGTTTTGAATTTCAAAAATCCGACATACATGGTTGTCATTAAGAAGTAAAATGTGGTTCAATGGGATAAAAATAATTTTTTGGTGAATAGTAACTTATTAAGTTTTTAATCGCGATTAGTGGTAATTAGTGTAGTTTAAGGTAAAAATAATGCTTTAATAAAATAAGATGAGCTTGAAACATGTCCTAACCTCATTGTTTGTGTCATGTCCGACCAATAAAAGCCATGGGTCAACTTGGGGACCCCATGGAGACACTTTGGTTGGGAAATGACATAAATAACGTTTTATTTAATGTAAAAGTCAAAATGACACAAACATCATATGTTTTACGAAAACAATTTTTACATGGGGTTATAATGATCAGATTTTTGATTATAAATAGTCATTGGAAAGATAAAAGGATTTCCTACATCATAGTAATTATTTTATAATTTTTAGACATTAAATAAATTAAATTATTTATTACATAATAATGATGCAGCGATGACATCATTATTTGAAGATTTAAATAAAATGGAAAGATAATGTAAAATCTATGAACTACACATTTCCAAAACTTATTGGATGGGTGTATTTCGAACCCTTATCACCTTATCCACGAATTATATCAATATGGGACCTTTTAAAACCGAAACACATTTTCAAATAAAGTAAAATTGCTTTACTTTCCAAAAGTGCCCCTCCTCTCCTCTTATAAAAGGCCCCCACCTCTACCTCATTTCACACACTCCTCAAGCCTTTGGCTCGGCCAACCCATGCCCATTTACTCTCTCCACATCCCTATCCTCATCCTAGAGTATTCCCTTTGGGAATAATCCTTTCAAAGGAATTCTTTAGGCTCAAATCAAAAGGAGATACACTTTTAAAGGTAATTCATTCTCTCATGTTCATTTGTTTTATTTTGCTTCTCCAACCCCCTAAACTCTTTTTATTTACTTCTTTTGTAACAAAAACAGTATCTTAAATATACTATTATGTTTTTATAAGATTTATTCGAGCTACACTCTCACACAACTACATCAAATGGTTAAAGAACATACGGTTTCCGTGGATGGCGAAATTCTGCCTCCCGAAACGATGATTGTTCAATACTCATTTAACACCTTCAAAGGTGGCCATTATGATGTAAATATTTTTATATATGATATATAATATGTTTATATTTTCCTTAAGCTTCTGTTTTTTTCATTTTGGGCATACCTTTATGGTTTCCATTATGTGTAAACGCGATATCTTCATTTAAGGAAGTGTGGACTACCGCCCCCTCAAAATGATTTGATTCGTTAAATACCATATGTGGGACGTATAAAGGATGGAACTATGATATTATATATGATATTATACTGTAATTATAATATACCTTTATATCATTATTATTACATTCTATAAAATATGAAATAGAAATGAAAGTAGCGTTCATGCGTACGTACGGCTTACCGTCTCCATGAACGGTGCATTTCATTTCTTACCTCTAAATGATTATATAATGTTATAAATGCATGAATGTACTGGATATATATGACATATATGATATCCAAATAATTAATATAATTCTTGATATAATAAACATTTGACCACACGAACAACATGTAATTGTAAGTAGTCCACTTTCGACTTAAGAACCAAATATCGACAAAAGAAACATTATTAACTTAAATGTTTACAAAATGTTTATAACATGAAAATAAGTGATCTAATAGGAATAATGACCTAGAAAAAAGGTTCTTAATAAAGCGGAAATTAACTCAAGTTTATTATTCAGGACGTTAAAGAACGATCGAGTCAAGTCAGACCCGAGGTAAGGGATCCTACTCCTCTCGTTCTTTTTAAGTACACACTTTTATGTCATTCCTTTTAAAGCTCATATTTCTTGTTATTGGGTTGATATTTTATATTAAACTTACTGTAATTTTTAGGTTCATGTGATGAGAGACCCTATTCTCTCTCATCAATCCATTTTGGAAGTTTTGAGTGGCGCCGTTAGGCTGCCGAACTTTCGTAAGAGATCTAACCTCTCTCTTTCTTTTTAAGAACTCTCCTTTATGTCACTTCTTTTAAGCTACTCTTTGTAATGTTGGGGGATATTCTTGTATATTCCTCTTGATTTACATTTTATTTTAATGTGATGATATACCCTATTTGATCTCATCAATCCATATTCAGAAGTTTTATGTGGCGCCGTTAGGCTGCAGAGTTTTTGTAAGGGATTTTTCATCTCACTTTTATTCCCATGAGATATATGATACATTTGCCACAAATTCCATTGAGTGGTGTATGTACTTCCAATTATTCTACTCTTTGTGTAATATAATTTCGTTTATGAGTATTTACAACAATGATCTATTGTCCTTCTTTCATGGGGTGTATGTCTTGAAAGATACCCAAGTCGGTAAGGGAACCTTTCACCCTCATATTTTCTAAAAGACCTCTTTTGTTGGGTATTTTAATTTGTTGGGATGTGTTCTCATATATCCTTATTGATGTAAATTTTATGTCCAAGTGATGAGATACACTTTTTATATCTCACCAACTCATTTTGATGTGATGTCGTTAGGCTGTCAAGGGAACTTTTTAACCCAATTTCAATTTCTTTGGGTTCAACATGTAGTCATTGAATATGTCATACATTGAATATGTGTGAATGAAATTTTATTGTTTTACACTTAATATCCACTTATATTAGGTGTATTTATATTTGTCACACATATTTTTGAGATTGATTTGTCCTTAATTTAAGGATACCTTCTTTATAAGGGATTTCATCACATTTGACTTTTCTATTGAGGGTTCATTGTTGTTATGCACCAATTCACTCTTATATGGTGTATATACTGTCCTTTGGAGTATTATATCATGAATCCATTTATTCTCATGATATTATAAAGTTCTGACTAAATGTTATTCCTCAATTATTGTATTCAAGTGTCACTAATTTTGGTAAAACCCCTTTAACAAAAATATCATTTTAAATGTTTTAATTATTTGTTCTTATTAATATCCATGTTTTAAAAATGGTTTTAAGGATTTATTTATATGGATATTAATGGTTTAAAATTTTAATCTTCAAAGTGGTATGGGACACTTTGATTAAAAAATCTCTTTTAAATGTTTTAAATGGTTTTGAAAATGGTTTTTTTATTGATTCATTATTTCAATATCCTAAAATATTATATTGTGATTGAAATGTGGAAATGTTATATTTCCTTTATGCATGTTTTATGTGATACGTTTATGTTATGGTTCTTGGGCATTGTTATGAAAACGGGTGGTTCCGTGATAAACTAAGGGCGGGTGAGCCCGATATAGCTCTCCAATGCATTGGGTAACGCGAAGGAGTGAAACGATAAGGTTTCTCCAAAGAGATTTAGGGAATATACTATGATGGGTATTCCAAACGTAACCAAGAGGGTTACTCCCTACGTAAGAATGTTATGAACGCCTCAAGTTACCTTTATGTCTTATGATTTCTATGATTTATTCATGATTTGATGAGGTATGTTAAAGTTCCTAATTTTTATGGGTAAAGTATGATTTCATTCTTATGTATATATGAACTCATGTTTCCTTTCCATATTTTTATAACCCTTACTGAGCTTTTTATGCTCATCCCAAGTTTTGAAATGTTTTTCACAGGTCAAGGGAAAGGTACATGATGTGATGATAATGTCAAGGATGTGTCAAGAAAGAATCCGTGTTTTATTTTAAATAGGTTTCCATTGATGGGAAGAATGAATATTGTCTTTTATGTAACCACTTTGTTTAAATGTGGAATGTAATGCAAGTTTCATGATCTAATTCTCTAAAACTCTAAACCTGAAAAGATCCTCAATGTGTAATCTTGTAATAACTCAAGATTAAGTAAGGTTTAAGGCTGGGGCCTTATATTCATAAATAAAAATAAACATTTAAGGAAATGTATAACTAAAACAAAAGCCTTTTAAACTTGAACTTCAACATAATATGGCAAAAGTAAAATGAAATAATGCCATTTACTTCATCACATGGATATTCTACTCGTCGAATAATCACATGAAATATCAAAAACCACTTTCATAATGATGCAATGCATAATGCCAGAATATCATAACCACGTAGCCAAGGCCTCGTGCCAAGACCACAAATATGATTTTGTCAAGGCCTCATGCCAAGACACTAGTTTGTCTCATGAGACCTACCGATGCATCGAGGAGCTATAGCGGGCTCCACCCGTCACTTATTAAGTCCAATGCATTCCTCATATGAATAGGTTTAAACATATCATAAACCATAACATAATCGTATCACATAAAACATGCATAAAGGAAACATAACATTTTCACATTTCGATCACAAGATATCAATAAAACACATTGATATAATAAAAATGATTTCAAAACCATTTTCAATACCAAAATAAAAGAAAGTTAAAAATTTGTATTTATTTTTCATTAAAAAAAGTGATGGCTTGTAGAGGAAGCCGAAACTCAAATAATGGTCACGGCGGCGGAGAAGTCGTTGTCGCCGCATATGTACGGAAAGAAAAACATTACCCTTTTGTCGTTTAGAAAAACTCGTTGTATAAAAAAGATTCCTTTTGAATAAACATAAAAGTCAAAGGGGTTTATACACTGTATAAAAGAAAGTTGTGTATAAAACCAAATATGCCTCAATGAAAGGAGATTGAGATGAAGTCCTTAAAAAGATCATTTTTAAAATAAAATAGATCTATTATGTGTGTTCACTATAAGTAAACATAAAGAAAGTACAAATACATGATAGGAAATAATAATATCATGACATAATTTGAAAGTATGAGATTAACCCAAAGAATGGAAATTGGGTTAAGAAATTCCCTAACCTCGTTTCCGAATTCACTCGACCGTTCTTTGATCTCCTGAATAATAAACTAGAGTTAATTTATATTTACTTAAGAACCTTTTTCATGTTAATTATTCATTTTATATCACTTATTTCCATGTTATGAACATTATGTAATTATTTAAGTTAATAACAGTCATTTTTTCGATCTTTGGTACTTGAGTCAAAAATAAACATCTTATAATTACAAGTTGTTCATGTGGTGAAATATCCATTATATCCAGAATTATATTCATTATGTATATATAATATATATCATATACATCTATTATATACATTAATTTATAATATTACATTACATTTAGAGGTAAGAAATGAAATGCACCGTTCATGGAGACGGTAAGCCGTACGTACGCATGAACGCTACTTTCATTTCTATTTCGTATTTAATGGAATGAAATAATAATGATATAAATGTATAATATAATTCCAGTATAATATATCATATAATACCATTTAATACATCCTTTATACATCCCACATATGGTATTAACGATTCAAATCACTTTGAGGGGGCGGTAGTCCGCACTTCCTAAAATGAAAAAATATCGTGTTTACCCATAATGGAAACCATAAAGGTAAGCCATAAATGGAAAATTAAAAATCATAAGGAAAACAAAAACATAATATATATCATATATAAAAACAGTGTCATCATAATGGCCACCATTAGAGGTGTTATATGAGTGTTGAACAATCATCGTTTCGTGAGACAAAAATTCGCCATCCACAGAAATAGTATGTTCTTTAACCATTAGATGTAGCTGTGTGTAAGTGTAGCTAGAATAATTCTTATAAAAACATTATAGCATATTGAGGATACTGGTGTTGTTACAAAAGAAATGAATAAAAAGTGTTTATGGGGTTGGAGAAGAAAAATAAAACAAAATAACATAAGAGAAGACATTACCTTAAAATTGGGTAACTCTTTTGATTTGAGGCAAAGGCTTCCTTGGGAAGAATTATGCCCAAAGTGAGGATTCTAGGAGTAAGGTAGGGAAGTAGGGAGAGTATTTGGGCAGAAGTTGGCCAAGCCAAAAGGCTTTGAAAGTGTGAGTATGGTGGTAGAGGTGGGGGCCTTTTATAAGTAGAGAGGAGGTGCACTCTTGGAATGTAAAGAAAAGTCACTTTATTTTAAAATGGTATTCGGATTTAAGAGGTCCCACAATGATATAATTCGAGGATATGGCGATAAGGGTTCTAAATAAACCCATCCAAATGGTTTTGGACATGTGTAGGTCTTAGATATTACATTTTCTTTCAATTTTATTAAAATCGTTAAATAATGAGGTCATCGCTGCATCATCATGATGTCATAAATAAATTAATTTTTCTAATTTATAAAAATTATAAAAAAAACAATGATGTAGGAAATATTTTTATATTTACAATGACTATTTATAGTCAAACATATGACTTGTATAACCCCATGTAAAAATTGTTTTAGTAAAACATTTCATGTTTTTGTCATTTTTTTCTTTAACATTAAATAAAAGGTATTTATGTCATTTTCCAACTAAAGGGGATCCATGGGGTCCCCAAGTTGACCCATGGATTGTCTTGGTCGGCCATGGAACATCCAATGAGAGTAAGACATGTGTAAAGCTCATCTCATATTATTAAAACATTATTTTTACCTTAAACTACACTAATTACCTCTAATCGTGATTAATTAAACTTAAAACCTACTATTCACCAAAAATTATTTTAATCCTATTGAACCAAATTATACTTCCTAATGAAAACCATGTATGTCGGATTTTTGAAAATCAAAACACAGAAGTGGTAAAATTTCTTTTAAATGAAAAATCAGTTTTTATAAGTACCACTTAGTGGTTTCACTATTCGTCAAAAATTTAAGTTTTTCAGAAAAATCCCAAATATTCACCCTAAGCTATATTTGATATTCCGATTTCAAAAATGATGTCTATTTTACAAAATTCCAAACATATAAGTTTCATTAATTAGTTTTATAATTAATTCCCGCTGTCACAACAAATAGCGTGTTTTTAAGAAACAATTTATATCAAATGATTGACAATTGTTCATGCCCAATTTCAATGTTAAATTAATTCTAATGACCACCATTGGATAAAATGGTAAAAATATATTCTAATTATACTTTAAAACCACTAAATTGTATAATTTATCACAATAAATTTTTTTGATTAAAAAAAGTTGTTTTAAGTATTTTTCACTATTCATAAAAAAATTGGAAGTTCTCAGAAAGTTACAAAAAATTCAACTTAGGATAATTCTGATATTACGAATACAAAAACGAATTCCATTTGGAAAAATAGAATTTATAAAATTTCAAAAATTAGTTATTACTATTCATAACGTCTACTTTGATTGGTTGTGGTGTGTGTTAGAACTCGAAGTTGCGTACAACACACGCTACTGTATTATTCAAAGACAAGAGTACCGAGGAAGCTTGGGGTGTTACATTCTCCCCTCCTTCAAATAATTTCGACCTCAAAATTTCATATAATATCACTGTATAAATAAACTCGGGTGATTCTTCATCATAAGATCCTCGTGTTCCCTCGTTGCCTCCTCTATCTTATGGTTTCTCCATAGAATTTTTACCAGACGAGTCGCCCGGTTTCTCAGCACTTGTTCTCTTGTATCAAGAATCCTGACGGGTTCTTCGCAATAAGACAGATCGGGTTCCAGTTCTAATTCCTCATAGGTGAGTACATGCGTTGGGTTAGGCATATATTTTCTCAACTGTGATACATGGAATACATCATGAACATTGGAGAGACTTGGTGGCATTGCCAAATGGTAGGCTACAGCCCCAATTCATTCTAGAATTTCAAATGGTCCGATGTACCTGGGACTCAATTTACCCTTCTTACCGAAATGTATAACTCCATTCTAGGGAGACACCTTCAAGAAAACATGATCTCCTACTAGAAATTCCAAATCCTTCCTTCGGTTGTCGGCATAGCTCTTATGCATACTTTGAGCTCCTTTGATGTGGTTTTGGATTACTTTCACCTTTTCCATCGTTTCCTCCACCAGTTCTGGGCCTACAAGTTTTCTTTCACCAACGTCATCCCAACAGGTTGGTGCGAAACATCTCTTTCCGTATAATGTTTCATATGGTGCCATCTGAATAATTGAATGGAAGCTATTGTTATAAGAAAATTCTACCAGAGGAAAATATTGATCCCACATTCCTTGAAAGTCAAGTGAAGATGATCTCAACATGTCTTCTAAGGTTTGAATAGATCTTTCTGATTGTCCATCTGTTTGAAAGTGGTAAGCAGTGCTCAAACTATGTTCAGTATCCAAGGCCTTCTGAAGACTTTTCCAGAATCTTGATGTAAAACGGGGATCAACATCCGAGACAATCGACAGGGGTACTCCATGAAGAAACACTAGGGAGAATAAATCCCTTATTACTCAATTCCTCTAGTTGTTTCTTTTGTTCAACTAATTCCACAGTGGCCATCCTATAAGGGGTATTCGATATGGGCCTCGATCCAGGAATTAAATCAATGTAAAACTCAACTTCTCGTTCTGGAGGATATCCAGGTAAATCTTCTAGAAACACATCTACATATTCTTTCACAATAGGTACATCCTCTATTTGAACATTCCTTTCCTCACTATTAGTCATTTCATTCTCTTCCTCCCCAATAATTGAACTTAGTTGAGCCACTGGGGGTGGATCTAAATAAGAATTAGGTGGTTAGGATTCTGCTCTAAAAATAAGGTGTTCGTTATCATCATCATGAAAAATCATAACCTCCTTCTTCTTACAATAAATCTTTGCATCATAGTCCGAAAGCCAATCCATACCGAGGATTATATCAAACTCAATCATAGGTATGAAAATGAGATCAGCGGATAAAGAACAGTTATGTGCACTAATGGGGACTAATTCACAAAACATTGTTGCAATATTACTTCCCATAGGAGTTTTGACTGAAAATTCTCTTGTTAAATCAAACAGGAAATATCTAATTTTCTTAGCAAACTGGGAAGATATGAAACAATGTGATGAACCAGAATCAAATAATGCATTTAATAAACTTGAGGAAACCATTAAATTACCTGCCACCACGTCTTTTGGAGCTTCAACCTCAGCAGCAGTGATAACATAAGCTTGGCCTTGATCCCTTGGACTCTTCTGAGGTAAGTTCCCCTGACGCTTAGGACATTCATTTGCATAATGTCCCATCTCTCTAAAATTATAGCATTCCACATTCACATCAACTTTCTTTCCCTTGCAATCATGAGCTTGGTGGCCTTTTTCACCACACTTGTAACAGACTCCCATTCCCTTCAAGCAAGTACAAGGGTGTTTCTTCCCACATTTACTGCAGGACTGATATTAAACTCATCCCTTCTTCCCCTTATTTCCATTTCCATATTGATCAGAAGATCTCTTCTTCTCTTGCTTTGCTTTAAAGTCATAAGACTTAGAGAATTCTTTTTCCGTCTTGATAGCACACGAGACAATATCTTCGTATGTTGAGAAAGATTGTGATACTAAATCTCGACGGAGAAATGGTTTTAACCCATCAAGGAAACGATCAATCTTACTTCTTGGGTTACGTATATAATCTGCAGCATGCCTTTCTATCCTTGTAATGTTAGCCTCATACATTGCGACATTCTCATCTTCATTCTACCTCAGACTCAAAAATTGCCTTTCCATATCTGCTCGATGGTCACGAGGAAAGTATTTTTCTAATAAAATCTCTTTGAACTCCCTCCATTCCATATTCTATACGTCATCATCTTCCTTTGTGTTTCGAATCAACGACCACCACTGATCGACATCTCTAGTGAGGCGGTAAACTTCCATGACAACCTTCTCCCTTTCACTACTCCCCAAGGAATGGAATATTTTCTCTAAGGAGTTTATCCATTGCTCAGCTACTATTGGATTTGTCCCCCCATTAAATGTTAGCGGTTGTTGCCTAATGAAGCGGTCTATCATTGATCCTCCACATTGTAGATCAGGGTGATCCATACGAGTAAGGTTATTATTCATAATTTGAGTGAGTTGTCCTAGTATGGTAATAAGTTGATCAACACCAGTTGTTTCTCCTGATCCACAATAATTATCTTGAGCAGGAGGGAAATCCCTACACGGAGTGCGTCCATTGATACGGTTTCCAATCCTTCCACTAGGCGCCATTTCTATACAATGGCATAAACTATAATAGTTTATGAATCAAAATTCATAATTCCATACTTCTGAAATACTTAACATAAATTGAACTATTTATGGATATAATCCATAATTATAAAAATGTTTTCTTTGAGGAAGTATATACTCATAACCCTTCATAGTGGTTTGTAAAGAAAACAAGAATTATCCTAAGAATATCCCCCGGGAGTGCCGTAACCAAGAGTGCAGCAAGGCCCATTGTCGTGCACCAGTTCCCATTCGAGTCTAGCTCAAAGCGGTGTTTTTGGGTTTTACCCCTAGGTACATCTGTGCCAGAGCCGCCTCTTCCTGCTCGTATCCAGACAGGGATGTATTGCTTGGAAAACTCACAAAATCTCTACAATAACAAAATTCTAGGAAGTTATTCTATACTAATCCTCAAATTCTATCTTTGGGCTATGTTCTCTAGTCAGAGTTTATCTAAATATAGCTTCCAAGGTTAGTACTAAACTGCTTCGGATACCAACTGTAATGCCCCGACCCCAGTTACCCAGAGTCGGTGCATTATTGCGTAACATTGTCATGATCACAAAAGATCATGTCTCGAAAGACCGATTAGTTTAGTTGCCTTGGAAAAAATAGATACATTCATAAATGATCCATTACATCATAAAGTGAAACAATACAATAAAATAGTATCCCTAGTCCACACATCTATCCTCTTCGGACTATCCCTTCAGGTCATTCATAAAATACTTTTTCACATCCTGGAAAATACTAAAACATTGAAAGGGGTGAGCTCAGATTCTCAGTAAGGATAACAATATAGCGGAAGCTTTCATAAATAAACATAAACATTTAATGCAATGTATAACTAAAACAAAAGCCTTTTAAACATGAACTTCAACATAATATGGCAAAAGTAAAATGAAATAATTCCATTTAATTCTTCACATGGATATTCTACTGGTCGAATAATCACATGCAATATCAATAAACACTTTCATAATGATGGAATGCATAATTCCAGACTATCATAACCACGTAGCCAAGGCCTCGTGCCAAGACCACAAATAAGATTTTGTCAAGGCCTTGTGCCAAGACCCTAGTTTGTCTCGTGAGACATACCAATGCATCGAGGAGCTATAACATGCTCCACCCGGCACTTATTAAGTCCAATGCATTCCTCATATGAACAGGTTTAAACATATCATAAACCATAACATAATCTTATCAAAAAAAACATGCATAAAGGAAACATAACATTTACACATTTCAATCACAATATATCAATTCAACACATTGATATAATAAAAATGCTTTAAAAACCATTTTCAATACCAAAATAATAGAAATTTAAAACTTTGTATTTATTTTTCATTAAAAAAAGTGATGGCTTGTAGAGGAAGCCAAAACTCAAATAATGGTCACGGTGGCGGAGAAGTCATTGTCACCGCATATGTACGGAAATAAAAACATTCCCTTTTTTTCGTTTAGTAAAACTCTTTGTATAAAAAAGATTCATTTTGAATAAAAGTAAAAGTCAAAGGGGTTTATACACCGTATAAAAGAAAGGTGTGTATAAAACCAAAAATGCCTCAATGAAAGGAGATTGAGACGAAGTCCTTAAATAGATCGTTTTAAATTAAAATAGATCAATTATGTGTGTTCACTATAAGTACACATAAAGAAAGTACAAATACAATATAGGACATAATAATATCATGACATAATTTGAAAGTAGGAGATTAACCCAAAGAATGGAAATTGGGTTAAGAAATTCCTTTACCTCGTGTCCGAATTCACTCGACCGTTATTTGATCTCCTGAATAATAAAATAGAGTTAATTTCTATTTACTTAAAAACCTTTTTCATGTTCATTATTCCTTTTATATCACTTATTACCATGTTATAATCATTATGTAATTATTTAAGTTAATAACGGTCATTTTGTTGATCTTTGGTACTGGAGTCAAAAATAAACTTCTTATAATTACAAGTTGGTCATGTGGTGAAATATCCATTATATCCAGAATTATATTCATTATTTAGATATCATATATATCATATATATCCAGTATATACATTCATTTATAATATTACATAACATTTAGAGTTAAGAAATGAAATGCACCGTTCATGGAGACGGTAAGCCGTACGTACGCATGAACGCTACTTTCATTTCTATTTCGTATTTAATGGAATGAAATAATAATGATATAAATTTATAATATAATTACAGTATAATATAGCGTATAATACCATTTACTCCATCCTTTATACATCCCACATATGGTATTAACGATTCAAATCACTTTGAGGGGGCGGTATTCTGCACTTCCTAAAATGAAAATATCCTGTTTACCCATAATGGAAACCATAAAGGTATGCCATAAATGAAAAATAAAAAATCATAAGTAAAACAAAAACATAATATATATCATATATAAAAATAGTGTCATCATAATGGCCACCATTAGAGGTGTTATATGAGTTTTGAACAATCATCATTTCGTGAGGCAAAAATTCGCCATCCACAGAAACAGTATATTCTTTAACCATTAGATGTAGCTGTGTGTAAGTTTAGCTCGAATAATTCTTATAAAAACATACTAGTATATTGAGGATACTGGATTTGTTACAAAAGAAATGAATAAAAAGAGTTTATGGGGTTGGAGAAGCAAAATAAAACAAAATAACATAAGAGAAGACATTACCTTAAAATCGGGTAACTCTTTTGATTTGAGCTAAAGGCTTCCTTGGGTAGAATTCTGCCCAATTTGAGGATTCTAGGAGTAAGGTATGGACGTTGTGGGAGTATTTGGGCAGAGGTTGGCCGAGCCAAAAGGCTTTGAATGTGTGAGTAAGGTGGTAGAGGTGGGGGCCTTTTATAAGTGGAAAGGAGGGGCACTCTTGGAATGTAAAGAAAAGTCACTTTATTTTAAAATGGTATTCGGATTTAAGAGGTCCCACAATGCTATAATTCTAGGATAAGGTTATAAGGGTTCTAAATCCACCCATACAATAGGTTTTGGACATGTGTAGGTCTTAGATATTACATTATCTTTCCATTTTATTTAAATCGTTATATAATGAGGTCATCGCTGCATCATCATGATGTCATAAATAATTTAATTTATCTAATGTATAAAAATTATAAAAAAAATACTATGATGTAGGAAATCTTTTTAGCTTTCCAATTAATATTTATAGTCAAAAATATTACTTGTATAACCCCATGTAAAAATTGTTTTAGTAAAGCATTTCATGTTTGTCTCATTTTTTACTTTAACATTAAATAAAAGGTATTTATGTCATTTTCCAACTGAAGTGGCTCCATGGGGTCCCCAAGTTGACCCATGGATTTTCTTGGTCGGCCATGACACATCCAATGAGGGTAGGACATGTGTAATGCTCATATCATATTATTAAAACATTATTTTTACCTTAAACTACACTAATTACCTCTAATCGTGATTAATTAAAATTAAAAGTTACTATTCACCAAAAATTATTTTAATCCCACTGAACCACATTTTAATTCCTAATGACAACCATGTATGTCGGATTTTTGAAAATCAAAACACAGAAGTGGTAAAATTTCATTTAAATGAAAAATCAGTTTTTATAAGTACCACTTAGTGGTTTCACTATTCATCAAAAATTGAAGTTTTTCAGAAAAATCCCAAAAATTCACCCTAAGATATATTTGATATTCCGATTTAAAAAATGATGTCTATTTTACAAAATCTAAAACATATAAGTTTCATTAATTAATTTTATAATTAATTCCCGCTGTCACAACAAATAGCGTGTTTTTAAGAAACAATTTATATCAAAAGATTGACAATTGTTCATGCCCAATTTCAATGTTAAATTAATTCTAATGACCACCATTGGATAAAATGGTAAAAATATATTCTAATTATACTTTAAAACTACTAAATAGTATAATTTAATAAAATAAATTATTTTGATTAAAAAAAGTTGTTTTAAGTATTTCTCACTATTCATAAAAAAATTGGAAGTTCTCAGAAAGTTACAAAAAATTCAACTTAGGATAATTTTGATATTATGAATACAAAAAAAAAGTCCATTTGGAAAAATAAAATTTATAAAATTTTTAAAAATTAGGTATTACTATTCATAACGGCTACTTTGATTGGTTGTGGTGTGTGTTAGAACTCGAAGTTGCATACAACACACGCTACTTTATTATTCAAAGAGAAGAGTACCGAGGAAGCTTGGGGTGTTACAAAAATATTGTATAAGAGTGACCAAAACTATTTTTAAAGATTTTTCTCCATAAAAAGGAGATAAATCGACATTTTAGTGAATATTAGATTATTTATGCCTAAAATTGGATTCATCCACATTTTAAGCCTCTATCATTTATTGAGTGATTTTTAAAATATTTAACAAACATATATAATCATTTTGTAGTTAATTCTGTTAATTCTCTCCATTTCAATGACTAGGTGTTAACTACCATTTAAAATAATATTATTATATTATTAGTGTGCGACGTAAGATTTCAATGAAACTCGTTGTTGCGTATTGGTTATGGCATCGAACATAGTTTTTCCTTAAAAGTGGTATTAATATTTATCCAAAAAATTTAATAACTATGAAATTTTCATATTCATTATTTACCTGGGATGTTACATTCTAGCCCTGTATTACTGAACTTAGTTCACTCCTCATCCCCATCATGTATTATGAATTGAGTCCACTGCTCATTCCAGCCGTATATTACGGAATCGATTTAATTTCTCATTGTATCCCTATAATATAGAACCATTTTCATTTTCCATTATGACCATTTCTATCTAATGTGATATAAATATTTAGCAACTCATTGTGGGGATATATAGGTCCTACCCATCTCATAATGAAATCACACATGCATGTTCCACAAAATCATAAACAATCGTATCATTTCACATGAAGTGAAATTGTAATCATAATAATATAATAATATAATAAATTATGAAAAAAATATATAGGTTTCATAATAATTTTATCAAATTAATAACCAATTAATGAAAAAGAGATTTTATAATCATATAATCTATTATAGGGAAACCGATTTCATAAATATATATCCTATGAAATATAAATGAGGTTCAAAATGACCACGATATTAACAATTACCCATTCATAGAAATAATATGAATGAAACCTATATATGATTTACAATAATGGAATAAGTGACATCAAAAAATGTTATATTAGATGGAAAATAATTTTTATATATCTTTAAAAAACATTGGTTGAAGAAAAATCTTTTCTTCTTTTAAAAAAGTGTTTAATAAATAATTCTTTTTAAATCATGTTCATAGAAATACATTGAAAATATAAAAATAATACTTCATATCTTTTGGAAGCATTTTTCCTGAATAACATAAAAAATAACCTTCATTATATTTTAAAAAACTTTTTATAGAAAATTATTTTTATTCTTATAATGTAATATTGAAAATATTTTGAAAACTATTTTGCTGGAAATATATTAAAAACTTATAAATAAGGCTTGAAAACATTTTTTTAAGAATTTAACATGAATATTACTTTTAAAAAAAATCTTAAAAATTATCGACTTAAAAATGAAAATGACACTTCAAATAAATGACGTATGGTAAATCGGTACATGTCTTATGAGGTAAAAAGAAGATATTGTTTGCACAACAAAAAGGTTATAATTTTAAATTTTTTAAAAGTGACAAGAATATTCCTTTAAAAATACTGGTAAAAGAAAAAATTGTAAAAATTTATTATAAATATTATACGATAAGGGTAAAATATTATTGGAAAACATTTTTAGAAAACAAGTGTTTGAAGAATATATATTTCTATCCAAAGAGAGGGTAATGTCCAGATTTCTTAAAAACACATTCTTTACTGTCTTATATACCAAAGAGTATAATAATTGTACCAAATACATGAATAAATCATTAAAAATTAAGGCATAATAATATAAATTAATTTTCTTGAGATATGTACCGTAATATTTCATTAAAGGGAGCATAAACATAAGCAATCTCAAAAAAGGGATGTGTTTGTTTCAATAAACCTTTTCTACTTGGTATCTTTGACCCGTACTATCCTTGTTAGAAAATAAAATTTAATGAATCTTAAATTATGATTAAAATAATTAAATTAATTATTTAACATGTCAATTACTTATCAAAAAATAATGAAGGTATATAAAAAAATATTTCAAATAAGTAAGTTTAGGATAAAACTCTCGTACCAATTTGGTAACATTTAAAATATAAAACCAATGAACGAAATATCCAAAAAATGATATGTAAATTACAATAAATTTATGTATAAGATTAATATAAGAAATTAATGGCTAGTATACACACCACACAAATGTAATGGGTGGTTAATAAATAATATATCTTAATGAAATTAAAAGTGAGATGAAATCCCCTTACATTTATCTATAATCTCATATACTCATTCTAAAGACCTATACAACAAATATAAATTTATTATAAATCTATCAAAATACCATATTTTTACTTATAATACATTACATGTTTTGATTTTGGAATTATATTACATTCTTGTTAATAATTCTATGTTAAGGATTGACTTTAGGTAATATTCACTTTTTTTCGCAGGTGTAATAATATGTTATATCATTAGTCCTTATACTTATATCATGATATCTAGAATGTAAATATTTATTTTAAATATAATTTATATTTATTATATTTTAAATATTTTAATCCATATAATATATTATTATGAAACATAATAAACCGCTCATGGATATCATAAGTCATAGGCATTCATGAAACGAATTTCTGTTTAATTTTCATGCTAAAAAAATAACGTTAAAGACATATATGTATATATATGTATATATAGCATTATTAAATCCACTTTCTAATATCATATATATCCTAAATATTTCGTAATCCTATTTTTAATACATTCCATGTAGTTTATTAATGAATCACATTGCTTTAAGGGGTGGTAGTCCACACTTCCTCAAACAAAATTATCGTATTTACACCAAATGGAAAGTAAAAAAGGTATGTGTTGTAAAAATAATAAAAAATACTAAGGAAATAATAAAAATAATATATAAAATACATAGATATATTTTCCATCATAATTTCCACCATGATAGGTGGTAAAGGAGAAATGAACAATCAATTTTTAGTGAGGTAGTAGTTCAACATGCATATAAACAGTATGTTTATTACCCAATAGATAAAGGTGTGTGTAATATTAGGTATATAAAATCACATAAAAAATAATTGTATTTTTAATATACTTCTGTGTTTATTTAATCCTGGAATAAATAGTGGGGAGGGAGTGGATACATAAAATAAATGAAAGGATCTTGGGAGAAGATGTTACCTCTAAATCGGGTAATTCCTATCGGTTTATTCCAAAAAGATTTCTTAGATTGATTTCTGCCTAAGGGGGGCAGATTATATAAGGAAGGAAAGGATGTTGGGAAGTGTATTGGGATGATTATGGACGAATCTATGTGTTCTAAGAGGTGTGAAGAAGAGGGATATGTGGTTTCTTTTTATAGGGAAGAGAAAGGCCACATTTGGCATTTTTAAAAACAAGTGAGGTGTTCCACAATTTAAAATAAGAAATGACATATCAAAACAACAAAAATAAATAATATAAAGTTTATATATGAATAATTTCTATCCATTGGGTGTTGGAAAAATGTCTGAGTTTCTTTGTGTCTTAAATTTAAGGTTTACATATTTATTATCCCAAATATTCTTTTAATTGTTCGGAATAATTTTAATCACATTCACTAATATTTTAGGTAGAAGTCAACGATGAACTCATTAGAGAATATAAATTACGTTGATTCCTAACATGGAATCTGTTTTTCGAAATTCTAATAAAAAATTAAAGAAATTAATTTAAATTTAATTCTGTTAACTAGATGACATGAGGGGTTTTAAAGTAAAACGTCTATAGTTATTCTATGTTTTATACCTAATTTGAAAGTGATATCTATTACAATGAAATACAATATATTGATTAATAAGAATATTATCTAATTAAACATTGAATCCAAATTAAAATATAATTTATCATTATACATAAAAAAATGATTTTTTTTGAATTTAGATCTTGTATAATTCACTATTCATAAAAATGATGTTTATTATAAAAATACCAAAAATTATCCCTAACTAATTTGAAAATTATAAATTCAAAAAATAATTTTATTTTACCAAATTTCATTTCAAAATAATTCTAAAATTTATTTTATTTTTTATAGAAAAACATTAAAAGTAGTTCATTTGAGAAAATAGTATTTGTAAACATATACGAACATTATGAAAAATTATATATTGCATTATCAATATCAATTATTTATATAAAACAATTATAAAAAACCATTGAAATGTTTTTTACAGTATAAATATTTCTATGTTTAATGGATGTGTTATAATTATATCATTTATATAATTTTAACAACAAAATTATGTTTGTAGAAACCCAGTGTTGCGTGTAACGTATGCCAAGTCAGTGTTGTGTATTGCATATGACAATTCATTTTTGTTTACTGCATACATGAAGTCAAAAGATAGCCTTGTTGTTATGTTTAGTCAAATTAAAATTTATGTTTTATGTAGTGCATGATTAACTTGGTGATATATATAATGCAAGACAAATGGAGTTCTTTATTATAAATTGACCAATTTTTAGTTTTATGTGAAATTAAAAATATTGAAAAGTATACATAAATTTGAAAGAAATAAATAAAAAAATAGCATGGTGTTATAAAAGTCTCATAGTGTATTATGAATGTGGAAATGGGGAAATAACATCATCAAAATGTGTAGACTTAGAATTTAGCCATGTTCCAATGGAAGAAGTGATATAAATGGAAGTTTTAGCTTCAAAATTATACAAGGAGTTTCTGAGGCCATGAAAGATGTGGGAATGTTATTGTATGGAGTTGTAAAATGTTCTTCATATGTTAATTATCAGTGAAATATATGACACAAGGAAATAGAGGTTTCTCATGATAATACTGTATCACCCTTATTTTTTATATGGTTGTGAAAACCTGATGACTTGATGTAACATTCAATATGAGGAAACAATGGATCAAAATTACTATTTTGAATGATACAAACAACGAATTAAAGGTTGTTTTGTTGAATCCACACACATGGGCTAGAGGCCTTGGTGCTAAATTCTCGGGGTTGTAGTTTAGAATATAAGACACATAATGTGAGGGGAATAAGTGTAATGTGTACCAACTAGAGATATAACTTGTACTAACATGTGGGTATTCGTGGTGAGAGCACCAACAGTACGAACATATCATTAGAAGGAAATTTTATTTATCTTTTATGAATATAGGTAGTGTATGGAATTATCCTTGAAGATATGATGATTGTAAGTTTTATGAGTGAATTATTCAATTGTTCTCAAATGGATGTAGTGGACATATTCTTGACCACACTATCCCATTTTTTCATGTTTTCAGGATTGTTTTTTTAAAATCACACACTTGTTTTTGAGTTCATTTTCCCGAAAGAAGGTCATGATTAAGAACCTATAGGGGTTAGAAAAATAGAGGAAGGGTGGCCCGATGTGTTACTTAAAGCCCATAATCATACCTATCTGGATTTCAGGGTCCTAAGGATCTTTCTATTTCTATAGTTACCTGATCTATGTTAAGAAATCTATATATTTCAGTTGTCTATGTTACATATTCCCATTTCATGGAGTCAATGAATTATTTTAGTGTTATGTGGAACTGTTTATCAAATACTTAGTGGGATATACATTAGAATATAATGATGGTACAAGTGTGTCATGGAAATAAAAAATTTATTACCGGAAATGTGATTCACTGGGAATGTTCTAATTTTGAGGGGATATTTAGAGAATTTTCTTAAGATAGTAGAGTTAATCTGGTGAGGCAATTAATTTATTTTGAGAAGGCAGTTCGCTAGGGTAGATGGAGGTGACACCATGGATAAAATGTTTTCTGAAATATTGGCTATGTATAATTTGGGTATGTTTTCATGTTTCATTCATCGAGGTGGAGTTAAAAACATAGTGGTGAGATTTCTAAAGTCTTCCACAAAAAATCCCAATCCCTATGATTTTTTTGATTCTGGGGGAGCTTTATTTTTCAAAGGATAGTGTTTCATGGGAATGATCTGGTATGATTATTTGATAGAGTGAGATATGTAACATGGATGAAATTGTAGTTTCTACTATTGTAGGGATTATAAATTATATTGGATTGATATTCAACTAAAATTAAGGTGTTATGATAGTTTACAATTTAGAAAAATAAAAGGGATGTTATTTATGATTATTATAATGAACCGACGAAGGATACCCTCCACATGTGAACACAAACCATTCACTCTATTCCATAAGATAAATCTAGATCTCCGTGGACCAGGGACTATCACATGGGAATCGAATAGAGACTAGATGGAATGATTTCTCGAAACTGGAAATGAGATACAATATACAGAAACATAGAAAGACATTGGAAGAATTAAATCACAATTGAAGTAGTATTAAACACCAATGAAATTTTCCAATATCAAAATATGGAAAACTAAAAAAAGGAATTATATTCAATATGTGCAAAAAATCAATAAATATCACCACAAGATACCTATACCATGTTGATATAATCCTCACTGCCTCACTGCATCACCTTTTCGTTTTCTATGAAAACAGACAATACAAGGTCTATAGGCACCCAATAGAGTTTTTAGGGTGTGAGATGACATACTATGTTGAATCCTAACTAGGTGATACACATAAATTATTTTTTACAATAATTATAATATATTAAATTTAAGGAATACATGGCATGTTAAATTGTTATATTTTTTCCCTAAAACAATGGTAAATAGGCACACATTTCCAATTTTTCTAAAAAATCATGGTAAAGTAGTTTCAATGAAAATTTCAAATTAAAAGTCCCAATTATCAAAATTGTTTTATAAAATCCAAAATAGTAAAAGATAATTCAAAATGGTAAACATTATTATGATCATAATGGTAAATATATTTAGGTCAACTATAAATCTATATACACCGATGACTAATGCACACCAAAGACCCTAGAGTCCATAAATAAAAATATAGGGAATGAAGGAACGCCCCAGAATGAGAACCCCCTAAAAATGCTAGTATATGAGAACAAATACCAAGCCATCTACCTAAGTATCCAAGGATCCCATGTGTAGAATATATAAAATCAATTTTAAATTAATTGTTACATTTTATAAACCCAATTATTCACTAAAAATATTCACTGAAATCCCATTTCAAAATGATTAAAAACAAATTTATTTTAGAAAAACATGGGGAAACCCATATTTTTATAAAAAATATGTTTACTCACAAAATTAAACCAAAAATATATCATGCCTATATATTTATAAGACAATATATTAAACTATGATAAATTACGATTAAAATTCCTTAGTCTAGAGACAGATCCACCAACCTTAACTTAGTTTTATTTCCAAGCATTACAAGATCCACACATGAAGATAAGAAAAGGAACAAATGTGAAATTAATAGAGGCCCTAACATTGATTCTCACATACTATTATTTTATTCAATAAGAAAAAGGTTAGTAAATATTATAGATCAACACATACCTTGACAATTTCATACACTACACCATCACTGACCCGACAATCAGCCTATAAATAAAAAACATATAAAAGAATCTATAAATGATTGATATAGACTAAATATAGATAACTAGACTCAAAAAAATCCCTAAATTGTTGAAAAATCATAGATAAATGGTGAAAATCGAATGAGAATGATCACAATTAACAAAATAAGAGTAACCAAGAAAGGCAGAGATCAAAATTCAATTCATTGAGGTCTGAAAGTGTTGGAACAAACCAAAACCACCAAGATAATCTCTAGGGTTAAAGGGAAAATGTGAAAATAAAAATGTATCTTCCCAAATCAGGTTACACATATTGATTCCCTGAGTTGGCCAATCGCATGACCCTAGGCATGCCTATTATTATGCAAGAGGCTGCCGACTAGTTGCGTGAGTATAATATCTATAATGAGGATACTATACCCTTATTAACAAAGTCACACAATAGTATAAATTAATGAAAATAACCAAATGAAATAACCCATAACAAAAAAAACTGTATTACAGGATAATAAATACATGAATTTAATATAAGAAACTAATGTAGTATATATGTCATGCCAAATACCTATCATTTTTCAAATTTATAACCAAAATAATGACACACTGACAATCCTGAGTGGGTCATAACATCTATCCAGCTACCTTACACAAGACTATAGAAACCCATCAATCAAACATAGGAATATTTCCATTAACCTACCCTATAAACTTGCAGTCTATTTGGGTACGGATCAAGAGGACTCAATAGGATGTGAGTACGTCTCACTAGTACACCACCAATAGCATCTAAAACAATATCTTGTCAATAAAATTGTATGAAATTTTATAATGAATAAAATAAATGAAATAAAGTGAATAGATTTCATATATTCGATTAATTATTATTTAACCACATAAATCTTCGTGTTCACAAGGACACCTGAAGCACAATACCTACTATACCGTATGATAGAGTCTGAACCACATCACAATACTATATTTATCAATTATTAATTCAGTTCAATTCATATTACGGAAAATTGGAAAAAATTTCCAATGCCAAAATTCTGGGCATTGAACACTATGTCTTGTACCCCATGGGTATTCGAAGCAGCAGTTTGTATCCCAAAAGCTCAGTTTTCAAACTATCACATAAGTGGGATTTTGAAGTAGCTATATGTGTCCCACAATCATTAATCAAACAATCACACAAGTGGGATTTTTAAGTAGTAGTCTATGTCCCACACATATTTATCACTATGGGATTTTGAAGTAGAATTCTATATCCCAAAGATGTAAATAAATTTAAAAATATAGGATTTTGAAGTAAAATCCATGCCCAAAACATTTTATCAATCAATAATAAATGTCCCATCTCAGAATACTAATTTAACCATAAAGGACATTTAAATCATCTCATAATACCCATTTTCAATTAATTACTATCAAATTAATTGACCAATTTCAAAAACCTAATTTTTCAACCGTTTTGGAACCACATGATTCCATTAATTAATTGAGAAGACAATTCTTCTAATTCCCACAATTTTAATTACCCCAAATTAACCCAAATAATTATAACATGTTAATTAGATTAAATCAATTAAATCATCAATGCAATTCATCAATCATTGGAAATTAAAATTTTGAAATTACATACACATAATTTTAATCCAGATATTTGTATTTTCAATTTAGACTACCTAACCCAAGATAATTAATGATTTCTTACCATTGGAAATCCCCATCTGAAGAAAACAAATCATAATCATTAATAAGAACAAGATCTAGATCGAGAAAACAAGATCCATGATAAAAAGGATTATATCCATGGTAGACTAGGTTAATATCCAATTATAAAAGAGTAAAAAATCCATTCAAATGATGAGAGAATGACATGGTAGATATAGTAAACCATTCAATATGAGATTCTCTTACCTTGATAGGTGTATTTATTAAATACGGTCTTCAAATCATCAATAACGGAGGTTATAATTCCATGAAATCAATAAGGGAACCACCCAGAATGAGGGAAATAAATTTATGGTTAATCTAGGGGGTTTGGGGATATAAGATATGGTTTTAGATTTTTTTTATGTAAATTTTTTGGGATTAAAATTCCATTCCCATGACTTCCTACTTAGGGAACATGGTTTCCCCAAACCATGTGCCTCCTCCTAGGGGGTATCTTGGTTTCTACTAAGAGGGAATTTTTTTGTAAAATCATACCCCAAATATGAAATTCCACTCTTATTAGTGTGGAATAGTTTTCTTGGGTTGGGAACATGATTTAGAAAAAGACATGTGCCAACAGTGCATTATCTAAAACCCTTTTAACATTTTCCAATTTCACCCAAAAAATCGTCAAGGTAAATCCAAAACTAGATCTTCTCCAAACAAGGATATAGAAATCCATTTAATGATCTAGAGAAATCTCCAAAAAGGATTGGATCATAAAATAATCCCACCCTATAATAGCTCAACTGTGAGCTATACTCCTACGAATCTCTAAGATATCGAGGTAATAGAATCATCCCACTAATCCCACAAATCCACATTTATCAATTATGTTTCCTCTTGAATATGGTCATGTGAAAAATGTATATGAACTATCTGTATAGTCATTCTCCTCAACATTTTCACATTATGATCCATCATATGTATTTTATTATCCTCAAAAGAATTAGTGGTATCAAGATTAGAACCATCCACATCAATCACACAATAAGGGTCGGAGTGATAATACCAAATATGTGACACATATAAAAAACAATGCATGAGTTTTTACCTCTTTGGAAGATCCAAACAACATGAGAGAAGACCGATTCTCTCTATAACCTCATATGGTCCAAAAAACCTAGGAACCAACTCTTTTGTCTATTTATCATGTGGTGACCCAATTTTGGCGATACTCAAAGGAACATAAGATCACCCTTTATATATAATAGGTCTATCAAATTTGATCGACATACCAATTCTACCTACTATCTTCCATATCCATTCTATTTTGGATTTACCAAACCCACTCCTATGTCTCTGGCACAAGACTCGGTCCCAAATGTTATTTCTCACCTACCTCAATTTGTCGTAGTTGTGATATTCATGGAATACTATAATGAGCCTTGTGTAGTAACATATAAATTGTTTCTTGAAATCTAAAGTTACATAAAAACACCACTAATGATAGTTTCATTTACTAATACCCACCAAATTATAGAATACATATTTGATTTATATCCTCACACAAAAGTATAATATACTCTGACTTCCCAACTATATGTGGGAGGAATGACGTATTCAAAAATACATGTGTACCAAGCGCCTTATGCATACCGTATATGAAACATGAAGAAAAATGTGATTTTCATTCTAAAATAATACTTCATGGCACCCTTTGTATATAGAATATCTCGCGAATATAAAAATATCACAATTGATCCACTAATAATGTCTGTTCTATAGGAACAATGTGATATACATTCATTGAACATTCCATAATCACCCAAATTGAATCATTTTTCTAAGGCATCCTTGAGAGACCCACCACAGCGTCTAGTGAAAAATCAACCAACTTTCATTCTGAAATGTTAAATAGGTTTAATAAACCACCATGTCATTTATTCTCAACCATTTTATGTTGATTTATGTATCATCATCTCACAAAACCTATAATATAATTTTTCGTGTATGGTCCCCAATACGATCGGCGTAGTTCATGGTAAAGTATGGTAAAACCTGGATGCACCATCCACTTCACGGCATGAAATTTAGATATTAGATCCTACCACATTCTCATAGGCACAAAAAAATGTCCCAAAACATATACTATCTCATCATTGTCTATTTTCATGCTGGAAGGTGACTCCCCTCTATCAAGGATTTCCCACAATCCCAAACATTCCATATCCTCATAGTCTCTATCACAAATTTGGATAAAATGTTAAAATACTTTGAAATTGATATGAGAGTCATCTAACTTTTCTATCTTGAAGTAGAACATGCATATCATCCAGTAATGTCATAAGTTTTCACTCATTACATGAATCCTGAACTGCCTGAGTATGAGTTTTCATGCTAAAACCCTCAGTATCACTATTTCCTTTCTTGGGCATATATTCTACCTCAAAATCAAATGAATACATTTGATTATCCCACCCCAAATCCAGATATTGAAATTTCATTGTGAAAATATACACTTAATGATCTTGTTATCAATATACACAGTAAAATTTTATCACCATAGATAATTCCCTCAAAATATAAAATTTGAAACCAGTATAGCTAACTTGAGGTCATCCAAAGAGTATTTCTATTCACACATACTAAAATGTTGAGACCCATATACCACAAATTCTTCTCCTTGAACAACACTACACTAAAAAATATCCATCATGTGTCAGAAAACACCATATACACATCACCTGGCTTGGGTAGGACCAATATTAGTGATAATGGAAAGAATTTATTCCACTCCTTGAAGGAATTATGACATGATTTCATCTATTAAAAAAATTCTATTCTTGGTGAAGTCCCAATGAGGTACGTTGTAAGATACCAATTTTTGGATGGGTATGTTTTTGTTATGTTTTGGTAGAATCCCTGGATTAGGGCTTCAACGAATGTCTTCTGAAAGTATGAGATGTCTTGGGGGTGTATCGGGGGCTCAGTGCACAAAAGAATGGAAAGCTGGGCAAGACAAGCCAGGGCGCACGACTTGCGCACGACCAGGGGAAACCGCGCCGCATGCCCATGTAAACCATGCAACCCCTCCTCCTCCAAATAGTATCATGTGCATTGTTTGCGCACAATTTTTCAAACCATGCGGGAAAACATTTCGTCCTCTTAAAGTTGGGAAAATTAAAAAACATCCACCGCAAGATTTTAAGGACCCACTCGACATTTCTCCTCCATTCCTCTCTATTCACCCTAGAAATGAACCAAACCACCAAAGAGCTCCAAGAGGTCGATCTCCCTAGTTTATAAGGCTTTTTTGGTGACGTAGGATGCAGATAAAATCTCTGGGTAAGGATAATCCCATCCTTCCTTCTCTTTTTGGTTTAAAGTTTGTATCTTCTCTCCCTCTAGTTCAAAAGCTCTAAACCACTATCTTTTGGTTGAGTTCTAGGTTGAAGCTCCAAAGGATGGTCGTATTGACTTCTAAGGACATGATTGAGTGTGCGTTAAACAGATGTTTCGAGGTAGGTGGTCTACAAACGTTATCCCATAGCTTTATGATGGATTTACGCATGTGTGGATCTGCCCAATATTTCTTTTTTGATGACCTTTGATCAACCTGGAAGCGTTTGGTATAAATGATTCTTAAAAATGGTAAATGGGAACCCTCACAATCCCTATGGGATGCGTTGAGAATTAATTGACCTAATTGGGGCCATCCATGGGGTGTGCCAGCCTTTCCCAGGTTTAGGGAATGTTATTAAACAAGTGACCTTGTTGTAATAAATGGTAGAGTCCCTGACGAATATGTTTTCATGATTGGTTGAACTAGGAATAGAAGTTAGGTTATTTACCTAAACATGGAAATAACCTAAAGGGTATTAGGAATGGGTTGAATGGTTGATTCATGGAAATGATGAATGGGTTAAATGGGTTGATGTGTAATCCGATTAATGAAAATAATGGGATAGGTTATGGGTTTAGTATTGAATTCTTAGTGAGATAGGCATAACCCATGGGAATTTGGTGAATGGTTAAATGATGTGAAATGGTAATGTGTTAACGGGATAAGGAAAAATGTGAATTCCCATGTGGTTTGTTGTGAATGGTGTTTTTCAAAGGGAAACAATATGGTGGGTTGATGGTTACTTATATATATAATCATGTCCACGTGGCTTGGTAGAGTGGGGTATGACTTGAGTTTCTATGCCCATGGGTCGAGAAAAGACTGGTTTTCTGTACTCCACCTTAAATGCATGGGTTAGGAATGGGGAATGAGGATCTATTCTCCTAACGGTTGCATCCACCTGGACTGAGGCTTCGAGGTAAGGATATGATATCTATGAGGGCGTATGTCCTAGTGAGATAGGATAACGATATGTTTACCCTATTGCATGTGATTGTTGGCCTTAGACACATGTAACATAATGTATGTAATTAACCCATGGAAATGTGATTAAATGGTAAGTGATGATAATTGGTGTGAAATGAATGGTAATAGAAGTGGAAATTGCATTATCTCTAAACTAGTTAATGGAACCTTAAATAATTACTTGGAAACTATCATTCATATTCCTTTTTCATGCACTGCCTATTTGTACTAGATATTTTGCAGACACTGTTGGTGGTAGCCTAATGAGTTTTACTCACACCCTACTTAGACCGTTGTTAGGTACCTGAGAAGACTTCATGTTTTCAGGTCCGGATAAGGGTAAGGGTCCTTGCTTGATAGTTGAGTGGACATGGGTTGCACTTAGTGGAGGATTGAGACATGGAGTCGGGATGATTTTGGGGATTTTGGTCGTTGTCTTTATTTTGGGCTTTTTTTTCACTTTTTCACTTTTCATAGGACCGGGCATATTTATTGATGGAAATGGATGTTATAAAAGTTCTTGGTTTATTTATTAGTGTTTCCGCTGTTGGATTATTTCTATTGTCGATTACTTTGATAAAAAGGGGGTATAGTCTCCCCACTTGACTACATAGTCCCCCGCTGCTAGTCGGCAGCCTTTGGCATACGGGGAGGCGCTCTTAAGGTTATGTAACTACCCGGATCAGAGCACTGGTTTAGTGGATTCTGGGCCGAGAATGTTACAAAGTGGTATTAGAGGAGGTCTTTCTTCTCCTTCTCTGAGGTCTGGTTATTTTGGATTGGTTTCCAAGTGTTAAGAAGTGCCAGGCCTTGGTAAATGAGCTCATGCTTTGGAGTAGCTAACCCATGTACGAGAGGAAACCCAAGTCACCCTGGGTGGGAAATGTTGTTCATGGTTGTGTGTTGTTACAAATGATGATATTTCACCATTGGGTGATGCCCATGTGGTTTGATGTGATTGTTTTATTATATTTGGCTCGTGGCCTTAACGACACGAGGATTCAAATTCATGCATCATTGTAGGCACCTAGGGAGATAGGTGACCTGCATTGTGTTATGCACACACACAGGGTGGGTGTGTGAGACAGGAAAGTAGGGTACATCATGCATTTCATGAAAATAGGAAATAATTAGAATAATGAAATAAAACAAGTGGGTAAATGATGTTTAATGAAATATAAGGGTTTGAAATGAAGTGGAAAATGTTTTTTGTAAAATATTGTGGGAGTTTGGTGGTAGTGCATGGTTATTTACCCCATATAGACCATGGACCAAGGTAGGGATGGTCGGGGAGGTGTATTTGAGGTGTTAATGTCATTGAATTAGTATATGAAAATGGGTTGTTGTAGCTAGTAAAGATATTTTTGGTGAAGTTGTGAAAGTTTTATTGTATGTGTGCTAAATCTCGTGCTTGGAAATGTAGAGGGATGCCACCACGATGTCAGTTTCCAGTTGGGAAATGAGAGGATGTTGCTAAGAACACTCCTCCAGTAGAGGAGCACGAGAATGCGGGGATCAATGATGGTAGAGAAGACCAATTCTGGAAGAACATGACTCGCCTTATGCAGATGATGGATCAGGACCCAGGCCGGGTTGCACCGAGTATGTTTGAGCTGACTAGGGAGTTCCAGCTGCATCACCCTCTGAACTTCACCGGAGTGGGTGGTCCAGAGGCAGCAGAGTTCTAGTAAGAGTCTCTCCATATGTTACTTGATCATCTGGAGACCCCTGTTGAAATGTGTGTAAAGCTAGCTGTTTATATATTGCAGGGCCAGGCAAGGCGTTTGTGGGACATTCAGGTTCAGACCGAGCAGGCTAAGGGGATGTCATGGAAGGTTTTCCAAAAGAAGTTTATGGAGTATTTCTACCCAGAGACTTTGAGGCAGGAGCAGGCTGCAGTGTTTATGAGTCTGACTTAGGGATTGCTATCGGTGATGGACAATACTAGTCTCTTCACTGATTTGCGACACTTTGTCCTAGTGTTAGCAGGGGATGAATCAGTGGTAGAAAAGTGTTTCTACGATGAGTTGAGACATGAGACCAGTTCTCAATTAAATATCTTACACTTTAAGAGGTTTGCAGAGGTGTTGGATCGGGAACTCATCTCTGAAGGGAATGTGAAGGGAGCTTCGGGTGGTGGGCTTGTCGTGCCAACTGGGCAGCCAAGTGGTGCATCTTCTGAAGGTCTAATTCACCGTTTGGAACGTTTCTAGCAAGGTGGTCAGAAGAGAGGGTCAGACTCTCAGAGTGGGAACTAGGTGTTCTGTTATTAGTACGGTAGGCCAGGGCATATGCATGGTCAATTTCCTCGACCTCCAGTTGAGTGTTGTTCGTGCGGTAGGATGGGGCATGTGCAGAGGTTCTACAAGAACCCTCGGCAGGCCGGTGATCATGATGATGAAAAGCAGGTACCAGGTACGGGATGAGGATAAGTTTCCCCGTATCAGGCAGGAAGTTGGAGCTCCACCGGCCGTACTGGTAGGGGCGGTGGATGTGAAGCTCCAGGGCAAGATCACTCACGTTAGTAGGGCAGTGCAGTGCAGGGTGCTTAGGTTGGAGCCCAGGGTAGAGGGGCAGGTAAGCTTCAGGCAGTTTAGTTTTCACCTGGTGATGGCGAGGCCGGACCCTCAACTGTTCGAGGTACAATCCTTGTAGCTTCTACATTTTCTAGTGAGTTGTTTGACACAGTTTCCACACACTCTTTTGTTTCTTCTTATCTTGTGGTAGTGCTGGGTTTACCTATGGAGGGGGTGTGTTGAGTTATGTCAATTGACACCACGTTGGGTGTACGGGTTGAGGATATCAAGCAGTGCAAGGTATGTTCCTTGGATGTTTGTGGGTATCATTTTCTATGGGACTTGTTCATTCTTGATATTTTAGGGTTTGACCTAGTGTTGGGAATGGATTGGTTGGTGTTGTATCAGGTGCACATAGACTATTATCTTCACAGAGTATCGTTCAGGTCTCTTGAGGGTGACACTTATGTCCACCGTGGCGAATTGGATGTTTGAGCTAGGTGTGCGGGGCCATTTTGTCAACAGATGAGTGGACTCACGGCTCAAGTGGCATGTCCCAAGCTTGATTATGAGGAGGGAGGGGAACAATATTATTTTTCTCCCATGTTAGATCGGTTTCAGGATGTGCTTCTTGAGGATTCATTGGGGTTACCACCCGAGAGGGATGTCGAGCTCACGATTGAGTTGCTGCCGAGAGCGGAGCCTGTTTTTATTCTGCCATACCGAATGGCACCGAGGAAACTCCAGGGACTAAAGGTTCAGATTGTGGAGTTGGAGCATAAGGGGTTTATCCGTCCTAGTACATCTCATTGGGAGATCTCCGATGCTTTTTGAAAATAAGGCCGATGGGTCATTGAAGCTGTGTGTTGACTATCAAAAGTTGAATCAGATGACGGTGAAAAATTGATACCCTCTTCCTAGAATTGATGACCTGTTTGATCAGTTGAGGGGTGAATCACTGTTTTCTAAGATTGATCTGAGGTCAGGTTATCCCCAAAAGTCGGTGAGGTCTTCTAAAGTACCGCGTACAGCCTTCCGGAGTCAGTACGGGTTGTTTGAGTTTGTGGTAATTCCTTTATTCTTGACCAATGCACCCATGGTGTTTATGGCTTTGATGAACTGAATCTTTCAACCCAATCTAGATCTGTTTGTGATTATCTTTCTTGACGATATCTTATTGTAGTTGAAAACTCATGATGATCATGCCCAACATCTTGACATCATCTTGGGTATGCTAAGAGAGCATCGGCTATACTCCATGCTATCAAAGTGTCAATTCTGTATAGTTTAGGTGCATTTTTTGGGTCATATCATCTTGGAGGCAGGTTTGTTAGTGGTTCTAGAGAAAGTGCAGGCAGTTGTATATTGGAAGCAGCCCAAGAGTGATTCTGATGTTCAATGTTTTCTAGGTTTGGTAAGGTATTTCTAAAGGTTCATTCCTGATTTATCTCGCTTGACAGCACCAATATCATGCTTGACCAAGAAAGGAATCAAGTTCAAGTGGTCTGAGGATTGTGAGAATTCATTCCAAGAGTGGAAGAAGCGGTTGATGACCGCACCTATCTTGATCTTACATATGCCGTGTAATAAGTACAAAGTGTTTTGTGATGCATCCGGAGTCGGACTTGGGGCTATGTTGATGCAGGATGAGCGGGTTGTGGCTTATGGGTCAAGGTTTTTGAGAACTCATGAGTGGAACTATCCCACTACTGACCTTGAGTTGGATGCAGTGGTGTATTCCTTGAAGTGCGGGAGGCGCTAACTATTTGGAGAACGTTTTATTGTGTTTACCGACCATTAGATTTTAAAGTACATATTCTCACAATGGGATCTGAACCTTCGGCATTGAAGATGGGTTGAATATCTCCATTATTTTGACTTTGAGTTGGTCTGCATGCTGGTAAAGCGATAAATTTTTGCTGGTACTCTGAGTAAGATAGTTCAGAATCTGGTGGATAAGGAGTCCAACACCAAGTAGAAGGTGACGGATTTGTTTGTAGAGATTTACCAGGAGGTGCAGGAGGAGAGTGGTTAGGTCACTCTTTCTTCCTTAAAGATAGAGTCGACACTTTTGAGTCAAGTTAAGGATGTTCCACATGATGATCCTGAGAGTTTGATCATGAAGGAAAAGCTTAAAGGTAGGGAGATACCTTCTTGTTGGGTCGTCTACGTGGAAGGTGTTGTTCGTGTTCGTGATTGTGTGGTTGTGCCAAAGTGTGTGCGGGAAGAGTTGAGGTGTGATTTCCATGAATCAAATTGGTAAGTGTATCCTGGTTTGAAAAATATGTACCATGATCTCTGAAGGATGTTTTGGTGGCCTGTAATGAAGAAGGAAGTTGCAGGCTTTATGGCACGGTTCCGGACCTGTCATCAGGTGAAGGCTGAGCATCAATGCCCAGGTGGTTTGTTGAATATATTTCCCATTCCAGAATGAAATTGGGATGATGTAACAACGGATTTTTTCATGGGTCTTCCGATGACGCCGCCGAATAAGGATGCAATCTGGGTGGTTGTTGATCAGTTGACAAAAGTGGCTCATTTCTTACCGATTCAGGAGACCTTTACAATCTACCAGTTGGGTGAGATGTATGTTCGGGAAATGGTGTGGTTTCATGGTGTTCTGCGGACCATTTTTTCGGACCGAGATCCGCGTTTCACATCATGTTTCTATAACGGGTTGTAGAAGGCTCTTGGTACGCATGTGTTTTTGAGTACGACTTTCCACCAGCAGACAGACGGGTAGTCGGAGCGTACGATCCATGTGTTGGAAGACATGTTAAAAAATTGTGTCTTGGACTTTGGGGGTTCTTGGGAGAGGCACCTATCATTAGTTGAGTTTTCCTACAACAACAGTTTTCTGGCTACGATTCAGATGGCACCGTTTTCGGCACTCTACGGGAGGCCACGTAGATCTCCATTGTGTTGGCTGGAGGGTGGTGAATCTTAGTTTTTGGGGCCAAGTCTCATGAAAGAGACTTCAGAGAGAGTTATGTTGATCATGAAGTGGATGGCTTCAGCTCAAAGTATGCAGAAGTAGTATGCATATCAGAGGTGTAGAAATCGTGAGTTTGCAGTGGGTGATAAAGTGTTCCTTCGGGTGTCGCCAAGGTTGGGTCACCGTCAGATTCGAAAGCAGGTTATGTTGGCACCCAGGTTTGTGGGAGCTTTTGAGATAGTGGTGAGGATCGTACTAGTGGATTACCGATTGGCTATTCCACAACGGTATAGTGGGATGCATGATGTGTTTCATGTGTCGCAACTCCGATGGTATCACCCTGACCCATATCACATGGTTGATATTGAGGATGTGGAGATTGAGGCTGATGCGTCCTTTGAGGAGCATCCGGTTCGTGTGGTGGATCATAGTGAAAAGGACTTGCAAGGAAAGATTGTTCCCTTAGTGTGAGTACTATGGCAGCATGGGAATGTTCAGGATGAAACTTGGGAGCGGGAATCAGATATGCGGGCTCAGTTGCCCGAACTCTTCTCTTCAGTGGATCAGTGAGGCTTGGAAACTCAGCTCGAGGACGAGCCATTATAAGGTGGGGATGTTGTAAGATCTTGGTTTTTGGAAGGGTATGTTTTTATTATGTTTTGTTTGAATACATTTTTTCAGACTTTAAGGGATGTATTTTGAATGTATGAGAGGTCTTGGGGGTGTTTCAGGGGCTCGGGGCATGAAAGAAAGGAAAGCTGGGCAAGACAAGCCTGGGTGCACGGCCTGCGCATGGCCAGGGAAAACCGTGGGGCCTGCCCAGGTAAACCGTGCTACCCATCATCCTCCAGACAGTAGCATGCACACGGTATTCGCATGTTTTGTTAAAACGTGCGGCCAAACCGTGCGGCCTCTTAAAGTTGGGAAAAATTACAAAATTTCCACCCTGGGATTTTAAGAACCCACTCGGGATTTCCTCTCCATTCCTCCCTCTTCACCATAGTAACGAACCAAATCACCCAAGAGCTCCAAGAGGTCAATCTTCCTAGTTTTTAAGGAATTTTCGGTGCTGTGGGATGCTAATCGAAGCTCCGGGAAAGGCTAATCCCATCCTTGGTTCTCTTTTTGGGTTTGGGTTTGTATCTTCTCTCCCTCTTGTTCTGAATCTCTAAAGACCTATCTTTTGGGCGAGTTCTAGGTTGAAGCTCTAAAGTTTGGTCGAATTGAGTTCTAAGGACTCGATTTATTGTGCGTTCAACCGTGGTTTCGAGGTAGTTGGTCTACAAATTTTATCCCATAGTTGTATAGTGGATTTATGCATGTGTGGCTTTGCTCATGGTTTCCTTTTGATGAGATTTGATCAACCTGGATTCATTTGGTATAATGGATGCTTAAAATGGTAAATGGGAACCCCCACGATCCCCATGGGATGCGTTGAAAATTACATGACCTAATTGGGGCCATCCATGGGGTGTGATGGTGTTTCCTGGGTTTAAGGATTGTTATTAAACAGGTAACCATGTTGTAATAAATGGTAGATACCTTGACAAATATGTTGGCATGATTTTTTGAACTTGGAATAGAAGTTAGGTGATACACCTAGATTTGGATATAACCTAAAGGTTATATAGAATGGGTTGAATGGTTGATTTAAGGAAATGATGAACAAGTTAAATGGGTTAATGTGTAAACTGATTAAAGACCATAATGGGATAGGTTATGGGGTTAGTGTTGAATGCTTAGTGAGATAAGAATAACACATGGGAATTGGGTGAATGGTTAAATGGTGTGAAATGTTAATGTGTTAATGGGTTAAGGCACAATGTGAATTCTTATGTGGTTTGTTGTGAATGGTGTTTGTCAAAGGGAAATGGTATGGTGGGTTGACTGTTACTTATATATATATATATATAATCATGTGCACATGGCTTGGTAGAGTGGGGTATGACTTGAGGATCTACTCCCACAGGTTGAGTGAAGACTGATGCTTTGAACTCCAACCTAAATACACGGGTTAGGAATGGGGACTGAGGATCTATTCTCCTAATGGTTTCATCCACCCGTAATGTGGCTTCGAGGTGAGGATATGGTTTCAATGAGGGGGTTAGTCCTAGTGCGATAGGATAACAATGTGTTTAACCTCTTGCATGTGATTGTTATCCTTAGACCCATGTAACATAATGTATGTGATTAACCCATGGAAATGTGATGAAATGGTAAGTGATGATAATTGGTGTAAAATGAATGGTAATGGAAGTCGCAATGGATTTGGATCTGAACTGGTTAATGGAACCTTAAATAACTACTTGGAAACTATCCTTCATGTTTTTTTTTCATGCACTACCTTTTCTAACTGGGTACTTTGTAGACACCATTGTTGGTGGCCTACTGAGTTGTACTCACACCCTTCTCAGGCCGCCGTTGGGTACCCGAGCAGACTTCATGTTTGTAGGTCATGAGAAGGGAAAGGTTCCTCGCATGATAGTTGAGTGGAAATGGGTAGCACTTGGTGGAGGATTCAGACTTGGAGTCGGGACCATTTTGGGGATTTTTTCCATAGTCATTATTTTGGGCTTTTTGTTCAATTTTGCACTTGTATAAGGACATGGCATATTTATTGTTGGAAATGGTTGTTATACATGTTCCTTGTTTATTGATTATTGTTTCTTCTATTGGTTTATTTTCGTTGTGGCTTACTCTAATAAAAAAGGGTATATTCTCCCCAGTTGACCACATAGACCCCCACTACTAGTCGGCAGCCTTTGGTGTATGGGGAGGCACGCTTAAGGTTAGGTAACTACCCTGCTCAGAGCACCAGTTTAGTGGTATCCGGATCGGGAATGTTACATACTTCAAATTATGAAAATTTATGAATGAATGTCGGATAATATAATGATAACCCCAAGAAACCGTGGAGATCAAAAAAATTCGTGGGATTTTCCAAATATAGAATTTCCTGCACCTACTCTAGGAAAAAATACCATACTTCCTATGACATTATTTGTCCAAATAAGTGGAATTTATCCATATATAATTGAAATTTATATTTCATGGTGTCGAGATGATTCTCTATTTTTGTACTCATAACTGTGTTAATATGTTGTTCATGAAAATCAAGAGACTTGGAGAATACAATGTTCTAATCCGCAAAAATTAACACAAACTGATCTAGGTTTATATGGATGATTCAGTTCGTCACATCTTTAAACACTGATGGTGTGTTCGTTTACATGAATAACATCACAAAGAACTCATTAAGTCCATAAATTCTTATAAAAACAATTCTATCTATATAAGATGGTCTAACTCCTAAATAATGTTACCCCAGTTTCAGTTCAATCTTGGTGAATACATAAGCTTTCATCAGCAAGTTAAAAAGATCACTAATATGAGGGAGAGGATACATCTTCTTCAATTTCATCTGGTTTATAATCCTGTAGTCTACACATTAGCGCATGGTTGTGTCCGCCTTTTTAAAAACAAGACCAGTGAACCCCAAGGATACATACTTGAAAGGATTAACCATTTATCCATTAACTCTTCCAGTTGATTATTTATCTCGTTAATTTCTAATGGTCCCATTCTGTATGGTGTAAAAAATTGGCACAAACCTAGGTGTGATATCAATCATAAATTCCACATATCTATAATGTGATAACAATGATATGTCTTCAGGAAAAACATTCTAAAACATGTCCAAAATTTGTGTAAATACACCATGATTTCAAAACCCATCATCTAGTTAAATACCTGAAACTTGGGTTGTGATCTCACCCAAATACTAATGTATAAAAACTATATAGGCTACCTTGATACCCCACTATCCTTGATGAATATAATTTTTCCCTCATGTGATGTAAAGTTTTCTCTCATATGGTAATAATATATGTGTCTTGATAAGCTAATAACAAGTCCATGCTATTTATTAACCCAAATCCTCACATATCAAGGATATAAAGTGCCAATATAAGTGGATACTACCCAATATTGAGAGAACACCCCTTGCACAAATAGATGTACTTAGATCATAATCCCAATTGTGTATTGATAACCGTTAACCTCTCAAAAATTACACCATCAATTTCAATCCATTCACATGTTGTGAGGATATAAATGAACTTGATAATCCAGTATCAAATAAGGCTATAGCTAGAGTACAATATATAATAATATTACCTCAAACAATTGATGATCCAACCTCCCTATCCACTCTTGTTTTTTGAAAGAATGAAATTATCCCACCCCTCTTCCTTATAATGCATTCTGATTCCCACAAACTGCATTACTCTATAGATACGAGTGCTCTTTCTGAGAAACACATCATCCACTACCTCTATTGCAATATACAGTATAACAATAACTACATGATGGGTATGTTGTAGAATATACACCAACCATAGTCTAGTTTTTTCTAGCTACTCCATCATTACCTGTATTCCAGGGGTTCTTACAAATCTACTTTTTATATCCTGTCATACTGAAATATTGGCATTATTCAAATTGTTTGGGGAACTTTCAACGAATTTGACCCGACCTAACGCACTACTAAAATATCACTCGAGTAAGATCCTATATAAATGATCATTCCCCTTACCCACTCTTATTTCACTACAAATTCTACAATCACATAATTTTGGTTCCAACTCTCTGAATTCTCACCTCTAAACCATCTAGTAAAAACCACTTGTCCTCCACAAGAATTCGCCTTTAGGTTATCCAATGAAATTAGAGCCCAATTCCCCACTTCCAAAAACAATATTAGTCAAAATATGTTGATTCAAGACATAATTTTACTTTTAAGACCATCCTGAAACTAATTTTCCTTATTAACATCATATATATCCAATACAAGAACAATGCACTAAAAATCTGTAACGAGAATAGAATAATCTAGAATGGACATAATCCACTAAGTCAACCTTGTAAACTCATCTTCTCTCTCCCGCCTAAGTGTCTCAAGGTAAATGTGATCCAAGAAATTTACCTGAAATTCAATACACTCTATATTTTTGAGCTATCTATCCTACGTCTGGATGTCCCAACAACAGATTGCATGACCATGTAACAAGGAAGTAGCCATTTGACTCTCTTATTTGTAAGAGTCTCCATGTGGTCAGGTATGTTTCAGATGGTCTCAATCCAGAACTCAACTTCCTGTGGTCCACCCTCTCTTCAAAACTTCATAGGGTTAAAAAAATGAAACATCCATGTTAGAACAGACATATTCTTCACAACCCATGTTGGGTCTCATTCCATAAACAATATGAATTGTAAAAATCTATCTCATAATTTTTCTTCTACTTACTCATCAGGAAATATCGGTTCCCTAGGTTACACTATTAGAGGATATTTTCTATCCATAACCTCTTAGAATCCCCTCAACAAGCATCATCATGGAGGCATATATATCTACAATTTCAAACACAACATATTGGACACCTTACAAAACATTAAAACAATTAAAAAGATGGTCACAAAAAAAAACAATTTATTCCCACTTTTCCATGCCACACAGTCAAATCCAAACCTCTGTCACAACCCTAAACCATAATACTACAAGGTTATGGATAAAAATTGGTAAAAGCATTCTCATCGATTAAGTCTCTCCTTAGACAACCATTTTTTCAAAATTTTCAAATTATTGTAATTTCAAATTCATATCCTGAACCTTTTTCATTTCAAACAGAAAATCATCAAAAAACGTTATAATTTCAAAAACAATCCCAAAAATCATTTTTACATGCATGTCTAAAATATTTCTTGTCACAATATTTTTGAAATTCTAAGAATGATACATTCAAAATCAAATATCATGACACAATAGGACTTGATTTAATTCATATAAAAATATAAAAAATAATAATAACATTAGACAAAAAGTGTATCACTTGGGATGAAATTTTGGAACTTATTTGTGTGTAAGGCTGTATTTGTTGTCAATAGTTGTAAATGAAGATCAAAATGAAGGAAATCAAGATGTACTCCAATGAAATTGATGAATGGAAGATAAAAATGAAGGAGATCATGAACTAATCCGATGAAGTGGAAGAATGGTAATTCAGACGATTTTTGTACTGATCATAAGTTCAAAGAACATGTGTCAAAGTTGATACATTGTATACAACAATGAAGAATGTGAGGTGTAATACATATGAATATGATTAATGAAGAATGGGGTTTTTGATGAAGACCATGCAATTACACATTATTTCATGAGAACCATGGGTTTTTGATGAAGACCATGAAATTACTCATGACTGCATGAGAACCATGCAAGATACTTCTTGATGAATTGAATCATATGGTTTTCATGAAGTAGATCATGACGGTTGATGAAGAGGACAGTATGAAAATGATTGGAATCCAAAGATCGTCGTGTGGGGATTGGAATTATGAGTTAGCCATGAACATCACATTGTCATAGAAGATGATGATGCTAAAGATATGCCTTCAAAGAATACATAACAAAATATTGGAGATTGTGATAAAAGAAGAAGAGTTGCTGAAGGACATAGATCACCAAGAAGAAGTGCTTTTGAGGTGATCGTGTCTATTGAAAAAGTGAACAAACGACATACAAATTTGTTGAAAAATGAGATTCCATGGTGGAATGTCAAGTTCAAGGACGATGGATAATGATCCATGTTTTATTCAAGAAACATCGACAATGGAATAGATGATCTGGAGGTGAAAAAAAGAGCAGATACAAGGTGGTGTCGTTTCGCAGTGATTGCCAAATTTTTGGGCCTGGAAATCGACAAATGAAGAAAAGTGGTTTTGGAAAAGTGACTTGCGCACCGTGTACTTGAACGAGAGGAAACATGTGCGCCATATTTTTTTCAAGATCAGAACATGGAAAAATGGAAAAGGAAAGAGGGTCGCGCAAGTGTTGGGTTTGTCGCGCAAGTGACTTGTGCGCCGTGAAGAGACTTGTGCACCGGTGCCTAGAAGGATTGAAAGCTTGTGCGCCTATTGTTTTTCAAGAACAGAAATTCAAAATATGGAAAAGGGAATAAGGTCGCGCAAGTATTTGTTGGGTCGCGAAAGTGAGTTGTGCGACAGAGGATAGGGGAGATGAGATGCGTGCCGAGACTTGCACGTGGAGGGGTGACTTGCGCACCGCTGCACAGGTTGACCAAATGCCTATAAATACTTGACCACCCCTCCTCATTTTTGACGGAGTTCAACAATTAGAAAAATCAGAGCTCATGTCGCGCAGGTGTGGAAGTCACGCAAGTAGTGTGTGGTCGCACAGGTACACTAGCGCGCCAGTGTTTACAGTTATGCACCTGTTGTTGGTTGCATGCCCAAGGCGGTTTTGGCAATAAACGAAGTGTGTCGCGCGGGATAGAAGTTGAGGAAGGTAGTGTCGCATAGGTGGGTTGGTAATACCTATGCGCCAATTTGGACTTGCGCGCCATATTAGGACTTGTGCGCCGAGCTTGGAGAAGAGCTCCAGGTGCTGTTGGAGTACGCCCATCTTTTTGGAGCTGCAAAAAAGCTGAAAGATTGCTCTATACCATCGGTGCAACCGATGATTCATTCGTTTGCAAAGATGGAAGAACAATGAACAATCTGGTTTTATGAAGAGAAGTGGTACCGCACACACATGACTGGTGTTTAACATCATCATTGTGCTTTTCAAAGAGAAGAAGAACAGTTCGTGCAACTAAACAAAGATCTTCACAGAAAGAGGGGAATATATCAATACGCTCAGGTGTTAGTATTGAGAATCAAACGAAGAAAAGAAGAAGAGATAGTTCATTCAGTTATTGCACTAAAGTAGAATGCTGAATACAAAAGAGCATCAACTCAGAAATCTAATGCAAGCAAAGTCTCATGCTGAACAGGAGACAAAGACTTCAATGCAAATCTATTGATGTGACCTTCACGTCTATAAAATGAGTAAGACTTCACCAATGGCAGTGTACTAGGGGGAGTCAACGGGAGTGACCGGAGGGATGCAGTGAGCTATCCCTGAGCCTTTTGTAAAGGCAGTGACCCTAGGATAGAGTGACTGTTCCGAAACCATTGTAATCCACAACTAGTGAAGATTAGTGGAATTTGGTATGACCAGAAACTTGTCGGTGTATGGTCCTTGGACGCAGCACTTAGTGGTGAACCAAGTAAAATTGTTGTGTTATCTCTGTGCATGTGAATGATTCATTCTTAATCATATCCACCATACGGGTTTAGGTTGTTCCTACCAATGTGGGAACAAGATCCACAACTTTAAGAAGAAAAAGTTGACACCCTTATTCACCCCTCCCCTCTCAGGGTGTTTTGGGGTCCTATTGAAATAACATTGAATAGTAAGGACACACAAAAATAACAAGAATACCACCACGTTTAATTGTCTTTTACCATCATAGAAGGGATACCAACTCCCATAAACAAGATCATAACAAATGAAAGAATCCTCTTATTCTCCAATCTACATTTCCCAAACCGTAATACAAATGAAAAGAAAATAATACCTATTTTGATTACACTTTGTAATGTACAAACCCACGTGATTGAAACTAGTACCCAAATATGGTTAGTAGTCTTACATTATGGGTGCATGCCCATATGAAAGAGGCTTCTCACAAGCTATGAGGGACTAATAACGATCATGGTGAGACTATACCTGCCTTTTAAATTTATCACAATAGTAGAAATATATGAGCTAACCAAATGAGATAACCGATAACCGAACCACACCATTATCACATGATAATAAAAATAAGAATAGAATCATTAATCCTATTAGAGTACCGATCATCCATATAACATAGGACACTTTCCCTTTATCCTATCCTCCCAACATAAATCCTATTAGATTACTAATCCGGAATCCCATGTATTAAGTGAGTAAAACTTAGTAGGCCATCATCAATGATTTCTAATACAATATATAGTCAATAAACAAGTATACTATTTTATAATGACTAAATTAAAATCAATAAATTGATATATATACATATATTCAATCATTATTTATTTAACCACATAAACCCTAATGTTCCTGAGGACAGTCAAACCCTGACACCTATTTCGGCCCTTGTCGAACTCCGAACCATATCATAATACCACAGTTTTCAATTATCAATTAAATTAAATTCATTTTATTTTCAATTAGAACCAATGTCCTATGCAAAATGTTTTGGCATATAGTTCCATATCATGAACCCAATGGTTATTTGATGCAACAACCCATCTCCCACTAATCATTTATGAAACAATAAAAATGTGATATTTCGAAGTAGAATTATTTATCCCACACTCATTTATAAAATAATCACACAAGAGATATTTTGAAGTAGAATTACATTCCCCACACTCATTTATCACAATGGGATTTTGAATAATTAGTCCATGTCCCACAAAAATATATCAATTTATCTATATGGAATTTTAAAGTTGCAGTCCATATCTCACACATGTTTATCAATCAATCACAAAAATCACATATATTAAATCAATCATAATTAAAAAACATTAATTATTTAACCAATATCTCAGATCATGTTACAAAAAAAATTTATCACAGGAAATCATGATTCCAAATGTTAATCACATAAAATAATATGTGCAATTAACCACTATCTATTTTTCGTTATTCAATTCATATAAAACATTAAAATATTAATGGTAATTTTACCATATCATAATCACCACTATTTTTTAATTAATATCACAATAAATAACCAATTTCACAAACCTAATTTTCCATAAATTTCAAAATCACATAATTATATTAATTAATTGACCTATTAATCAACCCAATTACCCAAATTTCAGTTTTCACAAATTAACATAAATAATTATCACATGGAAATTAAATTAAATCAATTAAATCATCAATGTAATTTCCAAATCATGGAAATTGAGAATTTCATAATTACATACACACAATTAAAATGAATTCTCTTGTATTTTTAATTTAGTCTACTTAACTCATGATCAGTGATGGTTGCTCGCAAATAGATGTCTTCAATTGAAGAGTAATAAACATGATCATGATGAAGAAAAAGATCTTGATCATAAACCTTGATAAAAATAAAAATAATTTGATCCATTTAAAAATAGATCTAGATCCAATTCAAACATAATAAACCATCCATTAAAAGTATAAGATAAAGACATAAGAGAGAGAGGGAAAAAATTAGGATGAGAATATCTTACCAGAAGAGGTGAAACTATTCAATTCAGGTTTTGAATCATCATGAACCGAGGATGGAATTCCACAAAATCTTTTTAGGAACCTCTGAAATGATAGAGATCTATTTAGGGCCATTCTTTGATGTTTCGGGATATATGGTTTGGGTTAATTAATTTTTTTAATAATTATTTCGGGATTAAAATTCTTGGCACATAGTTTCCTGCCCCGGGTGCATAGATTCCCCTAAGTACATGCCTCATCCACATGGAAAACACAATTACTTATAATAGGGAACCCAATTTTTTAAATCATGATCCAAAACTATAATTCCCCAATAAGAAGGGTTGTGCATTTTTCTTCAGAATGTCACATAGTTTGGGAAATCCTTGTGCCAACTATAAACTACCCAAAATCCTTCTAACATAATCAAATTTCACTATAAATCCCCCCATGGTCAAACCTAAATAAGAAATACTAAAAAAACAGTAACTATTAATGATCTTTTGTCATCTCCCATTGGGAAAAATGATTTACAACATTAATATTTTATTCATGATGTAAATAATTGGGGATACATGTGAATAGAAAGAGGAATGACCAAGGCTAAAAAATTTGAATGGTGAGGATCACGATGTGAATCCCCTATTCAAATCATCATTTTTTCATATCCTAAAACAAAATCAAGGACTCTTCCCAAGGGTAATTAATCTTGTGAATAATCATTTGATTATGTAAACCATCTCCTATTGTTTCACCTAGACCCTAGTCCTCTCGAAAAAACTTGATTCATCTTCAATTCCCTCTAAACCCAGGAAATTGATAATTAAAAATTAAAATAGTTCATTCCTTATCTAAGATTTTATATTTCTCACACCATAGGAATTTAATTCTCTAGAATGTCATAATGAAGAAAGGTTCTCCAAAAACTATTGAGACCACTACCCCCACGTCTATGATTCATGATCCAATGGTTTGTGAGAATATAATCCCAACCAAAAAAATAATTTGACTAACAAAAAAGAATAATCAGGAAAAAATTTAATCTAAGAATAAATGATCTCTATTTCATTCTAAAGAAAGAGAATATCTAACTCAAAATCAATCTCTTACAAGCATATAGAACTAGAAGGATCATGATGGTATTTTCTAAACCAAGATATGAGGATAGAATCTTGAATACTTTTCAATGGGGATGAAAATTAAAACCAATATGAATCTTAACCTAGACGTTCATCAGTCCTATATTTTACAACATATTTCAGTTATAGTTTTTCTTATTTTACAATCCAATGTTGACCCAACTAAACATGTAATTTGAAAAAAATACACTCATCGATAATAAAATCAAATGTATAAAATCATTGATTTTCATAATATTTATACTGAATATGAGATATAAACAAGCATCAATATTTTTTTAATCCTCTATATTTTCACCTAAATAAGACTAAATTACAAAGAAGAGGCCTTCCCTTCATATTCCAAAAAAGAGGTGATCTATATTGGTGAACATGAAATGTCTTATAGGGATCCATTCTGAACGATTATTATTATTTATTTATATATGAGAACTCAACTAGCCCCATACAGCAGTTCCACGATCCGCCAAAATCCAAGAATAATGCATATAGAATATCCTCAAGGATCAATATATATTTTTCCATCCTACAAACAATTTATTAATGGTCATATATAATCAATCTAACATTAGACCCTATATTCTCTTGAAGATTCTTCGAGAATCTTAATGTAAACTAATGATCCCTATTTGCTAAAATGGTTGATAGCACCCCATGAAACATCAAAATCTCTTGTATATCTAGTATAAAATGATCTTGGACCTTGTTATTGTTCATAATTAGAATAAATTGGATGAATAATGAACTAATCAATCACTACCCAAATAAAATTTCTTCATTGAGGAGCCCATCGTAATCCATAGACACCTCATACCATTTCCAAACCAGCACTAGAATAGTATTGAGTTAATAAAAAATAATTGGGTTCAATGCCTTTATCATTTGGCAGGTGTAGCAATGTGACACATAATCACCAATTTCACACATTATAACCTGCCACGAAAAATATCATCTCAGGTCACGTTACATATGTATGGTTCTAAGGAGATCGACCTATGAAGAACCATGATAATAATTCAACATTCAATTACTCGTGACATAGGGGAAGATATAAATCCATGAATTAAGGAATACATTCAAAATGAATAGAAAACAACAAAATACTCACACTATAATATATGGTTTTCTTGATTCCACTAAACTCATAAACTTATTATCAATGCTATAAAATAAACACAAGGATAGATAATGGAAACTAAAAACTAGGTAGAACAATACATGAATATTCCTCCTCCACTTCAATATACAGTCAAGTGAAATAATCATTAGGTTTAACTAAACCTTCAATTATGATATATCTTACGGTGGAAGATTTTGTTAAGATTAACATAAATAACATTTCACTCCCTTGATATGTAGGTGATGTTGACGTAAAACTTTTGGAAGCAATATAACCATCATCTTTACTTAATATCCACTATTTCTTAGAAAATATATATCTTAAACTCAAATAGTCATAAAATACCATGAACCATACCGCCAAAAATTGTATCACTAAAACATGAGGACATTCATAATAGTGCGAAACTCCAAATCATGAGTGGGTTTTTTTTCTTATATATATTAAGAGAACAAGATAAAAAGGAAACAATATGATCATATAAACAAAACAAATGATCCATAATAGCACTATATGAATCAATATATATAAAATACTCTATATCGGGATTAAGAAAGATAAAAAAAGAGTTGATCACAGAAGTAATTTTAATTATTTATATGAATTTTTACATTTAACTCCCAAATTAAATTTCATTGTTTTCATTGTAAGGGGAGTCAATGGTTCTTCCATGATTGATAAATCTTTTATGAACTACTGATATTATCTAGGATGTTTTTGGAAGCTTCATTTCATGATGTAATTATGTGGTTGTTCTCATGACATTACATCCGTCACCATTCTAGGAAAACTATTTCAACACATTATGAAATCATGTTCCCTAAGAAAAAAACATATTAGATCTAGAAAATTCCTTTTTATTTATTCACAAAATGTTTGCGACTACTATGGATATCCAATAATAGGTTCATTTGGTGCTCAAAATTACTCTTTTATCTTTAGTAAGCTAGGATATCATCCACAATCACTATAACTAATGTTTTAAGATACTAATGGAAAATATGGTTAATTAAATTCAAAATAACTAAAAGAGTCTATTTAGTCCAAGAATAATTTAATGATATTGGTATTGGACATAATTTATCCTAAAATAGGTTTTAAGATATCATAATCTATAACCATTTGATAATGATAATGCTATTAAAGATTGAATTTGGAAAACCACTTCTCTCATTTCACTGGTCAAATAAGTCATCAATGTGGGGAAGGAGCTCTTATTCATAATAACCACTTGATTCAACTTTTGATAGTCTACAAGGAAATCAATTTTACTATCTATCATTTTGGAAAATATTTTGGAGTTTACCATAGTAAATGAAAAGGGAGAACAAAACATTTAACCATCATATAATCTAACATGATCTTAAGATATTTCATATCCATAGGACTAATATGAAAAGAGAGTATCGATATCAGATAATTCCCTTATAAGAGATAAATCACAAAATATAACAACCACTTTAGAGGAAGACCAAAGACATCATCTAGTAAAACAATGAAAAATTCACAACAAACAAAAGGTAGATAATCATGAGATAGAACAACATTAGTATCATTACGAATGAAAAATAATAAAATCATGAACCCATGATGGGATGGTCATCCATACCAAGCCTCATATCACACTATCCCTAAAACACCTACAATAACCATTTTGAGGAAGATAATGAATTATTACAATTAGATCAATCAATAAAAATAGAATGAGTTATAAGAAAATCCATCCCAATGATGATTTCAAAAATATCCAAATCACGAGCCATGATATTATAGAAAATATCTGCATCATAAAATGACTGAGACCACATAGGAAAATGAATCCTGGACTCCTTTATAATTAAAATATCATTCTATTGATCCATTTCAAATGAATTGAGCTCAGTTGAATGTTTTATCACATAAAAAAATGAGAGGAAATAAATTAGTGTGATGTAATAGTGTAAAAAATTATAGTTTCTACAGAAGATTCGAGAAATATTTTACTTACCACTATATCTAGGTTCACATAAACCTACATAAAAAACTCCTCCATTATGTAAAGGTGTCTCACTCCTAATGCCAATGGTTTTATCCATGTGTACATTAATTTTATGAGTATGTCATAGTGGACTTTGGAGCAGAAATGCCTTGACCACAATGGTGAATAGGAAAAGCACATCAAAACCATTAATGATATCATTGAAAGCAAATACAATTTAATATGGTTCTGAAAAAATATCATGAGGTGTTCTCTATGTTTCCACACATATAGATAGTTAGGGCACAAAACTGGTTGCTGGTGGTGGTGCAGATGAGGACCACTATTGAGAAGAACCTCCAACCCCTTTATGATTATCATGGAACAAACACTCCCTTCCTTGTACACCACTAAAACATTCTCTAGGTGGAAGAGAAAAGATAATGTGGCCAATATATATCTTTATATCCATTTCATTCTTCATCACTGTATTAACTGTCTCACAATTAGTGGTAATATTTTACATTTATACCAATGATAAGATGTTTGGTCACAAACACTATAAGAATTTATTAACACTCAGTTTATCATTCTTTACTACAACCAAATCAAAACGAACTAGCATATAGAAATTGATGGAGTACTCTGACATTGTGTTCTCTCCCTGCTGTAAAGAGAGTAAGACCAAATTATTCACTATCATCACAGACTCTATATATAACTTCTTAAAGAAGAGGATCTTGGAACCCTTCCAATACAACCACTACAATAAAAAATACCCAAAAAAATAGCCTCTATGATATTTTAATCTAATGATGGATTCCCCCAAAGTATCATATCTCTCTAAAAACTCATGAATACCCCATGGAAATTATCGGAGTGTCGTATTACTACATTCCAAAATAAAATAAAATGATAATATAATGAAATAAATATCTATTTGAAATAGAAAATCATAAAGTGAAATTGAGATTTAGATTAAACTAGACATAGGATACACATGTACTAATATAAAACTATAACTTGATGGTTTTCATTGAATGTTCAAGCTTACCAATCACCACAACCAAACTCTAATGTCCAAAAAATCATATCTCATATTTACTAGACATTCCAAGACCATGATGTTTGAGGAAAAAACTAACTATGATAGCAATTTTTACTGACCAAAATTTAATACCCTCCAAACTAGTACCTAAACCAATTGTCTATAGAACCCATGGGCATTTTTGATCCCCAAAGGCTAGTGACAAGAACCTATAAATCAAAAAATGACTATATAAAATGATATATACCAACCTGAAATGAGATACATGGAATATAAACATAGAAAAAAATATAGCTATAAAATGTGAAAGAATAATTATAAAACTGCAAGGAACATTTAAGACATCCAAAAAATAGATTTAAAATATGAAATATCTATTCTATGTGATATCAAGAGACATCCCACCTTCTTTCCCCAAACTACCCATAACCTATTGACATACAACTTTACACATCATATTGTTTTATTTCCCTTTCCTAAATCAAGAAAATAAATAAAATTTTTACAGATTATATTCCATGTAATTTTGTCTTTCTTATTGTGGGATGTGTCATTAAAAAAATATTTATTCATTTATGTCACATTTAACTGATTTTAGGTTAGGTGATGTCATTATCTCTTGTTTGTTTCATTAATAGGTGCTATTTTATCACATATGGGGATAGAGAAGGCCCTGTGTGTCTATAGTGAATTTGTTTTCATACATATTTAGAGGGTATCAGTGATCTGTTCATTACATTTGTATTTAGGTGGAATGAAACATGTTCAAGGAATGAGTATTTAGTAGTAAAGGTACATGAATACTTTCATTTCAATGAAATTTGACTAGTTCTTTACTTACATGTTTGGAATTAATGGATGTATGAAAGAGGTATTTTAGTAGGATTGTAGGTAATAATAGGATTTATATCAAATAGTTTAATTTTAAGATTTTTTGAAAAACCTTTATCTTGGAGGTGGTGGATTTAAATTCACCATAGTGTTCTCCCAGAATAATATAGATTTACGATATTTTACTCTTGGGAACATAAAATTAGATATTTTTGGGGGAGTTGTTGTATATGTCTAAATACTTAATGGATTGATGGTTCCATCCTAAAAAAGGATCATAAGGTATGAGGAATAGTGTATGTTCAATCAGATGATGAAATAGATGATTAGGTAAAAAATTAGGTGGAATTATTTGGATAGAGATAGATTCATTTGGGGATGTTATTATTATGTAAGAGTGTGTACAAGCCTTTCTAAATATTGTAGACAAAATTTGTATAGAGAGACAAATTACTAAGAATTTTACAATAATAATATGGATTCTATTCTAAGGATTCCATTACCAGTAATGATTGAGAGGGTGAATTTGAATCTAAATTTATTTTGACTATACCATATTATTCATTACAAATATTACCTTCATCAATGAAGTGGTATAAAAATAATGAGATTGTTTTATTAAAACATATGTCTGCGGGTTTTAGATCCTTTATTGAGATAAACAATAATGGAGGTAAGTAGATTGAATGACGGTTTAGTGGATGAGAGTACATAGGGAAAAACGGAGTTCTATTAGTTATATTGTTGTGATTAACTATAATTTGGGAAAAACTGAACCTATTATACCCAAAAATGGGTTTACAGAATAAATGGTCATTTCCATTTTGAAAAATAAAAAAAAATATACTATAAAGTCTAGTAGTTGAATGGTTGTTTTTCTCCAATCTGTATGGTATTATAAGCAGTTGACCATGAGATTTATAAAACTAGAAGATATATAACCCAATTCTAGAGCACATGTTTCCTTATAAAAGGTGGGGATTGAGACATTGATGGTTTATTTATATATTTCAATGATTATTTAAATATAATCCTAGAATAAAAGTTTCTTTAAAAAGAGAGGGATCCTGAATTGAATGGGGACAAGGTTGAAATTTTTTTGGAGCAAGGGGATAGAAATGTCTTGGATCTAAGGGAGGGTTTTGTTAGTGAGAGAATTTTATCTGATGATATCGTACTTTCCAGAAGATTAAATAATGATTGTAGGTTGGATCTAATTGTTTCATTAGAGCTCTATGTATAGAAAAACTCATTAAAGATACATAAGATCAATGGATGATTCTTCCTAAGAATAGATTCTAGTATGAGTGAGGCAATGAAAATGGTAAATGACATAGATTGTTGATGGGGGATTTTTTACAATTGTATTGGAGATTAATCCGATCTTATTTGGAAGAAATTACAATGTAGAACTTAAAAAATTTTATGTAATGAAATAGTAAATCATTTCTCGTATATTTGAAATTATATTTTCTTCATTGAGGCCTTAGAAGATGTGGAGAATCATAGAGGAGTGCCGAAAAGTCCTACAATTTGTGAATTGGAAATGAATTGTGGGATGTAAGTTATAGACATTTTGAATAGTATTTAGTTCGTATATTTTTAATCTTAACTTATGAAAATAACTCTTGAATAGGATAATGTTGTGCTTGGGTGAGAACTGATTTCTAGTTTTGTATTGTAAGATCTTGTAGTTAAGACTCTAGAATTTAAATTTTGGAAAAATGGGATGGAGATATAAAACCTTCACTATAGAAGTCCACGTTCATGTCACTAAATGTTATCATAGTTGATTCAATTGAATAAATGTTATTCAATGGGTGTGACTGACTGAAAGATTCTTAATGAATGATGGTAAGTAGGTGTGGGTTTGTGGAATCAAGAAACACAATGGAGTCTGAGTGTAACAATGTGTGAGATTCATCATCTAGATGCATAAATTCAGAATACGATCTTATTCTTATGGAATAATTTATGCAAACAAAATGTGTATATTTTGGATGTAGGATGAAGTTCAATAGGAGGAGATGGAGCTGAAGATGTTATGGAAGAGTAATGTGTATTATTCATTGGATGTTGTTGGACAATACGCCATATGCTACTTGAAATCAGATGTTTCTAATGACCAAATAGGATCACCGATAAATATAGGGAAATGGTAGAATCATATTTTATAAATGGAACTCACTATATTAAAAATTTTTAGTCTACAAAAGATAGTATTCGAAATACCAAACAAGCATTAGAGGATGTTTCATTAATTCAGAACACATTTCTTGAAGGACTTTGGGTCAAAATATGGTGATGACAGTCTTGGTGATAAAACACATATTGAAAGGAAAAAAATAAGGTGGATTAGTAGAATGGAACACACTCCCTCACTCATTAGAATTCATGGTGAGACCACTAGCGGTAGCTACATGTCATGAGAAGTTGTTGGATTTTCACTTTTATAAATAAGGGAAGCGTCTAATATTATCCAGGGAAATTAGAATATTTTTTATTATTATTAGATGATTAATCTATTCTATCAAATATCTTGGATAAATGTCTGAAATATGTTATCACCTTTGATTCATTGAGGTCATATAATGTCTTTATATAGAATTATTTTTTCCTATTCATTTTATATGAGGAATCAATGGAATAAAAACCAAAAGGGTGCCATAACCTGAGGAAGGGTGACTTAGTGTAGTGGTTAGAGTGTGCAATGTTCCTAGATTCAGACTACAAGGTTTTGGGGATCTTCGTATAACTATAATTATCAAGGATATGATTCCCAAGTAATAGTTTTTAATGGTGTCTTTATAGTGGTCGGTGGTGAAAACCCCTAGTAGTCCTTGCTATGGTATGTTTATAAAACCTATGTAATTTTTTCCTTACCACATTTCTTAATGGTGTAATAAATTTAATCAATAAACAATCATGATATTAAAAATAATATTAAATTATTTTTATGGTTATTGAAGGATAATAAATCATAATAGTGACAATTCTAAAAATTATAAATTATAGTGTTTCAATCCACCAAAAAAATATTATTGAGAAATATTTCATTATTTGAAATCATTTTTATGTATTTATAATACTACAATGATTTTATATAACTATAATGATAAAAACCCATTACTTTCTTTTTCTTTGGTTATGGTAACTTTGTAAAACACCATAGATCATAACCATTATATAGTTGATGTTTTGGATTTATAAAAAATAACATGAAACCAAAAAGTAAACTAAATTAATTTATTAAATGAATATTATATGATAATTAGAAAATATATAATTAAAAAACATTAATTATATTCGAGAATATGAAATTAATATTTTTAATTTAATCTTTTAGTTGGATAAAGGAATGTATAGACTATGTTGGGACCCATGTTACATAGACTGACTCAGTTTTCTTTTATATTTTAGTTTATATATTTTTTCACTCTTTGTAATGGATATTCTTTCTATGTTTTATATATATTTTCAATTTAAAAAATCTATTTATTCTTCTGTTTATTTCTTTGGTATATTCATATATTTTTACTGTTTTTTCGAACCATTTCATTTAGAAAACCCCTATAAAATATGATTATAAATTTATTCTTCCTTTCTATATATTTTTTCATTAATGAAAATTTTCTATAATGTTTTATAAACATTATTATTTACACATCAGATATTCTTGTTTTTTTGTATTGAGAAATAATAATTCAGTATTAACTTTACAAGTGGTTTACTCGATTAAAAACAATTGGAAATAAGGTTCATCTCAAAATTCCCCCTTGTTTATTTCTTATGATTATTTATGTAGTTTTAATCCTTATATTCATAACCCATGATTCACTATTCAATTCATAATGTATAATTTTACCTTAATCCATTTTTATCAGAGGATACATTATGACACCTCACTGATTTTCTCTTTTTGACATATTGTAAGAAAATTTTCTTCCCATGAGATTTTAAAATAATGAAATTTGCACGATTTAGTTACTATGTAGAACCCAAATGAATGAATATTGATGAAATTATGGGTGGTAATCAAAATATATGTACTTCCTATCAAATATTTATTATTACATCTCATGAGATTTTATATATAGTTCATAGGCAGTGAGACTTTCACATCACGTTAGGATGTCTTTGTAGCGAGAACTTAATTATTTATACAATTTGATATTTTATGTTTTTACCACATTCCTATATTTTTAATTATTATGAAATTCCTGTGATAACTGTTATTCTATATTCCATATGATTATTGAAATATTTGGTCATTGCTAAAGCTAGTTGGGACTAATCCCAATGATTCATTCTCAAATGATCTAATGGATAATCCCCATGAATGTGATGAAAATTTGAAACTTCTAATTAATATTAATGAAAAATTTTGAAAATAAATTTGAAATAAATATAACTTGTTTCCCCATTAAATTTATAATTTTTTAATAACATAAATTACCTCAGTTATGAAATTCTTTCTTTAAATAAGATGTTGATCGCTGAATCCTCATTTGAGATGTACCATCATTACCTTTATAGAATCTAAATTTTAAACCTCATAATATTATTCTACACATTTTACTAGAACTCTAAATGACATTGATGGAACTCTGGGGTTTACAATAGATGATTTGTTTTCCTTTCTTTGTTAATCTTAATTGTGACCCAATACATTTAGGCATGTAGGATTGTCACTCTATATCAATTTTTCTCAATTGGAACGGAGGATCTGTAAAAAATATATTTGATTTGTTTGGAACCCTAATGATTATCTTCATTGAGATAATTTTCATGGTGGGTAATGTGTTTTTGATACCACTAATTAATTTATTTAGCCATAAAAATGATATAATTTGGTATATATATATCTTGGTTAGAGAAATGGTAGTAGAAAAAAGTCTCGTAAACAATTTCTTAATCCATATAAAAAACCATGTCTAATAGTTATAATATTAAAATCTAAATTATTTCGTCAACACACCCATGTATCATGGATAATATAAATATAAATAAATAAATATTTCTTTATATAAATGATATGTTGTATATCATTCCCATTGGGATATTAAATTGTGATGACCACCTTTTTCAGCCTTTACTAAACATCGAGCATTACATTAGTATCAATCATTTTTTAATTAAATAAATATTATATTCATGATCATGTAAAAAAGTATTTATGGAAATATATACTTGTATATATATATATATATTGTGATTGAATAATTGTGGACAATAAATTAGGAATTAATATTATTCTTTGGACATTATAATATTATTTATCCCAACCATTAAATTATAATAGAATTTAAAGAAGTTGAATGGATACCCAATACGTTTGACACATTAGGACTCTTAATTAGTGGAACTATATGGTCTAGGATAATATCCAGTAAAAACATCTAGCAACACATAATGGAACCCATATAAAAATATTTTAATGTCCTTATCAAAACTATCACATATAAATTCACACTGTGCAACATAATCCTTTCATCTTGATATAGCATTAGGATGGTTTCATAGGAATGTCACTAATATATATGGTTAATATTTATTACATTGAAATCCTAAAACAAACCCATCAATCACCATGGACAACGAGTTTTGTTCAAAAGTTATATTTATGTCAAAGTGATGAGATATCATATTTTGGTCTAGGAAGGGAAAAATTATTTATTTAGTCATTAATTGATTCCATATCAATGATGACACACCAAAAATATCTAACCTCATCATTAATATATGGAATAACTATGTTTCATTGATATGTTAGAGTACTCAACTAATGATATGAATTAAAAAAAGTAACATATCTTATAACCATTATAATCTTTAATTGATATTAATATTATATGACACAAGACATAGGGTACATACACTTATGGGTATATACTTATAATATATAATCATAGAGATTACCATGTATGTAATTCATGATATGAATCCTTATATTCTTATGAGAATCAAGCGCTTGAAAGTTTTCATCATCAATTTCCCATCAGATGATGTCATTTAACCATTTGAAATTTTTTTATATTGTTTTCATGGAACATAAAGGTTCTAATCATAGTGGGGAACTAATGTGACCTTTTTATATAACAAATACAATAAGGAAATTTTAATGTTAATGTTAAATTGAAGAAAAATCACTATTTCATTTGAACATTTTTAGTATTAAATTCCATGAATTAATTGGTAATCGAAAGCATTAAATAGTTTTTTCTTGGGAACCAACATAAAAAGTCTCTCACATTGACTAAATCAATATCCTAACTATATAATGGGTTTTCCTAACATAATAATTATTCTTTTTTTTCAGCATGAAAAAAATAATCGATTCCACCATGTTCTCATGTTATTTTAACTTACCACAACAACATTGCTTTGGGAAACACCCTCAAATGTTGATGAACATGGGTATTTATCTCATATCATTTTGTTATAGACTTAATTTTTTTAATAATTCCATAGTAATGATTATCATAGAAGTGGTAACACTATACTATTTTTTGATAACAAGAAATGGAATAAATAATTTTTGAACCAATTCCTAGATATATTAGATGCGAAAACATACTCAGTTATTGTAGAATCAGAAACCACTATATATAATAATTTTTATTTCATATTACCATTTCCTCACTAAAATCCTTATTCAAAACGACATAAAAAGCAATTATTGGTATATCCCCATAAACATTAGTAAAACCATTTCAAAATCGACTAGAAATTCGTTGAGTTATGGTATATCAATTACTATTAGATAAAAAAATTATAATTATATGAAGTTCATGTGCTTATGTTTTATTTTTTCTCTCCATGTAATATGCATAAGTAACATTAAACATTAGAAAATTGTAACGACCCAACTTTTTATTAATAAAAATTCCTCTTGATGTAATTAAATGTATTATTATATAAAATGGTTACATAAAACATACGAACTTCATTGGTCTTATGTTTTTGGATTTTAAAATTCTCTAAAGATTTGTTACCTTTTCTTATATACCCATTAAAGAGTGATCACATGATTGTTATAAATATTGGGCTTTAACAAATCCTATTTACTTAGGTAAAGTATGTGATGGCCTCATCTAGTATAATTTCTTATCTTGAAGCACATTTTTCCAAGCTCATAAAGGAGGTGGCATCACTGATCATAGCTCTTGACCAAGACCAAACCAATCTTTTAGACGTTAAGATTGAATTGTACCGCCTATAGGAGAAGTATAAGTTGATAGAGATTACCTCCTGAGCGATGTTATCCAAGCCACCCCAAGAGTCTGTTACCATCTCACACCTTACCCTTAGGTCATATGTGGGTGTTATAATGGGTTTTTTTATCATAACACTAGAACTATGATTATGTGAATTATTTTTTATGTAATAAAGGCTATACATTCATTTTATTATTGTTACGTTGTACTTAGTTTTAAAAGAAAAAATATTATTTATAGTTAGAATTATATTAAGAAATCTATTTTTATGAAATAATTTATTTTTAATTTTTATTATATTATAATAAAGTATTATTATTATATTAATTTTATAATATATAAATGATCGTATAATTAGTATATATAGAATTGTTATTTTTTTTATGGAATGAAAGATATTTTTTCAAAAACCCATGAATTTTTTATAAATGTTAGTTTTTTTAAAAAAGTATAAATTCCAATATTTATAAAAATATCTAGATAAAATGAATATTATTTTTGAAATTCGAAGGTCGAAATTATCCAATGGTGGGTTTTTTCATATTTTTCTGAGTTAGACAATTTTTTGGGAAAAAATTAAATACTATTTAAATATATAATGTGTTTTATGACATCATAATGACCCAATTGTATTGTAATAAAATACTATAAATAGGATTTTCGTCCAATATATGTTTTACCTTCAAAAAATGTGATTTTATTTTTGTTTGATTTATTTTACCATGCCTTAGTGGACCCTCCAAAACTTATAAAAAATTTAACATTTTAAAAGGATTTCCTTGACCGTGTGAATCAACTCTATATAAGAATGCCTAATATCATCATAAGTTGTACAATTTTCCTTATGAAATATTTTTTTTCCACTCCACTTTAGACAAAACCATGGGCAAAAAACATTGCATGGTTTGTGGATTTGATTAGTTTAATGTGTTGTGTCCAAAACCTAAATAATAATGAATTCCCTCTTATTTCCTTTATAACCTGACTTCAATATCCCATTAATCATCAGTGAAAGTATTTGGATGTAGACCAACACTAATAATAGTATCAATATAACCCTCCCATGGTTCCCTAATATCCCTATAAGCATCTCTCAAGCCTCTCCCAAGACTTTGAGATCTCACTTCCATGTGTGGGATTTCTTCCTATTTAATTTTTGTCCAAATTTAATTATGTTTGTATACCCTTTTGATCAACTAAAACTATTGGGGTATGAGTTATGACCTCCACATACATACATACTTATTTTTGAATGATATTATACCTCATTCTACCTGATTAATTCATCTCTTGAACACTCGTTACCCTGCTGAAATTCCATAAGGAATTTCTCTCTCCCCATTTACATTCAAGAAATTATATTATATTATGCATATAAATTAAATTAAAAATGTTTTTACATGTATCTATATGACCCAACTTATTGAAAATTTCATTTAAAAATTATGAGATACCCATTTATTTTTCATCAACCATTTTAAAAAATTCTTATGTCACACCGCTATGCTGATGAAATTGCACTCAGATTCTCCAAGATGAAGTCAATGTGTAGTGAATACAATGACCCTTTCTCTGCCAAGAGTATTAAACATTGTACACATTTAATTTTTTATTATAGAGTTTCATGTATTAATTCCACATTCCTATATCATACGATAAATGAGAATGTTTAATGAATATATGGTGTATGATCTATGTGGCACACTTATGCATGAAATGAAATGATTAAGAAGGGTTCACCTTGATAGATCTCCAATGCATTGGGTAAAGATTATTATCTTGATACATTAAGTGAAATGAGGTTTTACACATTATAATTCATGTGAAATGAGGGTTTAATCATTCTCCATGTGAAATGATCCTTGGCTCATGCTAATATCACATTGAATGTTGTTTCCTCATTTCCAATTTATGATAACCAGTCTATATCATGATTTTTGTTCATGTTTATCTTACAGTACATTGATATGTCTATTTCATAACATCTACTATATTAATCATGTTATGACTTTTTTACTCCATTGTAGGGATTTATAGCTCACCCTTTTGTTATGCTTGTCTTCATGTTATCCCATTCAATGATAAGTAAAATTGAATGTTGTGGTCATGTAAAAGAAGTTTTCAAAAATGATTTTATGATTTCTGTTATATATTCTAATTTAATGTTCCTAACAGTCCAAAGACACTATACCCCTCGATCCTCAGAGTTTTCATAAGAGAAATTTTATGTAATAAATCACGTTTAAATGTGCAATAAAGAGCTTGTTTGTTATATTTGGTATCAGAGGATGGATTTAGTTATTTTTGGGATTCAGATTAGAAAACCCTAGTAGAAGCCTTAGGGATAAAAGTATTTATAATAAAAACATCCCTAAATTTCGGTGTATATTAAGTAAGTGGTTTATCAATAATATACAACCCTGTCTGCATACAACCAATTATAGGTGACTCTGGCACCGATGTATCTAGGGGCAAAACCAAAAAACACTACATTGAGATAGAATCAAACGAGAACTGGTGCACAAAAAATGGGCCTTGCTACAATGATGGTTATGACACTCCCGGAGGATATAATTTGGTAAATTCATAAGCTTAGTATGTACCATTATTACGAGAATTAAAAAATGCCCTGAAGAATATATATTTGGAAGTAGATAATGGATAACATAGATAAGTTAAGGAAATAAATGTAATTTTTAAGTTATCCATTTTTTAGTGGATGACCCCTTAGGTGTTACCACTAACTTTACTTTAATTATATATATTGTTAGGTAATAGGATAACTCGGGCTAACAACCGATGCATAGAACAATTTGATGACTTTTCTAATGAGATGCCGAATCTGAAGGAGCAGGAATCATAAGCGTTGTCATGATACTCTCATAGTTATCTCATTTTCTGAATTGAAACATTATTCAAGAATAAATTTCAACCCCCTAAAAAATAAAAATATGCAATCTAGAAATTCATGATACAAAGGAATCCTAATTTTAATGGATCATCTGATCCCTCAATTGATGAAAAGTTTATCTACTCCATTTAGAATATCTTCCCCATCCTTCAATGGTCTGAATAAGATAAGGTACACCTGGATTCTTATCATATGGAGGCTGAAGCTGATCAAATGGTGGACATTAATTAAAAATGAGAATCCTTAGGAGGAGATCAAGCCACTGGAATGGAATGATTTTAGGAAAATGTATTCAATAAGTATTTTCCTCACACCCTCCGACTAAAGAGGAAAGGGACTTCTATTCCCTCAAGAAAAAAGATGATTAATACATTTGATCCTACTAGGTAAAAATGGCAAGTATTTAATTATATTCCTCTGAATTTTTCATTACCCCTGAATACAAGTTTCATCGCTTCTTTCATGAGCTAAAACATAGACTACAAAAATCCCTAGCGATCCATGGCATCGACAGATATGATAAAATTGGCTGATGTGTCCTCAAAGTTAAAATGGGGATTGATGAATCTCTGGGGTATCATGGGAATACAAAGCATAGGTGAAATTTTATTCTAGAAATCTTATGGATAAATCCAATAGTTCCATAAAATTCCTCCACCCCACTTTCCCTAGGTTTAGGAAAAAGAACCCTAGAAATTTCTTGAAAGGGATGATGAAATGATTTAGGTGTGGAATAGAAAGGAACCAAGCTATTAACTGCTGAAAAGAAAAACTGGTTGCTATGATAGAGAAGAGGAATACTCTGTTTGACCCTCAATGAATTGTTCATTGCTTCAACTACAAAGAACCAGGGAAATTTGTAAACCGGTGACCAATTCCAAGGGTTTTCAAAGGCATCCAACAACCCCCAAGGCAGTAAGGGTTATCTTTTTTCTATCACTACTTCCAAAGCAGACCCCAACAATAATGGGTTGATAGGTATGCTAGATATTAATTCTATAATAAAGAACGTACTTTTGGATTCAAGTAAAACACAATCTATTATATCTCTAATGTTTCATAGAAAAATACCAACACCAAAACAAATCATTGAAATAATGATGTCTGTGAGAAGGGAAAATGTGTCAGTCATTGCATCTCATGAATATAACTCCTCCATTATCATAATTAGTTGTTTAAACTTCCTAGTGAACCACATCATACTCCCTATAGTTGAATTTTATGCAATAAATTACATGGATTGGATTTTCTTATATAGAGCCAACAGAAATTTTCATGAGAGGGAAATCACTCTCTATGTGGAGTTTTGACCCCTGATTCTGTACAAGTGCAAGGATAAGGACGAATCTTCTATAGCGCTATCATCTCAAGAGTGGATATTATTTCCCTACGAGCATGCATTTCTTTCTCAGATGATTTAATCTAAGGAAGAAAAAATCCTTAAAGACATTCCTATTGGGTCAAAATTTGATGATGTGTTCCAAAGTAATTTCCTAGTATCCCACCCCCTAGAAGAGATGTTGAATTGTCAATTGATCTTATAATTGGGGTGTTGCCAATATAAAAGTCTTCGTATAGAATGTATATTGTGGAGCTTGAGGAGATGAAGAAAAAATTACATGAAAATATGGATAAATTGTTTATACGCCCAGGTGTTTCACAATGTGTGCACTAGTCCACTTCGTTAAGAAGAAGGATGGGTCAACATTCCTTTTCATTGATTATTATGAAGTCAACAAAATCATGGAAATGAACAAAAATCATATGTCCTGAAATGATGAATTTTTTATCTACTTCATGGAACAGAACACTTTTCCAAGGTGGATTTGCGGTTAGAATATTAACATGTAAGGGTAAAGAAGGAGGATATCCACAAGAATTATTTTCATACATGGTTTGGGAACTATGAATTCATTATAATGCATTTAGGACTCACTAATGCTCCAGAAATCTTCATGGACATGATTAATAGTGTAATTAGAGATTACCTTGACAAATTTGTGGTATTTTTTATACAATATATTCAAATATACTCTAAAAACAAGGATGATAATCTAAGTACTATACTAGAGAACATGAAAAATGATATGCTTTATGAAAAGTAAAAAATGTGTGAGTTCTGGTTGAAGGAAGTCTCATTCATGGGTAATATCATCACAAGTAATGAGATATCTGTGGATACCTCTCAGACAAATGCAATAGAGGGATGGGTGAGGCCATCATTGGTGACAGATATCCATAGCTTCTTAGGGTTATCTGGATATTATCGTCGATTTGTGAGTAATTTCTAAGGATTTTCAAACCCTCTTAACAAGATAACTTAAAAGGGAGTCAAGTTTTCTTATAGGGATGAATGAAAAGATAATATCACGAAGTTGAAAAAGTGTTTTATAACTACAGTTATGCTCACACTACCCCCAAGTGGAGAACATTTTGTGGTTTTCAATGATGCTTCTATGAAGGGCTTGGGCTGTGTGTTGATGAAAAATGACAAATTTAGTGCCAATGCTTCAAGGAAATTTAATTCACATGATAAAAACTGTCCAACACATGATCTATTGTTTGATGAAGTAATATTTGCTTTAAATATTTGGAGGCACTACCTCATTGTGGAGATGTATGAAATATATACGGATCACTAAAGCCTCATGTATATATCCGCATAAAAAGTTATAAACATGCGCCATTGAAGATGGTAAGAGCTAATCAAAGACTATGAATACTCCATCCATTACCACCCTGGGAAAGTGATCAATGTGGAAGATTCTCTATGTAGAAAAGACCTAGTGTTTCTGTCATGATGAAAATTTCAAAGGATCCAATCTTATTATATTTGAGGAAAATGGAAATGGGAATCATAAAAAAATGGAACATCATAATTCTGTCCACAAATTATTTTTCAACCATATATTTTGAAAATGTTAAAGGATACTCAAAATGATGATGTGTGAATTTAGAAGAAAGTGGTAACTATTAGAACAGATAAATCCTCATATTTTAATGTTAATGAAGATTGAGTTGTGAGATTTGGGTCACGATAATGCATTCCATTATATCCATAGTTAAAAATGAAATTTATGATGGTGAACATAGTTCATTGTTTTCCCTTCAACCAAAAAACCCAAACAAGTATCGAGATCTCTGAAAGAATTATTTGTGGGATAAAATGAGGAAGGAGATCAGTGAGTATACATTAAGGTGCCTGGAATGTCAGCAGGTGAAGGCCGGGAGGAACAAGTTTGAGGGGATGATGCAACCATAACCCATAAAAATTGGGAAATGGGAGAACATCACTATGGACTTTCTCACCATAATTCTAAAGTATCCAAAGGAAATAATGTTATCTCAGTTGTTTTGGATCATCTTACAAAGACTGCACACTTCAATAGAATTTTAGAGGATTTCTCATTAAATCAACTGTCAAGGATATATATCAGAGAAGTTGTAAAGATGTATGGAGTACCACTGTCAATTGTATCCATTCGAGATCCACGATTCACCTCTATGTTCTAGAAGTGTTTTCAACATGATCTAAATACTGAGAAAAACACCAGTACGACTTATCATCCTCAAAATGGGGTCTAATTAGAGCGTACTATCCAAAAAATTTAGGACATGTTGAGAGAATTCTCAATGGACTTCAAAAGTTGATGGGATCAAAATATTCTATCATGTTGAGTTCTCTAGAAAAAAATGTTTCCAATCAAGCATCCCAATGTCTCTTTATTGGTCCCTTTATGGGAAGTGGTGCAGAACCAAGGAATCTTGGGATGATGTTGGGGAGAGATAACTCATAGTTCCAAAAATGGTTAATGAAATGGTGGAGAAGGTTAAGACCATACAACAACACATTAATGCTTCTCGGAGTCGACTAAAGAGCTATGCTTATAATCATTAAGAGACCTAGAGTTTGATGTCTGAGATATGGTGTTCTTTGGAATATCACCAAAAAAGAGTGTTATGAGATTTCAGAAGAAGGGAAAAATTATTTCAAGGTTCAATGTCCTTTTTGAGATCCCTGATTCCATTGTAGTAGTGGATTATCGACTATCACTCCCACCGAACCAATCTCAAGTACATGATGTAATCCATGTGTCACTCTTGAGAAAGTACATACCTAACCCATATCATGTACTCAATCCAGAGGTGGTACCATTATATAATGACCTCTCTTATGAATAGAATCTGGTGATGATCTTAGATCATTGGGAGGAAGTTATAGAAAATAAGACAACTCTCCACATTAAGGCGGTCTGGAGAAACCAAATTCTTGATGAATTAATGTGTTAATTTTAGTACGTGATGAAGTAGAGTTACCCACATCTGTTTTAGTTTGAAAAAAGGAACATTCATGGTCAACATTTTTTAAGGGGGGAAGATTTTAATAACCCATACATTTATTAATAAAAAATCTTCTTGATCAAATTAAATGGTTTATTATGTAAAATGGTTATATAAAGCATATGAACATCTTTGGTTTTATGTTTCTGGATTTTAAAATACAATTTATAATTGTTACCATTTATAATATATCCATTGAAGAGTGATCAAATGATTAGTATAAATATACGGCTTTACCCAATCCAATTTAATTCGACATTGGAAGAGATGGCCTCAACCAGTAGAATTGCTCCGTACGAAGCTCATTTTTCCAAGCAAGGAAATGAGGTGGAGTCATCAGGCTTATATCTTCACCAAGTCCAATCTATGATTCCACACATTAAGCTATTACCGAACCGCCTACATGAGATATTGAATTTGATAAAGATTACCACCCGAGTGATGTGATCAGAGCCACCCCAAGAGTTTGTCACCATCTCACACATTACCCTTAGGTCATATGCATGTGTTATAAGGGGCCATGTAAAAATACCCTTGCACTCTAATTTCATGAAATATTTTTTATATAATAATGAATATACATTAATTTCATTATTATTACTTTGGAAACAGTTTTTAAAGAAAAAATAATATTTTTAGATAATACTCAATTAATAAATCTAATTTGATGAATTAATGGATTTTTAAATTAAATAATATTTTAATAAAATACTATTTCTAAATTAATTTTTATTAAATATATATTATCATATAAATTTTATGAATACTATGGTAATTTTTATTTAGTTTTGAAAGATGTTTTTGTCAAAACATGTGAATTTTCAAGAAATGATTGTTTTTATTTTAAAAGTAAAAGATAAAATTTTTAGAAATTTATTTAGATAAAATGAATAATATTTTTTTAATTAGCACGTCGAAATTATCCAATGCTAATTTTTTTCATATTTTTCTAAAAGTTGAATTTCTAGGTAAAAATTTAAAAACTGTTTAAATATATTAGGTGTTTTATGACATCATAATGACCCTATAGTGATGTAATAAAATACTACAAATTGTTTACTCGGCCGATATATGTTTTAAATTTAATTTAATGTGATATTATATTTTTTTCATTTATTTTACAAAGCCTCAGTGGACCCTTCAAGACTTGTTAGACATTTTAACATTTTAAAATGATTTACTTGAGAGTGTGACTCATGTCCACATAATAAAGCCTAATATTTAAATAAGATCAGACATTGGTATTATAAAATCATGTTTTGCACTCCACTTTGAAAAAACCATAGGAAAAACCATTGGATGGTTTTTGGGTTTTGATTAGTTTAATGTGTCGTGTACAAAACCAAAACAATAATGAATTCCATATCCTTTCTTATATGAACCCACTAAATCTCTTATTCATCTTTACTACAACCATTTGTATATTTACCAAACCCGGACATCCTCTATCTATAATTTTCAAAAGGCGTCCCAATCTCTCTATAAGAACATCTCAATCCTCTCCCAATCCTTTGGGATCATACTTCCATGTATGAGATTTATTCTTTTCTCATTTTTATCCAAATTTCATTATGTTTTTTATACCCTTTTTTTCAATTAAAAATGTTGGGGTATGATTATTCACCACCCCCATACTTCTATCATTATGTTTTAATGATTAGAGGCCACATTCTCTCTCATTAATGCCTCCATTATACACCTGTAACCTTTCAAAAATTCCATAACCAATTTCTCTCTTCCCATTTACATTCAATAAATTTTTTTATATTATGCATCTTAATTTCATTACATATGGTGGGACATGTATCTATATAACCCCCTTACTGGACATTTCATGTACATATAATGACATACCCCTTTCCCTCTCATCGACAATTTTTATGAATTCTTATATCACCATGCTATGATGCCGAAATTGCACCACGATTATCCAACCCAAAGTCATTGTATAGTGAATACCTTGACCATTTCTCTGTCAAGGGAAATCAAATTTATGAAAATTAACTTATTGATTATAAATTTTCATTTATGAATTCAAAATTCCTTTATATTTTGATAAATTATGATGTTTAATGAATCCTTGTTGTGTGATCTATGTGGAACACTTATACATGAAATGATATGTTTAAGAAGGGTCCACCATGATAGCGCTATAATGCATTGGGTCATGATTAGTGTCATGATACATCTATTTCAATGACAGCTTAATCATTCTAATTCATGTTCAATGAGGGTATACACATGCTCCATGTGCAATGAGTCTTGGCTAGTTCTAATATAATGATAAATATTGTTTCCACATTTCCATGTTATGATAATCATATTACATCATGCCATTATGTTCCTGTTTCTCTTGTGCTCCATGGATATTCCTATTTCCTAAAATGTACTATATTTATCATGTTATGCCTTTTTTACTTCTTTACTAGTCTTTATAGTTAACCATTTTCGTAAGCATGTCCTTAGGTTATCCCATGTAATTCTAAGTACAAAAGAATGTTGTGGTCATGTAAAAGATGTTTTCAATGAAGATGTTGTGATTTTGTTATAAGTTATCATGTAATGTTTCTTAATTTCCCAAGACAATAGACCTATTTATCCTCATTGTTGTCTTAATTGAAATATTATGTAATAAATCATGTTTATGTGTGTAATAAAGATAAGAGATGCTATATACACAACCTAGTATATATTATAGATACCTTCCAAATAATCATGAAGTATTATATTCATAATAACAATCTCATAATGTACCCAAATATTTTAACGTTGATAGATTACATACCATGCGAAATAAAAAATAATTCTGTCCTGAATTTTTCCATTTCTGTTTTTTAATACATGGTCAAGATATATTGTATGAAAAAATATAAAATCCATATATATATATATATCATGTTTTTAGAACTTTGTTATTTAAATACATTCACGTTGAAAATAATTCTATAGCCTTAAGATACATGTAATATTGAAAATCTATTTTTATATATAATTTACATATCTTTATTGAATAAAATAATTCTCCCACAGATATTTTTAAACACTTGTCACTCGATTTCTCAAAAAAATCTATGTTCAATATGGCTTATTCTATCTATGGAATAAATGTGATTATTCATATATTATTGGGATTGGATGGGTGTGACTTCACTTATTATTATATCATATAGACTTACTCAACAACAACTTGAATATAAAATTTTTATTTGATGTGAAACCACTCTATATTATGATCACAAAACATTTCTATGAAAATTATAAATCAAAAGTTTTTTTGCATGATGAATAGAATAATTATTTTATTCATAGACTATGTATTAGACATTATATGATCCTTTTTATAATCAATAATCCTTTATTAATACTGAAATTTACTATTCTTATATTTTTTTTATTGAACACTCCCCCGTAGTGTCACATCTTTAAACATTCAAAATATAATTCCCTTAAAATTTTATACCTAGAATATTTTACTAAATTCATACACAATTTATAATAGTTGATAGTTTCCATTTAATTATTTAATATGGGTTTTATTATTCATTATAATTATAATTATATATATAACACATTTTCCGGAATAAAATAACCACATTTTCTATTATTACATTTCTATTTAGTATGTTTCTCTGGAAAAAATCTTCCAATAGAGCCCATTGGAGTCTGTTTTTTTATATCAACTCATTTTCATTCAAATCATATAATTAATCAATGACTTAAATTCTCCCAAAATTATTAGATATTTCTATTTTCCTAAATAAATATAATCATTCTTGGTTATTAAATTTCCATTTTAGTGGTTATAATTTTTTTGAGTATGAATATGGTAATTAATTGAGGTACACATTGTGTTTCCCATTAATATATATTTCTTAGTATTAAATTATTTTCTTCATACAAAAACATTAAACAATGGATTAAAAAATTCTATATCATATTCTAGTGATATTAATTAGTAAATATATTTTGTATATAGTTACTAATTATGTATGAATTTTTTGAAACCTATTTTTGAATAAATATTTGAATATTTTTATTTATTATAAAAAAATAAATTGATCCCATATTAGTACCATCCATAAATTTATGTATAAGGTAATGTGGATTTTATAATACATTTGAATAATATATAAATTATCAAGATATACTTGGAAATGATACACTCTGATAATAATGACTATAAGATCTTGCATCATTTATAAAGTCTTTTAATTTTTTTAATGATCATTCCACAAATATCGTAATGAAATCCTGGAAAAATATGAAATTTTACTCATAGATTCTATTGGGTTTGTGGAATACATATGGTTTTCATTGTGAAAAATATGCTAGTGAGATTTTTGATATACATAGTTACATAGATGAAGAGAGATTAAAAAATCTTTTTGGAAATAAACATATGAAATACTATCCGTTTACATGAAAAGGAATAATCTTTCAACAATTATAAATTTTGTATCTCATAAATATATTATTTATTTATTATTGATTTTGGACATTTATGAATAATGAATTAAAAAACTAATTGTTGAATATGAAATACCATAACAACATTGATTTCAAATCATGAAATAATATCTCATTGTGTTTTATTTTAAAAACTATTGATTTGTTTTTGTACTAATCAATAAATACAATATTTTAACATGAATCCTATAGGAAATCATGATTTTGTGTACTTAACTATATTTATATATAAATAAAACTTCTTCAGTTTCAATAAGTATTAAAAAAATAAATTTAAAACAACTACAATGAATTGATTCCTATATTCAAATACTTACATTTAGTCATATTGTATCAAATAAAAATAATTATTTTAGTAAAATTACATTAATGAATAAACCAAACCTCGTATATCCTATATTAATTCAACTTTTTTACTCTTCAATTATCTATTCATTCCACATGAGAAGAAAATAATATCATGTTGACTATAACCCCGTTGATTTTTTTCATCCTTAAAGAAAGCTTTATATGTACAATTTTATTTAATCTAGTATTGGTTTTTTTATCATGGCCATTTACTATACTAAAAATAATTAATGAGGGACCTCTTTCTAGAAAATTCATATCCTCAAAATTTCTATAGTATTTCATCATATAATTCTTAATGAATATAGAGAAAATGGATGCTAAGGATGATAAGAAGTGAAAAATATATAATTTTTTTTAATAAAGCCTAACTTTACTAAAAAATAAAAAATACTCTATAATTTTTAATGAATAATCACTAGATAACATAAATATTTTTAGTTTACATTGGAAAAATGTAGTGACGATCATAATTATCTTAAGCCTCACCTTATATTATTAAATATTGACGATATGACCTTTCATCATGTAGGGATGCATGACTATATGTTTCTTCATTAACACAATTGAAATAAATTATATAACGATACAAAAAAGATAAAAATAATTTTCTATGCAACTCAATTAGGATTCCTTTCCAACACCTATCACTCTGTGGGAAGACTATTCAGCTATAAGGGATTTTAGTAGTTATAATAAATTATCCAATAGTAGTTCCAGGTAAAAATTATTTTACCTCTCAAATAAATTCTTTTCAGTGAAGAAATTCCTTTTGTTGGGGATTGATCTAAGTGTTCCAAGGATTTATCATTTCATTTTCTACTATAGTTATGGATTGTTATTATTAATTTATCTTGGTTACCATAATATGTGAGGTAAAATAACATAAATTATCTTTTAAATATCACACTATTTTATATTGTCTCAATAACCCTCTCTATCAAACTAAAAAATCCCTATTGTGGTAATATTTTAGAATCCAATATTAATATTTTACTTCTAATAAAAAAATTCCCTTCAAATAATATTAAAAGTTATTTACATAGGGAATATTTCTAACTACTAGCATGTATCTCCACAATCCATTAAGTGGATTCCCCAAATTCTAATGTATTGAATAGATTATATCAATCATTTCTTAGATGTTGGAGAATGTCCTATTGTGGTAGTAAATCATATAAGAGTGAAAGAGCTTGGGTTTTAATACATGATTTGGGGTGGGGTTTGAATTTTAGTTTATAAAAAAAATATTAAAATTATATTCATCCTATTTTTAGATATTATATCAGATGAGGATTATAACTGATTCACCTTATAATAAAAGTCATAAAATTTTATAAAAAATATAAAAAAACATTTCATCAGAAAATAAACTATATAAATGAACTTAAAAAAACAAGTATGAAAAAACATATTTATTGATTCTTATAAATAAAAACAAATTAAATTTAATATAAGGATTAAAAATTTAAACTTATGTGTTATGAAAGGAAATATACTCTAAATAATGTACCCAATTTTTAAACCTATCCATAATTTTATTATTAATTACAAATTAAAATCCATTGATGCATAGATAAGAATTGTCGGTATTTTCATAACCTTAGAATCCTTTTATCTAAGGGTGAATTAAATTATTTATTCATAAACCATGTAATACGTTGATTAAACAAGATCTATCCAATAGATTAAAATAAATGTTTTAAATAAATTTATAATAAATAAATTGGATTTATTACTTAAGGAAAATAATATCTACAATTTTATAACAAAGCTTAATCATTCTAATAAGATGCTAAAAGTAATCTTAATTAATTTAGATCATTATATTTTTAACAATATCCCAGCTCCTTGAACTCAGTTTTAATTTATAAGAAATATTAAAATGGTCATATTCCACATATATCAGAGGTTGTTACAATGAAATCAAACAAAATCCTTCTTAATTTGAAAGGTTCTACAAAATTTATCCATCAGTTGGTCAACATGATCTACCCCACTACTGTATTGATTTATTATATGTGTTAGAATGAAAAATGTTCATCTTGTAAAATTCATATAGTTCTACATTTGATAGGTTTGGAAAAAAATTTATCTGGGGGATATTTCTTCCTCTATCTAATGATGTTTTTCTAATGGATTTTCTAAAAACATCATCTGATGAAATTAATTATCATTTCATCAACATTAATGTATAAAAAACTATATGGTGAACTTTTTCCAATTTTTTATAATTTAAATGGTTGTGTTTTCTCATTAATGATGTTCCATATGATGTAAAATATTTTCTCAATCATGAAAAATATCTATATTTCATAGAAATATATCATAAAAAAATTGGGATGCATAAAAATTTAGAATCATTAATGTTTAGGGGAGTGGATTTTTATTTTAAATATTATTGTTTGAATGTGTTTAAAGTATTTTTAACTCAACAATATCCCATTTTATTTTAAAATAATTAAACAATAATACATTAAAAATTAATGTTTAAAACACTATATAATTCTTACTCACCCTATATTAAATATAGTTCCCATTATCTTAATTTCCACCACATGGTTATATTGTTTAGTTCCTTTCTCAAAAGGTCTATTTGTGAAAAATTTTATATCATTACCACACATTATGATTTTCAATTTGTTATAAGAGTTATAAATAGGTACATGAAATGTTAGGAGGAAAATAATCTTCATTAAACAATAATTATAAAACAACTAATTAATAACATTTAAACAAATAATATAAGATCGACAGTCATGAAATGATATTCGAAATAATATCCATAAAAACTAATGTTAAAAAAATCCATTTTAATAAATATATATCATAAAAATTGTGAGTTTTTCAAAACAAATACAGTCACTTGGTTTCAAAAGAGATCAATGATTTATTGAAAGATTTTTTATTATCAGCTTCATCTGAATGACATCTTATTAATACATTTTGGTTTTAATATTATCTAACATCATCATTGCAACATATCATTTTAGTAATTATATGTTTTTACCTGTCTTTTTAATTTCTTATTTTTAAAAATATATTTCTTCATCCTTCAATATTGAATAATAATTTAGATTATCAGTCACAATTTTTTATTTTTGAAACATCAGAATTGATGTTTCATAGAAACATATAAATTGATGTTATTTTTATTTGGTTCCATCCAATTTTTGATTATAATAATTTTTATCACCTTATGTGTGTTTGATTAATTTGAAACATCTTCCCCATTTCTAGAATTAACATGTTTTTATTCCATTAAAATCCTTGAAATCAACATCATCATGGATCATCATCTCGGTATTCTTCTTTATGAGACATTATTACCCCAAAATATCCACTTTTACTTGAATATATTTTCATTTTTATTTAATGAACAAAAAGTCTTGTAGATAATATTCCATACTTTTAATTACTTCATTGATGTAATTCATTTTCATTTCCATTTTTATGCCTTTAATTGGAGTTGATTTTGGTAAAATTAGTAGAAATATCTAGATATAAATGTTTTAGTGCCCTTGAAGGTTGACCATTATATCATTCAACCTTTTTAGTTTGAGAAACATCTATAACATAATAGTGTCCCTCCACCATGGATTTTTATTATTCTTTTTGAAATGATAATTTTTTCTTAAAAATGGGATGGTTATTTTTAAGTATTATTACACTATTTTTGAGCAAATACAAGAACATTATAATCTTAAAAAACATTAACTTTTTCATGGATTAGTTCAAAACCTATTAGGAAATATATAAAAACACTTCATTAATATTATTTTCTTTATAGAACTCTTTATTTACAAATTTTCACAAGTTATGATATGCCTTCTACTTAAAAAACAAATCTTCAGATGCATCACAGAAAAATGATGAAATATCATTTATTTTATCACATTTAGTTTTAAAAAACAATGTAAAAGGTTTAGTAGACATTTTTTTTATTTCATAGAAATCAAGTACATTTTCCCAAGGTTTTATATTTGTCGAAACATTTTCCTTTAGTTTTTAGGGTTTCAAAAATAAAATCTACTTTTTTATATTTTTTAACAATCAATTTCAGGGATAGAGCAAAAACAAGAGTCAACTCTTTTACTGTCTCCTCATTTATGTAAGAAATCTTCTCTCTTATTGGCATTAAATTATCCTTGATGTTGTTTTATTTTATAAATTTTTTCAAAAAATTATTTATACATCTTTGGAATAAGGGAATATTACTTATCAGTGAACCATATTTTATTTCTATAATGAACATAACACAAGCATTATGATATTGAATATTCTCCTATTTCAGAATAATTCCAATTCATATCTATCATGAACTTTTATTGTGTCAGTATAAAATTTCCTCTGAACTAAAAAATTATTTAACCATGATGATATAATTATTTTAGTGTGATATATATGTAGATGTTTTCTTACATTTTCATATAATAAAAATAGTGTGGTTTCATAAGAGGGATTTTCTATGATTCTATGCATCTGAGAAAACATAATTGATAATAGATTCACATATCCTTATAAAGGATTTTCAAAAAATTCACATATTTGATTGTTTTCCAGATAGTAGGACATTACAAACAATGTAACAGAAATATTTTTAAGCTGTCAAATTCACTAAAAATATTATAAGAATAGAATTATTTAACAATATATGAATATTGAAATTTAAAATCATATTTAGTGACACATAATGATGCATAAAATTTATCTATTTTTATTTTGGACTTCATTATTGAATTATAATTATAATCCTTATTTTTTCCTTTTAGTCTTTCATTAAATAATTTTCTATATGTAATGAAACTAAAATATTCTATGATTTGAATTGATTAATTTTATTTCCAAGGGATGAACACGAAAATGATCATATAGTAGAATGTATGTGTGATCAGTGTTATCATTAGAAAATGGATAGTAATGATTATGTAGTGACAGACATATTTTTTATATATAATTAAAGAGATATATGATTCATCTTATTGGATACGATGATATAGTATATATATTTTGAAATGGTTGATTTCTAATTATGAACATTTTCGGTTCAATGGATGAACACAATGGGTGATGGGATAACTAAAATTTACATTTATTTCAATTACCCAGAACCGACACAGTAGATATTTTTTTCTTATATTTATAATTAATTAATTTTTATCAGATGAAATCAATTAAATTGTATTAGGTTTCAATCTTCATAGTTTATGTCGATCATAGAAAAATATGTTTTCATATTTACTTCATTGCACTTGTTAGGATCCAAGGGTAGAATCCCTCTAGCAGTGATCCATATGTGCTCTATTGATCTCTGAGAAATTCCAACTGATCATAATGTACTAGTGAAAATATTCAAGTGTCTTTCATATTTTTTCTAATTACTCATTCTATATAACTTAATAAATATCACTACTTTATGGTTCTAGATATGGAATGTGATAGATGAGTTTAAAGAGAACTCACTATGATAAATAATGATATATTTTTATTTTACCAAAACAATGGACATAATGACCTATTGAAAGAGGTAGGTATTAGGTTAGAATATTGATAAATTGAATGATGAGACTTATGAAATATTGAATTTTATAATAAACCCCATTTCACAAAATAATAATAATATAATTATTATTTTGTAATGCACTCAATATTTATAAGATGATAAATAATAATTACAGGCATGTAAATATATATTTATGACCAGATACAATGAAGGTCCAATCGAGCTCCTCAGTATTTATTGAATACCAGAAAAGATATTTTATTCATAAATAAATGTTTTGTTCACATAGAGGCAATGAAATATGTTTTAAATAGTCAATAAAATAAATAAATATTTTTATATTCAAATTCATGTGAATAAAAATTTATTTCATTATGTGATATATGTGACATTAATAAAATTAGCCCTCAGTATTAATAATAATATTAATTAAATTAATTAAATTAAAATTGAATTTAATCGAGGTCAAAATAAACACAAGGTGTATGACCATATAAGATTATTTCTTATTGTAATTAGATGGGCTTACCAAAAGTCCAATATTTATATCTTTAAGCAGGTCAGTGTGCCTCATAGAATTAATATAATTCTATAAAGTCAAAAAACACATTTTAACGATTTATGTGTAATATAATCCAATTATCACAATATCTCTGCAAGTAGGGTCCATGATATTGTTATCAACCAATATGCTCAATACCTCTTACTTTGAATATATGAATTTAAGAGATAGATACACCATGTATAAGGAATTTTGGGAATGGTTATATTCTAATCAAAGGTAATAGATATAAAATCCATTTCAGATGGAAGGGACACATATTTACTCAACTTATCCATAAATGACGTGTAATTTATTACACTCCCAATGCACCCTACATCCTGCCAATATATGACATGAAAATATTTTTCATTAAATATGATTATGCAAGCCATGGAATTCACCAATGTTTATATAAAGGTTTAAGGATAATTAAATAAAACTACAGATTGACGTATCTGATGACCCCAAAACACGAATAATTATTACTAACGGTTATGTTCTCATAATCTCATATCTTGGAGATCACCACATTCAAAATTTATGAGAAGAGGCCTCACCCACTTAAGAGTAATTTCATCTAACAACATATATACTATGTGACCCATCATAATATATTATCCATACATCAAACTATATTAAGAATATTTTCATATCACTTCACCATTATCCTCACATTGGAAAATTAGTTTGACCATACAACATGAAAAATAATCGAGTAAATTGTTACATTAAATTGAGGTATAACAATTAAAAACATGTAATAAGATGTTTAATTAATATTCAATACAAAAAATATACATGCAATTCATGTACAATCACTTAGTCATAGGAAACCAAATCCAATAATCCCCACATGGTATAGAGGAAATTGCTTGCAAATTTTAGTCCTCTAGACCCCACATGATATTCATGATTTTGGTGAGTAGTTGATTTTGTCAAAGTGGGACACCATGTTTTATTCCATTGAAATACTTCTCCCAACAACCTGACCACTTTGAACCGAATCACTCAAAAGATGATACTTCTGTAGTGTGTTTTTTCACTAATAGGACCTTGGATCTTTTGTGAGATCCACCATAGTCATATTATTCAATAGAGCATGGTTATATCCATATTACAATGTACAATTTTAATATCTTAGACAAAGATAAATTTCCATAATACTTCCTTAGAAAACTCATAAGCTAGAATATACATGGAATCCAATAAGGAATGAATGACCATAATATTCATTAATAACATTAAGTATTGAAGACCTCTATTCAGAGTGAAAATGTACCCCATTATTGAATTCGTGAGATGTTGATATGTCTGGATACTTGCATCGTTTTTTCCTCTGGTGTCTATTTTTTCGCTCATCCATTGACCCGAAAATATCCTGAATATGCCTCTTATACTGAAGGATAGTTTTGACTACCATCTAATGGAATTAAATTATATTTTCTTGTCATCTTACTACCACTGTCATTGTATAAAGAACATCTATGATAGTAAATAGAATTGGATACATGAATGATCCAATCACTGACATGTATTGAATCCTATATTTTCTATTATTCTTCTCATGTTTTTGGGAACAATTTTTTAAAAAAATATTATTTCTGTGTTTCATTAGAAATAATTTACTTTTTAATTATTCTATAAGGAATATATTTTGTATCTTGTCAATAAATCTTCCATCACTGAGGCAAATTAGCATCAAATATATGTCACAATGGATCTTTATCCAAAGAATATACGATCCCTCACCATATTCCTTTTTGGAGACCCATTTATTCACCCACACCTTAATAAAATATAAGACTATTATTTGATTTCCAATTTTTAATATGTCATAGACATTTACTATTAGGAAAATAAACACGCTCCAAATAAACCATATATCAACACACAAATCTCATTCATTCGTTTGGAAATGATATTTATTTACAGCCTCATAAAAAATTCATACCTGACATGGACATGTGATTTAATACATAAATGTATAATTAAAACGTATATACATTATTGTAATTCTTTGGAGGGACAAAATCATTGGGTTATGTAATATGGACATCATTATAAAGGTCTGTGTTATGGATAATTGTTTTGTCATTACTTTTTGATATCTCATAATTATGGAAGACAAAAATTGGAAGTATAACTTTATTGTGTTTCATCATTTAAACTATTGAAAAGGATTCATCCAAGTTAATGTCATGATTATGTTAAAGATATTTTCAACTATTTGTGACATAGAGGTACTTACTATTCCATTAATGTACACTTTATTCTTTTATACCCATTGAAAACCTATAGGCTTTAAATATATTATATTTTCAGCCAAAATATAAAAATTGTTTTGGTACATGGAAAAAATTTATCAATTCTTTTATTATTTTCTTATTGAAGAATTTGTTCCACTTTTTTATTCTTAGTAGGTTATAGGATTGTTATTATCAACTAAAAATTGGACACTATCCTTAGTGACTAGAAAATTCAAATGTTATGGTTCTAAAACTATTATTTTCTTCTAAAAAGTACTATTATCTCTAGAATAGTTTCTTTTTTTACAGTGCTTTGTGGTATTTTTTCTTGTACCAACTATTGGGTTCCATAAGAGTCATCATCACGTATGTTTATCCCTATATGAATATATATTTTAGGCATGTTCTCTCTCTCAATAGAAATGGAATGCATTGACCATATATCATTTTTCAAAGGGATTACATAAGTAATATCCCCTTATTACCATGGGCTCTCAAATACAGTTAGACTTTATTCCTTAGGGTGTATGTTTATTACCTGAAGAAGTATTAAAAATTACTTTTCTTTCCCACACATGTAAATTATATGACATGATATTACTTCCAATACAAAGTTCATATGGAATTTCATTTACATATTTAGGCGGTTCTTGGTTTAGTAAATTGTTTACTATTTATAACATACACCCTCAAAAAGGACAACGAAAGACACACAAGACTCATCGTTGATCTCAACACGTCTGACATAGTGTAGTTCATCCTTTCACTTATAACATTCAAATGAGGAGTGTGAGGAGTGTGATGATAAAAAATCCCAAACACCAATAAATAATAAATGAATTATTTATTGATATATTTTCCACCATGGTCAGAGTGGAGTTTGTTGATCCTATTTACAAGCTATTTCTCTACTTCGATATTATATTACGTGAATTTTTCAAAGGAATCTAACATATTCTTTATTAATTATTCATATAAATATCTAATAAAATCATTATTAAAAGTTATGAAGTTTGAGTATCCACCCCTGTTTAAATAATAAATTGTCCACACATTTTTTATGAACTAATCTGATATTCTCTTTGTCCCATTAACCATTCATAGTTAATAAAGATTTGGTAAATTTTTATAGTAAAATGACCTGAAATATACCAAGTGGTTTTAGTTCAATGGAATTTAATTATATATCTTGATTCAATTTAATCATGTTCCATTTACATAGAATAGTTAGTGATTCCAATGTTTAGAATGATATGATCGATGTGAGGCTGTTTTGTTATCGATTTCTATTACATGGTTTGTGAGTTTTAACATATAAAGACGATTACTTAAATGTGTCCTACCATAAAAACTATATCATTATAAAAGAAGAAAATTTTATTTTTAAATTAGAAAAAAAATAATATTTATTTAGTTATGAAATTGATATAATGTTTCTAGTAAAGGGTTATACAGAATAGAAACCTTTAAAACCATGATCTTTCTAGTCAAAAAAACCATGTAGTATTCCCTGATGGATACAATTGATGGGTTTTATTCATTTTATTCTCATATATTTACCTCCCCTCTGTCTGTTTTTTTGAATGTACATAGTTCCAATATTTCAATATATATATATATATGATCCCCATGAGCTGTATTTAATACCCAATATATATAATGACAAAAATTTCACAAAAAAAATGCTCCATATGCTTTCCATTGATTCTTATAATGTGTGTACTTTTTATTCTTGTGGACCTTATTTCAACATATGAAATAAACAATATATTGTTTCCTTACTTAGCCCTATATATTACTATTCATGTATGGGTTTTTTTGAAGAAACATTGTAAACATGGCTTTTATATTAGTATTCCCACCTTTTCACCAAAATTACAGAAGGATTTTCACACTTCATTTCCTAACCCAGTTATTGAAGAAATGTGAGAAGAAATGTAATAGAATTCAATATTCTATTCATATTTAATTCACAACAAATTTGGAGAAGCACTGATAGAGGGATGCAATAATGAGATCAGTGACCAATTATTTACTAAGATTACACCGTAGAACCTATAGGTTCTTAATATAGCCAATGATCATGATTACATGAGCACAGTTTTGGTATGATTCTCCATAAATGAATTGAAATATAGCCTTGTAGATCTCAAACTAATAATTATTATCTCTATCAAGATACATGCCATGAAAATGACGGAGCATTCTATATGTATTCATGTTTTCATGAGGACTCATGGGATCACTAGACATGGATGAAATAATCATGCATTGAATGTCGAAAAATTTATTCATTATTTTCTCATAGACTTGGAACTCTACATCAGTCACCTCTTTAGCATTAAGACTGATAAGGGAGGATTCAAAACATATGTTTTCTGTGCATGAAACAAAACAACCCAAAGTAATCTGCACCATTCCTCGAAGTGATTTCCAATTTCAATATGGCATTCTTCCAATATAGATCGATGTGATAGTGTGGACGATGAAATTTAAAATTTTTATATAATTAAAAATATAAGATTATTAGTAATTTTCATAGTTACAAATTAGCTGAGAAATAATAAAATAATTTTTTTTCATAAATCTCCCACTATTTTAACAAGTCAGAATATCCCTCATTATTAAACATATAATGTTTAGTACCAAATAAATTCTCATGGAATGGATTAATATTTCCCTTTAAATAACTGAAAAAGGGTTTGTTTAAGAAACTTTAAGGTATTTAGGTAGGTATTTATTAATATACTATTGGATTTCAGCTCCTTGAAACTTTGATTGGACTCCCCAATAATGAAATCCATAATTGGATTTCATCAACACTTTCCTCCAAATTGCAACATGTCTAGAAATGGATTGTCCTCTTGATGTTAAAAAAGGATATTTCAACCAAAATATATTTATAATAACCCCCCTTATAAAATAATGTGTCCCAAACATGGTTGGTCGACCACTAAGTTCTATCAGTTTCATTCCAAATCATGTAATTGGAGGTAAAGTTTGCCTTTATATTTATTTGTTGGATTTTTAATTTATTATGAATAAATTTTTAAAAAATATATTATATATCTTATTAAAAATATAAGTAATTAAAAAAATTAAATAAATAATTTGGTTAAAAAAATGCATAATATATTAATTTAAATTCCATCTTTGTATATTAATTCATTTATTTATGTGTCTATTGTCTTTTATACAGAAGGAAAACAATGAACATGTAAATATAAATAATAATGTAAATTACCCCATAATGATATTATATAATGGTTTATTTAATGATCATATATTAATTCAACATATAACCATAGATAATAACTCCATTTTACGATCTCTGCATGAGTCACGACATTACACTTATACACTTATGTATCAACAAGTGGGAATCATAATGATTCTGTGCTGAACCACCTCTATGATACTCCATTAACTAAAATTACTTAGTAATCACACATAGGTGAGGGAACAAAATTATTAGTTAATTATAATCACCAAAATATATTTGAACATAAAGGACCGACAAAATTAAGGGTAGATGGATGAGTAGCAAGATATCATATAATTTACAATTAAAAAGTTGCAATCCCATGTAATAAATTCAACTAAATAAATTCCAAGACATATATATTGCATGGTTATGCTCATAATCCGTCATGCAGGAAACAATGGATAATTAACTTTCTAGTAAACATTTTTGTTTTCATTCATTATTATTTTGATAAATATACTAGTATTAATTAACTATTTTATAATTAGTTAATTATCTTTCATCTAAATTATCATTAGAAGTTAATTTTATATTCCCAAAATTTATGGAATTTATTCAAAATAAATTTAAGAAAAAATAATGACATATTTATCAGAATAAATTAATAAACCGTTAAAAAAATTTAAAAACCGTTATTAAAATTTCATATCGAAAATAGATATCCAATAAATAAAAGAAAAAATTTATAATTTTTTTATTTTGTATACTTTTTTAATTATGTCACTTATTTGAAGACTACAGAACATGTACAAACCAACTACATGATCTATATCTTTGGTGTTGTGTATACATGGTATATATTTGTGTATATGGTGTTTCCCTAGGTAGGACTATAAGATGTGTATAAACTAGCTATAGGCCATGTGTTTCACTTTTTATATTTCTACGACACATTGTTGGTTCTTTAGTGTTTGTTTCAGATTTTAGAATTTATGAACTGCATGCTATGTACACCACATACATTTCTTGTATATCATAAATTTTATAGAATATTAATCTCAAATTGTTATGATTGTTTTCAATGATACATAGATTAACTAATTTATTAGACTGAACTGCTTATATTACAAGGCATGTACCCTGATACACACAGTGTAATCTGAAAACCCATTTTCAAGCTTATCTTGTTATACAAAGGGAGTGAAATAAATGTATTATGTGTAATATGTTCATGGAAAAAACTTGTATCCCTCATGACACCCCTATGAAGTGAAACAATGTACATGGTGTGTACTAACTAAAACATGTCATGTGTCATTGTCTTACAAACAATATAATTATAGTCTCTCATAGAATCTCTAGTTATTCATCATCTCTTCTAAAACCATTATGGAAATTAAACACTGAAAGAATCATGATTAATATTTCAATTAATGTTAATTCAAATAATATTATAACAACGAATAAAATGAAATGAAAATCTAAACACAATTTTTCATAGATTAAAAATGAATTAGATAATTATAAATGCAATGGTGATCCCTCTCATTACATTGGAAGACTTTAGGCGTAGTGAAAGAATGCGTGGGTTGATGAGATAATTAATTTTTTTTAATACTATGTTTCAATACCTCAATTTAGAATCATGCATGTTAGGTTCATAATTAATTCATCTAGACTGGAATAAATCAATTATCTTGTCCAAGGATTTGTTTTTCATATTCTATTTCGATCATTGAAAAATACAATTTCAGATTTCTTTCATTGTACTAGTGAGGATTCAAGGGTGGTATCCCTCTAACAGTAATCCACACATGTTTAATGTTATCTAAGAAATGATACTAAATCATTGATCTGATAGCATGGTATATCAAATTTCATGAATTTTTCAATCTTGATTGCTTGATCTTCAGTCCTGAGGAAATTTCTCTTTCATTATACTTAGTGAGAGAGAGAGAGATGGAGGAGATGAAATAGTATTTTTTATTGACAATTGTTTTCTCATTTTTTACTACCTACACAATATACATAATATTCTATTTATAGAGGTTGGGTTTAGGTTAATATATTGTATAAATACATACCAATAATTAAAAAATATTAAAAACATTAATAAATACCATTAAATAAAATAATAATATAAATACTATTTTTAACATTCTCCAACCTGCCCAAATGATAAATAATATTTAATACTTAGTAAATTAATATTTATAACCAGACACTATCATGGTCTATTAGATCTCTCTGTTATTTTTTTAATACATGAATAAATATTTTTTTCACAAACTAGAAAATAAATATTTTCTTAATTTTAATGATAAATGTAATTTTCATAAAATTATTTCTCTATCCTGAGAATAATATTTATTCTTTTAATTGAGCTCAAATAAAATTTAATTGTGTTCAAAAAAAATAAATAATATGACCCTATAGTATTAATTCTCTTTGAAATTAGGTGAGATTGCCTAATTTTCAAGATTTTATCTAGAAATGGATCAATGTAAACAAGATAAATAATTTAATGTTTCAATTTTTATTACCATATATGAATTAACACTATGTAATACATACATTTTATCATAATATATAATCAGGTAGCTTGCATGAAGTTTACAAAAACCCGTATACACGATATGTCTTTCATGGAATAGGGGAAATGAACTTGTTGATACACCTTGGCCATGAAATTTAGGCAATGGATATATTATAATCAAATAAAAAATATATCTACACCCACAATTATGGAAGAAAAAAAATACTTCCTCATCATATGCATTAATGACACCTCAATCATGATGTTGCTGACTGGCCCTACTTCCTTCAAACTTATGACATAATGTTTTTAGCATGTAAATCTTGGTGAAAATGTAATGAATTTCACTAATGATAATATTAATGTATAAGGAACTTTACAAACACTTGAATATAATAATATCTGATGACCCCAAAACAAGCAGATATCATAATGTTGGGTCTATTATCATATTTTTACATAATAATGATTACCAATTGTGAACTTCATGAGAAGAAGGTTGATCTGCTTGTGAGTAATCACACCATATGTTCTATATAATATGTGATCCATAATAGTAAATTATAAAACCATAAATTATTATTTAGAATATTTCCATACAACTTCAAGGTCCTCATCATATTGGAGAACAAATTGACCTTATTAATGTGAACAATACCATAGGATACAATTTCATTAAATTCGTGTTGAAAAATGAAAAATATGTAATAACATCATTAATTGATATTCAATACAAAATTATATCAGAAATTAACATATGATCTAGTGGTCCTATGACACTAACTCCAACAAATATCATATTATAAAAGAGTTAAAAAATAAAAAAATTCTTGATTTTTTGTCAGTTTTGGTGTAATTTTAATCTGATATAAATTTTTACTGGTGAAACATAACATTTATAAAAAATATAATGTTTTTAAATTCACACAATATATATAATAATAGATTTAATAATTTAAAATAAAATATTTTGAATATTATATATTGAAAAAAATTTGTATTAACAATCATAAGAGTTTTTTTCCAGCATTATAAATTCATATAATTAACAAAATTATATATATGATGGTAATTGAGACATAATATATATTTAATAATACATAAAATTATTCAAATAATTTTTCTACAATATTTTTTATAGTTTTTTCAACAAGATTGACTAATTTTTTTTAAGGATTACGTTTTTCCAAAAAAAATATTAAGGGAAAAAGTTTTTTATAAAAAAATTAAAATAAAATGTTTTTATTTCAAATTTTTAGAAAATATTTTACCCGAAATAAATTTAAATGAATGACGTTTGCATGTATATTTTAATAATATTGATATTTTGAATAAATAATTATGGGATATATTACATAAAAATCCTTAAAGAAAATTTATTTCTCTATAATTTATTCGAAAATATTTGTATCATAATTTTTTATGGAAAAAAATAAGGAAATTTTTTGGAAAACATTTAATTAATATATTTTCATAAAACTGATGAATGTTCTTAAAAAAAATTCTTTAAGAAATATTTAATTGAAAAATAATTCAAAAAATAAATATTGTTCAGCCCCTTATAAAGAGCTATTTACTATAAATATTTGGATATACAAGATGTTGATAAATGAGCATTTTATATTGACCATTTAATTATTCCTTTCACTCCAATGAAATCTATCATAATTAAGTTGTTTTGAAAAAAAATCATAATGTTCATCTTAGATCATATAAATTATAAAATGATATATCATTTATTTGTGTAAAATCAAAAGAAAGGGTGTCTTATGTCCATGTTCATAGCTCCTATGTGTATTAAATTTTTTTACTAGGTGATATGAAACTTATGTTATCTTGAAAAAAAATATTTCTATTAATACTCCTGACAAAGCTAGTAATTGGTTGTTGTATCCACAACACCAGAGCATAATTTCCAAATTCCACTCATTGATCTTCTATAGTGGAATGAGCTACCAAGTGTTCTTTATTATAAGACAATAAAACCAATTCCTCTCCTATGATTGGAAAATTTCTTGATGTAATTTTATTTAATAAATTACATCCACCAAAGACAATGTGAAATTAAATATGTATTAAAAATCATGTTTATAAATATAAGATAGTTGAAGAACCATAGTTTCATTAGGATACTAATAAAAAAAATTTACAACATAATTATTGGGACCTTGTAGATTTTCCTGTAATTTTACACCTAGGAATAAAAAATTAATTAATTTTGTAAGGATATTTATAAAGAATATGAAAATACTAATCATTGCTAGAAATGTATTTTGATATAATAGTTTCCTAGATTCGTCAGGATCTAATTGTTTTGATGTTCTGATAGGCATACTAGTTATTTTATTATTTCAATATCCTCAATTTTTATAAAATTTCTTTATAATAATGTAGATATATAAATGTTCCTTCAGGTTATTGATAAATTAAAATAAAAGAAACTATTTTTTACCCCTCAAGATTATATGATCCCTTTTTTCACTGTGGTATGCTTTCATTTTATGTTTTTATTTAATTCCTTTTTAATTGTTTAAGGGAATGATTACCAAGAGTATGACATGTATATGGGGTGTATTAAGGGTTTGTAACATGAAAGTGGAAGAAGATAGATCATCCAATGCATCATGGATAGTTGGAACATGTTTAGTGAAAAACATAAACCATGTCCTAGGAGGCTAAGTGGCCTATCCCCATTAGATAGAGTCATATTCATGGCCCCTACATGGTTTGAAAAACCATGGGGGCGGACCAAAAGAACCCTTCGTCCTAGGTTCCTATTCGAAAGAGGGTTCCACAATGTTAGTGTATGATTTGGAAAACCATAAATCCCAACTATAATGAGGTAAAATTTTCCATTTTCCCAATCTGGATTTATGAGAAATTTCCTAATTTCTAATGCATTCCCTACTACAAAAGCAATGGGTGGGAAACCATTCCTCCCATGAATCGTAAGGGTTATTTTCTTTTGGTCACGGGTTGTTTGAATTTCCATTTGTTATGAATCTATGTTTCGAGGGATTATCCGCTCCATTTTCTTATGTTATCTTGGAGAATAACAGTGTAATTTTTTGCCTCCTTTCATATACCAAACTATTTTTTAGTACATTCTTATATTCAGATTTTATGGTTATTTAGGCTTCAATATGGGGCCATTATTATGAATGTGGTTTTCTAGAATCTTATGAAAGGTGATCTATAGGTAATATCCAAAAGCCATGATGTTTATTCTGGGGTATGTGGATTTTATTTTTTGATTTACTCTATGCATTTGATTCCTTGGTAGTAAATGATAAATTTGGAGTTTAAATGATGTGTTTGACCCCTCATGATCCACTTTGGATCCATTGAGGATGGTTAAACTGGGACTACGTCTACCCATTGGGTGTGACAGTCCATTGGACATGAGAATAGATTTTGTTAAATGTTTAATTGACTAGTTTATGATATGAATGAAATTCGAACTATGTTTACTATTTCAACATTTGATAAGTGGTTTTTGGATTAACATAAACATGAATAATGAGATGGGTATTGTAGTTGGCTAAATGTGACAAATAGTTGAAGATTCTTGTTCTTGTGGTTAAACCGACTGAAAGGGATTACAAATTGTTTTAATAGTGCTTAAATTTTAAAATTGTATTTTTATGGAATTTGGGAACATGTTGAATATAATGAACATTTGAAATGTGATAAATAAAAAGGTGAATCTATTTTATATATTCATGATAAAAACATCACTTATGATAAACTTTTAAAATGTGACTATTGGTTGGTTGGGATGTTGGAATAATTCTCATCTCCGATTTGTTGGCCAAATTGATTCTCCTGGTACCCAATTGTATCATAGTTTCAGAGGATGGAATGATGCTTTAAACTCCAAGGGTGTGAAAATGGATTTAAAAATCATTTTTGGAGATGGTTTGATATGGTATTTGTCACCTGGGTTGAATAAATTGATTGATTCTCCTTGTATGTAGACTTGAGACCACTATAATTTTTTTTTTGAAATGACCAAAATTGAATGAATAAGGATTAATTGGTATGATAATAACCTCGATCATAGGAAAAAATGGGGTTGATTTAAATATTATTACATAATTAATCCTAGTTTATCTACTATCTATTAATTTCTACTACACTTCATCCTACACTATTATTAGAATAGATATTACATTAGACACCATTGGTGGTAGATTACTAGGTTGTACTCACACCATTCCTAGGACATCGTCGTGTACTTCATTAGACCCAATGGTCACTGGTAACGATAGTGGATAGTGACCTATGTTATAGGGATCACATGGAAGTCATTAAATAGAATGTATGAGTGGACTATACATGACATCAAGACAAATATTGGGGATTTTTATTAATGAATTATTCTTCTTTTCTTTTAGAAATTTATAATATCATGACATTAAATTTTTACTACATTATTTTATTTGTACTTCCTTAGTATGTGAGTGTTTTTTATGATGTTATTGGTACATATTTTTATTTTATATTTATTGTAGATTGATGTTCATAGTTGTTTTTCTCCAAAAATGAGTTTATTTTCCCCCAACATTCTCCATTAGACCCTCACTGATATTCACGAAACCTATAGATTACAGGGATAAACTAGTGATATCACATAGTGCACTAGATTGGGGATTTTTTATGTTCTTATAGTTCCTCAGTAAATTTTAAAAAATTATCTGGGAATTATATATTTTCAATACATAGTTGTTTTTGTGAAATTATTCTTTCAGAACATATCCATTTATATAGACACACTTCACATCTATTTGGTAAATATTAAAAGATAAAAATGATGCATTAGAGAGATTTATATGTATATATTGAAGACTAGATACTGGATTGGATGTTTATTCATAGTCTCTTCATTTTTGTTGAATATTTTATTTAGTAACGTGTCTTGACTTATTTCTTAAAATTATTCCATTTTCATCATGTTTGATTTTGAAAACTTAATTTACTCTAATTACAGAAAACCCAATAAGATGTTTTTCCATAGTCGAAACATTTTTCATCACAAATTCATTGATTTTATCCAACAATAGCACTTTACAATGAATTTTATCTAAATACTAATCCAGAGTTTCATTTTTAAATTATAATAAATAGCACAAATTTCACATTTATTTTATAAGGAAAATATTATTTTTACAATTAATGTAACACCCCAATACTTTAAAGTATGTTATATCTTTAGAGTAAGTAAATAATTTATACTGCACGCAACACCGACTTGGCTTGTGTTATATGTAAGATTGAGTTTCTGTAAAAAAAAATTAGTATTATAAATATTGAAAGGATATATTTATTTATCAATTAAATGTTATGATATCAATAGTAAAAAATTATTTTTTATTGTTATTTATAATTTTTTTACATAAAAAATATATATTTATAATTAAATATATATGTTTTGATAAAATAATTATATATGTAGAAACAATATTTTCTTAAAAGAACAACTTTTTATGTGATTTTTTGAACAATAATAAAATTAATATTATAAAATCATAAAAATGGAATTTGGTAAAATATAATTTTTTTTTGAATTTGAAAAATCAAAATTAGCTTTGAGTGAATTTTTAGTATTTTTCTGAAAACATTCAGTTTTTGTGGATAGTAAAAACAATGCTTAGTACATAAATACTGAGTTTTTATTTAAATTATAATTATTGTTATTTAAATTTATTTTATAATCAAAATAGATACATAATACATATATTAGTCCAATTTAGTTAATTGGAGTAATTTTAATATTAGATATATAAAACATTAGTAAAATTTTTTAAGTATTATACCCACCTTCTTGGCACGTTTACAAATTTTCATAGAATATAATTTTACAGCTTATATGAATAGAATTTAAAATATAATAAAGACACGATTGACATTAGTATGTAAAATGTGGTTCAATGGTATGAAAATAATTTTTTGTGGATAGTAACATTTGAATTTTTTACCACGGTTGTAAGTAAATATGGTAATTAAAGGTAAACATGATATTATAATTACTCTAACATGTGTCATAATTCTATTAGATAAGTGTATTAATATGAAAATAAACCTTTATAATAAAATATGATCTTTTTTTATCCACTAGGATTATATTAGGACATTTATTGAATTTTATTCAAAGAAGAGTTAAAAGTGATAAATTCAAAATTTAATAACTAAAACATTTTTATATAGGGATATACATAAGATAAATTCGACCATAAATATTCTTTAGATAGGTAAAAATATTTAATACATTATGGTATTTTATATTAAGTTTTTATACCTTAAATAATTAGGTTTATTTATAAAACAATGATGATTCTGTAATTTCTTATTAAAGAATTATTAAAATAAATGATATTATAAATATCAAAATAGATGTAAATCGATAATTTTGATGCCTTCTAAGAAAATTCTCGGTTAATAAGACATGTTAGGGTTTATTAATGAATTTTTATTTTAAGTGATAATGTTTTTATGACTTTATCAAAAACCAAGTACAAAATAGTTTGAAATTAGACATAATTGAGTTTTAAAAAGAAATATTATTTTATTAAATTATAGAATAGTCCTAAAAAAATAAGTATCATCAAAAGGACATATATAATGATGTATATATCATTAATTACCCACTTGAGGTTCTCTAGTCAATTTATAGTTTGTTTTTTAACCATGAAATACAAAAAAACAATAAGACATTGTAAAAGTTAAACTTTTTTACTAAGAATTCGATCTATAAGATAAGGTTAATATAGTGACCTAAACCTGTCTAAACCCTATTGGTTGAAAATATATCAACCGATCCCGACAATATATTCAATATAAATTAATTTTGAGCTATTATAAAGCGAATATAGTTTTATAATAACATAATATTTAATGTTTCCTTAAAGTTACCATCACCTATCTTATTAAACGGTAATTCCCATTTTCTTAATTTCACACCACCATAACCATTTGGCTCAGTCATCCCCCAGTTAAATATTTTCCAAACTACCTTCATGTAAATGAAAATTCCTTACATTGATCATAAATAAAACCTAAATATCCATTCAGTTCAAATAATAATGAAGCACCCAAGGAAGAGGTAATAATTTCATCACCTCTTTCAATGTTCTTTGCTTATTCCACTTCATATTTCTTTATGTTTTCCATAACAAAATAATAAATCCTGTAACTTCTAAATACAAGGATGTTATTATAAAAATAGTACAACCATATTAAATATTCTATCCATCATATGAATGAAAATGTCACCATATGTGTGTACGTAAAACTAACCGTCTCCACATTGTGGTGTAGTTTATTATTCAACACTTCATTATTTAGATGGGTATAATAATGAGTATAATTTATCTAAATTATAAATATAAAATATTGATTATTCTTTCTATATAATATAAAACCCAATTAAAAAATATTTTACCACAAATAGAATGACACTGTTGCTCTTGTGTATGTACGTCTTAATGTATCCATGACGTGATGAGATTTCATTACACATCGTAAGCATTCCAGATTAAATTTCAATTGATGGTTAAAAATTATGTTCAAGAAAATAATATAATTCTGGATATGAATCAAATACATCCTATCTATAACAAAGATGTATGAATTAACAAAATATGTAAGGGAAAATGAATCAGTTTACACCTGAAACAATCATACTACTGAAATATTATTGACAAAGAAATATTAAGGTATCATAGATGATATAATATTTATTTATTTTATTCTTTTATAATTTAGTAACAATTATTAACCATTATGCCAGAGTTTAACGTACCCTTGACTAGGTAAGAGTACCAGGTAAGGTTTAATTCCTCAATCTCATAATTTTCTGACATTGTTTATGTGTAATTATTTAATGGGACATATTTATCTTCCATGTTCATGTTTAATAAATTTGTTTTCAAAATGAATCTTTTAAAGTTTTATGGAAGGAAATCTTTACCTACATCATCATTTGAAATGTTTTAACAATTTATTTTTCTCAATCTATTTAATTAATTTCTATGTTTTAAAAATAATTTCAAGGGTTTATTTATATGGAAATGATTGTTTTAAAACGTTAGTTCCTTTCAAAAGTTTCAGAGTTTAATGGGATAATTTGATTCTAAAATCTCTTTTAAATCTCTTCCTTTATAAAAGTATTACTTTAAAATGATTTTACAAAAGGGATATTTATCTCAAATAGTTGGACTGATCATTTTCAACTATATCAACATCATTTACTATATATTATTCTTGAATGAGGTCAATTTATTACAATAAAATCATCCATATTGTATTGAATGAGTTATGATATGTTTGAATTTGGATGTGATATTATTAGACCATAGATGGTTTATCGTTAATGTATTGGCGTTTCGTATTATTTTTTAATAAAACTGTTTTTGTTATGTTTCAATATTTTCATATGAAGAATGCATTAGAATTAGGATGTGATGGGAGAGACCCGCTATAGCCCCTCGATACATCGGTAGGTCTCATGAGACAATCTATTGTCTTGGAACAAGTCCTTGAAAAAATCTTTTTTGTAGTCTTGGGATGAGGCCTTGACTATGTGGTTATGATGTTCAACAATATTCATTCCATCATAATGAAATTAGAAATTGATATTACATGTGATTATTCGACTATTAGAATATCCATGTGAATATGTAAATGGAATTATCTAATTTATCTGTTCCATATTATGCTGATTTTTTAGTTTAAATGACTTTTTTAGTCTTATAGATTGAATTAAAAATTTAAGATTATTTTTTATATTTTCTACTATATTTGTATACTTACAAAAAAACTGAGCTCACCCCTTTATTATTTTTAATTTTTCCAAGGATTCAAAAAAGTACATTATTATTGAATTGCTAGAATAGGTTAAGGGAATAATTGAATTCTCAATGGATTATTATGGTGTGTTTTAAGTTATAAATTCTAATGTAATGTTCGTGTATGTAATATATTTCCCAAGACTACTAAACTAATTGGTCTTTGGAGAAATTAATCCTTTTAATCATGCCAATGTATTAAAATAATACACCGAATTTGGGATTCTTGGGTCGGGGCATTACAGTTGGTATCAGTGGAAGTTTATAAATTACCTTGGAAATTAGATTTAGATAAAAAAAATTTAAGAATAATTATCCTAAGATATAATTTTTGGATTAGTATATAAGAACATAATTATTTTTGGTAATGTAGATATTATATGGTTTATCCAAACAATACATTCCTATCAGGATAATACTTTTGGACGTGGTTCTAGAACTGATGTACCTAGTTGTGAAAACACTAACAAGGAGTTTTGGGCTTGACCCGGGGAATCCTGTTACATGACAACATGCATTACTATGAACCTAGTTTGACACTTCAAGGGGATATTATTAGAAAAATTCACATTTTCATTACAAACCATTATGAATGATTTATTAGTAATGATTTAAGCAACAGATTCAATTTAATCGATTGAGAGACTAGATGTGTGAAACTCTACAAATAATATTGATAGTTTTTCTAGATTTTTTATTATACATTATGATATGAGCTAACCTAGTGTACATCTCCATTTAGAAATGGCACCCATGGGAAGGAATGATAACTCCAACAATACACATGATCCATAGAGCATGATAGATTATATATTTCATGGAATTAATCCAACATTTTCTAGGTAAATAGGTTCACATGCATTCTAATCATATAAATAATTAGTATCATGTGTTAATAAGATATATAAATAATTCTATTAGTCCAATGTAATTGAAAGGAATCCATAGAGAAAAAAGTTGGTACATAGAAATATTGATAAAGGTAAAAAGGAAAATAAGGATTTTACTATATATGATAATTGTGGATAGAATCACCTTAGTAATTGCATAAATGGAATTGGAGTCTATTATAAGTGTGGAGAAAAAGGAAATGATGTATATGATTTAAAGGGTGATAAAAAGGTTCTAAATGTACAATGCTTCATCTTAATGGAGTTGGGACACTATGCCAATTAATTTCACAATCATAAAAGTATACCCCAAATAAAGTTATTGGATAACAATCATGTTATAATACTACCCCAAATGTCGATTACTTATTAGGGTTTTTATATTTTTGTTACTGAATTATGTACTTTTATTTTTTTATCAATTATGTACTAGTTATATTTTTTATGAAAATAAATAACGATTTTACTGCATTACTATTTCATTGAGGATTTGAGATTATATGGTACTAAAGAAAGATACTCAACAACAAGTTGATTTTTTTGGGAAATAAATGGTTGAAGGAAAGATAAACCTTAATATTGTATTGATACAGAGGTAGTGATTTTGGAATAAGTTATGATTGATTTGGATAAATTATATTGAATATTCTAGATAACTATGGAACTGAATAATGGGTTTTTTATTTGATCATTGTTGGAGTTTTCAATTTTTTTTGATAAAATGAATATATCTAGAATTATATAGGGAATAAGGGGGAATGAATGTAATCAAAAATGTTTTATGGTAATTCAGGGTGTTACCATTCCATAATAGAATACATGATGAAGTTACTCACATGTTATAATGTTGAAAAAAGATATCTTTATTATTTTATGTCGGCCATATAAATTTTTGGACTATGAGTTTGGAAACAAGTATTTGGGATAAGTCTAAATGTCGGTATCTATTTATGTGGACATTATTTTCTATGTTTTAATGTGAAACAATTTCATGAAATTATTTTTTGATTATTTATAAAATGGGCCACCAGAATCTCGGGTGATAACCAATCGCATTTGGTGGGGCCACAAGACTTGAACCCAGAACCGAAGGGTTACAAGGGTGCATCACCTACCACTGCCCATGTGATGTCTGAGTTTGTATGATTTAGTTTTTTTAAATGATCTAATAAATGAATTATAAATTCATTTTTATAAACCCTATACGATTTAGATAAATAGAACATTTTTTTAGTTCTATTATATTTTGGAGTGAAAGATTAGTTTGTGGTAGAAATTCGTTAAAGGATGGAACTATCATTATCAAGTATTTTTTTCTTTTTCTATGATGAAATTAATTCTTAAAAATTTTGGAAAGGATCAAAAAACCAAAAATGATTTATCCTAATAAATTATGTTTTGATGAACCAATGTTATTTTATTTCATCATAGATTTATGACTTTGAGTCCCTTAATTTTATAATTATTATTCACTTGTTTATTATTGATGACACCAATCAATCCTTATAAATAATTACATTTTTCCTCCAATTATGGGTGGCAAATTTCAAAAAAATTTCTCTTTTTTGAAATCCTATTTTTTATGACTTTTTCATTTCCCAGTAACTATTTTTGAAACTAAATTTTATTATCCCTATTTTTGATGTTAGTTTTCTACAATGGTATTTTCTTTTTTGAACACTTTATTTTAAAAGAAAAATTTAAAATTTAGATGAAAACTTTATTGAAGGATGGTAGAATGTAAAACCCCATGATTTAGTATTAACGTATATCTTTAAATTAATTCAATAGATTATACTACATGCCACACTTACTTGACTTGTGTTATACACAAGATTATGTATCTATGAAACAACACATTAGTATTATAATTATTTAAACAATATATTTTTTTATCAATTAAACATTGTGATATGAATAGTAAAAAATAAAATTATTTTTTTATTTATAATGTATTCTCAAAAATGAAACATATTTATATTTAATTGTATATGTTTTGTAAAATAGTTATATATGTAGAAAAACTATTTTCATAAAAGAACTAATTTTTAGGTTCTTTTGTGAACAATAATAAAATTAATATTAGACCCATATAAAAATTGAATTTGGTAAAATGGACTTCATTTTTCAATTTAGAATATAAAAATTAGGTTATGGTGAATTTTTGGTATCTTTCTGAACACATTCAGTTTTTGATGAATAGTGAATAATACTGCATAGTACATAAAACCAATTTTTTTAATTAATAATTATTTTTATTTAAATTTATTTTAAAGTAAAAATAGATGAATAATACCTATATTAGTACAATTTAATTAATTGGAGTTATTTAAAGATTATATATATAATATTATATTGAACAAATACTCATGAAAACTTAATAATGTTTTTAATGAAATTGCATCAAGAAATATTTAATTGAAATATATTTCAAAAAAATAAATAATGTCCACCACCTTTTACAAGGAGCTATTTACTATAAATATTGGGATATAAAAGAAGTTGATAAATGAACATTTTATGCTGACCATTGAATTTTTGTTTTTATTCCAATCAAATATATCAGAATTGAGGGGTTTTCATAAGTTATCAGAATGTTCTTATTGTGATCCTATAAATTAAAAATTTATATATCATTAATTTGCGTAAAATCAAATGAAATGGTGTCTTATGTACATGTTCATAGCTCATTAGTGTAGTGATGTGTTTTTTACTAGGTGATATGACACTTATATTATCTCGAAAAATAATATTTATATTAATACTCATAAAAAAGATAGTATTTGTGTGTTGTATCCACAACAGCCAAGAATAATTTCCAAATTCCACACATTCATCTTCTATATTAGAAAGTGATACCGAGTGTTATTTATTATAAGACAACGAAACCAATTACCTTCCTAAGATAGGAAAATATATTGATGTAAATTTTGAAACTATTTTACATCCACTAAAGATGGTGTGAAAATAAATCATTATTAACAATCATGTTTATTTAAATAAGATAGTTGAAGAACCGTAGTTTAATTAGGATAATGATAAATTATTTTTACAACATATTGATTAGGGCCTTGTAGATTCAACTCAAATCTTACTCATTGGAATAAACGAAATAATTTTGTTTGGATTGATATAAAGAATAAAAAAATACCAATCATTCCTTGAAAAGTATTTTGGTCCACTAGTTTCCTAGATTCATCAGGATTTAATGGTTTTGATGTTTCGATAGGCATACTAATAATTTTTTTATTATCACATACTTAATTTTTATGTAAAACATTTATATAATTATGTTGAATATAAATTTTCCTTTAGGTTTTTGAAAAATTTGAAAAAAAAGAAAAGATATAGTTTACCACTCAAGATTATATGATGCATTTATTCTATAAGGAATGCATTCATTTTATGTTTTTGTTTAATATATTTCTAATTGGTCAACGGAATGATTACCTAGAGTATGACATATATCAGGGGTGTATCAATAGTTTGTACCAAGATAATGGAAGATAATAGATCATGCAATGCATCTTGGAAGGTTGACACATGCTTAGTGATAACCGTGCACCATGGACCATCTGGCCATTTGTCATAGATCCCTTGGACAGAGTCATGTTCATGGCCACGAAATGGTTTGAAAAATCGAGTGGGTGGACCCAAAAAACCCATTGTCCTTGGTTCTTCTTTGATAGAGGGCTCTACAAGGTTGATGTATGACTTAGAAAACAATAAAGCCCAACTGTGTTTCTCATTTAATGTGGTAAAATTTTCCATTTTCCTAATCTCGATCTAAGATTTATTATATAATTTCAACCTCTTTTCTTGCTACAATAACATAGGGTGGGAAACATTTCCTCCCATAAATCCTAAGGTTAATTTTCTTTTGATCAGTTGTTGTTTGAATTTCTATTTTTTGTGAATCGATGTTTCAAGAGATTATTCACTCCCTTTTCTACTATTTTCTTGGAGAATAACATTGGAATTTTTTCCCTTTAAAATCCCCAAACCCTTTTTCTATAGATTCATATATTTGGATTTTATGGTTATTTTGGCTTTAATATGAGGTCGTTCTTATGAAAGTGGTTCTCTGGAATCTTTTGATATGTGCTCTACTGGTTATATCACATTAACTTATTGAAAATTCATGTGTTTGTGGTTTTGATTTTTTGATATTTTTCTACACATTTGATTCCATGGTATTAAATGCTAAATTTGGTGTTTAAATGATGTGTTTGACCCATCATTATCCACATTGGATTCTTTGAGGATGGTTAGACCGGGCCTAAGGCCACACATTGGGTGTGATAGTCCTTTGAACATGGGAATTAAGTTGTTAAACATTTAATTGAATGATTTATAATATTAATAGAATTTTAACTATGTTTACTATGTCAACATATGATAAGGGGGTTTTTTGTAATAACATGAACATGTAAAATATGTTTTGTATTGTAATAGGGTAAATGTGATATATGGATAAAGATGCATGTTCATGTGGATAAATGTATTGAAATGGGATACAAATATTTTTAACTGTGCATAAGTGGTAAAATTGGATTTCTTTGGAATTTGGGAATATGTTGAATATAATGAACTTTATAAATGTGATAAATAAAAAGGTACACCTATTTTATATATTATTGATAAAAAAATCTATTATGATAACCTTTAGAAATGTTACTATTGGTTGGTTGGGATGTTGGACTGATTCTCATCTCCCATGGGTGTGCCAAATTGATTTTCCAGGTACCAAATTGTATCATTGTTTTAGAGTATGGAAAGATTTTCCAAACTCCAAGGGTATAGAAATGGATTTAAAAATCTTTATAGGGGATTGTCTGATAAGGAATATGTTCCATGGTTTGAATAAATTGATTGATTATACTTTTATGTTGACCAGAGAGCAATATGATTTTTTTAAAATGTCCGAAATGGAATGAATAAGGATTAATGGGAATGTTAATAACCAAGAACATATAAAAAATGTTATTAATTTAAATATTATTATATAATTAATCCCGATTTATCTATTATCTATCAGTTTTTACTTCCCTTGATCATATTATTTTATTATAATGGATATTACATTAGACACCATTGGTGGTAGATTACTATGTTTAAATCACACCCTTCAGAGGCCATCGTCAGGTACCTTATTAGACCCAATAGTCGCTGGTAAGGATAAGGGGAAATGACCAATGTTAGAGGGATCACATTGGAGTCATGAAATTGTATGGATGATTTGACAATACATGACGTTGATACCAATTTGTGGCCTTTTTATTAGGGACATATCTTTCATTTCTTTTAGAAATTTAGAATATAATGACATTACATTTTTACTACATTATTTTGTTGGCACTTCATCAGTACGTGAGTGTTTTTTGGGATTTTTTGGTTACATGCTATTATTTTATGTTTAAATTTTATTGATGTTCACTATTGTTTTTCTCCAATAATGTGTTTATAGTCTCCAAACACGCTTCATTAGACCCTCACTGATAGACAGAAGCCTATAGATTACAAGGATACACTAGTGAGATCACATAGTGCACTAGATTGGGGAATTTTATGTCCTTATAGTTCCATGGTAAATTTTAAAAAATTACATGGGAATTTTATATTTTCAATACTAGCTTGTTCTTGTGAAAATATTATTTCAGAACATATTCATTTATAAAGACACACTTCACTTACAATTGGTAATGGGTAAAAGATAAGAATGGTGCATTGGAGAGACACATTTTAACACAATCAAGTCTAGATACTAGATTGGCGGTTTATTCATAGTCTCATACTTCTTGTTGAATATTTTCATTAGTAACATGTATTGCCTTATTTCTTACAATTATCCAATTTTCATCATGTTTTCTTTGGAAAACCGATTTTAATATAATTACAGGATACCCAATAAGACGTTTTTCCATAGACGAAACATTTTTCATCACAAATTTATTGATTTTATTCTATAGTAGCACTTTATAATCATGTTTATCTACATACTAATCAAGAGTTTCATATTCAAATTGAGAAAAACGATCACATTTCACATTTGTTTCGTAAGAAAGATATTATTTTTACAATTAATGTAACACCCCAATACTTGATAGTATGTTTTAACTTTAATATATTTCAATAAGTTATACTACACGACACACTGACTGGGCTAGTGTTATACGCAAGATTGAGTTTCTACGAAACAACAAATTAGTAAAATAATTATTTAAATGATATATTTATTTTTCAATTAAATATTGTGATATTAATAGTAAAAATTAAATTTTTATTATTATTTATAGTGATTTCACAAAAATAAAATATATTTATAATGAAATGTATATTTTTTGTTAAAACCATTATATATTTAGATAAAATATTTTCTTAAGAGAACTACTTTTTTTTCCTCTTGTGAACAATAATAAAATTAATATTAGACAATCCTAAAAATATAATTTGGTAAAATAAATGTCATTTTTGGATTTCGAATATCAAAATTACTTTAGGTTGAATTATTAGTATTTTTCGAAAAATATTCAATTTTTGATGACTAGTGAAAAATACCACTTAGTACATTAAAACAGACTTTTTTATTTAAATAATAATTATTTTTATTAAAAGGTAATTTAAAGACAAAGTATATAAATAATACCAATATTAGACAAATTTGAAAAAAAATCTTAGAGACATGATTGAAATCAATATGTAATATGTGGTTCAATAGGAAGAAAATAATTTTGTGAATAGTAACATCTGATTTTTTTTACAACTGTTATATGTAAATATTGTAATTAAAGGTAAAAATGATATTATAATCACCCTAAATCATGTACTAATAATATTTGATAAGTTTATTTCTACCAAATTAATCATTATGAATAAAATATGATCCTTTTTATCCACTTGAATTAGATTTGGACATTAATTATATTTTATTCCAAAAAGAGTTCAAAGTGTTAAATTCAAATTTTAATAAATAAATAATTTTAATATAGGGTTATACATATGATAAATTAGACCATAAACATTAATTATAAATATGAAAATATTTCCTACATCATGAAATTTTATATACAATTTTTAGAAATTAAATAATAAGCTTATATATGTATCAATGATGAGGTAGTAATTTCTTATTAAAGAATGATTAAAATAATTGATTTTATTAATATCATAATAAATATGAATTGAGAATTTTTATGCCTTCCACGATATTTCAAGGTCAATATGGAATGTTAGGGTTGATTAAATAAATTATTTTCGAAGTGATAACGTTTTTATGACTTTAACAAAAACCAAACACCAAATAGTGTCAAAATTGGCATAATTGAGTTTTTAAAACAGATATTATTTTATAAAATTATATAATAGTCCAAAAAAATAAGGATCCTCAAAAGGACTTATATAATGATATATATGTCATTAATTAACCACCCGAGGTTCTCTTTTCATTTTATAGTAAGTGAATTAACCGTGTAATACTAAAATACAAGAAGACATGGTAAAAGTTAGACTTTCTAACTAAGAATTAAATCTAAAATATAAGGTTAATATGGTGACCTAAACATGTCTAAAAACTATTGGTTATGAAAATTTCGACCCATTCCCAAATTATCCTTGAAATATATCTATTTGGATCCAATATAAACCAAATAATGATTTTAAAATAAAATAATATTTCATGTTTTTTTAAAGTTACCCTCACATATCTTATAAAAAGGTACTTCACCTTCTCTTAATTTCACACCTCCAAGATCATTTTACTTAGACAACCCTAGGTCAAATATCCTCCAAACTAACCTCATAGAAACATATAGGCATTATTTTGATCATAAATACAACCTAAGGAGCCCTTTTTTTAAAATAATATTGAAGTACCCAAAAAAGAGTTAATTATTTCATCACCTATTTCAAGGTTCTTTTTTTCATTCACTTCCTATTTATTTCTGGTATCTATTACAAAATAATAAATCATGTAACTTATAAATAATTTTATGTGATTATAAATATGTTACAACCATATTCAATATTCTATCCATCCTATTAATGAAAATGTTACTGTATGAGCGTACGTACAACTTATCGTCTCCACGTCGTGGGGTAGTTTCTTAGTAAACACTTCATTTTTAGATGTGTATTATAATGAGTATAATTGATCTAAATAATAAATATAACATTTTAATGATTCTTTATATATAATATATCAACCAATTATATACAATTTCACTACTAATATATTGATATTTTCGCTCATACATATATACGTCTTACTGTCTCCACAAACGGATGAGATTTCATTCCCCATCATAAACATTAATGAAAAACTTTAATTTTATGATTAAAATTAATTTTTAGGAATATAGTTTCATTCTAGTTATAAATAAAATACATCATATCCATAACAAACATGACTTAATTAACAAAATATATAATGGAAAATTAATCAGTCAAGACCTGAAACTATGATACTACAGAAATATTAATGATAATGAAATATTATATAATCATATATGATTTAATATTTATGTATATAGTTCTTGTATATTTTAATAAATATTATTTAACCATTATACAGGAGGTTAGCATACCGTTGACTAATGAATAATACAAGGTAAGATTTAATTCCTCAATCTCATAATTACCTGAGATAGTTTATGTGTAAGTATTTACTGGGACATATTTATCATCCATGTCTAGGTTTAATAAAATTATTTTCAAAATGAAACTGCTAATGTTTTATGGAAGGGAGTCATTAATTACATCATCATAGTAAATGTTTTAATGATTTATTTTCCAAAATAAATTTAATTAATGTCAATGTTTTCAAAATAATTTTAAAGATTTTTTATATGGGCATGATTATTTTAAAATGTTAGTTCCTTTGAAAAAATTTATAGTTGTATGGGAGGATTTGATTCCAAAATCAATTTTAAATAATTCCATTATAAAATTTTGTCTTTTAAATGATGTCACAAAAAGGGATATTTCCATAAAATAGTTCTTCAGATCATTTTTAACTATGTCAACATCTGTTACTCTAAATTATTTTTGATTGAAGTTGATTTATTATAATACAATATTAAATATTTTATTGAATGAATTATATTATGTTTGAATGTGGATGTGATATTTTTATACCATTGATGGTTTATAGCTAATGTATTGACATTTTGTATGCTTGTTTTAATACAACTATTTATTTTATGTTTCATGATTTTCATATGAGGAATGCATTGGACTTAGTATTTGATGGATGAGACCCACTATAGCCCCTTGATACATTGGTATGTCCCATGAGACAAACTGGTGTCTTGGAACATGGCCTAAAAAAATCTTATTTGTAGTCTTGGGATGAGGCTTTGACTATGTGGTTTGGATTTCCATCATTATGCCTTCCATAATTATGAAATTAGATATTGATATTACATGTGATTATTCGACTATTAGAATATCTATGTGAATAAGTAAATGCAATTCTTTGATTTATCTTTGCTATATTATACAAATGTTTTAGTTTAAAGGAATTTTGTTTTAGTCCTATATAATAAATGAAATGTTTATTATTATTTATTATATTTTATGCTATATTTTTATCCTTACTGTGCATTTCAGCTCACCCATTTCTTATTTTTTATTTTTCAAAGGATCTGAAAAACTATATTATGGTTGACCTATAAGAATAGGATAAGGGAATAATAATATTATAAAAGGATTATTTATGCTATTTTTTATGCTAGAAATTTTAATTTAATATTCGTGAATGTAATTTATTTCCCAAGACTGCTAAATTGATTAGTCCTTCGGGACATTATTCCAGGTAATCATGCTAATGTATTAAAATAATGCATCGGCTTTGGGCTTCTAGGGACAGAGCATAATAGTTGGTATCAAATTAATTTTAGCAATATACATGAAAAGTAGTTTTAGATAAACCATGATAAAAAACATTTACATAAGATATACTTTAAGGATTAGTATATAAGAACATCCAAAAAATTTGGTAATGTGGATATTTTGTGGATTTTCCAAGAAATACATCCCTGTCTGGTTAATAAAAGTTGATGTGGTTCTACCACAGATGTACCAAGGTGTGAAAACACTAACAAGGAGTTTTTGGCTTAACCCAGGGTATCCTGGTACATAAAAAATACAATATTGTGCACCTGTTGTGACACTCTTATGGGTTATTATTCTGAAAATTTACATTTTATTTACAAAAAATTATGAATGATTTATGTGTAAATATGTTATCGTTAGATACAATTTTTATGATTATGAGTCTAGATGTGTGATAATATTCAATTAATGTTGATTATTTTTTTTGTTTTGGGATTATACATTATGATATGAGCTAACCTTGTGTATTTCATCATTTAGAAATGGTGCCCATTATATGGAATGATAACTCCAGAAATACGCATTATACGAAGTGTAAGATGGATCATATCTTTTATGGTCTTAATCCAACATTTAGAAGGTAAATGGGTTCCCATGGATTCTCATCATATGAAGAAATAATATCATGTGTTAAAAAGATATGTAAAGAATATATGAGTATTATGTCTTTGAATGGAAGCTAGGGAAGAAAAGGATGGTATAGGGAAATATGGATAAAGAGAATAAGGAAGACAAGTATTTTACATTTGTGATAATTTTGGAATGAATCCCCTTGTTAAATACTTAAAGGGAATTGGATTTTCTATTAAGTGTGTAGAAAAATAAAACCTAGTACATGATTAAATGTGTAAGAAAAAGGTTTCAAATGTACAATAATTAATCTTCAATGATTTTGGACAGTACAAACATCAATGCCCCAATCATTATAGTATACACCAAATGATGCTATTGGATAATAATCATGTTATGATACTTCCACAGATAAAGAATAATTATTAGTGTTCTTGTATTTTTATTAATTAATTATATCATTTTATTGTTTTATCAATGATGTACTGTTTATATTAATTATGAAAATAAATAAGGATTGTACTACAACGCTATTTCATTGAGGATTTGAGATTATATGGTACTAATAAAAGTGACACAACAACAAGTTAATCTTTGGGAAAAATAAATGGTTTAAGGAAAGATAAATCATAATATGGTCTTCATGCTAAGGTAGTGATTTTGGGATAAGATATGGTTTATTTGGATAAATTATATTGGATATTATTGACTACCATGGAACTGATTAATGGTTATTTTATTTCATCATTGTTGGAGTATTCATTTTTTTCATTTAATGAATATATCTAGTATTATATACGGAATAATAGGGAAAGAATGTAATAAATAAGGTTTTATGGTAATTTAGGGTGTTACCTTGATTTAAGAGAATACACGATGAAGGTAATAACATGTTATTATGTAGAAAAAAGATATATTATTAATGTTATGTTGACGTACCTTATAAATATTTGGACTATGGGTTTTGAAACTAGTATTTTGGATAAGTCTAAAGGTTGGAATCTATTAATATGGATATTGGATACTCTAGTTTAAGGTTAAAACATTTCATAAATCTATCTTTTTTATAAGAAGAACAACTCTAAGGTTAGGGTATAACCCATCACATTCGGTAATTCTGTGAGACATCAAACCGCAACCCAATTGTGATAATGGTACATCACCTACCACTGCCTACGTGATGTCTAGTCTGTATGATTCAGCTTTTTTTAAATGATCTGATAGATGAATTATAATTTTATTTTTTTCAAACCCTATATGATTAGGAAAAATAGAATATTTTAGAGTTATATAATCTTTTGGTGTGAAAGATGATTTTGTGATAGTAATTAGTTTAAGGATGGAACTCTACTTATCAAGTATTTTTTGTATTTTTCTATGATGAAATTAATTCATAAATATTAGGGAAAGGATTATAAAATCAAAAATGTGTTATTAAAATGCCTTATGTTTTGATGAACCAATGATATTTTAAGTCATCATAGATTTATGTATTCGAGGCCCACCATTTTCTAATTATAGTTCACATTAGTGTGATTGATGACGTCACTAACTCCTTATAAATACTTACGTTTTTTCTCTATTTATTTGTATCAAATTTTCACCAATGTTATCCTATTCGAAATTATAATTTTCGGGTGAATTTTTCATTTTCTTATCCCTCTTATTAAGACTAAATTTTCTTAACCCTATTTTCGATGTGGGTATTCTACGAAGGTATTTTATATTTTTAACCTTTTTTTTTCAATGAACAATTACAAATTGGGTGGAAAATTTTATTGAAGGAGGCGAGAATGTAACAGACCAATATTTCATAGTAATTTATATCGTTAAAGTAAGTAAATTTCTTATACTACACACAACATAGGATTGGCATGTGTTATACGAGAGATTTAGTTTCTACGAAACAACACATTAGTATTATAATTATCTAAATGATATATTTATTTAAAAATTAAATATTTTGATATGAAAAGTAAAAAATAAATTTTTATTGTTTTTTATAATTTATTCACATAAATAAGTCATATTTATAATTAAATGTATATGTTTTTTTAAAATAGTTATATATTTAAGAAAAATAATTATCTTAAAAGAACTAATTTTTATGTCCTTTCGTGAACAATAATAAAATTAATAATAGAAACTCATAAAAATTGAATTTAGTAAAATAGACATAATTTTTTCATTTTGAATATCATAAATATCATAGGGTGAATTTTTGGTATTTTTTAAAAAACATACAATTTTGGATGAATAGTGAAGAATACTGCAATGTAAATAAAACCCATTTTTTAAATAATAATAATTATAATTTAAATTTATTTTAAAGTCAAAATAGATGCATAATACCTATTTTAGTTAAATTTAATTCATTTGACTTATTTAAATATTATATATATAAAATTTTATTGAACTTTTTAATGTCATTAAACAACCATCTAGGAATATTTGAAAATTTGTAGAAAACATAAATTTATTGCTTCTGTGAATGAAATTTCAAAATTTCGATAGACATAATTGAAATTACTAAGTAAAATGTGGATTAATATGATAAAAATAATTTTTGGTGAATAGTAACTTTGGAATGTTATTTACCACAGTTAAAATTAAAATCGGGTAATTAAATGTAAAAATTATATTATAATTACACTAAATCATATCCTAATTATATTTTATAGGAGTATCTCTACCAAAATAATCCTATGTAATAAAATATTATCCTTTTTGATCTCCATGGATTAGAGTAGGATATTTATAATATGTTATTTAACGAAGAGTTAAAAGTGTTAAATACCAATTTTAATAACTAAAGCATCTTAATATAGTTTCATACATAAGATAAATTAGACAATAAAAATTCATATGAAAGTTAATAATATTTACTACATCATGGTATTTTATTTATAGTTTTTTGAAATTAAATAATTTAGATTATTTATGACACAATGATAATGTAGTAATTACCTTATTAATGAATGATTATGATAATTGATATTATACATTTCCAAATAAATGGAAATTGAGACTTTTGATGCATTCCATGAACTTTCATGGTTAACATGAAATGTGGGGGTTGATTAAAAAAATTGGAAATGATAAATTTGTTATGGCTTTCACAAAAACAAAATACCAAATAGAGTCAAAATTTACATTAATGTTTTAAAAAAAATAATATTTTAATAAATTAAATAAAAGTCTTAAAAATTTATAGAATGGAAAAATTACTTAAAATATGATATATGTGTCATTAATGAACCAATTGAGTATATATTTTCATTTTATATAATTTTTATTAATCATGTAATATAAAAACATTATAAGAGATGGGAAAAGTTAGACTATTTTACTAATAATTAAATCTAAAAGATAAGATTAATATGGTGACCTAAAAATTTCTAAAACATATTAGTTGGGAATATTTCGACGAATCCCCAACTTATACTCGAAATAAATCAATTTTGTTTAATCATAATCTGGAAATTATTTTCTAATAAAATAATATTTCATGTGTTTCCTAATGTGACCCTCACATCTATTACAAAAGGGTACTTCCCCATATCTTAATTCCACACCTCCAAAGCCATTTTTCTCAGACTAACCCTACTAAAATATCTTAGAAATTACCCTAACGCAATCCTTTAGGGCTTAGATGGATTGGAAATCTAACATAAGGATCTCTTTTGTTCAAATTCTATGGAAGCACACGAAGAAGAGGTAATTTTTTAATAACCCCTTTGAAAGTTCTTGTCTTCATCCACATCCTATTTCTTTGTTGTTTCCATAAAAAACAATAAATCCAGTATCTTCTACATACTATGATGTTATTTTAAATATGTTACAACCACATTCATTATTCCATCCATCCTATGAATGAAGAAGTCACCATAAGTGCATTAATACGGCTTACCTTCTTTATGTCTGGGTGTATATTATTATTCTACACTTAATTATTTTTCTGGGTATAATAATGAGTATAATTTATGTATATAATAAATATAACATTTTAGTGATTCTTTATATATAATATAACACCCAATTACCTATTATTTCATAACTAATAGAATTATTTTGTTGCTCATGCGTATGTTTGGTTTACCGTCTCCATGACGAGATGAGATTTCCTTCCCCATCGTAAGTATTCGAGAATAATTTTCATTTGGGGATTAAAAATTATGTTTCTGAACATAATATCATTCTATATATATATATAATACATATTATCCATAACAAACATGACATACATAATAAAACATATAAAGGAAAATGAATAACTTAACACCCGAAACAATGATACTACTAAAACATTTTTAATGAAGTAATATTAGAGAATCATATATGATATAATATTTATGTATGTGGTTCTTGTATAATTTAATTAAAAATATTGAACCAATATAAAGGAGGTTAATGTACTCTAGACCAAGGAAGAGTACACAGTAATGGTTTATTCATCAATTTAATTATTATCTGAAATTGTTTATGTGTAAATATTTATTGGGATTTATTTATCATCTATTCCTGTGTTTTATAAATTTGATTTCTTAATGATTCTTCTAAATTATTATGGAAGGTAATATTTAACTATATCATCATTTTAAATGTTTTAGAGATTTATTTTTCTAAATATAATTAATTAATTATCATTTTTTCAAAACGATTTTTTGATTTTATTTATATGGACATGACTGCTTGAAAATGTTAGTTCCCTTCACAAGATTCAAAGAGGTATGGGAAAAATTAATTCGAAAATTAATTCTAAATTAATTATTTTATAAATGTGTGACTTTTAGATTATTTCACAGAATGATATATTTCTATCAAATTGTTTTACTGATCATTTTCAACAATGTCAACATGCTTTACATGATATTATTCTTTAATGATGTAGATTTATTATAATATAATATTTTATATTGTATTGAATATGTTATGATATGTTTGAATGTGGATGTATTATTGTTATAGAATTCATGGTTTAGGTTTAATGTATTGAGATTTCATATGAATGTCTTAATTCAAATGTTTATGTTATATTTCAACATTTTCAAATGAGAAATGCATTGGACTTGGTAAGTGACAGGAGAGGCTCACAATAGCCCCTCAATGCATTAGTAGGTCTAATGAGACAAACTAGTGTCTTGTCCCAAGGGCTTGAAAAAATATTATTTTTAGTGTTAGAATGAGGCCTTAACTATGTTGTAATGAAGTCCCACATTATGCATTCCATCATTATGAAATTAGATATTGGTATTACTTGTGATTATTATACTAGTAGAATATCCATGTGAATTAGTTAATGACATTATTTGATTTATCTTTGTCATATTATACTGATGTTAATGTTTAAAACACTTCTATTTTAGTCATACTCATTGTCTTAAATGTTTATGATTATTTATAGTAGTTGCCGCTATATTTTTATCTTTAATGAGCATCAGAGCTTACCCCGTTCTTATGTATTAATTTTCCCAGGATGTGATGATGCATATTATGATTGAACTGTAGTAATAAGATAATAGAATAATGGCGTTTTCAAAGGATTATTTAAGCTGTGTTTTATGTTAGAAGTTGTAATAAAAAGTTCATGCATGCAATATATTTTCCAATACTACTACACTGATTGGTCCTTCGGGACATTATTCCTTGTATTTAAGCTAATTTATTAAAATAATGCACCGGGACTGGGCTTCTAGGGTTAGGGCCTTACATTTAAAAGAATATATTTTATGATATTATTAGTGGGATGATTCAAAAGGATTGTAGGATTTCATGGGATTTGGAAAATATTTTCATCAGCAACATATAAAATTTCATCAACAGGTATAAGTTTAGAAAAATGTTTCTTTATTTTTTATCCCATGTATATGTTTTTCTAACAATGGTTGAAAATCAATTTTATAAATTCCATGTAAAGTTGTGGTTTAGGTTGTTTAAAAACATGGCGGTCAAATTCATCACATTTAACATGATAATTTTCCATAGTAATGAATTAGTTATTTTTTTAAAATCATTGATGACAATAAATGTTGTAGAATAAACAAGAAAAATCAATTCATTAAAAATTGTAAAAAATTGAAATAAATCATGATTAATATTCAAATTTAAAACTTTACATCAAAAAAACTATGAGGTGTGAATGTTTTGGATTTATACCTACATAAAACCCATAAGATATATGATTAATAAAAGGAATATGAAAATTTATTTTTATAGTATATAATATAATTTTTACAAATTCTAATAAAAAATGTCTATCTTTTTTATTATTCACTCAATTTGGTTTAATTAATTTAATGAAGAAATTTTGTTTTTCTATTAACTGCACAGTTTTGTTAGGGTATTCTCATTATTGATATATATTACCATGAAATATTATTATATATTACTCTTTAAATGAAAAGAATTTATTTTATATATTTCTTTACAATCAACACCATGTTTAAATGAAATGTGATCAACTTTTAAAATATTATTTTAATGTGTTAACTATAACCTTGTCATCAAAATCAGTGGGAATAAACTTGACTAACTATATTATGAAAAAAATTGGTTTATTTTTTTATAAAATAATTTCATTAGTTATTAAATTTTTAGATCTGAAAATAAAAATTATTTGAGCATAATAATTGTGGTTTTTGTTCATAAACACTATTTTTATCCACACAATATGTTTTTTCATAATAAATTAATATAATAAAAATTGGTAAATAATTTTATTAAATTTTATAAATTATATATTTAGTATTTTTTTTATTCATATAATATATTTTATACGCAATCAATAATAATAAATATAGTTTTATTCTTATAAACTGTATATTTTAAAAAAGTGACTTTCATCAAATTTTCCCATTTAATATAAAACATGTTTTACAAATGTATAAAAAAATTATTCTTGAAAAATTGATTCCATATTTTGAATTAGGAGGATCAAATTTAGAAGAAGGTTCTCTTTTAGTTTGGGTTGTAATAAATAGTAACTCTAGTAAATGTTTCTCACCTCCGTATAGGTAAAACAGGTAAGATATGGTCAAAACATTAGTATAAGGTTATAAATAATCTTTAGAAACTGTTTTTATCATATTGGATGGGTAGATTTCATCCAATTCCATACAATTCTCAAATAATTGACAACTTGGTTCATTTTTTCATAGATTATGACAATTATATTAATTTATGAAATGAAAAAATATAAAAAGTTATTTCATGAAATTAATTACTCAAAATTGTTATTATAAAGATAAAAATTTTCTAAATTCTTTTCTAAAAGTATCCTTGAATTGTAATCTAATTGTTATTATCATGTAAATTTATTTATAATTTTTATTTATTAAATAATTAACATAAATTATAACATAAAAATAATATAATATTTATTCATTTAATAGAAAAACAAAATAAATCATTATAGAAATAATAAATGTAATAAAATTTGGGTGAATTTTTATGTTCAAAAAATAATGAATATAGATATAAAATAATAATTAATTTATTAAAGAGTAATATTATGATTTTATATTAGTTTTGATGTTTTTAAAGGAAAACTAAATGAATAGTAACATAAATAAAATTAATTCTATTTTATGAATATAATATTTTTTCAAAATTCTAAATATATAATAATAATAAAGAGGAAAATGAGGATAATATATGGTATAAAATATCATCTCTTGTGTATTTATGAGTCATTTCTACCTTATATTTATAATTATAAACCTTTATGATTGAATATATTGTTATCGTAGTGATTGTTGAAATTGGTCAACCAAGGGGTTAATCAAAAATAAAACATTAAAAATGGAACAAAAACCTATATTAATTTTACAAGATCATTATATTTTAACAATAGAGTATTTTTATATTTTATTTATAATTGTAGTATTTTTTTAATGAATTAAATATATTTTAATCATTTTTGAAATTACAAGTGTTCCATTTCCCTCTCTCATAAATGGACACCCATCTGATTATTTTATTTAATAGGAATTGAGTCATATAGATTAAATAATTCATTTAAATTTCCATTAAATAAATCCATATCAATTATTGGAGGTTTTTGGCTTCAAAATATTCTATCCATATGTACCTCAAAAATATTATGTGGTAGGTCTTTTGAAGAAGTTGTAATCATGTTACTCGATCTCTTTCAATTTATTTAACTTTTACCACTTATAAATGTTTATTATTTATCATATAATAAAATCCTATGTATTATAAATATAATTAAATGTTATTCAAATTATAAAATTACCAGAATCTACCCTCTTTTCCATAAAATAAGAAGTGAAATTATCATTCATGCGAACATACATCTTACTGTCTCCACATTGTAATATGATTCTTTTTTCATCAAATATGTACATGGTTGGATATAAAAATGGAAATAATTAATATATATAATTTTTATGAAATAATTATCAATCATAAATTATTATACAATATCTACATTTTTATTATCCAATCTGTTGTAAAATTATAATGTTGATCTTGCGTATGTGCGGATTATAACCTCTAAGAAGTAATTTGATTGTATTTTTCAATACTTTTTAATTTGATTTTTATAAATAGATTAAATGAATATATATTAGGAATATAGTATTATAATTACTACGAAAATGTGAGTTATTTTTTAATATTATTTCATTATATTTTTTGAAAAGTGAAAAACGTTCTTGCTTATGTACAACCAACCTTTTCCATGAAAAAATTAATTGTTTTTTCTTTCTATAAATTTTTTGGTCAAATATAAATATTTTCAATTAATATATTTGATATCTAAATGAATTTTAATATTCTAGATATTATTTAACCATAATCAAAATATGAGGACCATGACTCTCAAAACTAAATTCTCTTGTAAAATGAAATAATTAACACCAGCGAATGATGTTTTAAGAAAAAGTTTTAACGAGAGGATATTTTAATTTCATAAATGGACCATAAATGATAATATATGTATTTAAATATTTATGTTATATAATTATAATAAATTTAAATTTTTTTACTTGTGGTTAAAAGCTATTATAACGAAATCCAAACATGAGGTAAGAGATTTATATTTCCATCTCAATTTAATTTGGATAGTTTGTGCATGTATTTACATTGAATGAAATGATTATATCATTTTCTGAAAAAAAATCCTATTTTATTCTAATATATTTATTTCTAGAGAATAATTTTTTTCATTTTATTTTCCTCACTTTCTATACTCTAGATACCATAGATATTTTTTATGAAAAACCCGACTTTATTGCCCCTATTCCATATTTGTTTCTTCTATGTCCTTGTTTTCTAAAAATGTTTTCGTGATTGTTTTTAATATTAGCATATGATTCATTAGATAAATATTTATCCATATTTTATTTTTTATAAATTCATTGAAGGAAATGTTCTTCTTTTTTTCCAAATGACTTACTTTTCTTCTGTTTTTAATAAAGTGTAAAAGAAAACATTTATTTTAACTATCAAGACATGGAAAAAATTCAAACCATGACTATTAATCAATTATTGGTTATCTTATTTAATTTTATTTAGTTATCTTTTCAAATAATATTTTTCCCTTCCAATTTGGAATGTTTTTAGATTTTAAATTAGTTTTTTAAAATGAAAAGGTTATTTTCGGGGTAAAATATTTTGTAAATCTTTTAAGGGAATTTTCATCGATAATGAAATCATGTGATTTACCTTATTTATTATAGGTAATATGATCCAATGATACCATAATTATTCCGTATCTGGATTATTTATGATGATGAAGTATTGACAATTTTTATTCTTTATTAAATACAAATATATATATTTTTTGGCTTATATGGATTTTTGAGAACTAATTTTATTTACCATTCAAAATATTTAGATTACATAGGAATTATAATGAGATGTTGGGACATGATATAGATATATATTGTTATATAAAAATATTTCATAAAATAAACAACATGAAATCCATATTATGTGGGTATTTGGATTAAACATAATGATTGGTTAAGAATTATGTATTGGATGAGAGGCCATGACTATAATATTACTAATATCTTGTTTGAGAGCCCTTGGCAATGAATACTACAACATATGATTCTCATAAATAGGCATTTAATCATTTTTGGGGAATATTTAAGACATTACACAAATGCATGCCTAAAGTCATTATTAATTTAGTCCCATTGGAAACATGGAAATGGAAACATTATTCTATAAGTGAGACACATCTTCTACCACTATGTTTTTCATAATAACTAACCTGCTTAGAAAAATCATACATAATACATATCATCATTTCCTAGGGAAAGAATTTATATTAAAAGGGTGAGCTCAGATGATCAGGAAGAGTAATCAAGGGAGACATATAATAGTAATTTAAAAATAAGTGTATAAAAACATATGTATACCATTTTAAAATCATACCCGACAAATCAAAGATCATATCAATATAAATAATTTTATAGTTCTAATATGGTTATATCTATTCATCAAAGTGCATTTTCGGGTGGTAAAAAATTTTCCAATAGAAATTTTCATGTTACTGATCTATTGGTGAAAACACATTCACTAAATGTAATTATCAAAGAATAAATGATTATGTGGTTATTATAATAATACATCTAATAATATATATGTTGAAAAAAATTATTATAAATAGATTAATACTTATAATATACATATTGTTAATATTTTAAACATTTATAAAAAATATCAACAATTAATATTTGTTTGTAAATTATACTCTGAATATTGGTATTCCAATGCTTATTTGTCAGATTTTAAATTATATTTATTAATATAATTAAACACTAAGAGAATTTATAATGAACTTAATGAATCATCTTCTAAAATTTATTTCTTGTAGACCGCATATGTCACTGTCATGGAATCCCAATAAATTTAGATTAGATACAATCTACTATAGTGGATCAAGATGTGCATAACTACACCTTCATCCCATTGTTTATAGTGGACCTTCCATTTATTCTAGAAGTAACACCAATCCCCGCTCCTTCTATTTTAGTCCTGCACCATCATGAGAAATATTCTGACCACAAAAAAAATGAAAAATAATTTTCATTTAATTGAAAGATATAAAAATAATGACACGCATTATAAAACTATCATCCATATATCACAAAAAGAGAATGTTTCCACCAGTGGAAACAAAAATCATAAGATAATATAACTAGATTCCAAATAACCTTAATGTGATCCATCCTGACCATAATAAATAATATATAACATATAGAAAAGTAATTTCCCTAATACATGATATTAAAATATCTATTGATCATAATAATAGAAAAATGTCTAGAATAACTGATGGATGCAAATGGTATACAAATAACCACATTAATAAAAGCGATCAAGTTGAACATATGATATTAACATTACAATAATATTATGAAACATGTGACCAATAATCATTTACCAAAAATCTATTATTAAATAAAATGAATTTTGTAGTTCATAGACAAGGTCTAATTTTAACATCAAAGAATTGAAAGAGATTTCAGGAATATATGACATTAACACACATATCAGTGAGAAATAAATATCACTGATTCATCCATGTATCACAACAATTATCCAGAAAATGATGGATTTGAGTATCAAATAAACTATACTATACCATTAAATCCACAAACCAAATGGTAGACCCGAAAAAATTCATGATGAGTAGTAATTATTAATGAGCATTAATTCTAGAAGAGAAGAAACCTTTCCTGCAGTAGATCTGATAAGAACTCTCATCATCACACTTGATTTGCATTTAGAGAATTTAATTACATATTAAATACTCATATCCCAAACTAATTACCATGTATATAAACCAAAAAATACTATACATCCTAGAAAATAAAGATAATCCAATCTCACTACCAAATTTCAAACCCTATAACGAGTCTTCACATGGATTTCTCACTCAAAAAACCTGAACCTTTGAGAAGCCTCAATGATAAACTCAAAAAATACAAAAAAAAATACCCTCAAACCTAAATCATATAAATTAAAATATTTACATATTATAAAAATAGATAAATTAATGATTACATTACAAGTAAGATACATTGATTGTCCATCCTATCCAAGAAAACTAATAAGTGTGACGGATCTGATCACTCTGCTATATTATCACACACATAGATTGAAAAAAATGCAAAAAAACATGAATATGGAATAGTCACACACATGGATCAAAATTGACTCTAGTTAGTCTCCAATAATTATATGATCTGAGACAACAACTTTATCTAATTTTTATATAAATATGAACATTGGATCAAATCACTCCATCTATATTATGCGATGAATTTCACATCCCTTGTTGTATCCTCTACGCTGGTGATACCGATAGTACTAGCTTCTATCCTTCAAAATATAGATCTATTTAAATATTCCAATAACATTAAATACAACTCAATGGAAGCCAACTTCCAACATTCAAAAAGAGGTAAAATTTTTAATAAAAAATAATGGGTTCCCATGAACCACTGCTGAAATGTCATGCTAAACCATGGCTAAAACAAACCATAAATGGGGATCATGAACCATATCATTCAAGAATCAAAAAATAAAATTCTTTAAATTTGTTTATGGATCTGATGGATCCTTGAAACCAGAAGATAGATTTGGAAAATAATAATTAAAAGAGAATAATAAGAGAGAGATGGAGAAAGAATTCTAATTCGAGGATTGTATATGAAAAATCTGAACGTTTGATACCCAGATTCTATGGCTGGGGTAAGAGGGAGGCACACCAATGGGGTTCTTCCTAGTTGGGGCATGTGACACAAAGATGAAGGGGATGAGGTGGGGTCATCTTGGGGAGAATTGGATAAAATAAATGTAAAAATATAAAATAGAATAAATAATAATAATAATAATAATAAAATATTTTTTATCAGGAAATGAAAGTAACTAGTTCGGGTGTAGAAATAGAAGATACAATAATAATGATGGGATCAGTGCAGCTCAAGAATTTTTATTTATGGAAGAGAGTGTCATATTATTGGTGTAATTTAAAAAAAATATCATGATGTATAATAAATTTATATATAATTTATATAGAATGAAAAAAAATTAAATTTATATATATTTTGAGAAAAAAGTAATATTTTATACATATAACGATGATATATATAAGTGATTTTTTTTGTTCTTATAAAATTAAATATTATTCATGTATCCAAAAATTGTTATCATTTATCAACATGTTTATATAATGTATGTATATATAAATATATTATCACAATCATAGAATGTATCAATGAAAATTATATATCATCTTTCAATAAATTTCTTTTGGTATAAGCCATTTTCTGTAGTGTATACTTGATTAATTACATAAAGATGTGTACTTCATAAGATATGGATCATAATGTAATCAATAGAATAATCCATGAAATCATAACATAGTAATAAGACATGGAATGTTTGAAAAAAAATAAACCTATAAATTATTTTCCATAATACATAAGTCTCACTACCAAGACCATCGTAGTGGAATGGGTTCACCCCCAAACTATCTTATTAATCAATGTTCACTCATAATGACATCTTAGTAGAAAGAAAACCTTGACTAAAATGGGTTTACTCTCTATAATATCAATTTTTTCCGACGAGATATAAAAAATAACTCAATTAATTAGAGCAAGATATATGTCCCACCCATCACAAAAATAAATCATATATATATATGTCCCATTATATAATAAATCTTTAACCATATCATGACTACTAAAAAGATTAGGTGTTATAATAAACATAAATAGTATACAATAACCCATGAAATGAAATAGTTATTATAAAATTTTCATAATATCATAATTTTATAAAGTGATAGGTTTTCTAATAATTTCATCATATTATAGCCTGTGAAAATTAGTGGGTTCCATAAGGAAGTGACCTATGGAAGAGAAACAGGTTTCATAGACAGCATGCCCTCAAAATATAAACCTTTAAAAGAAATAATTTGAATTTTACCCTTGGATAATATTTCTATTAATGAGTGGAAAACTATAATGTATTTTATTTTATAATGAAAATAACCTCAAACTAACATTTTATGCATTTCTTGATAAAACTATTTGTTCTTCTTTGAAAAATATGTTTTAAAATGTAAAACATTTTGAAACATTTCTGATTGTAAAAAATTAAAACCATATAAAGGAAGATCAAAACCATTTATAAAATAATTTTCTATAAAAATATCCTTGAAAAAAAATAATGGAATATTCTAAACAATGATTTTTCATTGCAATTGTCAATTTTATTCATTCCATACATGTCAAAAACAAATATTCTTTTCACATTTTCGGTATAATTCAAAAGAGACTATATTAGAAGAAACCCAGAATATTTATTTCAAAACCATTTTTCAAATGGTAAAACATGTGAAATATATTCTTTTAAATATCATGGTATAAAATTTTGGAAAACCTTATTTGGAAACATTTTTTTGGTAAATTTTTTTTTTTGGAAAAAGATAAAAATAATGTTAGATTTTTTAGAAACAATTTCATAATTATCATAATTGGAAATGAGTGGGAAAATGATACCATTATATTAAGATATAATTAATTAACATATATGAAAAAAACTCATTGGAGTCCTTAATATATTTATGGCATGAGTTTGTCAATGGATGCATAATCATAAACAATCCCAATAAATGATGAGATTGAAGCAATAAAATGCTAAAACTTTGGTAACTTTGAATCATAATACACAAGGTAGAATAATATAAAATGGAATATAGAATATCATGAGGATGATGAAATACAGGTATTATTCCTAAAAGGGTTTTTATATACTGAAATTTAATGAAAATAGGTTCACAACATAATGTATATCTAAAAGAAGTTAAATTAAGACCAAAATCCCCTAATTGCGTTTGTAATGTTTTAATCATAATCCTAATGAAATAAAAACAATAAATTTGATATATAACTAAGAAAAACATAATTATGTTACTAATAAAGTACTTTCGTGGAATTTATATAGCCCATATTGAAGAATGAGGTGGGGAATATAACACATGTCTCTCAAAAGAAATTAGTGATATTTAAATATCTTCTTACTCATTCAAATAAAATGATTAATAAATATATGGTTGTTATAATATTATAATAGAAACATATACATATATATAATTCCATATATTATGGTCGTATCACCTTTTATTAACCTTTTATTATCTACTCCATGTTAGAGTTATGTTTTGGGTAATAATTGTTTTGTTTGTCTTATATGTTTTTTTGTTATTTTCCAGAACCAATTAATCTTATCAGGAATTAAAAGTATCAATAATTTTAAACATGATTTAATTATCATATATATATATATATATATATATTCCTTAAATATTTATTTATAATAATCTAAACATAGAGACTTCAAATGAAATTCATTGTTTAATGGGATCGTTGGATGTACGTCCACATGAATGTGGTTTCCAATTTTATTTTTGAATTGAATGAAGGAAAAGTATATGCTATATTATCCTTACAAAAGATTTTTTATGTCATGTATATAAGTCACATATTTTTATGAAAACAAAACTTAATATATTCATTGTAAATTAAAAATGAATTACGTCTCTTCATGCGGTAGTTGTTCATCGTACACATGAACGATGTTATCATATTCCCACAAAATAGAAAGGATGATGTTTTGTGTGAAATAACAATTAAAGAATAAAAAAAATCATAAAATAATAATTAATATCGTATATATACTATAAATCAATGATCACTCTAAAACATAAAATGTGGTACTTTAGGATTGAATGATGTCAGTTCGTGTCGTGGTAGTCCATTGTACACTTTATTGGTGATTGCATGTGTATCCCATTTTTTGAAGTGTGTGATTTTATATATATTAAATATTACATAATAACATATCAAAATGTTTATGATAATATGGATTTCATATAAGACTGGAATAAAAATAATATAAGTGTTTTTAGGAATAAATAAATCAAAAATGATTTATGATGAACATTTCCTCTGGTACGATTATCTTCTATTGGTTTACACCAAAGGAATTATATGGTTATCTTCAATCCAAATGTGGGGCTTATAGTATGAATTTGGGTATTTTTTGAGCGTATATGGGTAGTAGTTGGTTGAAATATAGGTATTGATAGGTGACAAGATTTGGGGATATGTGGTGGCCTTCTATAAGTGATGTGAGTGGGAAGCTAATAAATACCAAACAAGTAAAAAATATCGGGATGAATCAAAACATGATTTGGTAGAAATAATTATTATTTTTGATACAATTGGTGATACATTATTAATATTTCCATCCAATGGGTATTTTACTCATGAAGGTAACTTTTTATACAATATGTTTTGTGTTTGAATACTAACTAATCGTGTTTTTACAATAATCGTTGTAATTAATTTTAACTTCCTTCACAAATAACTTTGGTAAAAAATTAATTTGACCATATTAGAAATTATAAATTAATATAATTCCAAATATTTTATCAATTTTCCATATTAAAAGCACATAAGTAGAATAAATTAATTTCATATTAATCCCATGGACGGGATGAGACAATGTGTCTTATAAGTGAAATTGTTAAAAATAGTTAATCATTTTTATATCAAAATTTAGAGGAAAATTGATTCAAATGACATAAATTGTAGTTTTTATATATAATAAAACTAATTTAAAATTAAAAATAGTTTAAAATTTAAATTAAATAAATAAATAAATTAAACTGAAAAGGAGTTTTGAATTTAAATTCATTATTTTTCACTATTCTAACAAAAACTTATCCTAAGATAATTTTGATAATATGAATTCAGAAAAAAAAAATTATTATAAAAAATTTAATTTAGGAAGTTGTCAAAAATAATTTTTATTATTCTTTACAAAAGGAGATAAATATTAGTTCTTTGGAGAAAATAGTATTTTCAAAACAGATGTACCTTAGATATAAATTTATATTTCATTATAAATGTGTTTGACCTATATAAAACCATTTAAAATCATATTTTAAAAGTAATAATTTATCTTCATAAAATAAGTTTAATGACTAGGTAATTACTATATTTTTTAAATAATTATAACAATAAATTTTGGTTTTGTAGAAGCTCAGTGTTACATGTAACATAATATAAGTAGGTAGTACTTGTTGCACAAGATTAACTTTTTGTATCAAATACATGAGTACTGAATTTGTGATGCATGCAATGAAAGAAATCAATTTTCATTAAATTATACAAAAAAGGATCATAAAACATTGGTGTGTAACATTATAGGCCCCTTAAAATGAATTTTCCCTGAAATTTAACATTCTGATAAAAAAATGAAGGATAATTTTGGATATTCATATCTGAACATTTCCATTTATCATCATCAAACTGGTGGATTCTCTACACAACTTCGCACTTGGGAGTGGTCTTATTTTAATTAATATTCTATTTACTATTTTGAATGTCTACTATTTATTCCTTATAAGAAACACCCTGCTACTTCAGTATAAGAAATGATTTTAGTACATGTAAATTTTTAGGTATATACATCATCAAGAGGGATTCATGGAATGAAAATTAGTCTTGAGTTAGGTTTGGTGGATGCTCTAATTGAAAGGGGAACATCTCTATATGATCATGAGTGTAGAAGAGAATGATATTCCTAAGGAATATTTTTGATTTCTTCTTCAATCTCATAACTTTATTCCTTGGAGAAATTCATAGAAAAATGTGTTCACAAACTAGAAATTATAGATACATTTGATGATTATCAGTAAAAAATTTCTTCTTACTCTGAGATACATTGATACAATGCTAAATGTCTCTAATATTCCATTTCATTTCACTAGTTATCTCAAGTTTCAATAGATTTATTTCTAAAAAATTAATTCCAAAACCTTGGAGATCTACAGACCATCCCTTAGTTTTCTCCATAAAGTGCTATATTAATTATTTAGTGAATGATAATGTTGTACGAAAACAAAACTCTAGGAAGTTTTTGATCCCAAACAACATTGAAATCCAAATAACTAGATCTCAATATATCCTCCTGAGTTTGAATTATTATATTAACTTAATATCTATATGTGGATGAAATGTCATGATAAAACTCAATTATGTATCAGTATAATGATGAAGACTTCCCAAAAACATTGAGTTAAACCTCCGATGCTAATAAGAGACCATGAAATGTGGAACTCCATAAAACATTACCACTTTCTTAATATATAACTTATTAATTGAAAAGGTGATATTTATTTCATAATAAAGATGGATTGTGTTGAATTATTAATGTTATCAAGTACGATCCTTTTAGGATGTCCAATGAAAATAACCTATAGTGATGTTTTTCCATTTCCATTATGGTATGGATAATGTATATAACCACCCATAAAACCCTGGAATTTCATCCTTAACATGTAGGCATACCATGAAATGATATACAATCTTTTAAAAATCTCTCTTATTTCCATACCACTATATGTATAATTTCAGATATATAAACATCTTTTAATTCATGGATTAATTGATAATGAAAGACTATGATCTTCCTCCAACAACTCCTCTATAAAATCAAGGATGGAAGAAAAATATACATGGTTCCTAATACTTATCATTCAACCATATAAAAGGTTAAACTAATGAAAAATTTCTATCCTTATTTTGTTTCTATACATCTTTCATCAGCGCCACTTTAATCTTTGTATGGATAGATTATTGAATGTTAAATTTAGAATGAAAATGTTTTCCTTTCTGTTATGATTTCATGTACCATCTTATAAAAATCCAATGTTATTAGATCTTATGGAATCCTCATCATGTTCAATCTAGCATGGTCCTTTAAAATTAAATCATCAACTAACTTGTTCACTTTTCAAGGGTGGTAATTTATTTATTAGTCATAATTCACTATCAGCTTAAACCATATTCTTGAGTGTATGTTCTACTCCTTTTGTAAATATATACGTTAAACTGTTCTATTTAGTGTAAATATCATAATTTTCCCTATAAATTTAATTAATCCACATCATTAATGAATCAATTAAAACTACTAACTCTAAATCATATTTTAGGTAACAGTGATCATGAATACTCAATTGATACAAGGCATAACATATAACCATGTTATTCTACATATGAACAAATCCTTACTTCCTTGTTGGATGAATCATTATAGATTACAAACCCTTATTCACTACCATATACTATAAGAAAAGGCTCACTAACTAACCATATATTCAATTCCATAAAATTTCCTCACATTCATCTATTGATAGTAAATTGGATCCCTTACGACATATATTGTTCATAGGATTAGATAATCATGAAAAATCCTCTACAAAGCATTGATAATATCCATAAAATTGGAGAAAACTATGAATCAATGTCACCATGGTAGGTCTAAGACATCATTAAATAGAATAATTCTATGGTGAATCTAACGACATACACTATCATGGGATTATATGTCCCAAAAAGAAACCATTTTTACCCACAATCAAGACTCTTTAAATTTTTCAAACATTTTCTCCATCATTAGGGTATTAAGTACAATTCCCAATTGATCTTCATTCTCTTGATTTTTCTTTGAGTAGATAAGATTTTTATATATAAATTATATAAAAAACTAATCAAGGTAATCTCTAAATAACCAATTAATAATATCCATGAATATGGTAGGGGAATTATTAAGACATATTAGCATCAATATATATTCAGTTTTTCCATACATTACACAAAATCTTATCATGGTTATATCCTCCTTCTAAACCATAGGATGATATCCAGAATGAAGTTAAATTAGGAAAATGTTTTGAGCTCTCCATATTTGGATCAATATAAGGGAGATGATACATGTTCATGATCATGATCTTGGTCAACTCCTAATAATCAATAGAGAGTCAAATTGATCCATATTTCTTTTTTATAAAAAGAATTGGTGCACCCTAGGGTGACTCAATCGCCTGAATGAATCCCTTTTCAGTATTATCCGGGATTTTATTCTCAAATTCATTCAAATCATTTAGATCCATCATTTAAAATGTTTTAAAAATTGTTAAGTAACCAAGTATGTGTTCTATTTAAATCTAACCTTCTCATTTTTGGGGAAGACATGTAAATTCATCGAGACCTATTTTGAAAAATTCACAAATAGTAGGTATATCATCAAATTCAAGTTTTTCCCCAACCATTAGAGATAAAAACACCTTATTAATTGAAATTAATACCCATACATTGGAAATAATCTCTATATGGAGTAAATTTGTATTATCACAATGATATATGGTCATAGGTTGGTTAGAAATATCATGTTGAACTACAATTACTCAAAAATTGATGTAGGATTTATGTAGGTAAATCTAATACATGCCCAATATGACATAAAATTCCACCATTGGAAGAATGGAAATATTTTCCAGAAACTCATTCCCCCAATCATCAAGCATAGTTGAATCATAGACTGAAGATGTGGTCATTATCCCATTAATGGTTTTTACTAGAAATTCCATATATAATCATTTGGTAGGAATCCTTGTACCCTTATAAAATTCATTATATATAAAATAATATGTAGATAGATAGTGAAATAAGGTATTTTTAGGTCTAGTGTGAATGGAAAATGTATCTTTAATAATATATTTATTACACCCCCATCAAATACAATTATTCTACGATATTGACCTTTTTACGTTTGATTAATATCTTTTTTGACATCAATAATCACCATTAACACTTGGATTTAAGAACTTTTTATCATAATTATGATTATTCTTATACTTGGAGTGTTGAAGTGTGGTTTGGGAATTTAGTGACACTCCTTATCTATTCACACTGTTAGGTAACCTTTTCCCAGCACATCAGTAAATTAACAATTGATTCAATAAGGTTTTCAATATGAATTTTCCATTCCATTGTATTTGGAGGAGATTTTTTAGTTAATAAGGTTTCCTTATGACTTTACCATTCCTTCTTGTTTTAAAAATCACAAACACCTTATCTTAAGGAAAATTTCATTTTACCCTATGTTTTACTTTCATAATGAAAATTTTTTCTTCCCCTAGGAAATTTATCCTTACCATGTTTTTTAAATGTTCATTATCTTGTCTAAGTGTAATATTCAGTTTCATATCCAAAACCTTAGAATCATATAATACATAGATAAAGAGAATTCTATTTTCAGGATCTAAATTCAGACTCTGAGTTCTCTGAATTCAGACTATGAACTCTTCGGAGTTCTGACTCTGCATTCTCTGAATTCAGACTCAGATATTTGTATGTTCTGACTCTAAATTCTAATGAATTTTGACTCTGAACTTTGTATGTTATGACTCCAAATTATAATGAATTATGACTTTGATATTTGTAAGTTTTGGATCAGAATTCTCTTGAATCCTGACTCTGAACTTTTTAGGTTCTGGCTCCGAATTCCCATGAACTCTGACTCTGAACATTGTATGTTTAGGTTCTGAATTTTTTTGAATCCAAATTCTGAATTTCCTTAAACATTACTCTGTAATTATATAGAGTTCAGGTTCTAAATTCCTTAGAAAACAAAATCCTAATATCAATTTATTATAGGCACCGAATGTGTTTTTGGATAGAATCCGAAATTTTATTTTCATACATTATGAATATTTGATTTTGGTTATGTAACCATATTTTTTCTTACACCAGTTTGGTTATAAATTGATGTCATGAATTCAGCTACTTTCTAACTGTTGTTTGAGTGACATGTGTATAGGTCTCTCCAAACATTAAGGAAAAATATGAACGCTGGAGGAGGGATCCAACTGTTGAAGTTCTGCCTATAAATATGGGTTTATTTGAATGATCTCACAAAAAGTAGATCAATCTAGAGATTACATGTTGCTGAAGTGATTTCTATAGAGAGAGGATTTAATTCTTTGTGTGTACATAAAATCTTTTTCATAATTTCTTCGTATGACTCCGATTGTTGTTGTGTACAATCTAATGATTCTAGGGATATGAATACAGAGGTGCCGACTACCTTAATGTTCGAGAACTTCTTTGATAAATAAGACATAGGTTCCGACTTCCTTGAAGTTGAGGTCTTGCGGGGAGAGCAAGACAGAATCCGATCTTCATATCAAGGGCTTACCCTGGTGTGGGTATGATATACTTTCTTGAAAGTATAAAATAGGGGACCTTTATCCAAGGTTTTTGGATACCCATATCTTTGGGTTAAAAGGTTTACTACTTGATACATGTTTTGTTTCAAGTTTTATGGTGTTCTTTGTTTATTGATGAAAGTATAAATATCTTAAAATTCCTTATTCTTGTATTCAGATTTAGTAAGATTCTATACGCTTTTAGTTCGAATCTTTATCTTTATAAACATTAAATAAGTTTCATTTTTCCAGAATCATCTTACTAGAGTTTATTTCTCGGAATCACTTTTCCAGATTCAAGAAGGTTTCTAGAACTAGAGGTTTTGTGAATTACCTTATTTAACCTTGTAAAACATATTCAACTTTAGAACTTCCAATGGAATTTTTAAATAATACAATTCACCCCCTCTTGTAATTTATGAATTATTAGATAATTCATTCAGTTTCTATATTATTTTGATCCTAAAATTGGTATTCTATTGTATATCATACTCTACATACCATCTCAACAATGGGTATCATAGGAATGGTTCAATTGGACTTAATCTCACGATTAAATTCAGGAGAGAATTCATCTTTTTCATATTTTCATAATCATATTTTCAGACTCATAAATGTTCAGAATCATTTTTTCTTAGAGATAATCTTGTTTTATATTTTTCATGTTGAGGAATATTTTCCGTTTTTCCGAACATGTATTACTAACAAGTTTGTGTGGAATGTTTTCTTTATGATGGCAGGAATCAATGTTGGTTCCATTGACAACCTAAATCCAACTAGACCACCTATTTTTGATTAGAATGATTACGAATATTAGAGATACCACATGAAGACATTTATTATCAATACTGGAGTAGATAATTTTGTTATTCTTACAGGAGGATATAAAATTACGGAAAATGAAGTTAGTACTTTCACAAATCAAAAAAAGCATGAATATCAACTGAATTATAATGGTCAAAATACATTTCTTTGTTCCATGACTAGAAATATATAAATCTTAATTTCACCTTGGGAAGCAGAAAATTGTATATCTAAGAAACCTGAAGTTACACACTTTGAAACATCCAAAGTTATTGAAATAAGAAGAGCCATTATCAGAGCTGAATATCATGGTTTTTTCTTTCCTTATAGAGAATACATATGTAAGGTGAAACAGAGATTCATGACTATTGTTAATAGTTTACAATCTATGGGTGAGAAATGATTAGATGATGATGCCCTTGTTGAATAGATCATTTACATCATTCCCAATGAGTGGGAGTCCAAGAGAACTGATATTGATGAAAACTGAAAGGTTACTTAGATTACTTTTGATGAACTTTTTGGAACTCTTCTTCAAAATGAGATTAGAATGAAGAGAGATGATGATAATGTAAAGAAGAATAATGTGAATAGAGGTATTTCTTTTACTACAACATCAAATCATATAAAATACAAGACTGCTTAAAGAGTTACATGATCCAAATATATGAAAATTGTTATACAATCTGAACCTAGTGGAAGGGATTCTTCAAAAAATGAGTTAGAAAATCTTACTCAAAGGATTAAAAAGATTTCTGGACAAAATAACATTCAATCCAGATATAAGAATTATGAAAGGAAAGATAATTATGATTCTGAAGTCACATGTTATGAATGCAAGAGAGCTAGACATATACGCCTTGACTGTCCAATGCTTAAAATAAAGGATAGAATGGAAAAGAGTTCTGAGAGAAATAGAAATATGTATTCCAATGCTAAATATAAGGATGTATTGCAAGCTATTGACACTTGGAGTGCTAGTGGTGATGACTCTTCAGATGAACCATCATATTACGAATATTTTGGATAGAAGAATCTTGGTCTAATAGTTAGACTACCTATTGAAAACCATTTCTTAATGGCTAGTATACACTATGCTGAATCAACGACCAATGTTTCATTGAATTCAAATTATAATAATGATAAATAGTATGAATCGTTGGATGAATAATCTTTTTCTGATGAAGATAATACTTTACGTACCTAGTAAAAAGATTATAGGTTTACTAAGCTACTTGATAATGAAACTTCCAAAGCCAACAAAAATTTTGATAAGGATAATTTTTCATTTCTACACTTACTAAAGAAATATCAGATAATTATAAATATCTTGATAATAAAACTCTTTATTTTGAAAATATTTTAAAAAATATGAATGAAGCAAAATCTGAGAAGGATAAACTTTCTAAAGAACTAGAAAAATGTTTTTGAGCATATCTCTAGTTCAAAATAAAATGTTTTTTAAGACAAGAACATAGTTATCAGACTAAAGTCTGAAAGTTTTTCCTTGAGGAAGTGTTTGTAAAACATTACCTTAGGTAAGGAAAATTTTGATAAAATGTATTCAAAAACATGACCTCTAAGGAATAATGCTGGATTTGGTTATACTAGTTCATAATGGATTTTTAGTAACAATTATTTTTTTCTTCAAAGGGATCTATTCTGCACTAAGTGTCAGTGTGGTGGACACTGGGAAAAAAATTGTTCCTAAAAAAACCCAGTCTTTAAGATTTCATAAAGCCTATTTTTCAATGAAAATGTGGGTGCCTATAGTTTTTTTCTGAAATTTCAGGATCCAAGAAAGATTGGGTTTTGAATGTCTAAATCATTTTTTCAAGAAAATATATAAGGTACTAACAACAATACATGGTACCTGGATAGTGAATGTTCCCGACATATGACTGGTAACAAAAATTACTTTGAAAAGATTAGCCATACAAAAGGTGGAAAGGTAACTTTCTGAGATAATTTTCAGGGAGAAATTATTGGTATAGGTAATATCGTTCTTCTTAGAAAAACATTGATTTTGAAAAGTATTGTTTGTTAAGGGTATTAAGAACAACCTCATTAGCATAAGTCAATTATATGATGAAGGTTACCTTGTGAATTTTAGGAATGAAAAGTGTTTTTACTACACAATTCCCAGTAAATGGTTACTCTTTCTACTAATAGGAAAGATAATGTATATTCACAAAACTTATAAGACCTTAGGAGCCGAGTCCTACCTTGTCATAGTGAAATGGAAGATTAATCTTGGTTGTGGCATAGAGGGTTAGGACACTGTAATCTTAGGAACACATGTAAACTCTCTATGAAAAGATTAGTTAATGACCAACCCAAGCTTAGATTTGATTCTTCAAATTTTTTTGATCCTTGTCAATATGGCATGAAACATAAATGATGTTTTAAATCAGTTGCTGAAGTCTCAAAAACAGATGCATTACAACTAGTGAATATAGATCTTTTTGGAACAACACAAACTGGAAGCATTAGAGGAAAGTATTATGCATTTGCCTTAGTCGATGATTACACATGATTTGTGTGGGTCTATTTTCTAAAAATGAAATATGAAGCCTTTTCTTATTTCATATATTTTAGACCCAAGATAAAAATGTGATAACCCTTTCTTTGATAAATATTCATAGTGATCATGGAGGTTAATTTAAAAATTATGATTTTGAATCTTTTTGTAGTTGAAAATTCATTACTAATAACTTCTCAGCACCTAGAACACCTCAACATAATGGTGTTGTTGAAATAAGAAACAAAATTCTTCAAAAGATAACGAGAACCATGTTGAGTGACTTTTCTATAGCCAAACGTTTTTGGGCTGAAGCTGTAAGTACATCTTTTTATACTATAAATCGAGTTTTAATTAGACCTTTTCTTAATAAAACTTCTTATAAGTTATGGAATGGTAGAAAACCTGGACTTTTCGACATAGAGGTTTTTGGTTGCAAGGTATTTATTCTGAAAAATAAAGATAATCTTAATAAATTCACAACAAAATCTCATGAAGGAATTTTTTTAGGCTACTACAGAACATCTAAGGATTATAGAGTTTTCAATAAAAACACATTTACTATTTAAGAGACAGTACATGTCATGTTTGATGAAACTGGTCCCTTTTTTTTAAACAACCCCATCCTATATATTTAGATCTGTTTTCAAAAACTGATTATAAACCCATGATAAAAGATCCTTTTGAGAAGGAAAATTTCCAATAAGATAATTCTGGAACATTTACCCCAGAAGATTTCTTACCCCATGGTGATGAAAAGATTTTACAAAACCCAAATCAGTTGTTTCTAAAGAATATTCCCAGTGATAGTATCATGGGTGATGTGAATCAACCTGTAAGGACTAGAAGTTCTTTTAGAAATTAAGTTGAACATCAAGAATTTCATTCCCAATTAGAACCGAAAAGCAATGATGATTCTTTAGGTGATGATAATAGGATAAAATCTATACAAGATGAACTAAATGACATCGAAAGGAATAAATTATAGACCATGGTTGAAAGACCTAGGAATATATCTATTATTGGAGTAAAATGGTACTTCAGAAATAATTGTGATGAAAATGGATTAATTTTTTAGAAATAAATCTAGATTGGTTGTTAAAGGAAATTATCAAAAAGAAGGAATAGACTATGAAGAAACCTATTCTCCAGTAGCTAGACTTGAATCTATTTGTATTTTACTTTCCTTTACATCATTCTTAAATTTCAAAAAATTTCAAATGGATGTGCAATGTGCTTCCCTTATTGGTTTTGTTCAAGAGGAATCCTTTGTTGAACAACCTCCTGGTTTTGAAGATACAAAACATCCTAAGCATGTTTATAAACTTACCAAATAATTGTATGGACTTAAGAAATCCCCTCGAGCTTGGTATGATAGACTTACACAATTTTTGATTCGAAATAATTATGGTAAGGTAAATGCAGATCCAACCCTTTTTGTAAAGAATGATAAGAAAAATGTTTTGATTGTTTATATTTATGTTGATGATATTATATTTGGTTCAACATAGCAGTGTTTAATTTATTCCTTTGAATATCAAATGAAATTTGAGTTTGAAATGAGTATGATGGGTGAGTTATCAATTTTCCTTGGTTTTTAAATTTCTCAAAAACCAGAAAGAATCTATATATCTCAACATAATTATATTCAATATCTTCTTAAAAATTATGGATATGACAATACTAAGACTATTAGTACTCCCATCGGTACCTCAAACACACTTGATCTTGATAAAGTTGGGAAACCAGTAGATCAACCATCTTTTAGAGGTATGATAGGAAGCTTACTTTACATAGTACCTAGTTGTCCAGACTAAATGTTTTCTATATGATTATGTGCAAGATATCAATCCAATCTTAAGTAATCTCATTTAAAGGCAGTGAAAATAATTTTTCACTACTTAAAGAGAACCATGGATTTAGAACCCTTTTATACTTCTGGAAATGATTTTATTATAAAATGTTTTTTGGATGCTATCTTTGGTGGATATATAATGGATTGAAAGAGTACATAAAAAACAAGTCATTTCTTAGGAGATTCATGAGTTTCTTGGTAATGCAAGAAGAAACACTCAATAGCACTTTCCACTACTGAAGCTAAATATGTAGCAGCAGGAAGCTGTTGTGCTCATGTGTCGTGGATGCAACACACACTCACAGACTATGGAATGAGTTTTACCAAAACAAAAAATTTGTGTGATAATACTAGTGCCATCGCGTTAAGAAAAAACCATGCATATCACTCTCATGTGAAACTCATAAATCATAGGGATTACTTTCTTAGAGATCACACACTAAAAGGAGCTATGATTTTTCAATTTATCGGAACGCAAGATCAACTTGCAGATATTTTCAAAAAATCATTACCCTCTAATTGATTTGAATATATTAAACAGATTTTGGGAATGATAACCGTAAGGTAATATTTCTTGTTAGCATTCTGTTGAAATCAAACATCTTAAAGCAATAAATTCCTTTTCATATAAGGAGTACATTTTTTTGTTAGTTACATAAAAATTTTCGAAGTCAGTTTTTCAAATTTTCTTAATGAAGATTTTTGTAATAAAATTTTTTGCAAAGTATATTTTCATAATCAAAATTTTTGTAATGAATTTTTTCATTCCCAAATCTTTCGTAATAAATTTTTTCTTTTTTAAATTTTTTGTAATGATGTTTTTTCGTAGTCAATATTTTTCCGGATTCTAAATTTCCTCAAGAATAATTTTAATTTCTATGAATAATCATCCTAGAAATCTGAAAGGTATGATTCCTTCATTATGTTTTTCTAATCATCATTTACATGCTAATATTTTATTTTATTTCTAAATTTTTTCATATTCTATTTTCCTTAAATCCGAATGTTTTTTTAAAAACCTCAAAATATCGGATGCTACCGAATTTTTCCTTGAGGCTATCATTTCAACCATCAGATGAAATCAGATGTTCTCTCAACCATTGGATTGTCTTTGGAATTTCAACCATTGTATCAAATGCCTATATAATGGACCCCCTGATGGTGTTCCCACATCGGATTTCAAGCCTTTTCATGTCAAAGCTCTTCCCCCCTTTTTTATGTTCGTTCCGAATATCTAATAGTTTCTCAATTTTGAATGTCTATTGAAAAATCCTCTCAGAATGATATTTCTTCCGTCAAGTTGATTTTAGAGTGGAATATTTATAGATAGAGGTTAGTTCATCCAAATTTCATTTCCATGTACGATTCAATTATATCCAAGAACATCAGGTTGAATGGATGGGAAAGTGTTTTCACATCAAAGCCAAGAGATCAAGATGTAGTATATCCGGATTTGCATGTGGAATTTTATGAATCTGTGAACTTTTTCTAAGAAGAAGAGAGGAGTAAATTTTATTTCAAAAGCTATGGAAAAACTTATGCCCTTTAATAAACCAAGGATGCATGCTTGGTGGGGTTATCTTATGAAAGGGGAGCTGAGTTTTGTTCTCATAAGTTTCCAGATGTTCAAGGTAGTTTTGTAAATGGGAAATATTTGGAGTGCCTTGGTCTTACAATTTTCAAGACTCTAATGATTTCTCAACTCTCTACAAATACTTATATCCTTTAACTATGGGTGCAAGGATTAATTATTATGAGAAAAGTGACAATGAAAGCTTGAAAAAGAGTGATATGTACATCCTAGTTTTTATGGTGAATCTGAGGAAGATTAACTTGATTGAGAATATTCTCATTATGATTGAGAATATTAAGAATGCGAACTTGAATGCTCAGATAATCATGTATCCATCCATCCTCTCTGAGCTAATTGTATGGTTCCATGAGTCTTTCATGATTCCTTGCAATTCAAATCGACAAAATTTTAATGTCATGTTCATGGGTGAAGAGGCATTGAAGAGAATGAATATTGGTTATCTATATATTCAGGAGAGTTTTATGACACACTAGAGGAAGAATATGATCCATAAAATCAAGATGTGGCGGAACCATTAAAAAAATTTGGAAAGAAGATGATGTTGAAGGAAGTTGAAGAAGCAGAAAAAACCCCAAAAGCTAAGGAAGCCCAATCCGCACCTCCAAATCCCAAGAAGCAAAAAAGCTTATCTGGATGAGGTCGTAGCTAAATAGAGGTAAGAAATAAAGAATAATAAAGTAGGGAGTCATGTTTTGGTATGGATCTGGTTGAGGACAAGGCTTTAAAAGAAAATACTGCTGATGAGATTGAGAAGCAAGATAAAGAAAAGAAGTTAAAGAAGAAGATTACTAGAGCCAAGTTAGTAAAATACCTTATGCTGAGAGATACTGAAAAATCTTCTGATCAAATTCTGGTACCAGAATCATTTTTCGTAGAACCCTTACCTAGGCTCTGGGTAAGAAGTTCGTGACTCTGGAAAATGCCCAAGAGAAGGTTTTTGTAGTTAATGAAGCTATCAAAGGAGTAAAAAAAGAAGCTGTCAAATTATTAGAAGAAGAAGTTTAAAGCAGTTGTGATACATAAGATTTGATTAAGCAAGTAGAGTACTTTCATGAGAAGAAAACCCCATCCAAATAATTGTCAATCCTAACTTCTGAAAGAAGATTCTTTAAAACTTGCAACTCCATGTATGGATGAGGAAGTTGAAGATGAGAAGGCCTGAAAAGAAGTTAATAAGCTTTCGGAGGAAGAAAGTTCAAACCATGATTTCATATATTCTGATGATGATATAGTAGGAGCTCAAAAAGAAGAAGCAGATGAGGATAATATTGTTCTCATATCTGATAGAGAACATGAATCTCAAGATGATGAAGCCAGTCCGAGAACTGACAAGGGTAAACAAGTGGTTATTGATTCACCCACTAAAGTGGTTGTGAAGAAGAAAGTTGTTGGTGGATCTTTAAAGAGGAAGCTTGTTGAGCATGATAAAGAGCCACCACTAAGAAAAGTCTCAGATTTGTAATCATCTTCCTGTGGACATGATTTTGTTGTCTAATCCTGGAAAATTCATTTAGGGACCATTATGATGTTTCCCAGTATTGACTCCAGTTTCCAAATTCTTCAACACACACTGAATCAGAAAGCATCTTCAGTGTCCACGGTGATGTACATGTGTGTCAAGATGGAGGCAGACATCAAATATTTTCTTATCAAATAAGAAGCCCATAAAAGGTCAGGCATTAAGATGACTAGATGGTCAAAATATACTATTGAAGAAATGATGATTCTTGATGAGTTCCAAGACAGTGTCAAGGAGGCTTTTGAAACCGAAGATAGTATGTTTTTGGATTGTACCAAGTCTTTTAAGGAAAAGCTTTCTGTGGAACAGAATACCTGGATGCAAGATGTAAAATATCTGAATGGGAAGTTGTATTCTATTTCTCAAAAATGGAAAAGGGAAAGAGATCTCATAATCGAGAAGGAAGTGAATCTAGTGAGGCGGGAAAAATATTTGAAGGCTCAGGATGAAATTCTAAAGGCTTAGTAAGATAAAATAAAATCTCTTGAAATGAAAGTAGAGGATCAGGATCAAATTTATAAGAAATCTGAGGAAGACCGCAAGGAAAACAAAAAGCTGGAAACCATAGTCATGAAGATGATACCGAAGGAAAATGAGGGAAAATAGATCCAATCCTATCTTTTGTAGTATATTTTCCTTGTAAAATTTTTTCCTATCAAAATGTAATTTTTGGATGCTCGTTTTTTTGGATTTTTTTCACTAATATTTCAGGTACCTTAATTTATTTTCCATTTCATAAATTTCTTTTTAAAAATCAAAAAGGGGGATAAAGAAAAAATAATACTATTTAAAGAAGAAAAATACTTAAGTAAGGGGGAGTTTATCTAAGGGGGAGTTCTCTTTACAAAGATTTCCATACTCAAGATTATGAAAAAAATCATTCCAGAAATATTGAATAAGATCCTTAGTATTCCAAAGGATAAGGGGGTGTTAGTCGTATTCATATTTGTTTCTATGTAAAAGGAGATAATTTTTATTTTTCAATAGCATAAATATTCTAAATCCTTATTTTCTTTTTTGTAAAGATGTTTGTGCTTTCGAAAAAGGTGGAGATTGTTGAGTCAATAATGTTTTCCTTATGACTTTTCCATTCCTTCCTACTTCGGGGAGATTATTGAGTCAATAAGGTTTCCTTATGACTTTACCATTCATTCTTGTCTTGAAAATCACAAACACCTTATCTTAAGGAAAATTTTATTTTACCCTATGTTTTACTTTCATAAGAAAAGTTTTCCTTCCCCATGGAAATTTATCCATAACATGATTTTTCTTTTTTAATTATCCTATCTTTGTGTAAAATTTGATTTCATATCCAAAACCTCAAAATCATATAATACTTATATAAAAATCATTCTATTTTCAGGATCCAAATTCAGACTTTGAGTTCACTGAATTCAAACTCTGAACACTTCTGAGTTCTGACTCCAAGTTCTCTGAATTCAGAATTCAAACATTGTAAGTTCTAAATCTAAATTCTAATGACTTCTAACTCCAATATTTGTAAGTTATAACAAAAATTTATAATGAATTATAACTGTGAACTTTGTAATTTCTGGTTCTGAATTCTCATTAATCTTAACCCCGAACATTGAATGATCTAGCTCCGAATTCTCATGAACACTGACTAAGTACTTTATATGATCAGGTTTTGAATTCTTGTGAATCCGAATTCCGAATTTCCTTAAAATTATGACTCTAGAATTCTATATAGTTCATGTTATGAATTCCTTAGAAAACAGAATCCGAATATCCTTGTCTTATAGATAGAAAATGTGTTATTGGTTTGACTCCAAACATTTATTTTCTTATATTCCGAAAATTTTGTTTTGGTTATGTAACCATATTTTTTCTTACACCTGTTTGGTTATAAAATGATGTCGTACATTTACTTAATTACTAACTATTGTTTGAGTGACATGTATATAGGTCTCTCTGAAATTCAAGGAAAAATATGATAGTTAGAGGAGGGAGCTGAATATTGAAGCTGTGACTATAAATGGGAGGTCATTTGAGAAATCACACAACAAGTTGGTCAATCTTGAGATTAAATTTCGCTGAATTGATTTATAGATAGAGAGGCTTTATTACTTTGTGCATGCTGAAAAACATGTTTAGAATTGCTTCGTGCGACTCTGATTGTTGTTGTGTACAATCGAGTGCTTCTGGGGATAAGAAGAGAGAGGTGCTGACTACCTTAATGTTAGAGGACTTCCTTGCTGAGGAAAACTGAAGTGGAGACTACCTTGAAGTTGAGGGATTGCGGGGATATCAAGACATAATCTGATCATCATATCCAGGTCTTAACCTAGTGTGGGTTAGATAGACATTATTGAATGTATAAATCAAAGGTCCTTTATCCAAGGTTTTCAGATACCCTTATCTTTGGGTTAAAAGACTTACTACTTGTGACTTGGTTTGTTTCACGTTTTCCATTATACTTTGTTTTTTGAGGAATGTATAACTTTATTATACTTAATTATTCTTGTACTCTGATTTAGTAAGATTCTATATTATTTTAGGTATAATATTTATCTTTGTAAACATTCATTAAGTTTTATTTTTCCGGAATCATCTTTCTGGGGTTCCTTTATCAGAATCACTTTTCCGGATTCAAGAATGTTTATAGAACTAGAGGTTTTGTGAATCACATTTTTTAACATTTTTAAACATAATCAAATTTAAAAGTTCCAAAGGAATTATTTATAGAATAAAATTCACCCCCTCTTGTATTTCAAGAATTATTAGATACTTCAGTTAGTATCTATATTATTTCGATCCTACATTCGGTATTATAGAGTATATCATACTTCACATACCATCTCAACCAAAATTACCGATGAAAATATTTTCCACACACAAAACATTTATTATACACATTAAGAAAATATACTTGATGTTTTATCCCACAGATTGAGCATAAATAATATATCATCTTCTACTCTCCATGGTTTTTAGATTTTCCTTTGATCTTTATCTGGCATTTCATATCAAAAGCATGAGACTGATACATAAATCCAGTATCCATTTCCTCCATGATAGAACAACACATAATCTCATCATATCTAATGAAGTATGATATGTATAATTCCATTTTAATTATTATATTTATGCATTTTATGAATCTATCTACTAATTTTCAGTTTGGATGATAATACTATAATAATATCCAAAAAATCTATTAAAATTAGCTTCGTTGGATCCATGGGATTCATCATCAACTTTCATTTACATTGGGAACCCATTATTCATTTTCATTTAAAGAATACGAGGAATGAGCTTATAAAAAATTTGTTTCTAGAACTCATTCCAATCCATGGATTCAATTTCATTTTTCTCCTTATATTCTTGATTGGAGACCACTATTGGTCCACTTATCAATCTAAACAATAAATATCTAGATTTAACTTGTCACGTTCTAAACACTGGATAATTGAGAATGTCATTTAAAGGGAACTAATCCATTTTCTAGCAATTAGTTGATTAAATGAACCGCTTAAATAATTTAGATATTTATTCATGAAGGAATCCACATTATTTTCTTCCATCCTTTTCTCATTTGGATGTTTAGTATGATTCGGAGATTGAGATAGTTGTGTGGGCATAAAAATGAGGTTTCACATTACATCTTCCAAAAAAATTGGATTCTCAAGAGAAAAATTAGTGAACATACCATCACATTCCACATTTATGTGGCTACTTTGGTTTTCATCCATGGACTAAAACTAAAACACATAGAGTAAGAAACAATATTCATTGTTTGAAACAATATAATCCTAAAAATCACTTATATGATATAAAAATTATGTAGAATTATATAATCTACGACACATTAGGTTTATCTTAGGTCATTTGTATCCAAATAATTCTTAAAATCCTTCATGATGGTGCATAAAGTGTTTATGAATTTCTAAACTATATCTTTTTAGAGGGTCAAAATTGGTGTGTATCAAGGCCCATGGTCATGCACTAGTTCCCAATCGATTCTAGCTCAATATGGTGTTTCTGGTATAGTTTTCCCTTCATAAATTTGTGATAAATTCACATCGAATTTTAGTATAAGGACCAGTATTTATTTCTAGGAAACCACTCACTCAATCATTTACCATAATTCCGAATCATTTTCATATACTTTAAATCATCCTTAGAATTATCCTTAAGGACATGCCCTTAGAGATCTACGTATGCATTTCTAATCCTAGTTCTCAATGGTTAAATATATGTTTTCTCTGATACCAAGTATATAGACCAAGGGTTATCATACATAAACATTAAAAAATTTATTCATAATATTTTTATATTAAAAAAAATTCCAAAAGGCCATATTAGTTTATTTCCAATAGAAACATATAAACCAAAATAATCTTCTATAAGAAATCTATATCTTCTCCTAATATTTTTTTGAAAACATTAACCCTTCTATAACATATAATTCAAAATACATATCATAATAACTTTAGGAAAGGAAAAATAATAAAATTGTGAGCTCATATTATTGGTAATGGTAAATAAGGGAGGTTTGTTAGATGAACATAAACCTAAAGGTATAATAACATAATTATAACATTTTAAGATCATACCCTTCAAATCAAAGAACATATGAACTAGTTATGTCATAAATATTGGAATTTTATCACACATGAATCATAAGGGAATAAAGAGAAAAATCCAAGAAATCATAACATAAGAATAAGATGAAGAATTGTAGTAGAACCAATAACATTTGAAATAATTTCTATAGTAGACAAGGCTCATTTCCATGGCTATATTAGTGGAATGGGTTCACTAACCAAATCATCTTAGAAGTCAAGGTTCCCTCAAAAGACCATATTAGTGGGAAAATTACTTTATTGAATCCGGACCACTCTCAATTCAATTCATGTCTATTTCATGAGAAATTTATATTTACACAATGAATTAGGGGGTTATATAGTTCCCACACATCACATAATGAAATCAAACATACAAGGACAATATGATAACAAAATGTTCATCCTATCGTGACCCGTAAAAAAAGGCTATCATAAACATAATAAACATCATATAATAGACTATGAAATGAAATAAATACTATAAAAGTATCATAATATCATAATGTGTGTAAAATATAATGGTTTCAAGATCATTTGATCACCAAATAGCCTATTAAAATAGGTGGGTTTCATATGTATATAGCACACGTAAGTGAAAAAAGTTACATCATCATCATTACATAAAAACAAAATCCCTTTAAAGAAAAAATATGAATGATAACCAAGCATCATATCCCTATTATGGCTTTATTAAAACCAATAGATTTCATTTTAGTTGTAAAATAATTTTGAAAGATAATTTAAAACATTTCTCTAGGAAAATATCTTTTCTAATTTGATAAATAATTTTTAAAAAATAAATAATTTTTAAATTTTCTCATTGATAATAAATTTTAAAACATATAAAGGAATTTTGAAAACATTTTTAAAATATTTTTTCTAGGAAAATATACTTAAATTTTTCTAATTGGAGATTCAATGTTATTATTTTCCTAGGCGGTGGAAAATTCTATCCATTCCATATAGGTTAAAACAAAAATTCGATTCATATTGTTAGTAGATATCAAAAGTGCCTTGATGAGAAGAAGAAAATTATATTACATTTAAAACTATTTTTAAAAAAGGAATACCATGGGTAAAAATTCATTTTAAAACTCCTTTTAGAACATTTTATGAAACCAATTTTAGAAAAAAAATGTTTTGGAATAAAACAAATTTCAGAAAAATGAGAAAAAGAAAACCATATTATATTAAAAATATTTTCATAATTTTATTATGTAACAATGTATAGGAAAATGATACCATTTCATGAAGATATCTTGAATAAATAGAGGATAATAAAATTAAAAAGAGTTTTTTATATATGTATCATAATATTTGATCAATGTAATAACAATCATAAAAAATCATGACGAATGATGAGATTGTAGAGATAAAATGTTTCCACTTTGGTAAATTAGTATCATAATCCCCTTGAGAGAATAAAATCACAAGAAACATAACATATAATTACTATGAATAATTTCATGACATAAAATTAAAATGGGGATTTATATAAACTTCATTAAATAACATAGGTGCATAAGATAATATACATCTCTAGGAAGGGTAATTTATTCAAAAAAAAAACCCTAATCCCTTTGGTAATGTTTTAACCGTAAACCACATGAAAGAGATATATATAAAAGGATATGTCAATTCCAAAAAAATAGGATGGATAATCAAAAATTTAATTCATGGTTAGTATATACACTACATAGAATATTGAGGTGGGAAATATAACATGTGTCTAACAAAAGTAGAAAGTGAGAAGTAAATCCCTTATGTTATGTATTGACTATAGTTCTACTCATTTGAAACAACTATATAATAAATATTAATTTATTATACATATATAACATAACCATATTCATATATATAATACCATATATTATTTTTTATCCTCTTTTATTACCCTTTTATTGGAAATTCTGTGATTAATTTACGTTTAAGGTAATAAACATTAAGTTTTCTCTATATGTTATAATTATTCATATTCTTAATTCCCTTAAATTAATCTATATTTCATCAAATCCATAATGATTATCATGATATAAATATAATATATTTATCTTTATATTTATATTAATAATAATATAAAAATATTGAAAATGATAATGAAATACACCATTCATTATGATAAAAGACTGTACATACACATAAACGATGATTCCATATTTCTTATCAGATTGAAAGAAAGAAAATTAAATCATATATTATAATTGCACTATTATTTTTATAATATATATATATATATATATATATATATATATTTCACCTATTATTATTTAAACCATCCTTAATACATTCCATGTAAATCCCGAATGAATCACCTTACCTCGTGAGGTGGTAGTCCACCGTAAAAAACGACATTATCATACTCCCAAAAAATTGAAAGAATGAACTTATTTGTGATATAAAAACTAAAATATTTATAAAAAATAATAAAAATTATAATTATCATATTATAACTATATTTTCATCATTATTTCTATCCTTAAATGGTAATATTGGAAGAGCTAATGGCATCTATCGGTGAGGTGGTAGTCCGCCACACACACAAACGATGATTATTTTTTCGATTTGATGGATTTATGTGACAATGTATGTTATAATATTAACAAAGTAAAATATAATTAAATTTATCACACATGGGATATTATAAAATCAATATATGTAAATAGTTAAGGGGTTTTTATAAATAAATAATACAGAAAACATTTGTTGAGGAAAATTACCTCTCTTTCAGATGTCTCCTTTTTGTTTTCATGAAATGAATTACTTTTATAGATTTTAAAAATTTTATTCCTTTATAATTAAGGTTGTTAAGTTGGATGTTAAATTTTCAATTGTTTTTATGGTTCAAATGCTTTGAGATTGTCAAGAGAGGGGGAGAAGTGCTGGCCTTTTATAAGGGAGGTGTCTGAAGAAATTGTAAATTAAAAAAGATAAACATTATTGAGATGTATCCCTTAAATCATGCGACACCAATAATGAATTTTTTTTGATGTGATATGTTATATGGTCAATATATGTCTATGAAGTTGGTTTGAGATAATTGTATGGTTAGTTTCAACTATTAATTTTTTTAGCCACTAAGAAATCTTGTTTCTTCACTTTAATCAATAGAATTAATTTTGTTTTCATTCACAAATAATATTGGTAAAAAATTATGTTGAACTATTTAGAAAGTATAAATTATTATGATTTCATATATTGAATTAATTTACCCAAATTAAATTAACAAATTTGTAATAAATAGATGTAAAAATGATCCCATAGAAGAGACAAGACAATGAGTTTTAAAGTGAAAAAATTCAAAATTTTGAAACCTTTTTATATTAAATTTTTATATGAAATCGAATCCAATGACCTAAAGGGGATTTATTTACTTATAATTTAACTAAATATACTTTAAAAAGTAAAAAAAAAAATTTAACTATATATATAAATTGTGAAAAAGTCAATTTTCAATTAAAATTATGTAATTTTCACTATTCGTTGATAAATGAAATATATATGAAAATATAAAAAATTATCCCTAAGATAATATTGACAATATTAATTCAATAATAATTTTTATTTTATCACATTAAATTTATAAAAGTGAAAATTTAATTTTTTTTTTCACAAAAGAACATAAAAAGAATGTTTTATTTGGACAATACTTTTTTAAAAATATAGACTTTACCATAAATACATATTTAATTGTCAATATGTTTAATATATATATACCATCATTAATAATATTTTATAAGGATTTAATACTATTCATATTATTATGTTTAATGGCCAGATTATAACTTTTTTATGTAAATAATTTTATTAATAAATTTTTTTTCATAAAAACAAAGTGTAGTGTGTAATGCACAATAAGATAGTGTTGTGTGTAGAGTAAGAAACAAATTTTGTACTTTATAATGCATGTATAACTTTTTTTTTCATTAGATATCATACATTAATGAAATTTAATTATTTTGAAGAAATGATTCGTAAAAACAAGGGGCGTTACAATGAATGTACATAACCATGCATTTTCATTATTAAAAATGTTTTTTTCAATATCCATGTGTTTTCTGTATTGAAATTATGGATGAATACTTAATTAAATATAGTGTTTATTGAATATTTTTTTTATTTATTATCCACTCAACTATATTGAATATTCTTTATTTTCACATGATAAAATTATTTGTATGTGTCCCTTACAGATTATATGAGCTCACCCTTTTATTTTTTTTCTTTTCCTCATTATTTGATGAAGGATATTATAAATGAATTAATGGATTAATTAATTGTTCTTTATGATATGTTTATATATTTCCAATTTAATATGTGCATAATGTATGTATATAGTATTCCAAGACTGAAAAATTGATTTAGGCTATATGGTGAGATCCATTGTATCTTATACCAATGTAATAAAGTTAATTCTAGACATGGGTTACTAGAGTTGGAGTTTTATTATTGATATCAGTAGAAATTTTAGTATAATTAATAAAAAACTATTTTTTAATTGATATAAGTAACATGAGAATTATGATAATACCTTACAGTATTTGATAAATATTACAATTGTGTGGATTTTTATTGTATAGATCAATATTAGTAATGATTATTAGAGAAATCAGCATGTTCAATTGTTAATTGATGATACCTTATTGAATAAATGAAATTAAAACTTGTCGAAGATGTATGGATTTTCACGATGAATAATACTATATAAAAGGTGTTGGGACTGGGTAGATCATGGAAATTTTATTCTAGGTTACATCGGTTATGTTGAATAAAAGATTTTCGAATAGAGAAACCCGTTTTTCCATAGAATGACTCACCTATGACACTATGTTTTTTTGTCATATAATAATCCATATTTTAATGGAATCAATAGTACATTTTTTTTGAATAATGGATTAATTCTATTGAAAATATATTTATGGATTTGGGATGTAATATAAGTGAAATTTTTATTCATGTTGTATATTGTTTAAATTATGACCCTCATCAATTTTCATTATTGATCCATAACTCTAAAGAGGAAAAATAAATAGAATGTATGGATTGAAGAATAGTTAATGTTATAATATTTGATAAATAATTCCCTCGAAAATTTTATATGAAATGGATTGGATGTTCCTCACATTAATGAATAATAAATAATTAACTATTATAGAGTATAATGAAATCATTCCAATATTACCTCATATACTATATACTACTGAAGTAATCAAAATATAAATGTTGACCTTTTGTCTGATGGGATATAGCTGATTCTATAAAGGGAAAATGTTTTCCTAAATTCTTAAACATATGATAATATAATATCATGTCCCATATTGATAGGGAATGAATTTTATATATCTTGTATCCTCAAGGGATTTCAGAAATGAAGTGGCCATCAAACCACCAAGAAAAAAAATATATTAAAGAAGAAGAAAGGGAATATATGATTTCTAATAAGTGATAATTGTTGAAGAAAACCCGCATGTACATAATTAATGGGAACATGAGTGTGTTCTTGTGTGTATCAGATATTCATAAGGCTCTTGATATAACTATAAATAAGGAAATAAATGATATACAATGGTTTATCTATAAAGATATAGGATATTATTCAATCTAATTTGAAAAGAGTTAGGGGAACATTCACAAAGGATGCCATCGAGAAAAGGAAAAGCTTATATAATTACTATATCCAAAGTGGGAGTTACCAATGATTTGGTGAATGGTTTACTTATTATAAACTCTACAATTGTAAATGTTTTATTCTACTAAGGCCCATCCCACTATTTTATATATCTAAAATTTTCTATCGGTTTTTCATCATCTCCTCAATGATTAGATGTTGAGTTGGCAGTGAAAATTTCTAATGGTAGAATGATTTTATCTCAAGACTGTCATTCCTCTCTGATAGAACTCAATGGGAATGTTCTTATTTTAAAATATTATTATTCTTTATCTAATTTAATTTGATGTAATTTTGGGTATGTATTGGATATCTCAATATAGAGCTCATATAAATTGTCAAGGAAGGTAAGTTAAATTATATATTTAAAATTAACCAAATATCATCTATCACTATGAGGATAAAACTAATAACCTAATGAAAATTAAATCCATAATATATTAATTACTACGTATTCATGAGGTTTATTTATCTCATATGGTTAGTGATAACATAAATATTGTAGATATCAGTACTCTATTAGAGTTTTTAATGTCTTTAAATTAGTGTTTCATATTTTTCTCCTAAATCGGGAAGTTTGGTTTTCAATAGAAATAATAAATGGTGAAACATGTATTTCAAAGAATCCATATATAATGGACCTTATTGAGTTTCATGAATTGATGAATAAACTCTAGGATAATCTTGATAAGAGATTCAGCTAGACTAGTGCTTCACCTTGGTGTGAAACAATTTTGTTGATAATAGGAAATATGGTTTAATTCATCATTACATTGATTTGTGAGAATTTAAAAATATTGTCCATATGAATAATTATCATATACTTCATATCATTGATATGTTTAATGAATTTTGAGATACTCAAAAAATTTACAAGATTGATATTCGATTTATAAATCATTAGCTAAGGGTCATAAAAGATGATATACCAAAGGCAACTATCCATTAAAGGTTTTTTTCAGTAAGAATTTATATTAATTATAACTATAATTAGTAATTCTCCATCTATAGTTATGGATTTAATGATGGATTATTTTAGAGACTACCTTGATCAGTCTGGGTTTGCCTTTATAGATGATATTCAATTTTTTTTAAAATAAATGAGGATCAAGAAGATCATTTTAGGATTACTAAAATGACCTTGAGAAAAGAGAATATATATTAAAAATTTATTGTTTGTTAATTTTTTGGGAAGTTTAATTGTTGGTATATATAATCTCAAGTTAGTGTATATCTATGGATCCTTAAAACAAAACAGTTATTTAGAAATGGGCTATGCCAACCACTATAGCAAAGGTATATAGTTTTTTTTTGTGATTTATGGATACTTCTGACATGTTATAAAAGACTTATCAAGACTATCTTATCAGCTCATCATGTTGAGTCTCATGGGGGTTCTGTTCTATCAGATATATGAAAGTGAGTGTAATTTCAAACAACTAAATAGAAGGCTGGTTAGTGTTCTTGTGCTTACACTAACTTACAATTAATAGGGGTGTATGATATATTGTAATTAATGAACGTAAGACTAGTATACGCACTCATGAAGGATTATATGGTGATTGAATATTCATTGTGAGAATGTATTATTGAATAGAAAAACTACCTGAGTCAATATTTTGAGCTGGTAGCGGTATGTTTTTCTTTGAAAATGGACTCATTTTTTATATGGTGAAAGGATTGATATAAATAATTATAAAAAATAATGATGTGTAAATTTATATAAAAAGAGTTTAAAATGAATCATATTAGATAATTACAGATGATCAAAGATTATTATTTCTCAATACATTACCACATATAGAAGGAAAACAAGGGGGTTGATTATTTGATGTCAAATGATTGTGCTAGCATATCAATGATGTGGATTAAGAAATATCAAATATATATGTATTTGAAAATAATGGATCTAGAAATAATTATGGAAGTGGAGAAATATTATATTTTTTAAATTATTATTCATATATATATCCAAGATAATATTAAGAAGTCATATAATGATTATGAGATAATTATATGGATCAATAACCATGTATACACCACGCACAACTACAAATGTGAAATATTAAACACTAGAATTTATCAATTTACTTAAAAATAAAACTAGAGGCTTCCTTAATGAGTGTGAAAAATAGTGATGATAATGGGTGTCTTTTATTAACACTAAAAACGCATCGATAAAAGGTATTGTTTAGCTAGAAAAAATTAGTACTATTAAGGGGTTAACATTATCATCAATTTTTTAGTGCTCATGAATGGTAACCATAATCATAGATTTATTTTTAGCACTCATTATGGTCCCAATCGCAAGATGATTCCCACATAGAAACAATGCATGAGAGGCCACTTTTTATATATCTTTCTAACAAATTCTAATATCCTAATCCTAGTATGAGGATGGGCTCCCACATAAGCTTTAAACACATATACGAGCCCTATAGAAACCCTACACTAGACCACATGGGCCATGGGCAAACCTATACATCTCGCGGGCCGTGCCCCCTTTAATACAAAAATTTCGTCCTACACGACCTATCCCTACCTAGTGCATTCAATAATTTTTTATTCAATCAAATATAAAAATAAAATTACCTGAAATATTTTAAAAAAATATATTTAAAAAAAGAAAAAAAGAAAAAAGAAAATACTTTAAAAGTTTTAATTCAAATATTATTAAAAAATTATATATATATATATATTATAAATATTAATCATTTTTATTTATTAAATAAAAATATATTAAATTAAAAAAATGATAAAAATAACAAAATTAAAAGTGAGTAAATTTTTCAAAAATTAATATGAATTTGATGAAATAAATAATTATTAATAAAAATGAATAAATTTTAAGTGCATGTATATAAATTATAAATAATGAAAAATAGTTAATTGTAAATATATATATATTATATGAATAAATATAAATAAATTAATTGGATTATAAATAATGGATAATTAGTTTTAAATAAAAAATATAAATACATTACAATGTTATTAAAAAATTTATGAAGGAAATAATTATTCATAAAAATGAATAAATTTATTATGTTAATAATTTAAATTAATTATATAATTTAATAAATAATACATATTAAATATAAATATAAAAAATGAATAAAATGTAATTATTCCAAAATTATTAATTTCTTATTCATTTTTAATGGTTTCTATACATAATTATGCATTAATAAATTTAATATGAAATTATATTCAATTAAATATATATATATATATATATATATATCTTTATATATATATATAATATACTAAAATATGATACATATATATATATACACATTGTACAAAATGGTTAGGCTCACATTGAAAAAGTCATATATTTAGTGAATTTTGGTTTATAATTAAAAATTAATGTTAACTAAAATTATTGACTAATTGTATCTTGTAATGGACATTATTTGAATATCGTTTAATTTTTCAACAAGTGTTACATTGATTTCAAAAATATATATACTTAATTAATGAATTGGAATATTTATTTGTGGTTTTAGTCATTGTTGATGGTATGATATGGCATTGGTTGGTGTCTATGCAGGTGATCCATGTCCTTATGCAGAAATGGAGGCATCACACTATATGGGACGATGTCTTGAATGGGTGCAAACAAAAAACCTTATTGGAAGTGTGATTGTATCTATATGCTTTAGATGTGACTCTAATGGATTCGAGAGGAGTCGGTGATGTAGCTGTGGTGGTGATGATATTCAAGAAAAATATGACCATTTGAATGATACCCCTTATAAGATTGGTGTGGGTATACAGATACACCTCAAGGATGTGATACAGATAATAGTGAAAGAATTTGAAAACCCTCTTAATAACGAGAGGTGGTTTGATTGACGTAGTGATATAGAATCTTATCGATGTCCATCAATTGACAAGGGAATAAATTTACACTATTTCATGGTTTTCTTTGGTCACATATGTTCATCAAGATTCTGGGAGGATATGAAATTGGTGGTGTTGGTGTTGGGATTACATAGAACAAGGCATGGGGCCCCTTCGTTAAAGGTCTGATAGTGAGGTCCAATCATCGGTTTCTTGTGGTGTATATGGTGAGCATGTTGTGATAGGGAGTTTCCTTCAATGAAGAATATGGGTATGAAGGGAATATGACCAAAGCTGGTGTTAGGGATACATATTGTAAGTAACGACTATAATGCACATGTGAAGCCAGTGGGGTGTCTAACTGTAGATGATACCCAATGTTGGTGTTGATGTAAAAAAAATTCATATGACTAGGATATGACATTTTTGTGATGGGGTTGAAAACCATTTTAGTGGTTTTAATTTTATAGTTTTAATATTGATGGTTTGATCCTACTGATATTATGAAAAATGAAGTCATTCAGTGGTGAAAAAAGGACTGCAGCAATGGCGATCCAACTGACGGTTTTTCATGACGGGCACTTCCGATGGTTGTGACTGGGGGCGAGAATGGAAAATCCCATCATAATTGTGGTGGTGGTGGATTTTTGTTCATCTGTGGTTGTGGTATATGATGTCTTCTGATATGATGGTAGGTAATGGTTTTGTGGCATCGGTGTGGTGATTGTGGAATGCAAGCATGGTGGGGGCTGGCCATTGAAGGTTTTCTAGAGAGCTCGGATTGGTGTTGTAAAACAATTCAGTGGTTACTAGTTATGGAGTTAGTTGGTAAGGGTGATAAAATTGTTTTGTGTTGTGTAGGTGATCCAAGATTATGTTGGGGCCTACAGGGCCCTAGTAGGATGGTCTTTGAGATGGTTTTCTTGGACTATGGGTTTTGAATTAATGGGGGTATTGAGGCCTCATTTTTATTGGTCTTTTTTGGATTTTTTTGAAGATATATATTTTTTTCCGATTTTTTCCTTTAATATTTACCTTTTTAATGATACTTTTTTTGAACCATAGGCTAAAAATCAGGTTCTGGACTATTCTTTTATATCCATGAGTTTTTATGGGCGATTTCTTTCTTAAATAAATAAAATTTTATTTTATGACTTGCAAATTACCAAGTAAAAAATTCCATACACAAGACATTGAATCATCATATTTTACACAAAACATTGACTTCTAATACATTACACATAACATTTATTTAGCATAATTTACACAGAACATTGATGTTTCAACTAAACATTATTTTCTTGTTATAACTATTTAAATTAGATAATTATAATATAGACATTTATATAAGTTAAATTAATAGTAATAAATACTTTTAAAATAGTTATTATAATTTTTATATACAAATAAAAAATATTGATAATGAAAGATATAATTTTTTCTAACGTTCTTATATGTTTTAAAATATTATTTTCTCCAATGAACTCCTTTTATTGTCATTTTGTGAAAAATAATAAAATTAATTTTACAAACATATAGAAACTAAATTTGATAACATAAAATTTATTTTTGAATATATAATTTCTAAATTATATTTGGGAGAATTTTTGGGAATCTCTATGAAACTTAAGTTTTAGATGAATAGTGAAAAATAACATATTTTAATTCAAAATTTCCTTTTCGTATAATTTATTTTTAAGGATAAATATGATTTTTTTTAAATTGAAATTATATCATATTTTTATTATTTAATCCATTTTAGGTTATTGAAATCAATTATACTTTGAAATTGGGTATAAAAACCCTGGAATCATTTGGACATTTTCTTTAAAAAACGCACATTGTCATCCCGTCAATGGGATTATAGTTAAATTAATTTATACCACATCTGTGATAATAAATTTTAAAAATGTATTATATTTTTGGAATAAGCATATATAATAATTTCTAGTAAGGTTCACATAGATTTTTATTAAATATATTTGTGAAAGTGATTAAAATTAATTACAACGACTAGGTTAAAAATTAGGTTAACAAAGTACTGAACCATAAATTTAAGGCCCAAAAAGACCAATAGACATGTCCAAAATCATTTTTATGGAAATATTATTACCCAACACTCCCTTTTATATAAATTGGATCATTATTGTATCCACATGGAAAAATTTTGGGTGGGGTTTTCCTTTTCCAAAATATTACAAGAGTGTCACCCCTCCTCTGTAACAAAAGGCCACCACATATATCTCTTCTTCACACATATCAATCCATGTCCTTTCATCCAAAACCTTCATAATACACTTAAAAAAATCCATATAATACTTTTATAATCCTCAAGTTGGTCATAAATGTTGAGTCAAAACATTTGTCAACTTTCCCATCAATCATTTGTTTTGGAAATCACAAATCACACAATCAAAATCACTCGCTTTATTTTTCCAGATTGATGTATCCTTATCATAGTTATGTTTTTTTGATTCATTTACATTGTTTCATATGTTGTTTAAATCATAACCATATTATGCATTGAATTGGAATCAAAAATCATAATCATATTATTTATTACTTTGTAAGAAGAAATCGTAACTTTATTACATACTGCTTGCTATTCACATGCATTGTAATCTCATGAATCATAATAAAGTCATGAAATGTAACCATATGATTCATAAGATTTATATGTATTGTATTTTAATCAGGAATAATAATGTGACTATGTATTGTATTATAATAAAGATAAGTAAATTATCTTATCTACATCATAATCATACTTCGTAAGCAGGTTAGATTCTGAATCGTAATCAAGTATTGTGATCATGATATCATAACCAAATTCGATTCTGAATCATAATCAAGTATCATTATCATGGAATCATAACCATTAACGATTATTATCCATAATAATGAAAAATAATCACAATATTGTAACCAGGTTATATTCTGAATCATAATAATGTATCGTAATCATGATATCGTAACCAGGATAGATTTTGAATAGTAATCAAGTATCGTAATAACGATATCATAACCAAGTTATGCATAATATTATTAATATTTATTGTATCCAAGCATCATAACCAAGTTATGAATTATTAACAGGTTTTAATTTTCAATCGATAGACATTGTTATCATGTAAATCATACTAAACAAGTTATGTATTGGACTTATGAAATTTATTACACACTTATCATAACATCAATACTGGTTGCATGAGTCTCATACTCATTTTTTCATACTTACTACATTCTAACTAAAATGATGTCGTTGAGTTAGTTATTTACCAATCAAAATAATGTCATGTATTCTATTTTGTTTTAACCTTTGTAATGCAAGGTGTCCAGGCCCCCCTAGTTTTTCGGAGAAATATGACCATTAGAACCTAAATCTTGTAAATAGGTGGTCATTCAAATCAAACTACACAACTTTTTATTTTATGAAGTTCTAGAGAAAGATGTTGGGACTTCTCTCTTGCTTCGTGGGAATGCCTTGACAATACAAGAAGTGATCAACTTGTTCCGTGTTCTTGTATTCTGAAATGTTATATGTTTCTTTGTTTGTGTGGCTGATCATTTTGGTAATGATCAAGGGAATTTGGGGATATGAAGGTGTGCAACCAATCATCATATTGAGGTCCGACAATTTCTTGAAGGGTAGTTATGTCGATTACCTTCATAATCTGGGACTTCCAGGGATAGTAAGACAACCATACCGATCTTTGTATCGAGGTCTTACCATTGTGGGGGTAAGAAAGCCCTTCTATTCTAGGTGAAAGGATACCCATATCTTTGGGTAAAAAGGAATTGTAATACTTTTACAATTTCGCTGCTATTTGTATCAGAAATGGAATTGTATTATTTCCAATTTATTTTTATATTCAATTCAATTTTATTTATTTAAAATATGATTCAAATTATATTAAGTGATTCTATACACTTTTTGATAGATTCATTAATTTTTGTTTTACTCTGATCATTGTATTCACTTAAAATAAAATTGTTTTACAATACCTATAATATTACATCTTTGTATTTCCATCAAATCCAAGTCCTTTATTGTCTATTGTATTGATTGTAAATTTTATTAGTTTTGACATCTTTATCTAGGTTCTTTATTAAGAGTTTAAGTGCAATGTTTTTAATCATAAAATTCACACCCTCTACTATTGTGTCATCTAATATACATTTTCTACTATAATTCTTTCCAAAAATTGTAATTATATGAGGTTTTAACTATTTTGTATTACATTCCTTATTTATATTTCCAATACAATTGTATTTCATTAAAAAAATATTTTGTTTATAACTACTTACGAGACTAACATGTGTAGTGGAAAAGTATTGTTTTATTAGATGACAGTAATGAACATTGGATTAATTGACAACCTAAATCCAACTAGACCCCCTATTATCAATGTAAATGATTATGAGTAATGTGGTGATAGAATGTAGACATTTTTTATTAATAGTGGTGTGGAAAACTTTATCATGCTTACTAGAGGATATAAAATTAATGACAAAGAAATTCGTACCTTCACCAATCAAGAGAAAAAAATATATAAACTAAATTACAAGGTATGTAATAATTTGTTGTGTTTCATGACTAGAAATATATATAGTTAGATATCCTATTGTGTAGAATACAATTGTATCTGGTTGAAATTGAATGTCACACATTTTTGATCATTTAATGTTATCGAAATAAGAAGAGCATGATTCTAGCAGAATATCATTGGGTTTTTCCCTATAAAGAACTAGTACGCAAGGTACAATAGAGGTTTATAAAAATAGTTAACACTCAAAAATATATGGGTGAAAAAGGAAATCATGATGATGAACTTGTAGACTATATCAATGATATTATTCCCAATGGGTGGGAATAAAAATGAATAATTATTGATGCAAACATGTGTGTTACTCAGATCACATATGATGAGTTATATGGAAATATACATCATCACGAGACTAGAATTAAAAGTTATTTATATTTCCATAAGAAGAAGAATGGTAATTTTAGTGTATCTTTTAATACTACAAAAGCTAAAACACCAGAAAGGATGACAAGATCCAAAGCTAAGAAAGCTATTGTAATATCAAAATCAGGTGATATTAAGCACTCAAGTAATGATTTATCCAATCATTCTAGATGGATGAAAAATATTTTTGGAAATAATAACATTCAATACATATTCAAAATTAATTATATCAAAGAAAAGAATTATTCTGAGCTGACTTATTATGAGCACAAAGGAGCAGGCCATATTAGACCAGATTTTCCATTAATAAAAAAAAGACAGAAAGGAATAACATTCTCAAAGATACAACAAAAAGTAACTCAAAGAAAAGGAAAATAATTTTTTGAATGCAAATGATACATGGAGTGAAAGTGGTGGTGATTCATCATACAAATCCTCAGATTACGGATTTTCTGGTCAGAGAAATATATGACTCATAGCCAGAGTACAAATTTAAAATCATTTATACAAGGCTAAAGTACACAATGATGAATCTTTTACAAATGTATATTAAAATGAAAATTACCATGATGAAAAAAATTCTCACTCCTCATATGAATAATAATCGTTTATAGAGGAAAATTTACCATCCTTTTATGAAGTTTCCAAATTTTCCAAATTACATGAGAATGAAAATTCAAAAATTTAGGACAATCATGATAAGGAAAATTATAGAATATCTATGTTTTCAAAAGATGTATCGGGTCTGTCAAAAGATCTTGATCATAAAACTATTTATTTTGAAAATACATCAAAGTATCAAAACGAAATAACTTATGAGAAGGATAAAGATTATAAATATTTTGAACCACCTATTTTTACAAAGAGTGTTTCTGAAAAAAAAAATTCCATAACAATTTCTTATTCGAATGATAATTTAGTCATTAGACTAAAATCTGAAATCTATTCTCTTAAGAAACATTTATCAAAATTTACCAGTGGTAATGAAAACATTGAAAAGATGTCTTCTCAAATTCTTCCATTAATGAATACTTATGGATTTTGATACACTCACGCAAAACCGATTTTTAGATATAACTATTTCATTCCTCAATGTGCTGTATTTTTTATGAAATGAAAATGTGGAGGACGTTGGAAATAACATTGTTCTCTTAACGAAACTCAATATTTAAGATTTCAAAAATCCCATTTTTCAAAGAAAATATGGATTGAAAAAATTCTTTTGTCCAAAATTTCACGATCCCAATAAGTTTGGGTTCAAAAAAATTAATTGTTTCTTTTTCAAGAAAACAGGAATGATACCCACAATAAGACAATTTTGTAAATGGATAATGGTTGTTCTCGACACAGGAATGGAATCATATATATCTTTGAAAAGATTATTGAAATGAAAGGTGGGAGAGTGAAATTCTGAGATAATTCTCTAGGAAAGATCATTGGTATAGGTAATAATGATATTTTTTAACTGTTTTAATTTCAAATGTTTTATTTTTCAAATGTCTAAAGAAAAACATTATAAGCACAAGTCAATTATGTGAAGAATATTACCTTGTAAATTTTAGGAACGATAAGTGTCTAGTTTAAAATTCCAAGGAAAAATTCATTCATTCTACCTATAGACATGAAAATGTGTACACAATCAGCTTATAAGATCATAGAGGAAAAGACTTACCAAGCTTAAGTGAAATGGAAGACCAATATTGGTTATGGAATAGAAGGTTAGCACACTCAAATATAAGGAACCTTTATAATCATTACAATAAAAGACTTTTTAATGATCCAACATATCATAGGCATGATTCTTCAAAATATTGTGGTCCTTGTCAATATGGAAACATAAAACAAGATTTAATTTAATTAATGAATTTTTAGCTTGTAATGCATTACAGTTGGTGCACATGTAACTTTTCGGTCCCACAAAAAATGGAAGCATTGGATACAAATAAAAAATTATTTGCTTAGGTTGATGAATATACTAGATATACATGAGTCTATTTTCTAGAAAATAAATTTGAGTCATTTTCTATTAAAAAACATGCATACCCCAAGTAAAAACAGTGAAAAACCTATCATTGATAAATATTCATAATGATCAGGGTGGAGAATTTCAAAATTTGGATTTCGAAACCTTTTTTAGTAAGAAAGGTATTACTCACAATTTTTCATCTCCTATAACCCCATAATAAAATGGCATTGTTTAAATATGAAATCATATTATTCAAGAAATAACAAGAACTATTCATAGTAAATACTCAATTGCTATGCCTTTCTAGGATGAAGCTGTTTGTACTGCATGTTATAGTATAATTATTTTTTAACAAGACATTTTCTTAATGAAACACATTATGAATTATGGACTGGCTGAAAACCAAAAGTTTTATACATCCTAGTGATTGGATGTAAAGTAATTATATTGAGTACAAAAGATAATAAACATAAATTTGCACCCAAATATGATAAAGGAATCATTCTAGGTTATTCAAAAAAACTGTGGATTATAGGGTTTTCAAAACAAACTATTATGCTATAGAAAAAAAACCTTGAATTTAATGAAACTGGCCCCTTTGTTTTAAAAAAATCCCTACCTACATCAACTGATGTATTTTCACAAACTGACCATCATCCAAAAATTGATAATTCTTTTAATAAGGGGAGTACTTCAGAAAATGTGTCTGAAACAATTACTCCTAAAGAGTTTCTATCATATATTGATGAAAAGATTTTATAAAACCCAAATCAATTATTTCTTAATAATCATACAAGTGATAATATCACTAGAGATGTAAGTCAACTTGTAAGGATAAGAAATTCATTGAGAAATGAAGTAGAAAATATTTCCTTTCTCTCTTAATTTGAACATAAAACTCCATGTGAGGCCTTAGGGGATGAAAATTAGATTAAAGCAATTCAAGATGACCTAAATAAATTTGAAATGAATAAAGCATGGAATTTGGTTGAAAGACCTAATGATACAACTGTTATTGGTGTGAAATGTGTTTTCAGAAACAAATGTGATGAAAATTGAGTAATTGTATGAAATAAAGAATAAATTATTACTAAAGGATATAATAAAAAAAGGGAATAAACTATGAAGAAACCTATGCACATGTAGCTAGACTTGAATCTATTAAAATTCTACTTGCCTTTTCCTGATACTATAATTTTAGTCTTTTTCAAATGGATGTTTAAAGTGTTTTTTCACAATGTTTTTGTTCAAGAAGAAGTTTTTATCGAAAAACCCCCTTGTCATGTATATATAAAACATCCTGATCAGGTTTTTAAACATACCAAAGGCTTTTATATCCTTAAAAAATCCCCAAGATCATGGTCCGATAGACTCACAAGATTTATTTCATAAAAAATTATTCAAAAGGTAATGTGGACCGAACTCCCTTTTTTAAAAAGTGAATACTAAAATGTCTTAATAGTTAAAATTTATGTTAATGAAATTATATTTGGATCAACTCAGCAATAATTAACTAATCCCTTTGCAAATGTAAGGAAATATGAGTTTTAAATGAATAAGATGGTTGTGTTAACTATCATTTATGTTTAAAAATATCTAATAAACCAGAAGGAATCTATTTATACCAACATAAGTATATCAAATAACTAATGCAAAATAATGGATATAACAATAATAAATGTATTAGCACTCTAATTGGTTACTCAAATACACTTGATCTTGATGATGATGGGAAAAAATGGATCATATAACTTTTAGAGGTATGATAGGAAGTTTGTTATACTTAACAGCTAGTCATGCAGAGTTAATGTTTTTGGAATTCTTATGTGAAAGATACAATTATAGTAAAAAATAATCTCATTTAAAATTAGTGAATTTTTTTGTCTACTTAAATGGAACTATGGATTTAGGACTATTATATTCCTTTGGAAATAATTTTATTTTGAAATGTTTTTCAGATGAAGACTTTGGTGGATTTTAAATGGATTAAAATAGTACATCCGGAACATGTCATTCATTAGGTGATTCTTTGGATTTTTGGTCATGCAAGAAACAACACTCAATAGAACTCTACACTGCTTAAGTAGAATACGTAGTAGCTGGATATTTTTATTCTCAGGTGTTTTGGATGAAAAACATACTCACTAAATATATTATGAGTTTCACAAAAACTCAACCAATTTGTTAAAATATGTGTGCCATAGATCTTTATAGAAACCCTTCACATCACTCACATGAAAAACACATAGACATTCATCATCACATTCATTGGGATCACACACAGAAAGAAGATATTGTTTTACAATTCATCAGAATGGTAGAATAGCTAGCTGGAATTTTAAAAAAAACATTGTATTCTGATAGTTTCAAATACATTAAATAGAAACTAATAATTGTCACTGTAAAGTAATCATTCATATATATATTTCTTTTTTAATCAATTTATTTACATTAACTTACTCTTTTTCAAAATGGGTGTAAAAATATTTAACTAGTTTTATTTTTTATTATTTATGTTCTATATGTTTTTATCTTTTCACTTTTTGTTTTACAGTTTATCGGTTTCACTTTTTTTAGAGTTTATCAGTTTCCCCTTTTGTTTTATAGATAATCAAGTTTACTCTTTTCTTTCTTTATATATGTTATCTATTTTATTTTTCAATTTCAAAATTTTTTGGTACTACAATTAGACCATCTGTATTGAATATTCTATTCAATTCTAAACAATCGATATTGTATTACTTTTTTCGATATTGAACAATCTGTATTATGATTACCTTCTTAGAACTGAAATATCAATATTGGTAGTATAATATTGCTTTGGATTGTTCTATCTGTTCTAAATGTTTCGATATCAGCCTATTAGGTCTCATCAGTATTAGTCTCTTTGTTTTTTTTTATTTTTTCTTTTTCATAAGAACTATATACTGAATCCAAAATATCAATCCTATTATAACGATAGGTATATATTCTAAAACCATATCTTGGTTATTAGAAATGATTTTTTTTATTAATTTGTTTTTATTTTTAAATGGATTCACTCTGAATTTGATTTTATTTAAAACAAAACTGCAAGTGTTTGATGTCATTATTGACCGGTAGATCACTTAGATCTAATCCTAACCATCATTTTATTTTAATTAAACATGTCCTATATCTATCTATTCTGTGTTTTCTCCTAAAAAAAGTTGCTCAATAAATAGTCAGTAATGTTTTATCATTCCTCAACCTAGATTTTGTAATTAGATTACTTCTCACCTTTCGTAATCAGAAGATTCTTCATGGTGCGAGTTAGTGTTTCATGTCTAAGTTTTCTATTTCTTCCCCAAAAGAAATGCCTCAAAATTAATTCTCTTCAATGAATTTCTGTGGTGAAAGGTTGGTCTCTGAATATTTTTATGATTATTTTGATTTTTTTTAAAAGAATTATTAGTTTTCGAGGTAGGGAATCTATTTTTGTAGAAAGACTCGGATTTGATCAGGATCATGTTTATCATGATGAAGTGTTACTATTTTATGAATTAGTAGAGACAGACAAGGATCTTCAGATCTCATTTATGATGTATGGAAAGAAATATAAAACCTCTTCAAAGAAAGATATATCATTTCTAGAATTTTAATTTGAGATAGATTCATTATGTCCTTCTAAAAAGATATCAGAAGCTGATGGAGCATTTGATTGGTCAAAATATGAAGAAACATTTTTTTATTTTCATGTTGACAAAAGAAAAGTAAGTCATTTATCAAGAGAAATAAGACTCATAAGTGGAGAATAATTTAAAATGAGGATGTTTATCTAGAATTGATGTTATTTTTTATTAATGAATATCCCGAAGGTTACATGGTTGTAAATTTGATTTGGTTTTAGGGAGTAAAAATGAATCATTATATAAATTATTTAATGAAAACTATTTTGGTTAATTAATCATTTATGAAAAAACGAACTCAAATTGTGTTATAAATTAAAACCATGTGTACGAAAAGATTATAGAAACATATATGATAATTAATACATATATTATAATATGGTTCACCCTTAATAATGGTTTCATGATAATAATTTAAGATGTTAACAGATGTTGAGAATCTGTCGTCCTTGAATGGGATAAATTGACACATCTCGGGTGGTGTTTTCATTAGTAGTATAAGAGGATGGAAAAAGAGACATGATGTTGAAATATTACATTATAATATTTATATTAAAACTAATTTAAGGTACTGTAATTATCATATCTTTTTCATTAGGGTGATGAGGAAAGAAAAAGTAAAGAATGGAACTCAAATTTAAAAGAAAATTTGAAAAAATCCCTCATGAAAATTTGGCAGCCAAACGATGTTGCTTAAAATTTCATAAAATAATTTTACCAGAGAAAAAATGGAATCACATAATTATTAAATCATATGGATAGTAAGGGGGATATTTAACAACATTTCCCAACATAAAAAAAATTTAAATTGGAAGATAATAACATAATAAGAGTTCATGAAAAAGTGAGAGATTTTGAGATGAAAATTCTACATCATTATGGCTATGAAAGATGGTTATTGAAAACATTAAAAAGAGAGGGGAAAGGGGTCACATATTCATAAAAAAACTCATAAAATATTATAGAAATTTAATAATATGGAAATATGAACATGGAATAAAAACTTGAAATACATACCACAAAAAAGAAAACTCTTATGGAAAAGAGAAGTTGAGAATTCTCTTACCTTGTAGAGTAACTCCAATGAGTTGATGGTTGGAAACTTGGGGGCCTGAGGACACCTTGGGAGGAAAAATAGGGAGGTAATACTACCATATCTTTGAGGATTATTAGATTTAATTGAATAAAAATGAATGAATGGGTGGGTATTTAAAGTAAATACGAGAGAGTTTTTTATTAATTTAACGGGACACCTAGTTAGTGTTTTTTTGCACGACCATGGTCTGGACTATGGTATTTTTCCAAGGCATTCGAAACTTGGGACACCTAACATCATATTTTACATTTAACAAGTTAGCCAGAATTTTATATTAATTATTACATCATTATGATGTCATTAAACAAACCAAAAACTCAAAACTATATTTTTACTATTAATGAAAAATTCTTGTATATTAGGAAAATCCAAAAAATTCACCCTATACATTTTTTAAGATGTAGAATTTAAAAAAGAAGTCCATTTTTTGAAATGAATTTTCTAAATATTTTTAATATATTTTTTAAATAAAATCATAACCTATTCCAAAGAAACATCTTTAAAACTGTAACTAATTGTATTACTTCTTGAGAAATTAAACAAGGTCCCATTAAATTATCTATTAACCATAAGACGATATAGTAAAAATTTATGATTACATTTTATGAAAATAAAATTCCATTTTAAATAATTAAATTAATAAAAAAAATTAAATAAAATATTTATAGTATACAAATATTAAAATACTTATACAATGACCATTTTTTGACTTTTTAGTTGAATAAATTGTATTTATACATTTATGGGTGAGGATTCTATTTTTGTGGCCAATTTACTTTTCATTACTATTCATAAAGGTATGTCACTATTCATAATTTTATGATACAATTCACCAAAAATTATGTTTGACTTATTAAACTCTAAATAACTTACTAAACGCTACAGTGGATATCAGTTTTTTGAAATTCAAATTACAGAAGTGGAAAGATTATAGGTACTAGGTCAGTAATAACAAGGTGTTATTATGTGGAGACATAGTGTTACGTGAATTTAATATTAAATATATTTTTAAATTCATTTTTTGATACATAATTCCCTCTTTATAAATATTTCTTCTTCAAAATTTGAAATTGAACATCGAAACATAATGGTTGATACATGAAAATTACATTGTGGGAAACCCACATTAGGAAAACAGTTCAAATATCTTATTAATAAGAGGTAGCGGAAATGTATTTATTAATATAAAAAACATGAATTCTAACTGGAAAACTGGGTTATGTATTAATAATCAAACCATCATGTAATGGCATTAAACTTTGAAAACCCCATACAATGATAAACTTATACCATTTTATAATCAGTTAAAAATTGAAAAAAATAATGATTCAACACATTATAATGGAGGTCTTTAAATTCCCATGATGAATTTATCATTAACCCATAATTAACAAAAATAAGCTCTAAAATTCACATTCAAAACATGTGAATAACATCATCATGTATCCTCTTGAAATATTGTAATAACTTGAATTACTGTAAAAATAATATTGGAAACATGAATTATTATGTATTCCTTAAGTAAGATACTTGTTATTGTATATATTACTTAAATATAAATCTGTTTTAAACTTCATAGATTATAGCATATACCACTTCTTGACAACAAAATAATATTTTCCAAGGTAGTTAGTACTTATCTGAATCTGTCATTTCTTTATCCTTATCTCAACATTATATATATATTATGGGGTTTCTTTCCCTCAATCCTATGTTTTTTATAATAAAAGCTTATATTTCTATTGAATCACTTTTCTTTTGTTCCATTCATCATAAGACCAAAAATCCATAATGAATGAGTACAATAGTGCAATCCTTATTATCTCAAAATTAATACAACCATAACATTAGTGACAATTATCACATGTGGGAAAAAACTTCTTTACCTTATTCCTTTTATCCTCACATAACTCTTGCATCCTCTTAATAATTTCGTTCCCTTCAATTCCATAGGAATCAGAGAAGTATTTTCATACCTTGTTAACACATGATATTATTTCATCATATGATGAGGATACATTGGAGACAGTTTTTCTTTGAGAATATGGCTCAAGACCATTAGAGATATGATCCTTCTTACTCTTCACATCATGTACATTGGGGATTCTGACATTCCTTACACTATACTTCATTTATATTCATTTCCATATTATATATTTTCTCATAAAATTATGAACTCTTTATAACACTAAACATGGTATATCACATAGCATAAATTTATGCATCGTAAATCCTTGAACCATATACTTTGGTTAATTTGGGGGCACAAATCCTTCACAATGGTGGAAAATTAAATTTTAATTATCCAATAAATATCCCCTAGTAGTGTCAAAGCAAGAGTGCAGCAAGGCACATGGTCATGTATGAGGATACACCAGGTCAATCCCGAAACTCCTTGTCAGAGTTTTCACTACTAGGTATATATGATCAAGAGACACCTCTACATATTTTTATCCTGAAAGTGATCTATCGTCTAGAAATACCAACATAATATATTCCATACCAAAATTATAGGATGTTATTATTTTTTTCTCTTCCAATACCATCTTAGGTCATTGTTCCCTAATATACATTTTATAATCTTGTTTTGAAGTTTGCTACTAAACTTCCATTGATACCAACTATAACTCCCCGACCCTAGAATATTAGAGTCGGTGCATTATTTTAATAAATTTTCATGATTACAAGTAATAAAATCCTAATGGACTGATTATTTTAGTATTTTTTAAGAAACTATACACTTACATGAAACCCATTTTACATTTTTAGTGGAAGGAAAAAAAATTATTTATAAAAAAAGCTAAAAAATGCATCTTTGAAAACACAATAAATGATCTCTTATTCATAACATGGGGATGGAAAAAAATGAATTGGGTGAGCTCAAATGCCCATTAAGGGATAAGAAATATAGTGGATGAAAACATAAACATAAACATTAGGCGTGGTAAATAACTAAAAAACAAGCCTTTAAAAATAAACTTGAACACATTATAGAAGGAATAAGAGTTAAATAAAAAATTTCATAATAAAACACAATTGTGGATATTCTAATAGTCTAATAACCACATTAAATATTAAATTTTTTTCATAATTATGGAAAAAATAATGTGGGACAATATAACCATACCGTCAAGTCCTTGTGCCAAGACCGTAAATATCCATTTTGTTAAGGCACGTGCCATGACCCTAGTTTTTCTCATGAGACCTACCGATGCACCGAGGGGCTATACCAGGCCTCACCCGACACATTATAATTAAAATTCATTCCCCATATGAATAAGGATAAATATAAACAACATATACATTAATATTGAATATAATATTTGAAATGTAAATAATTTTCCCAAATATTAAACATACACACTAACCATTTAGATTAAATTTCTAAATGGATTTAAGATTGAAAATCCACCTCCAAGATAATCATAAACCATTAAATTAAAAATGGTAGATTATACCGTGAAATATTAATCCCAATAATTCATAATAATCAACAAGAGTGTGGAAATATAATAATATAAACTTCTAAAATCATCGTGTACTTCATGAGATAAATAAAAATTTACTTTTAAAAGAAGAGTTCTTTTGGAAAAAGATTTTTATAAAAAATAAGTGAAGTAAGTTAATATTTTCATAATAAAATTTTTGATTTTATAATGTTAATGGTTTCCAAAAATAGAATACAGTGTTCCATTTAAAATAGGTAATAATTTGAAAAATTCTCTTAAATCGGGTGTGTATTTCGAAAGGGATGTTTGAAAGATCCTTTTAGAACATATAACTCCAATTAAATGAAAGTTGTTTTCTGGTTGGTAAAAATATATATAACACTCAAAATGAATTTATTATAATTAAAAAACAACACACAAGTATTTCATTGAGATAAATAGACAATAAAAATAATGAGAATGAAAATGGAGGTTAGAGTGGAATAATCCATACCACACTGTAATATATCAATTCGAATGCCCAAAATTTAAGAATATTAAAATGTTACATTGAATACCCTGATATTAAATATGTTCATGATGTGAAACATAAATGGTAAGTATAAATACACCGTACACATGTAACAGTAGTGAATACAGAATATCACACAAAAATAGAACTGAGATGAAGAAACCCATAACATTAAGAGTGATGATGTTTTTCATTTTATCTTAGTGTCTTGGATAACGAAATTAAATTAATTAATTAATATTTTAAAAATATATTCTACATTTATTTTTTTTATTTTAACCATTTTATGTTCATTAATTTCCTTTTTAATGTGTTAAGAGGTTCAATTTCATTATTTGGGTCTGTTTGTTTCATGACGAGTATACTTATCTACATTAACGGAGAGTCATGTAAAATGAGGATGGTTATATAGAATCTAAGTAATATTTTATTAGTTAATATCCATAAGGTTACATTGTTGTAAATTTAATTTGGTTACTTGGAGTGAATATGAATCATTATATAAATTATTTAACAAAATCCATTGGGGTTAATTAGCAGTTTTTGAATACAACGAACTCATTTTTCTTTATAAATAAAAAATAGGTAAAAAAATATTCAAGAATAATATTTGATACATAATACATAAATTTTAGTTTCTTTAAACCATAATAATAGATTCATGAATAAATTTATTACGGTAAAATAAATTGAAAATCTATCTTCCTTGAATGTGATAAATTAACACTTCTCAGACGGTGTTTTCATTTTTAGTATAAGAGGAGGAGAAAAGAGAGATGATGATAAAGTATTTCATTATAATAATGAAAAAATATTTCATGTAAGTTAATGAAATTATCATATCATTTGGATGAGGGTGATGAGGAATGAAAAAGAAAATAAATGAACGCCATATAAAAGAATAATTGAGAAATCCCTCACAAAAATTCGGCATCCTAATGACGTCGCTTAAAATTTCATAAAATAATTTGATGAGAGAAAAGGTGTATCATATAATTATTAAATAATATAGACTAAAAGGGGGAAATTTAATGAAACATCCAAACATAATTGAATTTAAATTAAATGTTAATAACATCATAATAGTGCTTGAAAAATGGATATATTTTGAGATGAAAATTCTGCAGCATAACGACTATACAACATGGTTTCAGAAAAAATTGAAAAGAGACGGAAAAAAGGTAACCCATTAATAATAAAATCATAAAATATTATAGGGTTGGAATAATATTTAAATAATAACATGCTATGAATTCTTGAAATACATACCACATAAAAGAGAACATGGATATAATAGAAAAGTTGAGAATCCTTTTATCTTTGAGTGTAACTCCTAAGACATGAATGTTGGGACCTAGGTGGCTTGAGGACACCTTAATAGAACAACTAGTGAGATAATACTACCCTATTAATGAGTATTATGAGTTTTTAACGAAGGAAATTGAAAGAATGAGTGGGTATTTATAGAAAATGAGAGTGAGTTTTTAATTAACTTAAAGGGACACCTCATTAGTGGATTTTTAAAATCCTTGGTATTTCCCTAGGTATTTTCCCATGTTATTAGCCACATGGAACAAATGACATCATATTTTATTGTGTAAAATTAGAACATAATTTTATATTAATTATTACATCATTATGATGTCATTAAACATACCGAAAACTCAAAATTGTATTTTCACTATTCATGATAAATTCATGTGTTTTAGATAAATCCAAATAATTTTCCCTAACCATTTATAAACATGTAAATTAAAAAATGAAATATATTTTTTAAAAAATATTTTTATTAAATATATTTAATTAAATTTTTAAATAAAATCATAATTTATACCAAAAAACAACTTTAAAATTATAACTCCTTTTATGACACCTTGCGATGTTAAACAAGGTCCCCTAAAATTATCTTGTAACCATAATATAATAAAGTAAAAATTTATGATTACATTTTATGAAAATAAATTTCCATTTTATATACATAAATTAATTATCAAATATTAAATATAATATTTATGGCATAGAAAAATACTAATAATTATACTATGATTGTTTTTTCAAATTTTAGTGGCCTAAATTGT